>JAHLJT010009436.1:13985267-14585267 GCA_031308135.1 Acheta domesticus
CCAAAAAATAACACTCGACAATGAGTAATAGGTTCCATATCTACATTTCATCGTTTATTATAGTAATATTTAATATACAATGTAAATAATTTGTCACAGTAACCTGCCTAATCTAGTTATTTTTTAGAAAACATAAATAACTTTAAAAATACGTTTCAGAGTCAGTTGCAAAACACGTTCCGAGATAGCAGCTTTCAGTTGTGAATTACTTCTTCATTCGTTTTTCAGAAGACCAAATGCAAAAATTCTGTGTTGTTGCGGAACATGACTATTTTTATGAAAAATAATTTGATATGTAAAATAATAAACAAAATAAGAGTATTTAAAGTTCATTTAGTCACAATGTAAGTTTTAACTGCAGACATTATTTAGGAAGTGCAGCTCTAAGCAAACGAATGAGGTCTGATCTTTTATTTTGGGGATCAGAATATTTCACGTCAGAATAACGTAAGAGTGATTGCATTTTACTGGTGTTCTTTAGCGAGAACATACATATCATATGTGATACCTCATCTTTGAGTAATTTTACGTGAGATAAGGAACGAAGAAGAGATATGATTCTTATAAAATATTTTTAAATCTGAATGTTTGCAAAGCAAGAAACTCCAACTTTAGTCTATTGCGTAATCACTTGGGAAATACACACATCAATATAATGTGTAAGTTACACGTAATTATATTTTATTTACAACCCAAAGCAAGGACTTAAAGTACAACAATTGTATTTTCACGTTACGATATTTTTATTTTCGGAAGACGAGCAATGCACACAATGTTTTTCACATGACATTGAATTAAATCGTGTTACACCCACTTCTTCTAGATAAGCAAACCTACGCAAACACTGTTTTTCCCTAATCCATAAAAGATCACTAAAGAACCACATAAGACATAAAACATTTCAAAATTGTAATTGTCAATATTGTTTCTAAATTTGTAAAATTTCGGAAAGTTAATATAATCTATAGAATACAAATAGGGATTCTCTTCTGTAAAATATCGTTGCAAAATTGAATTTTGCCTTTTTTATATTTTTTATATTTTTTACATTTTATAGAAAATTGCCAATTCTGTTATTGGATATGTCCACTAACCTATTTTCAGTGATATTGCATTGCATATTTATATTTTTGTTTTTTGAATTTTTAATAAATATTGTAAAACATATAACCATTACATTTTTGAACTATTTTGAGTTGGGGAAAATATTCAAAGAAGTTAAATGTATTTATAAAATAATTAAGTAAAGTACTATAAAATAAATTCAAGTTGATTCTTTAAATTATAATGAAAAGATGTCTATGTTTGAAATGGGATGCACTATATACAATGCAACGCTCTAAAATGAACTCCCTATTGATTGATAGTTTATGTTCATATGTAGTGTATTTCACGCAGAGACAATTTGCAAAGAAATCTAAACAACACAATGGCCTTAAATTCATTATTCATTTATGTTCGGTTGCACTTTTCGGTGACATTTAATACGCAAGTCGGCGTTGAAGGCCTGGAAGAAGGAAAACTGTGTGTTATCGCTGTGGCTTTGCGACCAAATCTTCAGGGTTACCAATGCATTTCTCTAAAGTCTGTGTTCCGGAACTGAATTTCAACGTTAACTATAGAACATATTTGCAAATCAGAGATAGAAAAATGAAATGACTGGATGTGTTCAAACGCTGTCTTTTGAATATCACAATAGTCCTACATAGCTAAGGATGTATATGATGTATAAATGTCTGGATGTTGGATTAAGGATGTATGGATGTATAAGGAATACATCTACTCTATGGTCTACTGACAATTGTAATTAGATTTTCGGTCATTCGTCGATAAAATGCCGTTCTCTGACTAGAGAATTATGTGATTCCTAATGCGAAAGACATTATTTAGGAATGTTACTGGTGTGTCTCGAAAATATGTTTTAATCGCGGAATTCACATAATCCATTGGTGCAACTTACAACCTTTACAAATGTAAAGGGTACCCCTGGTAATAATGGTAAAAAGTTCCCCTAAACCAAATGACATAGGAATACATACACAGTAATTCTGACACAAAAATAATATTTTTGAAAAGTTTCTTAGTCCCCGTCCCACCACCCACACGCCTCTTCAGCCTAAAATAGTTTTTTGAATTTTAAATTTTTCGTCAATTTAACACTGTTTTATCTGACTGAAAAATATGATAAATAAGAAAATAATTTCTATAATCTGAAAAAACATTTTTTGATATTTTCTAAGATCGAATTCAAATACAAAAACAATTTTTTAAAGGGAAAAAAAGTAATTTTTACTGTGCTTAGAACCCTGGAACAGGCTCAGAAAATCTTAAAAGTTCCTCTTAAAACGCAAATTGTTGTGATTTTTTTTCAGATTTTTCCAACTGCTGGGCTGCAATTAAAAAATAATAAAAACCTGCCCCACCACATTCAATCTCCTTGACTATAAATATACTTTGAAAATGACTGAAACACTTCTGTGTATTTACTTTGGAGTTTATTATAAATTGTATACATTTGGTAGCACCCAGTAATATTCTGACCTTGAATGTAGTTACAAATTATAATTTTTTAAACTTTCTAGTCTTTGTATAAGTATGTCACACGCTAAGGAAAGACGATGGTTTGGCAGTTTAAAGGAAACCATCGACACAGAACTTGCAAGTGTGATGCTGGTGGATAGAGAATTACACCTCATCCTACATCGTACAGATTTTTTTGAAGTTTGCCGATTATGACGTACAAAACAAAGATTATTGCTACACACGGGAATATCTTCAAAGCGGTTCCTAAGCCTTTTAAACCAGGTTTGCGTGTCTTACGAAGACGCGGCTTTTTTTTGAAGACAAGTAAATTCTTACAGATGACGTGTTTTGGGGGACGGGTAGATGACAAAAGGGGAAATGATGAGGACAGTTGGGTGCATATGAATGATAGCTGAAAGACATGAGGAAATGAAGGAAGACAGATAAGGCCGGATTATGTCTTAGGCAGTATTTTACAAAATACGACTTTTATGATAATTCTTCTTTACAATTTTGCATATTTAGTTCTTTTGGATGCCCCCTCTCCACAGCATGAGTGGACAGAAAAGAAGCCCAAATCAATGTAAAATTAAATTGAGGGAAAATACCAAAATAATCTTTCACAATAAAATGAAAGGTACTATTTATTTTCTGTGCATTTTTATCTCAACCTTCAGCAATATTGGAATGGGCTCTCTCGCACAGTACCGGGTCTATAAATATTTATAATTTATAATTGAAAAATATAAATATTTTTGAATAAAATGATGGAAAGATATATTGGCTGAGAATTGTGAATTAATTTTTGTTTGTTTTTATAAATTGGCTTAATTTTTGCTATTTTGAAAATATATGAATATATTCGTGTGCATAAAAAATCATGAAAATGTGATTTAACGGGTGCAGGTGCACAGTTTCCAATGAATAATCGGAAAATTCATAAAAAACATATCGAACATTGTTGTTTAGACTATTCTCAGAATTTCACCGGAAGAAGTTTCGGAAACAAACATTTATCGAAAAAATTTTCGAGAAAAGTATGACGTTGACTTTTCTGGTTTTAGACCCTTATTTGATCAAACCCAAATCTGGAAAGTGTTGGTTGTAAACTCTTGCAACATTTACTGCATTCGACGTTCAGGTAGTAAAAACAAAAAAATATCTTGCAGCGCACAGAAGCCAAAACGATCTCTAAGATATTCTCGAAAATGGATAATCTCTGTTTCATCAGTCACACTAAACAACCAAAAAGAACCCTTTAATTTTGAGCAATACTTACATGAAGCCCCTATGAAATATCGAAATGTTCTCCAACATATTATTTTAATTTTTATTGATCGATTAAGCGAACTTCGCTTACAAAAATGTCTCAGTATTGTTGCACATACAGACACAATAAAGCCGTAACAATTTGAAACTAGTGCTACAATTCCCATATTAGTATTCTATTTCTTTTGGTAGGTATTCGGAGTTGCCATATACTCTTGCCAGCTGCCATCTATCGCTGCAACAAATTGCTTTTTAAACATTTTCTTAATTTATTGGTTTTTAAACAGTAGACCGGAAATATTATATTAAGACTATTGAAGAACGGTGAAAGCTCGTCCTAAATTGGAATTTTCTTTGAAAAATGTGTAGCCGTTTTAAGAAAATGGCGTTTCAACGCTACGATAAATGCGAAATTTGAAGCTCTTTTTCACAGAATTTTTTTGGGGTTTTCGAAAACTTCATTAGAAGTCATTTAAAGCACATTTACTCACAAATAAAATAGTGTTTACAAATTGTGGAACGTGCATAATAACGGTGTGAGAAATCTTTCAAAACAATTACATTTGTGACATTTTTGAAAGAAAACTCCAAAATGAACTTTATTTCTCATTAAAGAGTTTAATTAGCACTTTCGTTCGAAAAATTTGAAGAAAAATTGGAGACATTTTTGAGAAAATGGAGATTGAGCGTTTATCGAAATGCGGAATTTTGAGCTACTTTTTCACAGAAAACGGTTGAGTTTTCAGAGAAACTTTATAGGACATTAATTGAAGCAATTATACTCGTAAATATAATAACGTGAACAAATTGTCTACAATGAAAATATTAACGACGTGAGAGACATGTCAAAAAATTACATTTTTGTAAATTCTGAAGAAAAAAGAATAGAGCAATGTGTTTATGTCATCACATTTAGGCACTATCCCTGCCAAATTTAAAAGAAAATCTCAACAAGATTTTCTCAAAAACGGCTCCAAAATTGTTTCTTTCAACTTTTGGTAGTGACAGTACCTAATGTAGTCTACGAGATGACTTGTACGTCATGTTGCTCTTTTATTTTCTCATAACTTACAAAAATGAAATCTCTTTGACTTGTCTCCCACGTTGTTAATATTTACATTAACGTCAATTTGTTATCATTATATTTATGAGTACATGCGCTTTAAATAATTTCAAACAAGTTTGTCGAAAACTCAACCGTTTTCTGTGAAAACTAGCCCAAAATTCTGCATCTTCAGAAACGCTCAAACGCTATTTTCTCAAATATGTCCCAAAATTTTTTCTCCAAACTTTTCGAACGGATAGTGCTATTTGCACTCTTTAATATGACGTAAAGTTATTTGGGGGTATTTTTTGTTTTTTCAAAATTACACAAACGTATTTTTTGAAAGATCTCACACCGTTAATATACACCTTTTCCATAATTTGTAAACACTATTTCTTTGTGACTTAATGTGCTTTAAATGACTTCAAGTAATGTTTTTGAAAACACAAATGATTCCTGTGAAAAAGAGCTTCAAATTTTGCATTTGCAGTAACGCTTAAACGCCATTCTCTTAAAAACCGCTCCAAATTTTTTCAAAGAAAATTGCCATTAAGGACGAGCGTTACTGTTCTTGAATATTCTTAAAATAGTATTTTCGTTCTATTATTAAAAAAACCGAAAAATTAAGAAAAAGTTAAACAAGTAATTTGGGCGGCGATAGATGGCAACCGGCAAGAATATATATGTCAAGTCCGAACAGCTAGCCAACATCAAAGGAAATAAAAAACAAATACGGGAAGGTCTGTGCCATTCTGTAGCACCCATTACTTCGTTATCAGGCTCCGGCCATGAACGTTTTCTGCCTAAAATCCGTCATTTTATCGCGTAGCATTACATAACTTTTCTTATACTACGTGTATTACTCCGTATATACGTATGTATACGGGAAAGTAAAATGAGATTTTCTTATTGCCTACCTCATAGTTTTTATTAACTGTTTCCGCGAGTAGAACTTCGCTTCACCTTATGGCAGAAGGTCCGATTTTCAATAAAACCTTTGGGATTTCGACCATTGAAATGATTAAAAAGTTTCGATATACTCCCACAACTACATTATTAACTACACTATTAATGACACATTAACATTTCTTTCTTAATGCAATATATTCTTCAATATTATATCTTTAATGTTAGTTTCTTCAAACTTTAGTAGTTTTTCCCATAATTTTGACAATGGTGACAATGAAATGTTCTTCGAACCCGAATCTCTTCAATTCACAAGCTAGAGATGTATTTCTTAATGCAATCTGATTCAAATTTGAATTTTGAAATAAATTTAATTTACAAGTTTGTTTTAAAAACACGAGTAGCTTTTGCAATTTATAGAGAGAATAGTCTGGTGTCACCAACCTTCTAATGTGCAAAATAGTGCCAAAGTGAGTATGAGTAGAGCTAGCTCAGTTGGTAGGGTGTTTGATTCGGGAACCAGAGGACTCGAGTACAAGTCCTGGCCTACTGTTGGCCTTTTTTTATTTTTGAAAATGTTGTACGTGTGGAGCACAATACATCGAAATTAATTATTGACGTGGGATTCTATTAATTTTTTCGATTTAAAAAATTAAGATATATATTTTTTTCGAATCTCTCGGTCATTGTATGATTAAGAGTTTATTGATAAGGATGAAGTGTTAATACTGTAAAATTTGTAAATATATTAATCAACCATCACCAATAATACGAGAAACTAAGAGCTTTTTGATTTGAATGTGTGTAGGTGAAATAACTGCGGGATGATAGGAGTTTTTTCTTGAAGTCGATATATGATTTTTAGATTCTGTGGTTACTTGCTGCAAACGAAATCATTTCTGAATTCTTTCCTGAATTTCGGACGCTGTCGAAACTTGTCTACTACATTTTCTTCAACCTTATCACGTCTACCAATCTCACCTTGGACAGAGGCGAAAGGTGATAAGGCCTGAGCGCAACCCTAGGAACAAAGTGCTTGCTAGCGATAATTATATTAAGTTGAACCCCGATACGTTTCTAATTAGAATTACCTATTTCATAGGATTGCTTAGATTGCTCTGCATTCTTATTGTCTTCCAGAGGTAGTTTATTTAATATTTTAAGTTACAGAAATGGGGAAAAGCAATGAATGTGAAGACACAAATTTGTATGATTCTAAACTGCATCAGTTCGCGAAAATGCATACGTCTGTGTTAGTGGGGCAATAGCCTGGACTCTAGACGGGAGAGTAGAGGATTCCGTGTTCAAATCCGGTAAAACCCTAGCATTTTTTTTTACTTGACGAGCAATGAAATAAATTCCAAATAACGATGTCGAGAATCTTGTAAACATTCTCTTCTTTTGCGAGAAGAAACAATTTTATTTATTTAATACCCACAACAAGGCAAAGCCCCAATTACAGTAGGCATTACTAGGAAAAATATACAAAACATACAAAATAATAAAAAACAGTTTCAAATGAAAAAACAAAACTAAATTACAGAAGTCCAATTACAAGAATAAATCTTTAGCAAAACTTATAAAACATAACACACCAGTAAGATAAACAAAAATGGAAACATGTCTTCAAAACAGTCATTACAAAAAAGGAACAGAAATGAGTATAAAAAATGACAATATTACAAAAATGGTAAACGCATCTTCAGAATAATCGGAACATAATAGCGAGCAATACTTAACACAATAAATCCACATTCAGTGATCATTTAATATTTTATTTAAATTCTGTTTATATTTTAGCAAAGAAAAACTAAAGTCTAAATCCCACACTCTACTGAATTCATTGAATTTTGAAGACATTCTCAAGAGTTGTTAATATTTGTGAGGTGTTGTATTTGGTTTATTGAAATATAATAATTCTCGTCCTCTTAAATTTGATACTCGTGCATTAAATGACAATTGTGACAGCAATTCACTGCTAGATAGACCATTAACTATTTTAAATAAGAACAATTGTTCAGCAAAGAGTCTTCTATTGGCAAGAGTAGTTACATTGAATTCTTTAAAATAGTATAAGCAATTTCATAAGCAGATTGATTGAACTTTATCACAATACTGCGGATTTTTTGTACGTACTATTATGAACTGTTCGTTCACAAGATTAATCACTTTCCCACATTTATAATATCAATCTGCCACGTTTCTGAAAGGATAGGAATATCTACAAAGTGAAAATTCTCAACTTGTATCTAAAGATAGAATTATATCTTGAATATATACTTTAATTTAACACTAGAATACAATTATACATAACCCCATATAAATATTAAAGTTACCCTACGTGCATTTTATGAAGTACTCGCAAAAATGATTTTATCAGAATCAAATTAGACCCTCAACTAGTTCGGTTATGTATTTTCGTCAAGATGACATCAGTGCACTGCAGTACCGCTGATCGGATGGTCCTAGGTTCGAGCCCCGACCGTGGCAGGATCATCGACCATAGCTAGGACGAGTTCATTCTCTGTGTGGAGGGGAATTCCAGCGGTCGGATGCTCTTATGGGTAGTTTTGCGTGTTTTTTCGGATCAAAAACACGCGAATATCGAAGCAGTACGGTCCGCGCACGATCTTCCATTCCCTTTCCTTGTTCTGTCGTCACCCTTTACTTACACACATCACATTTACATGTAATACACTGACAGACGTGCCAGGAGACCGGTCAGGAACTTAGAACTGGTCCCGGCTCTGACGCCGCGCCGTTGCTGGGAGATATCTGGTTGGGGAAAACACCACTAGCCGAGAGGTAGTTCGGTGCCGGGTCTCACCATCCAGCGGTGAACGATGAACCTCCCTCAGGGGGGAACACATGCACTACACCTACGGGACTAATTACGTAAGCCGTTAACGTGCCCGGAAGCACTAACCAATCAATCGATATCAATGAATCACCATATTACTTCCTCTATACAACGTTCTCGTCTGTCCTCTACCGTATGTCTCTGTCAAATGGTAGAGATCAGAGGCTTCTGGTTGTCCTATTGTGGGCAAAAATGGCTCGTTTTATTGGCCTTCCAACGATATTTATTAATCAGAATGAATTCGATAAATTGCTACTTAAATCACATCATAGAAGAAAATTATCTATCAACTCCATTGGAATTCGCAATATCAGGAAGCGGAGATTATCCCGATGTATCGTATTATTCGGCTAACGCAGTGTATAACATTAGACATTCACAGACATCATTACTACACAAATTCTGTCAATTAATATTTGTAATATTGGAAAATTAAGAATAAATAATGGAAATGAGACTTTGTCCGCCAGCACTTTCCACCAGCTGCGATAGCCCAGTGACATAATTTGTTGTCCATGCAGCTTTGTAGACATAAAGACCTAAGGTCTAATCGCAACTGTGGTGAATGTTTGAGTTCAGTTATATGTCTAGGTAGAATTTAGCTACTGGTTGGAGGAGAATTCCAGTTATCGCCTGCTTTTATGTGGTGTATTTCCCTGCTTTCTCCGAATAATACCAGAAAAAAACAGTCATTACCTTAAAAAAAGGATAATGAACCGTATGTAAACTTTCCTTTTTCTTTCTTGCCACACACACACACAAAATTACAAGCACAACTCTATCACTCAGTCGGAGTCTTGGATCTTGTCGCGACTGGGGGTGTTGCTACGGTGGGGGAGATACGTGTGTAGGGAATCTCTGCATGTCGAAGTGTAGGTGGGCGCCGGATCTACGGCTGTAGCAGAGGCAAAACACCGCCACCTCTCAAGATATACCATGGACCTCACTTATGGCACTAATTAACATTTTAGTTAACGCTCCTTAAAAACTTAATCAATCAATCAATCAATTGCAATTTGCTGTGTTCGTTCACACAAATTGAAAAATTGTCATTACTCTTACACTATCGCTATTGCTAAAGTGGTATAGAGAAAGTATCATAATCCTGGGGGAAAACGGGACTTTTCGACAGAAAAACTTAATTGCCGTACCCTGGTAAAGAAGAAGAGGATAAATCCAGAGCGTTGCTAAATCTAGAAAAAAAATATCTAACACATGTCGCCAGAATCCATGTTTTGTGAATACTTGATACCCAAAAATTGATTGACGTAAAAACGCCTGTCTGCCCGTCTGTACACAACGCTTGTACCCAAACTGATCAGCTGACTTTCTCCAAAATTGATATTCCCCATTCTAGCTGGATGTTGTGGCGGTCCTTTGAATTTGTAACGAATATTTCAATTTTGGTAAGTACTTTATACGGAACCTGCAGCCTAACACCTGGAACATTTAAAAAATTTTCAAAAAATGGCAACAAATTGTTTATTAAATTTTGACTTCGGGTAGCGTAAAGATAGCTTAAGAGAATGATGCAGATCACATTTTCGATAAAATCCTTGATTTTTCAAAAATTGGAGAAAATCAATTTTTTTCATTGTCTTGCTACAAGTATAATTATGAACATAAGTGATTTTCTTCGTGAAATCTGTTAAACATATCTTCAAAGAAAGTCATGTTTAGTTTTTTGAAAAAAATGAATAGTTTTTCAGTAATTTTGCATTTGACGGACAATATAAATTTTAAATACTTGCTTTCTCAGAAATGGCGCGAAACGTTTTTTTTATTCTTCTTTTTATGTACGAAAGCACTGAAAACCATAATAAGTGATAAAAACTTCTTAAAGTAAAGAAGTGTGTTTGTTAGTTCTAAGTTAAATTTATTACCTTCCTTCAATATAGTATTTTCTTTCATAAGGATATTATTTACATCATGCAATAACCACGGCCGACAACAATGAGACGATTTCCAAGAATTATGAATTCACTATGATGAACAGATTTCATTTTTAAAAAAATCTTTATAATTGTAATGGTATGAAGACGACGAAAAAAATTGGTTTTGTCCAATTTTTTAAATATCAGGCATTTCCACGAAAATTCGACCTGCATCATTTTCTTAAAACGGCTTTACTCTAGCCAAAGTCAAAACTTCATACAAAATTTCGTGCCATCTTTTGAAATTTTAAAAAATGTCTAATGAGCTTCATATAAAATACCCCCCAAAATGTCTTCAATATTTAAGCTTGAGATTTATATTCTAATCCACTCTTTTCTACAATATTAGGTTTTAAAATAAATTTAATTCACAATTAAGTTTCAATATTGAGTAGTTTCTGAATTTTTTCAAGACAATTTTCTATTGTCAACGACATCGTAATATGCAAAATACTACATTAGTGAAATCTTGATGAGCCGTCTCCTAGACGAAGTGGTAGAGCGTTTGCTTGTGGTAGAGCCAGAGGGCTCTAGTTCAAATTGTGACTGGGGAAGGTTTTTTCATTGCCTGAAAACGTTTGTACGTATGGAGCACAAAAAATGCAAACTAGCTGTAGAAGCGAGATTTTTATGAAAACTTTTCGATTGTCAATAATTTAAGGTATGATTTTCTACAGTCTCTCGTTCGTCGTCTCGTTACGAGTTTTAAGAGAAGGATGAAGTGCTATTAGGGAAAAAATATAATGTATTGCTTGTCCATTACCAATAATACGAGAAAATAAGAGATATTTTTTATTAGATTATAAGGGGTACACAGTTGGAGAATAAATTGAGTGACTGTAGGGTTTTTTTCTTGAAGTCGATAAATAGTACATAGATTTCTAGTTATTTCTTGCTGCAAGTGAATTCTGAAGTTTTGAGTGTCGAAACTCGTCAGGGAGTTTTAGTTCTTATCACCTCTCCTCATCTCACCTTGCCCGCAGGGCAGGTAAAGATAACGCCTCAGCTCAGCGAGTCTGAGAGCCAAGCGACTGCCAGCGAGAATTAAAATATAACGCTGAACTGAAATATTTATAAGTAGACTGTATTATTATATATAGAGTCACGTAAATTGAACTGCATTCTTATTGTCACATAGAAGTAATTTACTTAATATTTTAAATTGCACAAATGCTAAAGTTCAATAAATTTTCAGATACAATTCGTCCTATATATAAACCCGTTAAAAAAAATAATACATCTTAGGCTAACGGCTTGGACGAGAGACTTGTGAACGGAGGAACGCGCGATCGAATCTGGCAAAACCTCGCCAGTTTTTTTTGTTGATGAGAAATCAAAAAAAATTCCAAATAACAACGTCGATAGTCTTCTAAGCATTCCCTTCTTTTGCGAGAAGAAACCATTTTATCATACTTGCAATACAAAACTTGGAAAGTTTACTGTATGCACGTTAATCAACTACTCGTTCACAAGATTATTCACTTCCTCTTATTTTCACTTTCATAGGCCTTTTTTGGGGGTTATACCACTACGATCGTTTACTTTCCGAACCTAATATTATTTCCTTTGTTATTAATGATTTTTACTTTCCCGTATACGTACGTACACACGCAGTGATATACGTAGTATAGAGGAAAATATGTAATGCTGCGCGAACAATGGCGAGTTTTTGCAGAAAAAAATTCATTTCCGGGCCGTGATAACTAAAAAGTGGATAAAACCAGTTGCTAAATTAAGAGTCGTCCGTCTGTCCGTCCGTCCGTCCGTCCGTCTGTGAACACTGCTAGCGCCTAAACCATACATACGATTCCCTCCAAAATGGATATTCCCTGCTCAATCTGATTCTATTCAAAGCATTGAGATTTTGAAAAAGATTCTGAAAAAGTTTGGGGTACACATGAAGCCACCCGGACATTTACAAAATTTTTATCAAAAACGGCTCCAAATTTTTTCTTTAAATTTCTTATAAGAATAAAGTACATTTATTAAGGTGGCATAGGTCCGATTTTCACGGATAACTCTGAATTTTCGAATATTGCACAAGTTTGAATTTTATTCGGCGTCTTCCTCCAAATACAAAATTGAAGATAGACGTTTTTCATTCAAATAAAATTTGTTCTTCATAGCGAGTTCTTTCCATAAGGTCATGTACACTTTTTTCAAAAATTTAGTAGTATTCGCGCAATATTGCGTGCAATATGTGCAATTTTTAAAAAAATTAAAAAAACATGATTTTCTCAAAAAGGGCTTCAAATTTTTTCTTTAAACTTTTGGTAGGGATAGAGCTAAATGTACCCTATAAGATGACATAAACTCCATATCGCTCTATTTTATTGTCTTTGGAAAAATTGCAAAAATGCAATTTTTTGACTTGTTTCCCACGTCGGTAATATTTACATTAGTGGCGATTTGTTTATATCATTATATTAACAAGCTTAAGTGCTTTAAATAATGTCAAGTAAAGTTTCTCGAAAACAAAATCGTTTTCTGTAAAAAGTATTTTAAAATTCCGCTTTCTCACAAACGCTCAAACGCTTTTCTCTCATATAAGGCTGCAATTTGTTTCTTGAAAAGTTTGTAACGGATAGTGCTAATTACAGTCTTTATTATGACATAAAGTTTATTTTGAGTTATTTTTTTGTTTTTTCAAAAATTATATAAATGTAATTTTTTTGAAAGATCTCTCACATCTTTAATATGCACATTACCAGCAATTTGTAAATATTACTATATTTGTGAGTGTAAGTGCTTTAAATAACTTCAAATGAAGCATTCCATAATAGTTATTAAGAACTCTTTGTGAAGTACTAATTTCATCTAGAAAACTCCATCTTCCACTTTGTAGGTACACGCCGAAAGAATTCAATCTTTGATAATTTTCGAAAATTGAGAGATAACCATGGAAATAGATCTATGCCATTTTCATCAGTGTATTTCACTGTATTCTTAAAAGAATTATAAAGAAAAACTGTGGAGCCATTTTTGAGAAAACTTGAAAATGTCCGGAAGTTTTTTAATGAAGCACCCCGAAATTAAATTTTTTTAAAAAAAAATTGTAGGTCCTCGAATTTGGTCAGATCTATCAAGGAATGTTCATTTTGGCAAAAATCATACGTAACCTACGAATGGTTTAGGTACTAGTGTTGTTCATTGACAGACTGACAGACACGCGGACAGACGGTCGGACATTTGAAAAAACAACTATTTTTTTTGTAAAAGAAGACCCATGAACGTGCATTTCCGTTGAAATTTCAAAATCTAATTTTCATAGCTTCATATAACTTTCTATAGACAAGCATACAAGTAATATATCTTGTACTACGTATATCATTCCGCATATACGTATAACGTATACAAGAAAGTAAAAATAAACGAATTCACTGTTCACTGACAACAGAGTAGGTTACAGGCAAGGTTTCTGCTTTACACAAGACATTTTCAATCTTCGTGCGACGATAATTGCAAGTTCAAACTCACAATTGTGAAATTGTTTCTGATAATTAGTTCTTTCTCGTTTTTACTACTTTAGAATGCCTCGTAATATCAACATCTCCAAAAATGCGTTTCAAATTCGCCAATCTCTTTGAACACCAAATACTACCAAACGTCTGCCCCTCAGGATGCAATTGCAGTGTTATATTGTACTGATACTGTAATATGATATAATGTAATGTAATTTACACAAATATATCAGTATATACGCGAATATACACATTGGAAACTAAATGTTACATGATTGACGATTAATGAAAGCGATTGTAGTACTCTGTTCAAATAAATAGGGTCTGTGAAGACTTCTTGTAGATAAAATTTCGAAATGTTTTACTTTTCGTGGCGCAATATTCAGCTCTATTTAGTTTATAAAACCCAAAAATATCTAAACAATTACTTCCAATTCAATCAAACTCTATAATTTCATTGCCAATAATACTCACCAGACATTTTTTCAGTAAATTATAAGGTGCTTGAATAAGTTATCGCTGTTTTTTGAAAAATAAAGCTTTATTTTTGTAGTATGTGGTATACAATATACCACTCAACGTATAGCTCATCACTAGCTACTACTTTTGCCCAATTTTCTGACAGCAGAAGAATTCCGCATCACAAAAACGGTGTCTTTTGGGACTATCCAAGAATCAACCCGTTTTTGGTATTTTCATACGAATGCTGCTGCGCTAGACCATGTGCCATTGAACGGAATAGGTGATAATCTGAAGGGCGATGTCTGGTGAATACAGCGGGTGGGGCAGGGCTTCCCATTTAAATGTTTTCAAGTGGGTTTTCATTGGTTTTGCACCATGTAGCCGAGAGTTGTCGTGTAACGAAGTCACCTTGTGGTATTTCTACTCGTAAAGTGGTCGTTTTTTTCTTTAGAGGTCGGCTCAAGCGCATCAGTTGCAGTCGATAGCAATATTCCGTGATAGTTTCGTTTGGTTTGAGAAGCTCCTAATAAATTGCACTCAGCTGATCCCCCTCAAATGCAAAGGAGAAGCTTCAAATCGTGGATATTTGGCTTTGCGCAAGATGTCGATGCGTGGCCGTCTTACCCCCGTTAAAAATTATAATAAATCGTGGAATTGATCTCAACCTCTCCCGCAAAATCATGAAAGCTGAAAATTACTCACTTTAATACTATCCCCTTAATATTAGTATATTATGTGAGTTACAATTATAACACTCACAGATAGTACGAGAAAGTTTGTACTATATCTAAGCACCACTGATTTTTTAACAGATGATTTTTAAAAAAAACACAGTAACATTAATAGAGTAACATGAATAAGTTACTCTCATCATTAACATTAAAAAGTTACATCGAGCATGGCAAAAAGTGACAGAATTCTTATCTCAAACTCACGAGGATCAAGAACTCCATAAAAACCTGGTCGTCGCTCAAGGCGCGGGGAGGTAATTTTAATTCGCCGTCGGATCGGGCAATGCCACTTCTTACAAGGACATCTTATGGCGTTGTGACCCACTCCGCATTTGCGAGAAATTAACAGACCTTACCGTATAGAATGCTCTCGTGCACTGCAATAATTTAAGCGGTATTCGGAGAAGACATCGCGAGAGACGAGGGTGATTTTTAAAATGCCTTCTACGAACTGATTTTCTATTGTTCATGAAACATTCTCTTTATCAGTTATTTCATTTCATAATTAGTCAGACTTTACTATATTTTTACTCAATTTATAATAAATAAAACTTATTTTAGTGATTGACACGAGCTTCAATGACATGTTGAAGCGCCTTTAAACCCTAATCATAATCATCATATGATTTAAAATCAATCTATATATTTGTCACATCTTTTCTGGCAATTTTGCCAATAATATTGCACTACGCAATTGTTAAGGTGATTAAGCACAATTCACGTTTCGTTTATTTTAAGGAACTATGAAGTTGAATTTTGTGTAAATAATAAAGAAAATAGATCAATTGTTCGGATTTGGAGTCTTGCGAGTTCGGATTTGGAGTCTAACACTGATGTTGTAGGTGTCTATCTAAAATCAAATGAATTATGATGTTTGATGCACATTATTGTATTGCGATTCCTCTTCTAGGCAGAAAATATTCCTCATGCGTATACCTTACAAAGGCAAAAATTATTTCACAAAACAATAGAAAACAAGGACGGTGTGATTCGTGTGGATAAAACGGTGCCTTACTTGAATATCGATAACTGTGGTAAAGTGAGTTTCCTGGAGTTTCTTTGGAGTGCGATGGAGCTCCTCCAATCGAACATAATACTCCAGACACTGTTTATGGAGGTCACACTAAAACATAATATAAGTTGTGAAAATAGTACCTTCGAGAACACCTGTGCTGCATTTAAACATTTTAACTGGAAAATTGTAACGGCATTGAAATTTCTTAGTTACAAACTCAGTATCTTTCAGGTTTATTCAAAGACGTTTTTGTTACTTTCTTAATAGCTCGTTTTAAGAAAATTACATCGAATCGTAACATTTTAAGACTTCATTTTTTCTTCTAATTTAATTTATTCTTCTTTTAACAGGTGGTTATTCAAAAATAGTTAATAAAATATTTAACTTGAGTGAAGATTTAAACAAATAAAAAATGTACATTTGCTATGAATATTCGCATTTGCTATTTATGTATAAAGAATTCGATAAAAAATGCCATTGCTCTTTCCCGTGACCGGCTGGCGCGTGGGTCGTCAGCGTCCGTTTCGCCTGCGTGAACTTGCCTGCTCCCCTTCCCTTCCCTTTCTGCCGCCCTCCCCGATAGCGAAGCTGCGACGCCGCGTCAATCACTTCAGAAATTGCTCCGCCCCTTTGAGATAACGAGGAGGAAAATCTTCAAGGGGGGAAGGGGGAAGTGTCTGAATCTTGGCGCAAAAGCCAATGATAAGAGCCGCTTTGCCTAAGCTCCGGGATTGGTCAAGTGCCCAGGCGTGGTTGTCCAAGCTGTGGAAAGGCCACATTTGGCCGCACTGGACACATTGCATATTCTGTGATACGGGGTGTACAATCTCGGAGGACGGAAGCGGAATACGTTTTATCACAGGATGCGGGAGACATAGCCATATGATTCATTGCGCTTTAGGCACACATAACACTTTACTTCGAGGGACAATACTTCTTAAGAGAAATGTAATAAATATTCATTTAAAAACTTTTATCAAAACCCTGTTTTTAAGCCAGTGTTCTTTTAACTTTTTAATTTCCCATACACGTACGAAGAGCGGTCGTAGAGTTTCTAACCCGAGATAGTTGTCACAAAATTTTCGAACAATCGACATTAACAGCTTGTATTTGGGGTCTTCGTGGATGGGCAAGCCAAATTTCGTGAGCTCAGGTTCATTATTTTTCCCGCTAGAATGCGTTGAATGTCATCGTGCAAGTAAAATCGCGAGTATGGAGAGAATCAAGAACCGTGCCGTCATTGAATGTCTTCGTTTGAAGGGGAATGTTTCCGAAGGAAATTGTAGAGGACACGCAAAAGACACTTGGGGATAGTGCTCCGTCCTATGCGACAGAAAAACTGGGTGGCCAACTCAAAACGAGGAAGAACAAGTGTAGAAGATGCGCCAAGGAGTGGCAGATCCATCTCCGTTGCCACAGATGAACTAGTGGTGCTACAGAATGGCACAGACTTTCCCGTATTAGTTTTCTATTTTCTTGGGTCTTCGCTAGCTATTCGGAATTGCCATATACTCTTTCTTGCCAGCTACCATCTATCATCGCCAAAAGTAAGTTTTTTTGTCATTTTCTTGATTTTTCGGTTTCCTATTGGTAGAACAGAAACATTAATTTTAGAATATTAAAGAACACAAAAACCTAGCCGTAAATGGCAATTTTCTTTTAAAAATTATGTGCCGTTTAAGAGAAAATGGCGTTTTAGCACTACTAAAAATGCGAAATTTGAAGCTCATTTTCACAGAAAATTTTTGAGTTTTCAAAATACTTTATTTGAAGTTATTTGAAGCACTTACACTTACAAATATAATAATCTTTACAAATTGCCGGTAATGTGCATATTAAAGATGTGAGAGATCTTTCAAAAAATTTACATTTATATAATTTTTGAAAAAACAAAAAAAAAACTCAAAATAAACTTTACGCTATACTAAAGAGTGTAATTAGCACTATCCGTTACAAAAGTTTCAAGAAAAAAATTGCAGCCATGTACGAGAAAATGGCGTTTGAGCATTTCTGAAAATGCCGAAATTTGAGCTACTTTTCACAGAAAACGGTAGTGTTTTCGAGAAACTTTACTTGACATTATTTAAAGCATATATACTCGTAAATTTAATAATGTGAAAAAATCGCAGATAATGTAAATATTAACGACGTGAAAAACAAGTAAAAAAATTTACATTTTTGTAATTTTTGAAAAACCAACCGATAGACCAAAATGGCTTGTATGTCATTGATAGAGTACATTTACCACTATCCCTACCAAAAGTTTAAAGAAAACATTTGGAGCCGTTTTTGAGAAAATCTTGTTTTTGTAATTTTTTAAAATTGCACATATTGCACGCAATATTGCACGAAATCTACCAAAATTGTGAAAAACATTTACATGACCTTTATTAAAGAACTCAATATGCAGAACAAATTTTATTTGAAGAAAAAATCTCTATCTTCAATTTTGTAGTTGGGGAAAGACGCCGAAAAAAATTCAAACTTTCACAATTTTCGAAAATTCAGAGCTGTACGTGAAAATCGGACCTATGCCATGTTAAAAAGTGTATTTTACTCTATTCATACAAGAAATTTAAAGAAAAAATTTGGAGCCGGTTTTTGAGAAAACGTTGAAAATCCCCGGGGGGCTTCATATAAAGTACCCCCAAATTTTGAAGAATCTTTTTTAAAATCTCAAAGCTTCGACTAGAATCAGATCGATCGGGAAATATCCATTTTGGAAGAAATCGTACGTATGGTTTAGGCGCTAGCAGTGTTCACAGACGGACAGACAGACAGACGGACGTTTTCCTTTCAATTGGGTTTTCGGTATCAAGGACCTAGCAAACAGGGTTTCTGGCTACACCACGTGTTAGGGGATTTTTTTTCTTAATTTAGCAACAGGTTTTATCCACTTATTCGTTTTCACGGCCCGGCAATTAACTTTTTTCCGCCGAAAATTGGCCATTTTTTCGCGCAGCATTACATTTCCCTATACTAGGTATATCACTCCGTGTATACGTACGTATACGGGAAAGTAAAAAAGTGACTGCAATTCACGATATGATACTGCTGGATTACCGAACTACATTGCAGCACTTTCAGGTCACATTTGGAATCTCCCATGAGTGGGCACGTGACATTATTGTGGATATTTTGAGGATGCGAAAAGTTTCTTCTCGATGGGGTCCCGAAAGTTCTGAATGCAGATCAGAAAAGGGAACGAGTGCTGTGCTGTGAAGAAATCGTCCGCAATTCTGAAGCGGATAAACACTTTTCTTAGAAGGTACGTAACAATGGATCAAACGTGTGTTCACCAATTTGATTCTGAGGCAAAGCAAGAGTCGTAACGATGGAAGAATCCTTCCACTGCCCCCAAAAATTCGTGTGCAGAAATCAGCCGGGAAAGTGTTGGCATTCGTTTTTTGAGATGCCGAAGGGGTAATTATGGTAGATTTCCTGCAGACCGTTGTAACCATAAATACATGATACAATTCAATTCTCCTGAGACATTTGAGAGAAGAGCTGAAGAAAAAAAGGGATGGAAAAATGGCGCGCGATGTTCTTTTGCATCAGGCCAATGCACCGGCGCACAAACCCTCCGCAACCCAGGAAACTGCATGACTGCGGGTTTGAATTGTTACGTCATCCGCCATGTGTGCACATGGGCACCTATAAATGATTCAAATTTGGCGCCGTTCCGAGAAATCAGTTAATAATAACAATCTTTGGCCTTAATTACCAGCTCAGCATTTGCATTTTAACCTTCCAGCGGGCGCGCTGTCATAAATTTTACGACAATAGCAGATTTTTTTGTTTTGCTGTCGACTCATTGTTGTCAGACTTCTGCGTTCTTGGTATTCCTTGCAGGTATCTTTACTGATGCATTCCTGCAGCCACTGTTCAGTTTTAATAACGCTCTATTCGGGATAGGTGCATAGTGACGTAAACTTTACGCTGCGCGCCGGCTGTTGTTCTAAAATATTGTATAATAATTTGGCCTAATCGAAATTTTCTGTAAAATGTCCAGATAAAGAATTCATGTGAACGAAAATCAGAATATTCTTCAAGAGCTGTCTGATGGGAGGAAGATCATGAATTGGATAGTGACTGCGACAGTAAACGAATGTTGAAAATATAGACCAGACGAACATCAGAACGATACTCGATCGGAACAAGATCTTTTTGATACTAAGTACGAACGTTTATCAACGGATATGTTTTTTGGTAGTAAATATCATTCTTAGATATTATAATGCAACATAAAATTTCATTGTTCTACAATTTATTTGATTTTTTCAATAGTCAAATTTACGACACGCGCCTGCTGGTGTGAACATTTTACGCGCGCCCACTGGAAGGTTAAATGTCCCGCGGTAGACTTTTAATATTTCTCACCCAAATTCGCGCGCAATTTTTAAAAAAAGTGTGTGAACCCTTCTTTCCACGTAGTGCCTTGAGAGGGAGGTGTTCCTCGCCGCCAAGCTACAGCTGTTGGCGAAGTACTTTCAAATTCCTCCGCCAAATGCCGGCTCCTATTGGACCACTGCCCAGAAGCTGTATTCATTATTAAAAACAAAAGGGCTTGGAAATTTTCGTATTAACATACAATAGCACTATTGCAAAATTCGAAACGCCAAGACAGCGATGTCATAGCAATATTGTTTCAGTACGTGGAAGCAAGTGGGAGACTGAGGGTATTAATGAACTGTGATATGTGGATTTAAAACTCTAAACAGTTGGTATGACAGCCGACAGTCGGCCGTTTCAAAGAGCGTATATACATTCTCCCACTTACGAAACGTGTTCACGTAATTAAATATACGTTTTGAAAAGGAAATTAAGGTAAAACAGTTGCTCCCGGTGGTAATGCAGAGATCGGGCGAAGTTTCCAGAATTTATGTATCATACCCCAAATCAGAGCTCTCCCAGCACATAATTTGAAGTTTATTCCGCTGCTTCAACTCGCTATATTCTCCCGATTTGGCTCCATTTGACTTTTTTCTTTCCCAAACCTCGAAAAGGACCTAAAAGAACGGCGATATGACAATGATGATGCAGTGATTGCTGCTGTGAATTCCTAGTTGGACTCGAAACCAAAAAAATGTATTTCAATGACCTGCGAAAGTTGTATGATCGTACCCGTAAGTGTATTAGTTTACAAGGTTATTATGTTGAAAAATAAATTGGTGTTATGAAATTTCTGTCATGATTTCAGATTCAGTTGTTATACTAAAAACTTTTCGACCACCCCTCGTATATACAGAGTAATATACGTAGTGTAGGGAGGAACTGTAATCCTGCGCGGAAAATGGCGAATTTTCGGCAGAAAAAAATTCGTTGCCGGGACTTGATAACGAAAAAGTGGATAAATCCATTTACTAAATTAAGGAAAAAAATAATCTAACACGTAGTGTAGCCAGAATCCCTGTTTTGTGGGTCCCTGATACCCCCAAGGCCCTACCACCCGGTATGCCATCTGAAGGAAAGTCGGTTGCAAATTGAAGCAGCGGCTAGACGCCATTAGTATGGCAACATTGCGCGGGAATTTCAAATACGATACATTCAAATACGAATATACTTTCTAAATATAACGCATGCAACTTGAAACATGTCAGTTTACCCAATATATGAAATGACTATAAGTACATGTGCATAGAAGGTAGAAATATCTTTGTCACATGCTCTACATATTGAAATTTCGGGAGAAGAAAATGTCAGCAAAAATTGTACCTGAAAAGAATGTAAGCTGGATGCGAAGTCGTATCATGATACTGTCAGCACCGCGGGCCCTCGCGCGTGCGACGTCGGGGATCGATCGGGTGATCGAGGTCCCCCCCCCTTTTCTCACTCACCTGAGTTGCCGGCTAACTCAGGCGCAGAGACTCTCTATAAGAAATGGGGGCCCATGGACGGACGCTACTTGTTACCAAATGAAATTCACTGAGGTTATGAGGAACAAGTAAAATTTAATTAACAAAAAAAAATGAAGAATTACACAAAAAAAGAAACCCTATTACTAATACCCTTTCCCTCTTAAACCCAAAGACATCCCCCCCCTTTTTCTGGTTTATCCCGCAACTCCCAAAAAATAGTTTGAATTTACCCCCCCCTTTCTTTTCCCAGATCAACTAATTTCCTTATTTACTAGAAGACAATACAAATTAAAGTACAATTTACCAACATACAATTTAAGAGGTTTATCCTCAAAAAAACAACAGCCACAGCGCGGCTCGCTTATGATGAGGCACAGGTCTGTGAATCGGGTCATTCACCAAAGTCTACGGGACAACAGACCGTATTTTCAGATGGCTTCGCAGGGTCGATGTCCGACCTTGGGGCGGCGTCCACACGGCTCCGTCTCCGGCGATGAAAGGGCCGGCAGTAGGTCACAGCTGGTCGGCAAGGTCCGCGCCGGCGGGGGCGGGAGGCAGGTACTGGTGCACGAAGTCGGCAGGAAGAGGTAGGCGGAGACCTCTTCGCAAAACTATGACCTCGTAGCGGTCGTGGGCGTAGTGTCGGGAGTCGAACTGAATAATTCTGACTCGCGTGCGTCACTCGGGTGCACCGCGCGATCAGCGATAACCCCTTTTCAGGCGACCGGACGAGATTGCTCTGCGCCTAACAAAGTACCCGCGAATTGGTCACAATTAAAGTCCTTTGCCAATTCAAAAAACAAACCACATACGTGATAGCGAACGTCCGTCAGGAGCAATTCCACGTTCCGCTTTACACACAGCGCGCCAAAAACTTAGAATAATCCGCGCCAGTGGCGTTTACCCCGGGCGACGCACCGCCGCGGCTCGCGCTCCTCGCTCCTCCCCGAACCTACTCTCCAAACCGTCGCTTCCCTTCTCTTGGTTTTTTACTTGGTCACCTCTCGCGAAGCCTCTGTAACCCCCTCTCCTTACTTATTTTCTGAAAGTTCTGGAAAGATTTTTAGTTTAAATTTTGAGAGGTTCCTCTCTATTGGCACAAGGCAACTGCGTCTCAGTTTAATCTTGGCCAATGTGCGGAAGCGTTTTCTAGCCGAGTTCAGTGGAAAATTCCACTCAACCCTCTCTCTCTAACGTTGGGGGGGCGGGTCGCCTGGGGATGGGGCGGCGCCAGAGAGGCGCCGATCGGGTCGTAATTCTTGTACCCACTGCCCCTCCGCCGGACAAAGCATGCGCGAAGGGACCTCTGCCTATGCACGTGTCCGACACGAATCGGCCCTACCCTCGCACTCACAAAAGGAGGCGCTGCGGAGGCACGCGGCAGGCTACAATGTCGTGCGTTTAAAATCTTTTTTTTTAACTATTCGGTACCGTCACAATACATTTTAAAACAAATTTAATAGTTTTATTTAGGTACATGTTTATGTATTTGTCATGAACGCAAACTATTACTTTTTGATCAATTTTTAATTTTAGGCATGAAGCCTTAGCTGTAGAACCCTCAGCCTGACATGGCATTACGTCCAATGTTTTTTTGCAACATCAATCCCTTTGGAATCCTTGCTTCAAAATTTCACCCCTCTTATAAACAATAGTTAAATTGATAATATCCACTCGCAGATTTATATATAAGCCAAATATGCAAATGATGTAAGACAACTAAACAACAGACTGGTTATTTCAACGCAATTACATTGAAAGCTGTTAAATGGATTTACAGCACACAGTAAAACACATTAAAATTCATATACATACGAATATATACATATACATATGAAATTCATATTCACATCATAATACCAAATAGTAATTTTCCACTTACTGAAAAGGCCTACCAGAATGTGATTGTCATTGTCCATGAAGGGTAAGGAAATGGCACCAAGAAAATTTCCTAAAATATGCTTGTGTATGTATTCCTTACATTGTCTATTATTAAATTTGTAGCATTTACTCTAACACGCAACACTCACCGTGCTGGATACTCGGATTGACTTGAGATTTTACCAGCTTGTTCAGCACCTTTCAAAACCCCTACATACAAATTTTTACGTGCTATGAAGCATTGCAAGTAGTGTTTTTGCGATAATTAGTATTGGGACCTTTCTTGACCTTACCGACCGTGGAAGGGCGGAAATCGCTGCTCGCCGCTGGTTCTGTGGCCGTTACTCACACACCGCGCCTGCACTATCGGCCTGTCGGCAAGGTCTTAATTACTTGGAGGGCAGGCGGGGTGACAAAAACGGGTGTTTACTTTGCAGGTTCAGATGGAACGAACGCGCTTGGAAATCTGACACCGGCTGATAGACGCCGCGTAACGTTCCTAGCGCTGCCGAAGCAACGGCTCGCCCGCTGCGGAAAGTGCCTAGGTCACGAAAGGTCCTGATACAAAATGCCTATAAAACACTATTTATAATATTCCATAGCACTTCAAAATTTGCGTATGTAGGTTTTGCATGGTGTTCTATCAGCTGGTGCAATTTCATGTCAATCCGAGTATCCAGCACGGTGAGTGTTGCGTGTAATGATATAGGGTTGCATGTACCTCAGATTGAAGTCATAATACTTTAATTATTACCAAACAAGACACTGAGCTAATTGATCTTCAAGTTAGTTTTTTTCTGTAAGAGACAGTTCTATATTTCAAAGTTTCTAATCAAGCAGCACTTCCTATATATTAGTTTTGCTTAAATGAAAACTAGTTTTTGTACTTTTCCAAACACATGTCATATGTGGAAAATTACTTCCTTACCTTTCCAATTTAGTATTAAAATTCACTCTACCAAATTTAGCAATAGGTGCGGAAATAAAAAAAGAAAATACGTTAATAACAATTTTATTGAAGTAATTGTTTATTGATATGATATACGTGTGTGCATCATTATATGAATGTTAGTATATCAAGATTACAAGATTTACTTGTGAAATGATGTATCACTGCCTTTTGAATATCTGTTCGTACACGCGAATGCAGCATAAGACATCACCATTTTAGATATTGCGATCACACAATGAAAGCACGAACAAAAATCCCTACAATATTCAACACATCTCAGACGCTCACTCCACGTGTTGCCATACTAATGGCCGACTTCGTCCTCTACAATTTGCAGCCGCACACTAGCGCTGTTGCACACTCTAGTGTAGAATTGTAGTACCTCTATACTGATACCGAAAAACCAATTCAAAGCAAAACGTCCGTCCGTCTGTGAACACTTCTAGCGCCTATACATGGTATGTTTTTCAAATTGAAGAAACCCCTGTCGATCAGGCTCCAGTCGAAGCTTTGAGAATTTGAAAAAATTCCTTCAAAATTAAATATTTTACATTAAGTCCACCAGACATTTTTAAAATTTTCTCGAAAACGGCTCCAAATTTTTCTTTAAATTTCTTGTAAAAAATAGAGTAAAATACAATTATTAAGGTGGCATAGGTCCGACTTTAACGGTTAACTCTGAATTTTCGAAAATTGCAAAAGTTTGAATTTTTCGGTCCCTTCCTACCACTAGAAAAATTAAATACAAAATGTATAAAAGAATGTATAGAAGCTTCTGAGGCTGTTGTTCAGAAAACGTTTCTCACTGAAATAAACAAATCTTGTTGAATTAAATCACAGAATACATATTTATTTTTTGTATTTAATTTGATAAAATGTTTTTCAATATTCTTACTATTTGACAAATCATATTGGTTGATGCGAGGAAGATGAAACTATAGAGAAAGTTGGTCATTGAGTTCTGTATTTTCCCTCCCCCTTATTGTCACTATATTTTCACTATAATTCAATCGAGTTGGTGTGGAACCAGTGCAAAAGATATTATCAGTGGCATCTTGATACCACTTTCAATCACCAAGCAACAAGAAAATGAAAGGAAGCAATAGAACTGATAACTGTGGAGAAGAAAGTGATTTAAAAATATTTTCTTGGGATATTTTCCAGAAATATTACTAATATAACGTGTAGTTCACATTTATTCTTAACACTTCTGTAATTGGGATAATTATGTGGCACAAACTGCGAAGAATGTAGAAGAAGAGTGTAGAGTACAAATAAGTAAGGCGGCTTCCCATATTGCAGTGATAATAAGTTTTCAGGATGACTCTTATGACAAAGATCACCTCGGTGTTCCCATTCCAGGATCCGCTGACGTTTCTTATTGGTAGGAATATGGCTGCCCATGAAAATGGGTTGAAAAATATTTGACTTTGTTGTTCTTTGTAGGTTCACAGTTGCAAGTTGTAAATTTATATTATTCCAATGAGGGCAAGTGAGTGGTTATATTCTGTGTGAAATCGTGAATATAAGGCATGAATTCAGTTCAATTCAATTCAATATATATTATTATTAAGCTGAACTTGGCTTATCGAAATGTATTTTTCACTATTATTATCATTATTCTTATTTGTACTTTAACAGGTTTCTAAAGAACTATATACTATCAGGATTGGTAGAAATGCTTTAATAACTGTTACATCAGAATTTAATTTTTTATTAAACATTTATGAAATTAGATTATGTAGGTACATTTTTATGCTTCACATCTTTAACAACAGCAACTTTCTTTCAACATGCAGATAAAAACTACCAGATGGCTTTCAAATAGTTACTAATAGTGACTTCATTGTACAAATAGGCGGTTGAGAAAAGAATGTTATAGTAAGTGGCGGTTATAGTAAGTGGTTATAGGTTATAGTAAAAGGCGGTTATAGTAAGTGGTAACTCGACCATAACTGGATAATTCAATTTTTCTCTTAATTTATGTCTTTAATTTTTTCTAAACTTAATTTCAGATTTTTTTTTGCTAAACATTAACTGGTACAGAACCTATAGGGGTGTTTTTTTTATTATTTTTTGCAAGATAACTAGTCTTTGAATTTAGTCTTTTCTTGCAATTACTGAATCTTTCCTCATGTATGTATGAATATTTTCATTATTTATAATGTGTGTTCCCACTAATTACAATATAGAGATGCAGTGGTGTAGCCTGAGTTTTAACTCAGGGTATGTAACTCGAAAACTGAGAAAATAATTTAAATATTTTTCAATCAACAATGCCATTTCTGTCACTTTGATCAATTAGAGCACAGAAAACAGGACCAGTAAAAGTAATAATAGCTCATGTACTTCATGTAGTTTACTGGTTGAAAGTTAGAAAAAGTTGACTTAAGTTCACGACCTAGCAAAATATAAATGTGTGTCCTCATACTTTAATAATAAGAGCATTATCAACCCAACATAATTTATAAATGGAAAACAATGATCTATAATAAAAATATAATAGGAAAGAGAAAGTCAATCAATTTACAGACACGTAATGAACAATAGTTGACAGTTGTCCTTTGCTGCTTACATCAAGGGTTTCATCTAGTTTGGCGGAGACAAAAGAGGCTTTAGAAATTTCATTGTTAATTTCATGGGACATAACCGTGCTCACACTTGAAATCCAATGAATCTGAATTACTTGGTGAGATTGCACGAAACACTGGAATTTTCACATCATCCTTGTCAGTTTTATCATATTTCATTATTTCACTTATATATTCCATGAAATTTTCTCTATTTGATGATCCCCTATTTTTATTATAGCTAGAAAATACAAGCCCTTGTCTCCCAAAACTGCATACAACTCGAATGAAGTGTGATAGAATTTCCCTATTTTCCCTTATATCACCGTTGTATTTATCCCTTATATCACCGTTGTGTTTATTTCCAATGTCTTTGGTTGTATTGCGCAACATAGCCTGTGTTGGCGGTTTAAATAAAATTCTATCCTCTCATATTTTTTACTGTTTCTCATGTGCTATAATTTGTCCACGGCACAAAAATACGACTCCATAATTATGTAGGCACTTTGGAACGCGTGGTGTTCGCCATTCCAGGGCACAGATGTGGATTGCACAGTCACATACCCTTGTGCATTCAACCAGCACAATCCCTAACCTAAATTGGCTACAAATATTTAGTTGCTAAATGCATTAAAATAAGGTAACAAAACTTAAATAAAACGACAATGTTAATTAATTAACCTCGTTCTCTTACAAACACCGAAGAGAACAATGAAGTTTCGTAAAAGGACAGCTTTTTCGTAGGCACCACGGTAGGCATCCTAGATGTAATGGGTCAGTGTGCATCTGATTCTCAGCGCAGGCTAGGCGGTATTTCAGTCTGATTCGTTCATCTTTGTGAAGAATCGAATTCTCAACGGCGCAATGTTTGAAATATAATGAAATATTTTGTAGTAGAAGAAGAAAATAAATTGACAATTTAGAATCATTTTAAAATAAAATACCTGATATTGTCAGGGTATGTAACACATCATCCACATCCATGGACGCTATGCCCCTATTGAGATGTATACTTCTTAGAAGATATAAGTAGTCACTTCATTAAATCTGCTGATGTTAACTACCTTTGTAAAAAAAGTATTTAAAAGAAATTCTAATTATTTTTTATTAAAAGGAAGAACTTTCTCAATTATGTGAAGTTAATTTTTGATGAGTATGAATGCGTGTTGAAAATATATTTTGATAACTACACCATAAGAATCAAAAATTAATTCAGGTAATAGAAAAATATTCTTCCTTTGAATAAAAAGAATTAGAAATACAGATTTAATTAAAAGAAAAGTTTTATCTTTTGAGGAGTTTGATACTTATTTATGAAGTAAGGGTTATACAACATCTTAACACAATATGAGATTAAAAGTTATCAAATTATGCAGTTATGTTAGGGTTGATAATCAATCAAAATCTGTTATACAAGATGTTACAATACAAATTTTGTTCATTTTTAAAATTTCCAGTGTATAATTTTCATTTCAAAATAGAACTTTTTACTCTTCATCGTGGCAAACTTGGTAGATGGGGTTTTGAGCTAATTAATAGTACGTCATGGACTTTCAGGATATGTTTTAAAAGTACATAGGAAAGTAATTTCAATTTTATAAATTTTCATTCAAAATCATCAAAGTAAATAAAATTTATTAAACTTCAGAGGTGTTCGTGCAATAATTGTATCCTTCCAAGAAATCACAACAAATAAAGGGAATTATTTTTTCATTTTTATATATATATATATATATATATATATATATATATATATATTTGATTTTGTGATATCTTTTGACCCATGTTCAACATGACTTAATAAAGTTATTGCAGGTATGAAACCTTTCAATTTTCATTCCTTAAGTCTAAAATTTTCGTTCAATTCAATTCAATTTTATTAACAGACTGGTTATACACAAATTAGTTGAGGAAGAAACTTCCAGTGTGCGAGCCCACTTAATCACATAGTTTTTGTTTTTTTGAAATTGGAAAAACATTTAGGATTTTTCATAAATTATAATTTATTATTTAACATCCTGTAGTATCCTTTTAATAACAAGTACATTCATATAATTCATAGCACTTTTAACCCACGATGTACCTAATATCTAAATTTTAAGAACTGACTGTTTATATATTTAAGAAATTCACTTGGAAGTAATTCATCTTTCGATTAACTACGTGTATTTTGCCAATCAGTACTCAAAGAATGTTTACTAACTTCAATCTTTCTCTTCACAGAAACCTTTTAACATAGTGTGAATATTTTCCAAAGTTGATAATTAGAAGAACCCAAAATTTAATAAAATAGTAAATAACAATTAATGGTGGTTTTGTGTTAGTTACGCACAAACCATACATGACTAACATTTTAATGAAGCATTGTTTACCTGTCATGAATTGTTGAACAAATTATTTATTAACAGTATTTAAGTAATGTTACCATAATTTCTCAAGTAACTAACAAATCAGTATGTCAATGATCAATAATTGAATGGGTGAAATACAGAACAGTATAAGTGAGATTTTATAAATTCTGAGAAAACCATGTTTATAGTAGGCTATATTTCAGAGCCACTGTTATTTCGTGATATCATAAACAATTGAAATGCCGAGGTTTTAATAATGAAACAAAGTAACATGATTTTACAGTGATTTTGAATGAAAGAAAATAGTTTTCTCAGAATTTATAAAATGTCACTGTCCTGGTTTTCACACATTAAATTGGTCATTAGTCATAACGATCAATTAATAGAAATTATAAACATCAATTATTCGAATTGCAGAACATTATGCAGCACTACACTAATTGGAAAGTTCTGAACATGCAAGATCAAAAAGTACCACCAGATTTCCGAGTTTTCACAAGGCCTACGTATGGGTTCAGTAGTATTCGTCGTCATTCTGTCAGACGGCTTAATTCACACAGTCACACTTATTATCAACAGCATTTCGAAATTATTTGTCTCAATTCGTATAAGTTTTTGTCCCAAATGATAGTGGAAGCAATCAAACTCTCGTGAAACCTATTTCTAACCTTCACAACATGCAAATACATTAAATTAAAAAATCCAGACAGCTGATACTTCTACTCAGCTGAGCGGCGGAAGAATAAAACAATGCCGTGTACACACCTCGTTCGTCAATGTCGAACAGATACGAGGCATTCCTCATTGTTCCACGCGGGTTGCTGTGGCGTGGTCGACTTCAATGACTCGAGCAATTGTTTTGAAACTTTACGAGACAATAGAGATAAAATCTTTATGGAGAGTGGTTTCCATTTTTTGTCACACGTTCAATTTTAGAAATGGAATAAGCCGCTTTATTTGTCGCTCTTGGAATAACACTGCGGAGGCACAAAAAATTTAAAAAATCTCGCATCAGATGCGGTAAACAATTCCAAGTAATGTCAAATTTCAATTCGAAATTCAATTTTAATGTGAACGAGCTGGTTTCTATTAATAGAAACCGCCATAAATTCTATTCTTAGAACACTTCACCCTGCTAAACTCTGAATTTAATATTCTCTACATTTAATATTCAAATTAATGTATTCTTGATTAAAAGAAATAAAGGAGCTTGTAATCAAATTTCGATTTTGACTTTCTCGCGCTTAAGAAGGAACGTCTCAAGATGATAAAGTTATGTAATCTGCGCGAAAAAATCGCGAATTTTTGGCAGAAAACCTTTTTATTACAGGCTCCTGGTAATGAAAAAGAGCATAAATCCAGTTGCAAAATTTGGAAAAAAAAACTCTTCACTCGTGCGGTAGCTAGATTCCAAGTTTTATTGCTCCTTGATACCGAAACATTGACGGTAAAACGTCCGTCCGATCCTCCGTCCGTCCGACCGTCTGTCCGTCCGTCCGTCCGACCGTCTGTCCGTCTGTCCGTCCGTCCGTCTGTCCGACCGTCCGTCCGTCTTTCTGTGAACAACGCTAGCGACTAAACCGTTCAGCTAATTTTCTCCAAAATTGATATTCCTCGATCAATCTGGCTGAAAAAATCAAAATTAAAGAAAATCGGCGTCTTCCTACAACTACAATTATGGTGGTACAATTTTTTTTCTTAATGAAATGTGTTCATCAAAACATCTTTCAATAAGATCAGGTCCGATATTTTCAAAAACATGCATATTTTTTTGCGAAAGTTTGTGTCTAACATACGTGATTTTTATTTTCTTTAAATACTTTTTTCTTAAAAAACGCACTTTTTTATTAAATTGGGATTTTAGATAGCACAAAGAACGCTTAAGTGAAACCAATTTGGGATCTGGTGACAAACTAAAAAAAATGTACAGAAAATATACAATTTTCTTTGTGCTTAATCCGTTTCTGTAGATGCTAAAAAAAGAATACATTTTGGAGAGCAATGCGGTCTTCGGCGACGCTCATTTGTTATAGCAGCTGTCAAAAAAATCGGTCACATGACTGAACGCTCTGTTTAGAGATATTTACTGCAAATAAATTTTTTCTCCATAGCGAGTTCTTTCATTAAGGCCACGTACATTGTTTCGAAAGTTTTAGTAGTTTTCGCGTAATATTGCGTGCAATATGTGCAATTTTAAAATTTTATAAAAACAAGATTTTTTCAGAAACGGCTCCAAATTTTTTCTTTAAACATTTGGTAAGGATAGTGCCTAATGTACTGTACGAGATGACATCAACGTCATGTTGCTCCATTCTTTTGTTTTTTTCAAAAATTACCAAAATGAAATTGTTTTGACTTGTCTCCTACGTCGTTAATATTTACATTAGCGGCGATTTGTTTACATTATTACATTTATGAGTACGTGTGCTTTAAATAATGTCATATACAGTTTCTCGAAAATTCAACCGTTTTCCATGAAAACTATTACCAAATTCTGCATTTACAGAAAAAACTCTCAAACGCCATTTTCTCATAAATTGCTCCCCATTTTTACTTTCCTGTATACTATACGTACATACGTACGTACATATAGTATGGGGAAAGTTATGTAATGCTACGCGAAACAACGGCAGATTTTCTTCAGAAAAACTCTTATTACAGAGCCCTGGTAACAAAAAAGTGGATAAATCCAGTTGCTAAATTAAAAAAAATACTCTAACACGTGGTGTATGCTGAATCCCTGTTTTGTGGGTCCTTGATACCGAAAAGCCAATTGAAAGCAAAACGTCTGTCCATCCGTCTCTGTCTGACTGTGAACAACGCTAGCGACTAAACCGTTCAGCTGATTTTCTCCAAAACTGATACTCCTCTATCGATCTGTCTGATCTTACGGCCTCTTGATTTTGAAACCGATATTTTAATTTGGGGGGTACTTTACATGAAGCCACTGGGACATTTTCAAAATTTTCAAAAAATATACGCCAACAATTTTGACTACATTTTGTTAGATTGTCTGAAGGTCATTTAAGATAATGGCGTGGATCTCATGTTGGTTGAAAATTCTAATTTTTCGAAAATTGAAAAAATTCAACATTTTTTCGGCGTCTTCCTAGAACTACAATTATGAAGATTCAACTTTTTTTCCTTAATGAAAATGTTCAAAAAACAGGTCTTCAAATAAGGTAATGTTCAATTTTTCAACGACATAAGTACTTTTTGCGAAAATTTGTATGTAGACAATTTTTTTTCCTTAAACAATTTTTTCTTAAAAAACTCACATAGTTTTTTGATTAAATTGGGACCTGAGATAGCTTAAAGGAAGCTTAAGAGAATGGTGCGGGTTTCATGTTCGTGAAAATGTCTCATTTTGCAAAAAGTTTTAAAAATTAAAAACTTTTCGGGGTCTTTCTACAACCACAATTGTGCAGTTACAATTATTTTTCTTAAAGAAATATGCTCATCAAAAACAGATCTTCAAATAAGGTCATGTTGAATTTTTTGAAAATATGAATAGTTTTACTATAATTTCGTGACAAACATAATAGCCCACTGCAATTTTACTGCGCTTCAGACAGCTTAATGCGTCATAAATTAGAATTTGCAATATTATTTATTTGTATATTATTCTTTTGTTCGTTTCATACATTCGACCTTTTGCTATTCATTTTCTATAAATTATTTATTTTGAAATAAGAATAGCGACAATGCAGGAAATGCGACCATGCAATTCCGTTTTCGCTCTCGCGAATTTCTGTGAATTACGTGTCATTGTTGTGACCTAATGGAGCTGTACGAAAAGGAGTTATAATTGTCTAAATAATGTTGAAATTTGCTTGAAAATATTTAGTTTTCGCACCAAATGCTGTACCATTTGTAGTGAGTAGAGTATTTGTTGCAAGGTTTTAGAATAATTTCTTCTCTAATCATGGCCCTATGGAATGCATTTCTGTATTGTCCAGGGTATCAGGCTTCTTTTTCCAATACAGGTTTACAAAACTTTTGAATTCTATTTTTGTGCAGTTGTAGAATTCACATAGTTCTGACAACACTGCGATGAAAACAGTGAGTTGTTCGCTTCTTAGTTGAATTGGACGTTTTCAAATAATAGCTAAGATGTTAGATGTGTAAGATAATAGCTAATATGCAATATTTCAGTACTACGTAGCTGTTTCCAATAACGCGGGAAATTATGTACTGTTGTAGCACCACTTGTTTTTACAAAAAGTAGGTTCGCTTTTTAAGTAAACATTTTCTTGGGTTTGAATCCGTGAGAAAATTTATTGAAGTAAGGTTGGCCCCACTGCTCGACGCTGTGAGAGTGTTATCTGTCGCGCTGTGAGTGTAATGGTATAGAAGAATTCACGTAAGAACAAGCAAAAGTGACAGTTCGCTAAACAAGTGAACATCACATGTAATTCAGATAAGTATCCCTCCGCCGCGGCAGCTGTTCAGAAACACATGCACCAGTACACACCTTACATTCAAGACTCGGTTTTAAAATAAACATAATACTTATCACGCAAAAAGTAAATTCCATATAAGGGGTATAAAAAATAATTGTTTACAGAAGAGCACATAGCACTGCACTTCCTAAATTCAATTATTTCTCGTGGCGCACTATATTTTCGTCGGACGAGGACATCACAAAAGGAAGCGTCGAAACCATTTACAAGTTAGCCAACTGCAAACGAACGAATCGAGAAAGGAGAGTTCAATGGGATCAAGGACACAACGATCACAGACCTTCGGTTATGTTGCCAGCACTAGCTGTCAAAATTGCTTTTTCTTACATGAATCTCTCTTTAGAAAGACGCGTTCAGGCTGAGCTGTATGTATTGTATATTTATAAAACTTGTCTTATGAGGTTATGTCATGTTAATGTTAACAGTATTAATGAAATGTCAAAGAAAGAACTAGTTAGTGGATTAGAAGGGATAAGCATAGATAGTTCAAATTTTGATTGTTGTATTTTTGGGAAATTAGCTTAATGTGTAAGTAAAAAGTTGTCAATCAGAATCTGTAAATGAGCTTATTCACTCAGATTTGTGTGGCCCCATGCCAGTTAAATCATTAGGTTTTGATATATTTTCTTATATAGATGATTTTTCTAGAATATGCCCAGTATATTGTTTAAAATCTAAAGAAAAAGTTGTTTATGTAAAATGGTATAAAGCAATGGTAGAACGTCAGACAGAGAAAAAAGTTAAAAGATTCAGAACGGAGAATGGACTTGAGTTTTGCAATAAAAATCTTGAAACATTATTTCTGGATTTAGGAATTAAACATGAGAGAACAAATGATGAAACACCACAAATGAACAGAATTGCAAAAAGGTTAAATCGTACATTAATGGATTCTGATAGAGCAATGTTGAAAGCAACCAGACTTCCTGAAAGTTTTTGGGCAGAGGCAATAGCAACAGATTTTCCCGAAAAAAAAGGATTAGCGCGCCTGAACCTAAACTATTGCATTCCTACGAAGTTCATATGGGGGCACAGATCGAGATGATCAAAATGTAATAATTTATAGTTGCTCCACAAGATGAAAAAAGTAGTACATTTCATAACCAATGCTGAGCAAAATACATAGACAAGCACAAAGAAGACGCAGGACATCATCTGACATTTCGTCGTCAAATTGCCACTGCAAGACGAGAAAGTAACAAAAGAATGACTAACAGAGAGCACAATAAGATTCTCGATTTGATGAAACGGAACGTTACGTTGAATTACCAACGGATGAGAAAACACAAAGAACTAAAATATCAAAATTGCCCCCATAACTCTACTTTAATGTGTCTAAAATGTGATGATACCCGAGTAAGTTACTTATTCCAAGTCTTTACCTTTACAAAAAGTTGCCCTATTATCCTGACGTTCTTCTGGAAGGAAGCTCGTTTATATCAATACTAACAATACAAACTCATTTTTTTTACTTTTTTCCTTCAAAAGTGGAGGATTGTTGGGTTTGAATCCGTGAGGAGATTTATTGAAGTAAGGTTGGCCCCACTGCTCGTATCTGTGAGAGTGTTCTGTCGCGTTGTGAGTGTAATGGTAGAAAAACGCGTTCAGGCTGTGTGCCGTATGTATTGTATATTTACAAAACTTGTCTTCATTAAACCGTCATATTAACATTGCGTTTACGGATTATTCAATCCCTACTCCGATACATTTTGTGAGTTGAAAATTAAACAAGTGTTGTCCAAACTTAAGGATTTATTTTATATTTTTAATTATTATAAACACATTGCTTTTTCTCGTCTATTGAACGATAAAGGGTTCATTTTGCTATTTTAAATTTTTATTATATTATATGAGTTTGACCACAGGCCCTAGTTTATGCAAGTTCTTGAAATAAGCATATTATATCACATTATTATAAACTTTAAAGTTTGAAATTGATTATCTTAATATTTAAAATCGTAGAGTATTAGTAATTAAATTAGTTTATTAGTATCAGAGAGATTTATCAACAATGTAAAATGTACTGTGGTCAACCGATAAACTAGTTGAAATCTGAATAAAGATGGAAATTAGGTGTGTTTTTTTGTTTGTTGTTTTTTTGCCAAGAATTGATATTGTGACGTACTGGACATGAAAAGCACAGACGACAGATTCTGAATAGTATGTACAGTATATTTACAATAATAAATTACAAGATAATGTTACAAAATTGAAAACCTTAGGCAACCTTTCTATTCTCTAAGCCGCGAAACCCCGCGACCGTCCCTAGGCTTAGCCCAGTGCCTCTGCTCGAGAGCATGAGAAGCTGCGCGAAGTGCGAGCTGTCGGACATAAAGTCCCCGTAACTAGAATGTTACATGGCCGGATGCCAAAACGTGCAAGGTTGCACGGAGATACCTCACGTCTTTCGACTCACTAGCGTATCCCGCGAGCGCATGTCGGCGCCGCAATAAATACCCCACGGCTCGTCCCCCACTCTACCAGCGGCGGGCGTCATTCGGCTCGCAAGCCAGCCCTCAGCAGAGAGCAACCGTCATGAATGGACTCGCGCTCAGGCACGCCCTGTTGTCCAGGTTATTTTGAGGCTGGGATTTTCCTGCCCGGCGCGCGCCGGCGAGGCGCCGCCGCATTCCAACCCCCATCCCCCATCCGGCTTAAGGCCGGGCTTTCCAGCGAAACGGCACGTGCGCCACCTCGCGACGCTACAATATTATTCTCCCAGCGAATGCACATAGTTTTGACAACGCTGCGCTTGTAACAGTGCGTTGGTCGCTTACGTATAATTTGCTACAAATCATGGAGCTAAGAATACATGTTTCTTCTGTTTGCTGATGACACGAATGTTCTTTGCAAAAAGAAGCAGTAAATAGTACAATTTCATAAGTTTCAAATTGGTTTAATAATAACAAATTAATTGTTAACGAAAGAAAAACTGTTTCAATGCATTTTTGCATCTCAAATCGGAAATCGCATGTTCCATTGAAAATGAACAATATGCAATTAGCTGATGTTGAGGCAACAACATTTTTAGGTCTTTCAATTCAATGAAACCTTAAATGGAATGTACATATAACAGAATTAAACACTAAATTAAGTTCATTATGCTACGCATTCAGAATTGTTTCAATTTCTGTCAGCCTTCATGCAGCTCGTTGCGTTTATTTTGCAAATGTGCATTCCCGCCTGAGATATGGCATAATATTCATGGGAAGCTCATCCTGTAGTATTCAGACCTTCAGATTGCAAAAGAAAATTATTCGAATAATGAAGAAATGCCTTCCACGTGATTCCTGCAAGCCTCTTTTCATTGAGCTTGGAATCTTACCATTGCCTTGTCTATTTATTTACGAATCTGTAATATTTGTCAAAAATGACCTACTTAACGGAGGGAACATATTTTCATGCAATAATGATATTTATAATTACAACACACGCCATAGAAATCACGTGCATCAAGTGTCAGTAGTATCAACAGCTCAGTACAAGAAATCAACATACAATACATGTACGTTACTTTACAACGCATTGCCAGATGACATAAAACAATTAAAGTCGATACACAAATTTAAGTTTAAAGTAAAATCTTTTCAGCTGCAAAACTGTTTCTATACAATTAGAGACTATACTGATCGTGAAAAAGAAAAATAATGTTTAATGTAACAAAACAAAGATATATAATGAATTAGTTTATGTTTGCATTGTATACATTTAAAAAAATATTTAATACGCCTGTAACAAGTAATGTACTTCAGTTTCCGGGTCAATGACCCCCATCTCGATCAGGTTTTTGTCCAGTTTCCCTGATCCATTGAGCAAATGCTGAGATGGCCCCTTGTTTTTCTGGACGTAAATGTAGTTTCACTGTGCGCACGTTTTGTTGAGCACTCCTTTTGCTTGTAGTTCATTTACAGTTGAAATTGATTTTCTATAACTCGGGAAAAAACATTTTTCAAATATTTTTATTTTTCTAAAATAATTATTTTCTAAATTCATTTTTTCGTTGTTTTTTTTATTTTTTTTTTTTATTCTGGCCCTCAAGAAAACGTGCGCAGATAAATTTCTTTCCCCACATGTCATATACAGTTTTTACTGTTTTTTGACAAATACATAAATACATGGAGGTGGCATGACGACATAAACTTGAAGCCACCTCCGCCATATTGGTTAGTCCAGAAAGCTTGTAGCATAAACAAATCGCGTGAGTGCTCTGTCGCTTGTTTAGCTGTGATCGGGTTCAGTTGTGTTGTTTGGCATGGTTTTTAATATTTAAAAACCTAGTTTGCATCCAGAATTTACAGTAGTTCGTTTCCTCCTAATAACAGAAATGCAATAAAATAATTGCCTATAAATAGCATTTCTTTCTGTGTCCGAGGGAGCGAAAATAAGCAAGGATTGGGTGTTCAAGTGTGCATGCCATTACTTATTAAAACGATTACTGCATGAATATTACTTACCTACAAATTCCAGTATTAAGAAAGTTAAATTAATATCTCTTTCCTAATGTAATATAAACATTCAAATGCGTGGATTGAGAAAGATATATGGAAACACATTAAGGAATAAAATACAACAAAACCACAAGGAATCCAAAAAGTAGTTTCACCAGTTTCTTATATATTTAAAACAAACAATAATTTAAGTATAAAATTTATTTTTCTTGTAACATTAATCAAAATGTGGCACTTTACTCTTCAATGCAATGAATTGTCACAATGTCACACACTGAAAATTTTCTGTTCACAACAGAAATGTTCACACATTCTGAAAATTTTCAAGACAATATTTGTTCTTGCATTCGCTTTCAATGAAAGGCCGTCATTAATTACAAGTTGCAGATTTTGATATTTAAAACACTCTCTCTTGATGTTGCTACTGACGATAAATATTTAGAACAATTCGAAAATATTGATGGCATTGTACGATATTTTAATTTCTATTTTCCTAGTGATGTTTGTTGTTTCTTTGCGTTCTCGTCATAGTACTCAGAAATTCGTTGGATATCTTCAGGACGAAAATGTGCTTCACACACCTATAAAAATTTAATGTACGTTAGAAATAATTAAAATTGTTAAAGCATTTTCGTTAAAATTTTGTAATATAATTGTTAATCCTAACAGTAATTAATAACATCATTTAATAAATCTTGGTCATTCCTATTTTCCTTGCATTCATCATATTTTCAGCGTATGTTGAAATCATGACAGTAAAATAACAAACATAACCTCATAACCTTCAATCACGCAGAGATTTAATCTTACGATGCATTTATTTAATGTAAAAAAATGACCGTTTAATCTGATCGTCACTGTGGGGAAAGAAAGCTACATTTATTTTCTAGACGCAGAACAAGGGATCGTATTAGCATTTGCTCAGTCAAGAGAAACTGAACGAAACTTATTCGATTGATAAGAAAGTCTTTTGCTGTTTACAATTCACAAATGAGATTTGTGTTCTATAATTTTCAATGCCTAGTCATTTATTTAAATTTATTTCCACATTATTGCTCTCAAATCAATTAGAAACGTTTCCCTTCCTTGGAATGATGATTTCTTAGAAACTTTCGTCTTCTTTTGGCGCATGTCCATTTCTTTCACAGCCGGAAACGAAAACACTGATACTCGGTTTCCCGTTTCGAGTCATAGTTTCCCCATATTTTGGATTTTATGTACAGTAATAATTTAAATATGAAGTCGATAATTGCGGCGCAGAATGAAACTCTAGCACAATCATAGCATAAACTAAAGCAAGATGGCTATCGTACATGGTCATAGTCGGCCTGCATACTCCTACGTCACAAGCAGCTAATGACATATTGACGTGACGTGATGGGGACTAAGCAATATGGCGGACTGGCTTCACTTTCTTAACATTGCAGAGATAGGTAAGGGCACCTCCATGTATTCTTAGCTCCATGCTACAAATACTGTAACAGTTAAATGTATTCTTGTTTGTTTCATTTGTCAAAGTAAGAAATGATTGCTGCTCATGACTAACGAAATGAATGCAAATATGTATCACAGGCGCTTTGTTTGAATTGGTTGAATCGGCCGTTTTCAACTAATAGCTGAGATGTTAGTAGCGCAGAAAATGCAATATTTCAATATCACATAACTGTTTCCAAGAACGCGAGAAAGTATGTACTGTTGTAGCACCACTATTCTGATAAATAAGCAAGTAAAAAGTGCTATGTATGAAATCAAGTTCTTAAGTTGTAGATTAATAATTAGGTACAATGAAATCTCAAATATTAACCACATTAACTGTAAGTATCTGCTTGTTTCAGAAAAAAATGACATCCGAGAACGCAGAAGATGCCAGATGGAAGGAGGAGGCACAAAATGAACAATTTGAAACGGCACAACATTTCAATAAAATGGATGTTTGCAAAATTGATGTATTGAAAACAAGATTAGCAACATGTCTCTTCGGGATACCAGAGAATGTGGTAGAAACATGTATGGAATGGGACACTTTGTCTTACGAACAATATACCCGAAAGCAGCAAAAGATGGTTGAAAAGTTATCCGACTGCATATTACAACATCAGAAAATCATAAAAAATGATGAAATTTATTTACATTTCGTGGTAGTTTTGGGTAGAAGAAAAAGAGGAAACGAGAAAAATTTTTTGGACTGGGTGTTCAAAGTCCCTGGAAAAGATGGGACAAACAAAATATTCATAGACAGAAACTGTCGGGTTTATCAAAACTGGGATGACTACTTAACAAACAACACGCTACCTAAAGCAACCATTTGTTTCCCTGTCAATGGGAAATATCCAGGAGAAGGCGCCGCTCCACGTGTGGACTATGCAGATACCCCATCTTGCAGTGTAGGGAGGGACGTTCTATTTGGATTTGATATAGCAACATCAGTCACATCATTGGTGGGTGGTGCAGTAGGGGCAGCAGCCCTTTTTGTGCCAATTGCTGCTCCTTTTGTGTGGACGGCTTTAGCTATTAGCGCCCTTGCAGGTACGTAATTTACTTTTAATACACACAATTTTAGAATGAACTTTATACATCTCTGCTATGTGAGCCATTATGTTTCGCTGTTTTTTCGATTAAAACACTTCTTTCGTATAATATACTTTTAATTCACTCCTGCTAATTTAATGTCATTGGTTACAAATGTGTCCGCCATTTCAAAATAACTCTTTTTGGTAGCTCGTTTTGTCATTTAACCATCCCAAATTCTCCGGTATATAAACTAGTGGTGCTACAGAATGGCACAGACTTTCCCGTATTATTTTTCTATTTCCTTCGTCTGGGCTAGCTATTCGGAATCGCCACATACTCGTGCCAGCTGCCATTTATCGCCGCACAAACTACATTTTTTTGTCATTTTCTTAATTTTTCGGTTTCCTATTGGTAGAACAGAAATATTAATTTTACAATATTAAAGAACACAAAAACCTAGTCCTAAATGGCAATTTTCTTTTAAAAATTATGTGCCGTTTTAAATAAAATTGCAATTTAGCGCTACTAAAAATGCGAAAAATTTGAACCTCATTTTCACAGAAAATGTTTGAGTTTTCAAAATACTTTATTTGAAGCACTTACACTCACAAATATAATTATCTTTACATATTGCTGGTAATGTGCATATTAAAGATGTGAGAGATCTTTCAAAAAATTGCATTTATGTTTTTTTTGAAAAAACAAAAAAATAACTGAAAATAAACTTTACTTCATAGTAAAGAGTGTAATTAGCCCTATCCGTTACACAAGTTTGAAGAACAAATTTGCAGCCATATATGGCGTTTGAGTGTTTCTGAAAATGCGAAATTTTGAGCTACTTTTCACAGAAAACGATTGTGTTTTCGAGAAACTTTACTTGACATTATTTAAATCACATGTACTCGTTAATATAATAATGTCAACAAATTGCCGTTAATGTAAATATTAACGACGTGAGAGACAAGTAAAAAATTACATTTTTGCAATTTTTTAAAAAACAAAAGGATAGAGCGAAATGTAGTTTATGTCATCTCGTAGGGTACATGTAGCACTATCTCTACCGAAAGTTAAAAGAAAAAAATTTGTAGCAATTTTCGAGAAAATGTTTTTGTATTTTTTTAAAAATTGCACATATTACACGCAATATTGCGCGAAAACTACTAAAATTTTCAAAACAATTTACATGACCTTAAAGAAAGATCTCACTATGAAAAACAAATTTTATTTAAAAGAAAAATCTCTATCTGCAATTTTGTAGCACGACGAAAACAAATTTTAACTTTTGCAATTTTCGAAAATTCAGAGTTATCTGTGAAAATCGGACCTATGCCACCTTAATTTACCTTGCCACCTGTATTTTACTTCATTCTTACAAGAAATTTAAAGAAAAAATTTGGAGCCGTTTTTGAGAAAAGCTTGAAAATGTCGAGGGAGCTTCGTGTAAAGTACCCCAAATTTCACAGAAACTTTACAGAAAAATCTCAAAGCTTCGACTAGAACCAGATGGACCACGGAATATCCATTTTGGAGGAAATCGTACGTATGGTTTAGGCGCTAGCAGTGCTCACGGACAGACGAACGTTTTCCTTTCAATTGTTTTTTCGGTATCAAGGACCGACAAAAGAGATCTGGCTACACCACGTGTTAAGGGATTTTTTTTCTTAATCTAGCAACTGGTTTTATCCACTTTTTCGTTATCACGGCCCGGCAATTAATTTTTTTCTGACGAAAATTGGCCATTTTTTTCGCGCAGCATTACATAACTTTCCCTATACTACATATATCACTCCATGTATACGTACGTATAGGGGAAAGTAAAATGGAATACACATATTCGTGTAATAATATGGTTTGTTGGTATTCTCCACAACATTGGTGGAGCGAATGACAATGATTTTAGTTTCCATACAACCACAACTTACGGTACGTTGTACAGGTGACACAACACTTGTGAGCAGCCCATGGTTTGTCCTGATCACAAACACGACAGCCAAAGTATAAATAATACGCAAGTGTTGTAATTTCGTATATTTTTTCTTTGAAATTTGGGTGTAAATCTCCAAAATTCGTAACAGAAGTTATCAGGCACTGTTTCAATGTGAAATGACGATTTGCATTTTATCGAACCAATTCAGTTCTACAGATCATGTGGCGAATTTCACTTGATAAAAACACAGAACTGTAATGTATTAATGTATTTGAGACACGAACCAGACACGAACTTCACGCGCACTGCGGGTACAGTTCCGTATGAGACTGAGTGAAAAAACTATCTGCTACCCCAACAGTGTTGGCTGTATTATATTTGCGGTAAGGTAAGAAGCTAAAATACTTCCTTTCGATGACTGATGCACAGTAGGAAATATGTTGCACGTGACTTGTTTTCAAAACTACAACTACAGAATTGAAGATAGAGATTTTTCTTTCAAGTAAACGTTTTCGCCATTGTTAGATCTTTCATAGTTCTTTCATTAAGGTCATTTACATTTTTTTGAATTTTTTTTGTTTTCGCCCAATATTTCATGCAATATAAGCAATATTAACTTGTGGTGCTACAATAGCACATACTTTCCCATATTATTGGAAGCAGCTACGTATTATTGAAATATTGCACTTTCTGCCCTATCTTGTTAGTTTTGTAAACTTGTATAGGAAAAATAAGTCTGATACCATACAGCTCTATCAAGACACAACAATGACACGTAATTCACAGAAATTCGCGACCGCGGAACAGAATTTAATTATTGCGTTCCCTGCATTGTCGATACTCTCTTAAAGAGCTAGCAATTTTTATTTCCAATATTTGAAAAGAAATAATTTCTTTAAAGATTAATGTGTAAATGTATTACAAAAGGTCGAATGTAAAAACGAACAAAGAAATATACTGCGATTTTTGTAGGAAGAGCTCTCAAGATAACTCAAATCCCATCTTCGCGATGGAATATGTCACGGCATTTCGTATCATTTACAGTCGTTCCGCTAGATTTCGCACGATCGCGACCGTATGAAGCAGTGCTTGCGATCATGCGACTTCTACCGGAAAGATCGAGAAAAGACGCGAAATGCCGTGACATATTCCATCGCGAAGATGGGATTTGAGTTATCTTCAGAGCTCTTCCTACAAAAACCGCAGTATAACATACAAAATTGCAAATTCTAATTTACGACGCACCCGGCTGTCTGACGCACAGTACTTTTGTAGCGCAGTAATTTTGTTTGTCACGAAATTATAGAAAAACTACTCGTATTTTCAAAAAAATAAGCATGTCTTAGTTGTAGAGGTAGTTTTGATAAATATTGAAAAAATCAGCTGCCATCTATCACCGCACAAAGTACAATTTTTGACATTTTCAAAGCTGTCATCTGGCTCTAGTCGAAGTTTTGAGATTTTGAAAAACTTTCTTCAAAATTTGGCGGTACTTTACATAAAGCCCCCCTGACATTTTCAAAATTATCTCAAAAATGGCTTCAAATTTTTTCTTTAAATTTCGTGTAAGAATAGATTAAAATATACTTGTTAAGGTGGATTAGCTCCGATTTTCAACGGCTAACTCTAAATTTCCAAAAATTACAAAAGTTTAAATTTCTTTCGGCATCTTCCTCCAATAACAAAATTGAAGGTAGAGATTTTTTCTTCAAATAAAATTTGTTCCCCAATGGGAGTTGTTTCTTTAAGGCCATGCACATTTTTTTTAAACGTTCAGTAGTTTTCACGCAATATTGCGTGCAATATGAGCATTTTTTTAAAAAAATACAAAAACACATTTTTCTCAGCAACGGCTAACAATTTTATCTTTACGTTTTCGGTAGGGATAGTCATAAATGTATTATATTAGATGACATAAACGCCATATTGCTGTATTCTTTTGTTTTTTCAAAAATTGCAAAAATTTATTTTTTGACTTGCCTTTCACGTCTTTAATATTTACATTTGGCGGCGATTTGTCGACATTATTATATTAATAAGTACATGTGCTTTCAATAATTTCAAGAAAAGTTCCTCAAAAACTCAACCTTTTTCTGTGAAAACTGGATGAAAATTCCCCATTTTCGGAAACGCTCAAAATCCATTTTCTTATAAATGGCTCCAAATTTTTCTTCAAACTTTTGGAACGGATAGTGCTAATTGCACTCTTTAATATGACGTAAAGTTCATTCTGGTGTATTTTTTGTTTTTTCAAAAATTGCACAAATGTAATTTTTTTCAAAGGAGTCTCAAATCTTACACATTACAAGCAATTTGTAAACATGATTATATTTGTGAATGTAAGTGCTTCAAATGATTTCAAATGACGGTTAAGTTTTCGAGAAACTTTATTTGACATTATTTAAAGCACATTATTCATTAATATAAAAATGTCAACAAATCACCGCTAATGTAAATATTAACGATGTGAGAGACAATTCAAAAATACATTTTTGCAATTTTTGAAAATACAAAAGAATATATCAATATGGCGTTTATATCATCTAATAGAGTACATTTAGCACTATCCCTACCAAACGATTAAAGAAAATATTTGGAGCCGTTTTTGAGAAAATCTTGTATTTGTGTTTTTTAAAATTGCAGATATTGCACGCAATATTACGCAAAAACTACTAAAATTTTCAAAAAAAATATGCATGACTTCAAAGAAAGAACGCACTATGAAGAACAAAGTTTATTTGAAGGAAAAATCTCTATCTTCAATTTTGTGGTTCAAAGAAGACGCCGAATAAAATTCAAACTTACGCAATTTTCGAAAATTCAGAGTTATCCGTGAAAATCGGACCTATGCCACCTTCATAAGTGTCTTTTACTATATTCGTACAAGAAATTTGAAGACAAAATTTGGTGCAATTGTTAAAATAATGTACATGACCTTAATGAAAGAATCCACTTTGGAGAAGAAATTTTATTTGGAGGAAAAATCTCTATCTGCAATTTTATAGTTGGAGGAAGAAGCCGACAAAAATTCAAACTTTTGCAATTTTCGAAAATTAGAGTTTTCAATATCAAGGACCCACAAAACAGGGATTCTGGCTCCATCACGTGTTTTTTTCCTAATTTATTAACTGGATTTATCCACTTTTTCTTTATCAAGGCCCTGCAATGAATTTTTTTCTGCCGAAAAGCCGTTTTTTCGCGCTGCATTACATAACTTTCCCTATACTATACGTACGCACAGTATACGGGAAAGAAATAATATGGACGTTAAGGAAGCTGGTACGAATGACACTCCCGCCAAATGCGGGCTTGGTGTTACTCGCTTCCTTCAAAAAGAAGCGAATGGTGCAGCTGATATTCACTGAAGAATGTGCCGAGCATACGGTGCATCTTTCACTTTCTCGCCTTACGAATACTTCGTAAGAAGAGAAAGTTATGTAATCGTGCGCCGGAAGACGGAGAATTTTTGCCAGAAAAACTCTTATAGCAGCGGTCTGATAACGAAAAAGTGGATAAAACCTGTTGCTAAATTTAGGGGGAAAAATCCTCTCTCTCGTGGTGTAGTCAAAATCCATGTTCCGTTTTTTCTTGATACTGCAAAATCGATTGACGGCAAAACGTCCGTCTGTAGTCAACGCTAACGCCTAAACCGTTCAGCCGATTTTCTTCAAAATTGATATTCCCCAATCGTTTTTACTAGTTTAAACAAAAGAGGAGGAATGTTGGCTTTTGGAGATGTCCTCAATCCTGACGAAAATGCCCGCCCTCGGTGCTGCAGCAGCAAAACGCATCGTGAGGTAAATGAGACGCGCTTGACCACTCGGCGAACCACATCGACTTAATGCCACCGGCTTCATGTTGAGTGGTTTTTTCGTACCTTCCTGGAATTGAATTAGCTAGGAAGCCAAAGCCAATGAGCTTCAGAGCACCTCGAATATCAACGCAGCAGCAACATTCATCGAGAGGAGAGAAACGTTCGTCGACAAATGCCTGACTGTTTACGGCAATTATGTAGAAGATAACCATGTTTGTACACACTGTTTGCCAATAAATTATTTTTTCTTTACTCTTTGTCACATTTGTGGTCCGTTGGGGACTGAAAATACAAAGACCCTCATTATACTGAAATTAACAGAGCTCGATTCACTCAAGGCAATTGTGCCCATCTCGCTCTGGACCAATTCAAATTAAAGGTCCTACAACATCTCAAAGACTTTCTCGTATTTGTGACGGTTACATAGAGTTATTATACTAATTATATGAGTATTGCAATTTACATTAATAATTTCAATTATTTCTTGCAAAACTTCCGCCACACTTTAATAACGACATCATACTTTCTCCACTTTCCAAAATCTAAGAATTAAATAATAATTCTATCCAGAATTTTCGACATCGAACCGTTTATCAAAGCTGCATATATCTTGGACGATTTGTGATACAATTTACAGGAAATTTTAAAAAATTTCGTAAGGAGTTTTATTATAAAAATAACTCAAAAATGAAAATACTCATTTAAATTAAATTTTAAATTCTTCAAGATTATAGGTTTTCAGTGAAACACATATATACTATCTCCATTTAAAAATCTATATTTTTTTATTCTGTTTATTTTTTGTGTACCTGCCTTAGGAGGATTGAAATATATTAAGAATTCATTCAAACTAAATTTTATTGTGAAGTTAATGAAGTTAATGATATGTGGCTCCACAGTTCACGAGTATTTTTCATAATTTTTAATTTTCTCTTTCCAGGAGCCTATGGTGCAGGAAGAAGTATTGAAACCCTTGTTGACAGGGGTAGGCACGAAGAGACATTGAACCCGGTCAATTCTCAAGCACGATCTGCATGGCTCGGGGCCGTAAGTATGACTCAAACGTTGAGGAACGACAGCATATGTACGGTTTTTCTCATTTTATAACTAGGTCGTTAATATACAGGTACTTGTATATAGTTGCCATGCTTTCTAAAACCTCTTTTTTTTATATTCTCGCTATCGCTACCGCAATAGAAAGTTACGTAATGCTGCGCAAAAAATCGGCGAATTTTCGGCAGAAAAACTCTTATTACAGGGCCCTGGCAAAGAAAAAGGGGATAAATCCAGATGCTCAATTTAGAGGAAAAAATTCTCTATCACGTGGTTTGGCCAGAATCCATGCTTTGTGGGTCTTTCCTTCTGAAAAATCGATTGACGACAAAAAGTCTGTCCGGCTGTGAAGAACGCTAGCGGCTAAACCGTTCCGCCGAATTTCTTCAAAATCGATATTCCCCAATCGATCTGGTTGATGTCGCAGCCCCTTGAATTTGATACCGATATTTTAATTTTGGGGATGTTGAGACTGCAAATATAGCTTGAGTGGTTTTGAGAGAGAACTTCTGAAATTGTGGATTAGCAAGACTGCTGCATGACTAATCCTTTCACACATGAGAAAATTCTGAAAAGAAGTATTTACGACTATTGGTATACTTCTATGAAAGAATCATTGAGTAATGAATAAATTGTCAGTTTTTACCTGGTCTGGGCGAGGAGAAAAACGGTTCTCTCACTTATTTATTTCAAAACAGCAAAAATTAAGCCACTTTTTAAAAAAGGGAACAGAAATGATATTCAAAATTACCGGCCAATTTCTCTTTTGTCAGTTTTCTCAAAAATGTTAGAAAGACTTTTCTATTTACGAATGGAAACTTTTCTCAGGAAAAACAAAGCGTTTTCAGACTCACGATACGGTTTTAGTTCTATTGATTTCTATTTTATTAATATATGTTAATTTTATTCATATTTTCATATTTGATTAATATGCAGATAGCATTATAATATTATATTATTGTAATAAATTATGAAGAACTTGGCTGTAATGTTTCCTTCTTGAGCTGGCTTTCAGTATATAATAATTATTGTTACGTTGCTGTTAATAAGTTGATTAATTAGCAATAACTTCCCTCCGCGTTTTCAGTATTACAGTTTTGGTTCTTGAGCGTACTGAACAGAATCGCCCACAGACACTTTTTTTGCCGCTCGTGCGTCTGCCCCCACCACCCTGCGCAGCACGTAAAGATAGCGGCGAGCGAACCGCGTCATAGACTAAAGAGGTACCTCTTTACTCTAGGACTGCGTACCTACCCGCCTACAACTCTTGAAGGAGAAAACCCCAGAAAGAGGGAAGTTGTTGCAGCTTATGATCAGACGTTCACCTCCTCCTCTTTCACGGCATGGCAGCCACAGTTGTTTTGAATGGAGGCAAAACACGCGATTGCCAAATTGCCAAAACAAGAGAAGGTGTTCCCAGATATAGGTTGCGAGTTAAACTAAAGATCCAGTATAATTTTTCAGCCCTCACATATTTTATTTCATCACTAAATCAAAATTATGCTTTAGAAAATATCGTAAGTTATTTTTGTTTTGGTTTCAGACTGTGCCATTCTTTGGAATAGCTGCAGGCGCAGCCACTGCAGTAGCTGCCACCGCTCAAATGGCAAACTTGGGAGTGCAGATATCCCAAGCAGGGCGAGTGGCGATTCATGTCACCAATGGAGTCAATTGCGCGGTGCATGGCATTTGTTTTGCAAATGATGTATATAATATTATTGAAACGTCAATCAATGGCGACAAAATTTCTATGATTCAGATATTTCAATGTATTGCATCTTTTCTTTTATTTACAAATACTGTAGTAACCACGTATCAAGCAAGACTAATTTTGCAGTCGTTAAGTTCCAAAGAGGCTGCTGGAGGAATTGAAAATCTGTATGCTAAGATTTCACAGTCTAGCATGATAGAAAATGGTATTTGGGTTCGCCCTACGTGTATCTTGTCACATGATATTATTTCAGGTTTAATTTCTTTAAGAGTTCCTTGGAATGGAATGATGTTGAACATTCCTTCTGGTATGGGTAAATGTATAGAAAAAATATTCCAGTTCATGTCAGAAAATCGAAATGATCTGTTTCAAAACCTTGTTAAAGGTCTAACACAATTACTAAAAGGGTTGTTGAAAATATTAGAGAAACAGTCTAAGAAACATGCTTATGAATCTGAACGGTTATTAGACTTCACTGTTTCACACAATTTATACAAAACATCTCATACTTCTCTTAAAAGAACAGAAACAATGAAAGAAGATCCAGACAAAATTACTATTGTTGACATGAATTTCAGTGGGGAAAAAAAACAATTTCAAAAAATAATTCACGAAACACTTGAAATGGAAGATGTATCAGAATTAGAAGTGTTACAGTATTCTCAACTAATCTTTCAAAAGTTTAAAGAAGAAACAGAAGTAAAAGAAAAAGAGTTTCAAACTATGTGTAAGCAAATGAAAATTGATGAAAAACAACTGGAAAACATATTGGGAATTAAAGGTGAGAGGGCTCAACACTTTGCAAATGAGGTCATGAAAACTTATAGAGATATAAAGATAATAGCACTAAAAGAGCATTGTCAGAAACTGATCGAGAAAAATGGAATACAGATACCCTTGTATTCTTCTTGTGGCGCTCCATTCAGTTTACATTATTTTCATAGTATTCAGAAATATGGATCGAAAGCAGAAAAATACCGTAAAATTCTTGAGAAAGCTGGAATTAAAACTGCATCCAAAATAGAATTCCTTTCTGAGAATTCCTATTTTATTGAGTTTAAAGATCCCCGGTCAGAATACGATATGGCAGGGGTTGTGAATTTTGAAGAAAGCGATGATAATATGATGGGTATTATAATACTGGTGAAAAGAAACTTCCCTTAGATGATATCATTCTTATGGAATCTTAAAGCTACTGATATTATCATATCTACAAATAATTCAAATTTTTGTATTATAATATTTTGTATTTTTGTAAATACGTATTTTCTGTTTTTAATATTCCAGTATTTTATATTTCTAGTAGATGTAATGCATTTAAAACTTTCACCATATTGCAGATATCAAACCTTAAAATTCTGAAACTTAGAAAACTGTACTAATCATAGCATATTTTATTAATTTGTGTAAGATGAAACTGCATTGACTGATATAAATGAAGATTCCTTTAAACATGCTTCAACAAAACGAGTAATAGAAATTAGTGAAGCTGAATTTAAATGGATCCATAGAAGAAGAAGAAGAAGTACTGCAAAAACTTGATACTTTACACTTTTTTTAGTTATCTCCACTTGTAATTGGAATTCAGACTCCAATTTCAGTAGGTTCAAATATTGAAACGACAATTATTGCGCTTTTGGTCATGCACAAAAAATTAAAGGTTGTGTTGAATTGAGCAATTGAATAATTAATCATTGTTGTGCACACATGTGTTTGCCATGCCTTTAATTATTCGTGACTGTCTATCGAAAAAATGGAATTCTTGAAAATGAATAAAGATGAGATAGAAAACAAATATTTTCTAGTTTCCGTTATTAATATTTCCTTTTCTTTCACCAATTTTATTGCTACACCTCTGAGTGAAGTAAACAAGCCGCCACGCCGTTGGAGTGAATATCGGATACAATGTTCCAGGAAAAAGAGTATTGATTGGGTTTTAAAATAAACGACCAATAATTTCCATTTTACAAAAATTACTTTATAAACGAAATATATATTTTTTTATAACTGTGTTTTTATCAAAAACATTTTTAAACAAAATCATTTTCAATTTTTCGAAAATAAAAGTATTTATTGTGTAATTTGGAGTCAAACAGGCCGTTTCAGATTTCCAGCGCTTCGTGAACGTAATTTGAGTGGTGCATAGAGGCAGTTGGATGCTGTGTAAGTTCGAATTTGTATATTATTTCTTCAGTGGCGTGCATTCAACCCCAGCACTGCTGGGGAAAGCAAGAATGAGAATTTAATGAATTTTGAGAATTAGTTACATTGAACTGTATGTTACACGATCAAAAACTTTGTACCCACTGTACATTCTACTGCGATTTGTACGGGTGCCCACTGCGCCTGCACTGCCGGGTGCTAGGTCTAACGGCTAGTGTGCTCTGACCCCAGCTCTGGAATCTTTGCTGAGGACGAGAGATGCGCACGCATCTAATTCAATGGGCCAGCGGCAGGCGGGGTTCGGGAAGCAACCGCAGGCGATAGTGGCCAAAATTCAGCTAGCTGGGGATGGATGACGTATCTCCCCCTCCCACTGCTTCGAGGCCAGGCCTCGCCTGGCTCGCCCTGCTTGCGAACATGGTTACTCACAAGCCAGTGCTACAATGCAAAATTATTTAAAATGGTATGTTTTGTTAGTATACATTACCGCACAGTTGGTCGAGAAGTTTATAACTTACCAAATGTATAAGGGGCACATATTTCGCTCTTTCTGTAATGAGAGTGAACCACAATGCTCAGTAGAGATTTTATAATTTTATCTGAGGAAGGAAGTTCTGGCTCACGTGTGATCAGACCATTAGAATCCCCGAACTTTTGAATAGCACAGTGTACTCTTCTGAGAGAATCAGTGTGCGTAGGCGTGCGTGGCAGGGCAGCGTGTGACGCAGTGGTAATCCACTGTAGTGTTTGTGACGTATTGTCATGTTTACTCGTATATCGTGAGGATTTGTAGTAACATTGCATATAGTAATAAGTGCTTTTTGTAATCTAACGGGTATTCAGGAATAATTGTGTGTAGTAATAAATGTAACTTCATTATTTGTGCACGCCTTCTGAATTTCAGTGGGAAATATAGTTATTCAAATTATCGTTATTCATATTATCGCGGCAAAAGGTATTATTCTTTCATGAAGAACCTGAGGGTTCAGGGCAGGAATTTATAGCTAATTTACCTTTGAAAATATATTTTATTATTTAAGAGCGAATATTTTGTCAACAAAACTCGAAAAAAAACTTCTCTTTTCTGTATTCAAAATTCGACTAGAATTTGGTATAGGATAGAGACCACAGAATTATGAAAACGTGCACAAAATTCACTTCTCCCCATAGCTCGTCACACGCAGTTTTTAACTGTTTTTGACGTAAATAAATAAATAAAATAGTATGTCTTCCAGTGAGTGCAGTTCATGATATTTTGAGGCGACAGTTTTCAACGAGGCAGCTACTCGAAACAAAGCAGATAATTGAGAAAGGTAGGCCATTACCAGCCTTGGCATAATTACAGCAGGTGACAAAACAATTGGAGTACGGGGGTGGAGGAGGGAAGCTGGTTGGCCGCTAGCAGCTGGGGTAAACAAAGTAATCACCGCACGCCCCTACATTTCTTTGTTCGTTTCTTACATTCGAACTTCTGTTATACGTTTACAAATCAATATTTTATAAATTATTTAAAACCTCTTTGATAATCCATATTTTTTTGAACGTGTCGCGAGGAATGTATTTGTATTTTCGATATGCTGATGTATTTTCATTTAAGCTATGCGCAAACTTTAATTGAAATTAGCCCAATTAGTTTTTCTCTCAAAAGTACTACTTAAGTGTAACATAAAAGAGGAAGTAAAAAAAATGAATACCATAAATTTGTAAGAACGTTTATTTATTTAACTTTAATTTTATATTACCACCGTACGCTGCCTTGGGCAACAATTCAACGATGGATATTTGAGTTCATCGTTGAACGGCCATAAGGTAAGAGAAGTAGGTTTTATATACTTCTGTAAATTTCACCTCATTGTTGGGACATGATTTAGCTGTATGAAACGTAGTTTTAATTATTGAATTTGTGCGATATTTCTTGAAAATATTTTTCGCAACTAATATTCTACAATATGCAATGAGTTTTACAAAAAAAAATATGACTGGGATGTGTTAATTCAAATTGCGGTAAAAATAGTATTACGTAACCGTTACTAAGGGCGAGAAAGTATGTGCTGCTTAGCACCACTAGTTAAAATGGCACTTTCAAAGTGACAACAATTTTGACTTGATATTGCTCAACTCCTGTACTGCTGGTTCTGAGTGCAATGCTTTCTTTGCACTTAGAATGGCGGCTGAATCATGTTCATTTAATGAATCAATTACCTCTACGATGCTTGTGTTGTTTGCTGCGTAATACGTTGCTGCTAAAAGCCACGTACCTTACCGTAACACTAAAGGTTGTGGAGGTACCGGTATCGAAGGACATTTCCCTCTGAATATAATCACCCGATTTGGTGCTTTCAAAACGAACTTCATTCAAGAAACGATCTTTTTGACAGTAGGATACTGTTAAGAATATGAACTGCTGGACTGTCTATGGATGAACAGACTTTCTCATGAATACACAAATGCATGTCCACTCCACGATATACAATTCAATATAATATAATACACAGCAACCAGCGTCATTGCTTTATTTTCAGCAGGAACACAACAATACCTAGAGATGCCGTCCTCATTGCTACGATCTGCAATGTAATAAACAAAGCGTGAGATAACTTCATCTATCAGATACTCCTCGCGAATCTTTTTAGCTACCCGGTGGAGTCCATGTGCGAAGACAGGTATGGAGCATATATGCGGATGGAAAGCCTTTAGGCTTTCATCCACTTTCAGCATGTAGTCAGCACTGTCGGTCACTAACAATTGCAAGCAGAAACAAATAATAAAAATATTAAAAAAGGAATCGCTCTACAATTATTGGTATTGTCGCAGTAGTCGGAATCTTTGTATTTAAAAATAACTTGATATCACAGCTGCGTGAAACAAAGCCAGGCAGCTATGCCCAATAGGGGGTGCTTTGTTTTAACTTTTTGTTGAGCATACGTTTTACCGCATTACAACGTTTTGTTGAGCATGCGTCTAAGCGCATCACGTTTTAACTGATTGTTGAGGCATGTGAACATCACATGTTTTCAGAATTATTTTTTTGTCCCCGCTGACAATCTCATTCAGCAATGGCCTAAGTTAGTAAAATGATATAATATTTTTACATAAATGAACTCTATTTGTTTAAATAACCGAATTAGGCATGTTTAGTTTCTATGAAGACAAAAACGTCTTATTATGTCTTAACGTAAAATTAGGTCAAATTAGGCTCCATCCATGGAGCTAGCTCCATGGGCTCCATTAAATTGAAGTATATTACTCGATGGTACCTAAAATATATATGAAATTTGGAGAGTATGAGGCCAGCTATGAAATAGATCCGAAACTAAGAATACGGGCCTTAATAAATTACATTTGTCAGCATTAGAAATTCTGTAGGTTTAGACTATATTTCAATACATCAGAATGTTGCTCAAGTATCAGTTTACATATTGAATATCTTAACGAACCGACACCATAAGTTTTAATATCAACGGATGATGGATGGCGGATGCGTGGCGGATGGCGGATGACACGAATATTCTTTGCAATAAAGAAACCGTAAATTGTACAATATCAGATTTTCAACTTTGTTCCGTAATAACAAATTACTAGTAAATGAAAAGAAAACTGTTTCAATGCAGTTTTCCATTTCAAATAAACAATTCTGTACTCCATTGGAAATGAACGGTGTGTTATTGACTGATGTTAAGGTAACAAAATTTTTAGGTCTATCAATTCAGTCAAACCTCAAATGGAATGTCCACTTAAATGAATTGAACACAAAATTAAGTTCATTATGCTACGCGTTCAGAATTCTTTCATATTCCGTCAGCATTCACACTGCTCGTTGTGTATATTTTGCGAATGTTCATTCTCGCCTGAGATATGGCATAATATTCTGGGAAAACACGTCTTATAGCTCCCAGACTTTCAGATTACAAAAAAGAATTGTACGAATAATAAGCAAATCCCACCCACGTGATTCTTGTAAGTCTCTCTTTATTAATCTAGGAATTTTACCATTACCATGTCTCCTGATTTACGAATCAATAGTTTTTGTCAAAAATAACTTACTTAAGGGCGGGAATATAATAATTTTCAGCAAACGCCGATGTCTATAAGTATAACACACGACGTAGTAATCATATTCATCAGGTGGCAGTATCAACACCTCACTATAAAAAATTCACATACAATTCATGTACATTATTCCACAACACTTTGCCAGATGACATTAAACGATGAAATTCGATAGAAAAGTTAAAAAAATATTTTCTGCTGCATAACTGTTACTATACCGAGCATAATTGATACTATACCGAGCATCACAAGGAAAGTAACATTAATTTTAAGAACGATAGTTAATGTAATTATTTACCATTTGGACTTTATAATTCTAAAGAATCTGTAACAAGTATGGTACCACAGCTTCTGGGTCGATGGCCCCCATCTCGATCAGGTTTTTCGTCCAGTTTCCCTGATCATTTGAGCAAATGCTGAGATGGACATTCATGTAACTTCAGTATTTGTGCACGTCTTCTAAATTTCAGTGGGAAATATGGTTATTTAAATTATCGTTTTCCATTTTGTCGCGACAAAAAGTATTATTCTTTCATGAAGAACATGATGACGGTTAAGGGCACAAATTTATAGCTAATTTGAAAATAGATTTTATTACATAGGAGCGAATATTTTGTCAACAAAACTTGAAAAAAAAAACGCAATTTTTTCTGTATTCAAAATTCGACTAGAATATGGTTTAGGATAGAGATCACAGAATTATGAAAACGTGCACAAATTTCACTTCTCCCCATAGCTCGTCAAACACAATGTTTGACGTAAATAAATAACTACTATATTTATTGAAATTTTAGTTTATAGGTGGACATTGATGTACAAGAAACCAATAAAGTTCTTGCCATCGATTTTGTGTGTATTGAGTAATTTGCATAACCCTCAGAATTTATTACTAAACCTAACTAATTACTAAAAATCAACACTGGATCATGGCGTAAATATAATGGTGAAGCGGTGCGCAGGCGCTCGCCACGCCTCCTCTACGCGTGACGTCATCTTGGAGGTTCGCGCTCTGCGAGCGCCGGGCAGGCGTATGTCTTCGCCCGTCTGAGTTACGTTAGGAAGGTTCTGCTAAAACTTGGGGCATCCGTATCTTTATCAGTTCGTGCTTCAATATATAATTCATCTTTACAACTCTAAATGTAGCAGGTATTTGTATTTTTACGAAATAAATGGGCCACTCATTTTAGGAACGAAAAGGACCGCAGACAAAGTTATTTTTCATTAACGTAGGAATTACCCATTTTATTGCTGGTTTATTCTATTTTATTGTCTTATTTTATGTTTCGAGCTGATGCAAAAAAAAACAAACACCCTGACATATCCCGCCCTACCTGTGTTTTAATTGCAGTTGGACTGATGTAAGATAATGTCTGACCAAAAATCTAGTTCCTTCACCCGAATTTGTTAGATGCATTCGGGATTGTTAATAATGTTAAATAATTTCTCAATAAATACTATTATTGTGCATTCTCATCATTGCCATTAACTTCTTCAGTTGTTCTTATAATGGCACTTTCTCTAAACAGTTGAGAATATTTTCTTTTCCATATTCTAATTTCATCACGTAACTCGTTTATTGTTTGTATTAAATCAATTTGAAGACACAAACTGGAACATCTCCACAAACTGCGTTTTCATAATCTGACTCCTCTGGAACACTATCCGTCACATCCATTGTTGCTTGTGATAACAGTACATCCACTAATTTGTGCATATTCCTTGAAACTAGTCCAATGGTTCGCCAAGGATTTATTTTTTCAAAATCAATAGGCAACTTCTCGGTAGGCACTGCGTCAGGTTTTAAGTTTCGACTTTTCTGTGGTGTATAATTTAACAATACCTACACGCAATGGTATTGCAAAGCTATCCTAAGCAAAGTGGATAGAACAAATGCGCGCTGGAAATAATTACAATTAACGTCACTATAATAAAATAATTTACGGAAACCAAAGACACATCAATTAGTTAACACCGTTCTTAATTAACACCATTGATCTTATTCTTTCTTCTTCAAACATTTATCCACGCTTCACATAAATTGGCATCTTTCGGGAAAGAAAAACACTTAATGTCTGTTCCCTTCGTTTTCTTGTTCTAGTTTGTGCAACCAAAAATAGCGCACGACGGCATTGTTTATTTTATTTCAATATCAATTAACGATATGTTCACCTTTCTGCCACTAAAAAACTACTAATACAAAGCAAATCGCGATTACAAAAATTCGGCGTGAGCTCAACGAGCGCGTACCGTACAATCTCACTAGGCGACAAGCAGGCGAGCATCCATCGTGACGTCATGCGCAGAAGAGAACGAAATTTCGTTCGGGATCCGTCTCACCTTTATTCTTACACTATGCACTGGATGAGCTACAATAACGCATGCTTTCTCGCATTATTGGGAACTATTACATAATATAATACTACAGTTTCTCCCGTCACTTGAAAGTCCAAACCAATTCAAAGGAAGTGCCTTAGTAGTATAGATATGCGGTTTGCATCACTTCTGCATCACTTCTCAAAAATCACAATTTTTAATCAAAAAGCATAGGTAGTACCCTTAGGCCATCTTCAAAAAATCATCAAAAATTGATTAAAGTTAATTTTGATAAAATGAATGCATACAAATCAAAATCAAATTTCCAAGATCATACACACTTTTTTCATAAAAATCTATCAATTTTATACCATTTTCAACAATCTAATTCATCCCAAAATCAAATTTCAAAGATCATGCACACTCCTTCCAAGATCATACACACTCGTTCCAAGATCATACGCACCATAAGACAGACACAATAAAAATAACAAAAATGTTGAAAAAATTAAGAAAATCCATAGGGTACTACATTTGACCCACAAAAAATGTCCAAATTAAATTTGAGCAAGTAGTTGCCCAATGCGTCAAGAGAAAATGCAAGTGTAAACAAAAAATCTAAATTTGATCATATACTTTTAATCATTTGACCCACTAAACTAATTTTTCTTTTCTTTTAGTCAACGTAACATAGTCGCATTAGTCCTTAATCAAAAAACAATTACATATGCGCTTTTATGAATGAGTTCATAAAAACAAACTGTATAATTAGAACTGTGATTTATCTAAAACTTTTCAATTATTTTCTCATTCTCCAAATCATAAATCAATGTTTTGTCACCAAGTAGGTTTACATAACAATGAGTATTAGCAGGCATATTATTCGAAAGTGTTCCACAAAGTTTAATATTATTTCTAAAATTAATTGTTTCTCGTTTCCTCTTGCTGGAATTTATCACAAAAATAGGGCTTTTATCAATAAATGTTTCAGGATCTAATAACATTTTAGTACGATTTCTAACAACTCTTTGAAACGCTGTGTATGCCTCATAAGCATTTAAATACATTTTCTTATTAATATCTAAATTCCAAAATTCAAGAGGAAAAACCTCATTCTTACTGTTTTTCAAATACAAATTTTCTAGTTTACAATGATCGAATAGACTAGAGTCAACATTTTGATTTTCTTTTCGATTGGTTTGAAATACGACGAATACAAAATCAGGCATATCAAATTCCTTAGAGTTGAATTGCGTTGTTAAATCTAGTTCAAATTGTTTACCGTTTAAACCTGAAAATTCAATACACTGATTAGTTCCAAATGTTATAGATGTTTTTCGGTTCTTTAACATCGTTCCTCTTATTTGATCAGCATAGTTAGATTGATAAACAACAATAGGCATTTTTACTGAAATGTTTTTAATTACAATTTTTCCTTCTTTTGGTGTCGTTGATGCATCACCCCATCTGAATAAACAATTATCATCATTCGCACCGCGTCTAAAAGAAATCTGTAAACCTCCTTTCCACATTATTTCCTGATAATCTTGAAAGAACCCAAATAGCAATTTAAGCGGAAAGAGAATTTCATTTTCCTTTCTTTGAATTTTCTCACCAGTAAAGAAACACATGCTTAACTCTTTTGTGTCATCTGACGAATAATAGGATCTAACCATAGTAGTTGAAACAATTCCTGGATGATCAATTCTTTCAATAATTGTACCATGTTTCCTAATCGTTATATCTGAAAACATATGAGGAAAGAAATTTTCCACCAGTTTAATATTTGAAGGGTAAGTAGTAAAATTTGACCCATCATCTTTATGAACAACTTCGAATTGCATATAGCAATGAGCGTGGTGAGGATAACAAAACCCATCACCAATATTTATGTCAAAGTCAATGTTTTGATTGTACAAATTGATATTTCCTTTTGTTCGGTCATTTGGTGGAAATGACTGGAATTCATAACTTTCTACCTTCTCCATTTATTATAAATATATTTTTAATTTTTATGAATATTTATCCATAAAAAGACATTTTCATTCTTCACTCTTCAGTTTTAACAATTACAGTCGCATGAACAATTAACTTGTAACCAGCCTTATATCCTTTACCCTCTTTAACAGTAACATACAACCGATCACCTTTCTGGAAATAAACTTTAAAAGGATTAAAATGATTAAGACTTCTTTTCAATGACTCAGGTGGTCTTGTTACATAAATCTCTAAATCATCTCTTAGTATGTTTGTTGATATACTTGTCACCCAACCATTATACATAACTTCGAAAAAGGGCAAACCAAAAAATTCAAATTTCCCATTATCTTTTAAAGTTCCATAAAGCACAAGAATACTTGTAATGTTCTTTTGAAAATAGTCTAAAGGAATCGGGTCTTTTAATTCCATTGGTTCAGGAAGTTCAGTCGGTTTCTTCTCTAATTTTTCTTTTAATTCTTTTATTTCATCACCTAATTGCGACCTAATAGCTATATCGTTTAATGATGTTATTTCTTTCAATTGTTTAATTTCATTATCTAGCTGAGACTTAATAACCACATCGTTGTCTAATGTTCCTGCTCCCACTTTCCTTAATAATTTACCATGAAAGTTATAATTTCCAGATGAACCAACTTTAGGTAAAATTGCTATTAAACCTTCTGTTTCTTTTTTGTGATCTTTCATTATACTTTCCATTTGACTTTTATTAATAGCATCTGTCGGTTCAGTTCCATCTTTCAAATGAGTAATTTTATTCCCTTTAACAATTATATGCCCCGATTCGAAATTTAAATTCCTCTTAATGGCAACCATACTCTTATTTAATCCTGTAATAATACCATCTCTTCTAGTTAAATCATCTGATAGTTTATCTATGTTTTCCTTCAAACTACGAACTAAAGAACCTACATCTGATAAGTCAACTTCCTTAGAACTACCTTCTTCTGACTCATTACCAAACACACTTAAATACATTTATTTAATAATTTTTTTATGGATTTTTACCCATAAAAGTTAAACTAACATATTTAATACCTCATCAAAACTCTTATCATTAGAAAGCTCATTCAAAACAAATAAACACAAATGTCCGCAAATAACAGTATTAAAATCTTGAATCCTTTTGTCATTGTAAAATATTCTTGTGTTCTTCAAATATGTAACTATTTCTTTCGAAGGTCTCCCACCATAAGAATCAAATATATATGAAACATTTCCTTCTTTCCAATAACAAACCCAATGTGTTCCTTCGTTTCGTGATTCGTCCAAATTGACTACAGCACACTCATTTGTTAACGGATTATTAGGAAGTTCATCAGCCATAAAAACACCTCTAAAATTCTTTATATTCATTTTCCTAACAATTTCAACAATATCAAAATTAGACAACGGACTCAGTTTTTTGCCTTTGAGTTTTTTGACTTCTTAATTCCAGTACCTTTCTTCTCCATAGCTAAGTTGTGTCGTTTCATTTCTTCAAGTTCGCTCTTATTTTTGTGAACGTCTGAAACGGTTTTAGCAATAGCAGCAGCACCACCAGCAACACTTCCTATTGCACCGATAGCAGCTAAAATTGCAGGTATTGTAAAAATAAAACCACCAACATGTTTCTTTTCTTTTACTAATTTTTTCATCTGTGCTACACTTAAAGTTAAAGTCATACCTTGACCCTTTGCTAAACATTTCTCTTTTTCGCTTATTTGTTTCTTGGTTAAAATGTGGTCAATATTCATTACTCTCAACTCATTCTCACTCAACTTAAACGAAGCTCCATTAACAGCCATTTATTTAAAGAAAAAAACTTTTATGAACCATTATTCATAAAAGCATAATCTAAGTTTAACAACTAACTATTTATAAACCCCAACCCATTTTCCTTTTCGTATACATAATACCAGCAACACCTGCCGATGCTAATTTTTCTTTCCAATCTGAATCTTTACTAAATACATTAACTAATGCTTTGTCTTGTAGAACTTTATCTGCTTCGTGTCTTTTGCTTAATTCTTTGTTTTCGTGATAAGCTATATCGTGTTCTTTACAAGCCTCATCTAAATTATTAATACCTTCATCACCTCTTTCTAATCGTTCTTGTAACTTGGTAAACGGCCCGCAGTACCTGTATCCAGGAATATGAAGCTCAGGCATTTTAAGATTATTTAAAGCCCAATTAATTATTCCTTTACCATATTTCTTATTTTCCCAGAACATGGTGGTAACATGTTTAAGAATTTTATTACGTATGATGTGCCTTTAGGATTATTAACTACAAAATCATTGAACTTGGAAGATAGCATTTTCATTATAGAGACTTTTTCATTTCGATAATTATTATTACCTGCTTTCTCTTCCCCGTCGATAACAGCCAAACGATCAATTAAGTCTCTAACATCATTCATCCAAACATATTCAACAGGTAACTCATTATATTCTTTCACAAAGCCTTCTCCGCTTTTTGGTGTTCTTCTCCTTGGTGTACTAGTTTCGAAACTTGATTCTCCTTCGAATGTTGAACTGCTTTCGTTTGTGCATGTTTTTCCTAGAATGTGCTTAATTATTGATTTGTATTTCGCTCCTTTACTTGCTCTCGGTTTACCTTTACAAAATATTGCATTTGTTCCAAGTAAAATTTCAGCATAATTCTGCATATCATCTTCAAATTTTGAGTCAAGATCCTCCATAGTAATATCCTTTTGAGTAAGAAGATTCATTAAACCATTAGTGGCTTCATATGTTTTTCCTAGTACACTTAACTGATCAATTTGTCTTCCACCAATTGTTAATGTGCTAAATTCCACAGGTTCGTCACCAATATATTTTTCTGCACCTTGTGATTTTAAGCCGAAAGTTTTGTCGTTGCAGTTGTTCAGGTATTTTAATAATCGTAATCCTATAAACGTTGGTTTTCGTTTTGGAGTTGCGCCAAGTTCTTGTGATTCTTCATCTTGTTGATAATCACGAGCCATTTGGTTTGCTATGTATTTCATTTCTCTTTTTTGAGTTTCTTCTGCAAAATCACGAAGCACGTTATCTACTTCCGATTCGTTTAATGTTCTGTTGACTTCCAAATCTTCACTTGTGTTTATTAATGGATACTTTCTATATGGAACAAGTTCTTTACTTTGATTTTCAATAACCTTATCTAGTTTGCTTTCAAGTCTTTCGCCAAGGTTACCAATTGCATCAATCATCGGTTGTTCTTGTTTTTTGTATTTATCATATTCATTAACTCTTTGTTTTGCCCAACCTTTAAATCTATCTCTTAAGTATTCTCTCATCTTTATTGCTTCTTCAGCTTTTTTCACATCATAAGGATTCTTCATCTTACTAGCCATTTATTATATACAAAATAATTTTAAAACGTAAACATAACGTTAACATAACTTAAAACCAACCTAAACACATCTATGTGAAAAGAAAGTCTTTAATTTTATTACGATATTTACCATCTTTTAGTTTTCTCGTCATATCAATCGTCATAAAACCATAGTCTTCATCCCAACACTCACTACACATAGTTCTCAATTCATCAAAGGTTACATCACCACAAACAAAATCATCATAAATGTGTTTTAGGTTCGTATTATCTTGTCTGAATAAACATAGAAAATTAACATTGTCTCTTACACATTGCTTTGGTACTTTGGTGTATGTTTGAGCTAAATAAAAACAATCAATATTCTTATGTCTACCACGTGTAAAGAAATCACGCACATTATTTTGATTCACTAGCATATAATCATCAAACACTACTACAGAATTATTTTTACAGTCGTCAAGAGGTATGTCTTCTCTCGAAAATGTTGCAATTGAATGACCTATATCTTTTTCAATTGAATTGTAATAGTCTTGTAATTGAGAGTACTTTGGTTGATTTAAGCTTGTCGAGAATATATATAAGTATTTTCCCTTCCAATCTAACCACCCGGGAGAAAGAATAAAATTATCAATCATTAAAGTAGTTTTTCCACAATTAGAAGGACCAACAATTAAACAACGAATTGATTCAGGTAATAGTTCACCGTTACGTTTTGATTTTTGTTTTTCAGGTAAGCGTACATTAATATTCCAATCAACTTTCTTTCTTCTACTCATTTATTGTAAAGCTTTTATGGAAACCAAACCATAAAAGAATGTCTAAATCAAATCATCTATCAACTCTCCTTCTTACAAGCTCATGCAGAAACTCATGTATCAAGTGTATAAAAGAAAAGAAGCAATTTTTACACCTACTGTTTCGATTCTCATCGTCAAGCTCTTCTCTACTCATATTTATTTTAAAAAAGTTTTCACAATTGAACATTCAAAACAGCTGTTACATTAGCTCCATCAAAATCAATCGGATTGTTATTTTCATCTGTAAACCAAATACGTATTCTTTCTATTCTTTGATTGAGAGGAAAATATAAAAGGTGTTTTGGTTCAAATGATATTAAACGGCCTAATTGAATATTTGAAATGTTGAAAGTTGAAATGATGTTAGATGTTGAATGCTTATGATCATCATATTTAAATATCATCCCATCAGCCAAATCACAGTGAACATTAATTGTATTGAAAGGTAATATCTTTGGAACTGTTTTACCAATGCTTTTTGTTTTAGCTTCTATATCTTCTTCAAAACCTAAAACTTTACCAATTGAGTTAGGTTGATTAAACCTTAATTTGAAATCAGATATTACTTCTACTCTATTCTTAATTGTGTTAGCTTTTATCTGAATGTTTGTTGAATTAAACGGTTCTTTTGATTGAATATGTTTTGCTAGTTCTTCTATGTTCTTATATTGCCCTATTTCAATTTCGATTTGCTTATCATCATCATAATGCAAGATATTGTTTTGTTTGGTTACATTTGGAGTTAAATAAGCTGAATAAAAACTAACTAATGAAACTGAAGCATCAATATGTCTGATTGGATAGCTTAATCGTTTTTTTGAGAATGTAGTTTTCCTTTGTTAACATACCATTAAAGAGTAACGTCATCCCACTCATTTATTTAACAAATTATTTAATAAATGTATTGTGTAAAGTGTAAGAAACAAACTGATTTTGTTAAAGGATCTCTAAGAAAGGAATTAACATCCAATGGTAGGCTTATACATAAAAGTACTTGCAATGAATGCGGTTCTATAAAATGTCAGTTCGGTAAAGGAATTAAACAAGAACATATAGATGTAAAGATTAAGCAGGAGTATGATGCAATCGAAATTAAACAAGAACAGAAGCCAATTAACATTAAGGAAGAAATTGTTAAAGAATTACATAAACCAACAAGACGTAACTTCAAACGAAGAAACATTATTACAAATGGAATTGATGATCTTTGGCAAGCTGATTTAGTAGAAATGGATAGTGGAAAACTGAAAGGTATTTCAAAAATTAATAAAGGCTTTAAGTACTTGTTAACTATAATTGATGTATTCAGTAAGTTTGCTCGGGTTATACCTTCAAAAGATAAATCTAGTTCGAATATAATAAATGCATTTGAAACTGTGTTTAAAGAACGAATACCAAAAAACTTACATACAGATGAAGGAAGAGAATTCTATAACAAGGATTTTAAACAACTGATGAAGTTAAACAATATTAATCATTATTCAACACATAGTGGTATTAAGGCTGCTGTAGTTGAAAGGTTTAACAGAACATTGAAAGAGAAAATGTTCAAACAGTTCTCTATGAATGGAACCTATAAATGGGTGGAAACATTATCGAAACTTGTAAGTGAATATAATAACACAGTACATTCAACAATTGATATGAAGCCTAAAGATGTTAGTAAAAAAGATGAACAAATGTTATTAGATACTGTTTATAATCATGAGTACCAAGAAGTTAATTTAAAATTCAAAGTTGGTGATAAGGTAAGAATAAGTAAGTCTAAAGGTTTGTTTGAAAAAGGTTATACTCCTAACTGGTCAACAGAAATATTTGAGGTTTATGAAACCATACCATCTAATCCGCCAACTTATAGGATCAAGGATTTAAACAGAGATCATGTTGAAGGTTTGTTTTATGAACCTGAATTACTTAAGACAAAATATTAGATGTTTATTTAGTTGAAAAGGTATTGAGAAAGAAAGGTGATAAAGTGTTTGTTAAATGGTTAGGTTTTGATAGTTCACATAACTCATGGATTAATAAAGCAAGTGTAGTTGTTTAAATTACTTTTATGGTTAAATGCCATAAAAGAGCGATCTTAAAACAAAAAACATTTATTCATCATCTTCACTGTCACTAGTTTTTGGTTCTAATTGTTTTTCGTCTGATTTATCTGTAAATTCAATCTTATGGAAACTTCTACCTCCACTCAATTTGATTTTACCTTGATAAACTAGATATAGTTGCTCTTTACCTGCGTTAATTATATTTAGAGTTTCTTCATCAAACAGTTCAATATAACGATCTGGTAAAAACATCTTATAGTCACGGATGAAAACAACAATCTTATTTCCAAGTTTAGTTTCTTCTAATTCGATCTTTTTGATTAATAGTGTTTTGTTTTTTGGTATTTCGTTTAGACTCCTGAATTGAACATTGGGCTTGTTGATTTGATTGAGTTTATTAATAATGGACTCCATGATCCTATTTATTATATAATTAAAAATATTTTTTAAAAATGATTTTTTGTTAGTCAGAATCAGATTCATATCGAGTTCTAACACGTATTTCATCTTCAAATTCAGGTCTTTCCCTTGTCTTATTTGTCTTATTTGTTTTTATTTGTTTTATTTATCTTATTTGTCTTATTTGTTTTATTTGTCTTTATTGTTTTATTTGTAGTACCATTTGCATATCTTAATTTTTCATTCTTTTTGATTTATTCTTCTTGTTCAATTTTATAATGTCCCCAAGGTAATGTGTTTATTCCATTTGGTAGTATGTATCGTTTATCATCTTTATAGCTAAGGGCGAGCTTGTTTAATTCGATTGTAAAAACTTCATGTTGTTTGCTTCGAATTAGTTTCATTGACTTATAGATTTCTTGTTGATGTGTTAAGCAGTTTTTATAGTCATCGAAGTTTAACTCTTTCTTAACAGTGCTTGTTTTGACTCCTTTAGCTTTCTTAGTTTCTTTATTATCATATTTAATTGCATACATTTTTGATCTTAATCCAATAAACTCTGTCATGATTTTGCCTGCTAATTCATCTTTCATTTTACCTAAGACTTTCTTATTAACTAATGGTATTTTGTATTCATTATTTTTGGGATATTCACTTGTATCAAAGTGTTCAATCATTTTTTTCATATCTTGGTAAAAGTCTTGTGTTTTAATGTGATAAATTAACCTATCAGTATCTTTATAGCAAATGTTAATGTTTTCTCCATATTTTAGTTTCATTATGTTGTAGTGGAAATCATACATAAGTTCTTTGGATAATTCTAGAATACTCATACCTACATATATTGGTTTGTTAAAGAATACTTTGGTTTTGTTCATGTGAATTATAGCTAATGACTTAGTAAGTATAGTTCGATGATTAAAATTAGGTTTTGATATTAGTTTAAGACACTTCTTAGCATCAGAAACAATTCTAATGTCAACTCGGTTTCGAATGTTTTCCATGGTTTTACCGAATACACTATTATTCATTAGTTTATAGAAGTCTTTTTCAAAGTCATTAGTTGCTTTGGTTCTCATTTGTGTGTTTAAGTCGATATATTTCTTTAGCCAATCTGATTCTTTAAACTGAATTACTCTATGGATTTTCTTTAACTTTAATCCTAGTTTTAAGCACTGCTGAAGGTTTCTATAGTGGATAACATACTTTTCTTTGTTGTATAGAGTTCCTAGTAGTTTGGGTTGATTAGTATCTGGCGGACACATGTTTTCTAAAGCTAATGGAAAGTCTTTATGTTTATTATGTAACTTTTGAGAATATTCTAAGTCTACTTCTAAAATGAAGCCGGTTTTACTATTCTTGGGTATGTTTTTAATATCAAGTTCATTTATTTGTTGTTTAGTTAGCCATTTAAAGTCTTTGTAAGGTAAAAACTGACTCATTCCCCAACCATAAAGATTATTCGCATCTAAGTAGGCTAGGTAAGTACTTTCTTCATTTGGATCATAGTCTTTCATATACTTATTGTTAGCTTTAGCATATCTTTGACAACATTGAGAAATTCCGCCTCTTATACCTTTTTCAATCATTAGAATCATATCATAGTCCGTTAACATGTCTAAGTTTATTCGAGTCATTTTTAACATTGCATCCCAAGCTAACCCAGGACTTGTATAATACCATGCAGGATCCAAATCATAAGCTTTCATACACGTAGTTCTAAAGCATTCAAATACATCAGCTAATAGTAACACATCAGTTTTCAAATACAAATCGTGATAGTCACCCATAGTTTTCATCTTAAAATGATTCCAAACTTTTTTCGCATGTTCATAGTCTTCTTCTGTTATGTTTTCTTGTTCAAGACTGTTGAAAAAATGTTGAATATTTGGAAGTTGTGAGTCATTAAACTTATCCCATGAATCCATATAATCATAAGGGTAAACACCTTTTCTGCTTACAAGTTTTAATGATTCATCCTCAAAGAATGTTCTTGTATGTGTTATTTGTTCTGGTTTAAGATTCTTAGCTAAAGAGGCAAGTGATTTGGACATAAATCTAAATGAGTCAACAAACCTTAAATTAACACCTTCTTTAACATGTTTAGTAAACGTTATATATTTTTCTTCATTGTTTGGAATAAGATCTATATCTTCATTTGTACATCCTAATTCTTTAATAAACAAGTGAGAATCATAACCACTAAGATTATGCATAAACACTGGGACAAATGTTGGTAGTTGAAGTTTAAGATTACAGTTATTACAAGCTGGTGCTATAAGCTCGCCTGTAAGATGATCGTGGTGCCTAGTCTTATGATTTTTGCTTGTATATGTTTGCTTACAGTAAGTACATCTTTCTGAACAATCAAATAAAGCTTCATCTTCTTCAGTCATATTTAAAGGAATGTTTTGTTCATATTCTTGTTTTATTTTTTTCGATTCGTTTATAAGGTTTTCAATGCAATGTTTGGGAGCATCAGAGCCTCTATATTGTTTAAATTCGGTCAATGATCCATTTTTAATAACACAGTAAGCGAAACTACATGGTTCATGTTTTTGACATTTTATTGTTTGTTTAGTTGAATCTTGATTATTAGATTCGATTTTACAATTTAGACATTCAAAGTCGGCATAGATCACATAAGGAAGTCTCATTGTATTTTGAATGTTTTTAAAGTAAATGGTTGAACCCTCTTCTGGCATTATTATTTTTACAGCTTCATTATTAGAACAGTCTTGTATATGATTATTAAATTTAGTTTCGTTGTTAAAGTGAAGCATACAACCTCTGCAAATGTAAATTTCACCTTTATGTTTGTTTATTTGAGAAGCTACTAAACGAGAAAGGTTTCGAATCAAACAATAATGTCTTTTTGGTCCTTTAGTTGCTAGTAAGAGATCAACAGATTTTTCAGAAGGTTTTCTTGCTTTGGATGGGTATAGAGGATAAATATTTTCTTTCGAATCATAACCAAACACGTTTATTTGTAATCCTGTTCTTCTTTCAATCTTTCGAATATCTTTTAGTGCTACTGGGAATGTTATATCTTCAAACGCCTTATCAATATCATCTTGTATGTTAATATATTTAGAAACTCTATGAGGATTTTGATCGCGTGGAACAGGATGTAAATAAGCTTTTAAACAATACAAAAAACATTTGTTGTCTTTATTTTTGATATTAAGTACGGCTTTTTTCGATTTAATAAAGTTTGGAAGATCAAAGTAGGAACTACCTCCATAAGGTCTGAATTGGTTAAGTCTTAATTCAAGCATATTAATTTTATGAAGAGACCAGCCAGAACCTCTTCCTTGGAACTCACTCATCTCTCGTAGTAATTGTGTTCTAATTCGTTTCATATATCTTTTTAAATTAGTCGATTCAAAGATTATTTCATTTTTAGTTTTAAAGTTGAACTCTTGTATTTCATTTCCCTTCTTATAATCACATGTTAATAGTACATTAGTCTTAAGACCATTGCGTTTGTAAAGAAAACTTTCAATTTTCTTAATCATACCATTACTTATTCGTTTTAAAAATGTTATAACAGGATCATCAGAAGGTTTCATTTCTGTTTGTTCAAATGTCCATGTTTCAAGTCTACTTTTAAAGGATTCTTCTTTCTTAACCACATTTAATTTGTCTCGTGTTGATGGTTTGATGAATGTATTCTCATCATCTTTATAGTAAAAAGGTAATTGTGTAAGTAGATATGGTTTAACCTCTGATTGAATCATGTGTTTAATTAGAGCGTCTCTCGAATATTTTGCGTAACCTTTAATTTTATTTGCTTTGCAGAACGATTGAAGTTGTAAAAGTGACATTGAATATAGGTTTCTTGATTCGTATGGTGTGTTAAAGTAATCAGTTAATCTTGAAATTAGTTTTTCCTTGTTTCGAGTTGTGCAGCCATAGATGTTATTTGCTTCACATAATTTTTGTAATTTACGAACTGACATGGTGTTAAAGTCAGGACAAATATTAGCTTGACTATTTCTAGTCTCACTCTCTAAACTTTCTTCACTAGTAGTATTCATCCTATTTATTTTAGAAGAAAAATTATTTTTCGACATCGTTTCAATACTCATATTTATATCTTATCAATTTTTATTTTCAACAGAATTTTTTTAATCATTTTCGGCCATTTTTGTGGGTCAAATGTAGTACCCTATGGATTTTCTTAATTTTTTCAACATTTTTGTTATTTTTATTGTGTCTGTCTTATGGTGCGTATGATCTTGGAACGAGTGTGTATGATCTTGGAAGGAGTGTGCATGATCTTTGAAATTTGATTTTGGGATGAATTAGATTGTTGAAAATGGTATAAAATTGATAGATTTTTATGAAAAAAGTGTGTATGATCTTGGAAATTTGATTTTGATTTGTATGCATTCATTTTATCAAAATTAACTTTAATCAATTTTTGATGATTTTTTGAAGATGGCCTAAGGGTACTACCTATGCTTTTTGATTAAAAATTGTGATTTTTGAGAAGTGATGCAGAACCCGCATATCTATACTACTTGCCTTCGATGGATATCTGCTATTATTTCGCTAGACAGAAACAGTAGTCCTTCCTTACTACTACAAAAACAAACATGCATAAATATCAACTGCTACAATTTTGCATCTCATTATATAAGTAAGCAACAATAATTCCACGTATAAATTAAATATCCAGATCTGAAGGACATCCAATATGAAATTTATAGTATATTATAAAAGATATATTACGAAACTTCGGTGTCATTACAAAATGTAGAACTAAGAAAAAAATCCTGTATTTCTTGTATGTATACTCTTTGGACTTTTATACAGTTGAATGTACCATTTTATTGAACGTAGTGTTAGTGTAACATTACTGTCTAATAGTAAATAAAACCTCCTTACCCAATTGCTATCCCAATCATTTCGCCGTGCAACAAATGAAATTCTCGGAATAACTTTCCAAACTGCTATGTCGCAGCTTGTATGGCAACGTCGCATGAAAGATTATCTTAAAATGATACTGATAAATAATATTAATAAATAACTAATGTTCAACGGCTTGTAGTAGTAAGTTAATTAATATTAAATTACACAATGAGAAAGGATTCTCAGAATATCCAACTGCCATCAAGCTCCTCTCAAATAACTTTCATAGACTGCCATCGCCTCCACAGAAGCACGGACAATTCGAATGTACCATTGAAAACATTACATTTCAAACTAGTGGGGCTAGAAGAGCACGTACTTTCTCGCCCGTATTTTCACGCAAAATTACGCGAATACTACTGAAATTTTCGAAAAATTGTACACGACTTTGTCTTTACGGAACAAATTTCATTAAGGGAAAAATCTATATCTTTAATATTTTAGTTGTAGGAAGACTCAAAAAAATTTTTAACTTTTGCAGTTTTCAAAATATCAGGGTTTTGAACGAACACGAGACATGCACCATTCTCTTAAACGTCCTTCTATTCAACAACAAAATTTAATTAAACACTTTTTTAGGCATGTGAGCCATTTTTTTGAAAATTTTGAAAATGTCTCAGGGGCTTCATGTAAAGTACCCTCAAAAATTGAAATATCAGTTTCGCATTCAAAGGGCCGCGACAACAACCAGATCGATTGGGGATTATCAATTTTGCAGAAAATCGGCTAAACGGTTTAGCCGCTAGCGTTGATCACAGGCAGAAGTTTTGCCTCATTCGATTTTCCGTTATCAAAGACCCACAAAACATGGATTTCAGTTATATCACGTGTTATGATTTTTTTTTCTAAATTTAGCAATTGTATTTATCCAGGTTTTCGTTTCCAGGACCTTGTAATAAGAGTTTTTCTGCCGAAAATTCGCAGTTTTTTCGTGCGCATTATGTAACTTACTCTCTACTCCGTTGCAAGAAAGTAAAATCAAAATAATACATCGAAATGCCATTGATTTCGTGTCATTCAGTCCATTTAGTATTATCCATTTCAAACATTTACAGAAAAAAACTTGGAGCCGTTTTTTAGAAAATTGTGTTTCAGCCATTCAGAAAATGCGTAATTTGGAGCTTATTTTCGCAGAAAATTTTTGAGTTTTCGAGAAACTTCATAGCACATCATATAAATCGCTCGTATTCAATAAATGCCATAATGTATTCAAATCTCCAGTAATGTAAATATTAAAGACGTGAAAGAGATGTCAAAAATAGTACAATGGTGTAATTTTTGAAAAAGCAAAAGAATATGTTACCTGATACAGAACACAATTGTATATCTACGAAAAGAGGAGATCCTTTTGAAGAAGAAAAAAATCGGAGCCGTTTATGAGAAAATCTTCAATTTTGTGGTTTTAGGAAGCCGCCGAAAACTTTCGAATTTCGCAATTTTCGAGTTAACAGTGAAAATCCGACCCACATCATCATCCCTATATTGTATTTGAGTAAACTCCCATACCAAGCGTGTGTGGGGATTTCCGTGCCTCACGGCTAGATCACTTCCCGTGCACCGATCGAGAAATATGATGTGTCATTGAACGCGTCTTGGTCCCCTGTTGGGGAACTGATAATTTGTTTTCCGATCCGACCATAAGATTTCAAGAAATTGTCAAAAACGTGTTTTTCGCGTTTTGGATCTACGATCTTTGTGAGTATGACGGGAATTAAACCAAGGCCATCTAAATAGATCTATGCAGGTGGTGTTGATTAAACACCATTATTCCGTGGTTATTTTCAGTCCGCGACACCATCATTTTTTTCCATGAGGATGGTAACACTGATTTTTGACTAACGAATAAAAATTAAATGAATATCGCCCGGCAGAATATGCTCAAAATTCTGAAGTACTTCACTTTGGAAGTGTTTCAGGCGTATTTTGTACAAAGAATATGCAACTTGCCTTGGAACATTAAATTTGAAGAACGTGAACTGAATGCGAAGGAAACAAAAACTGAAAACACTAAACAATTCATTTCTTAAGCGGGCAAAAATCGATTTTCAATTTCATGCGACTTACAACTTATACACATAAACATACAAAATAGTAACCTTTTAATTCGCCTTCACAACAAAAATCAGAATGAGTTTGTGAAGTTTTAAAACCATCTTAAAATAGGGGCCAAAAAATGTGGAAGTGTAAGGTAACTCAGGGGAATCAAATGTAGTTGTAAAAGTTTTTGCGTCAGAATTTTCCGAACTAATTGAGAATGATCTTTTGTTAGCATTAGAGAATAACGCAGAACAACAGCTTACAGGTGATCATTTATGTTCATATTTGAAAACAAAACGTAAAAAATATAGCTGTGCTGTCGCATCATGCATATACCTGTAAGTACTTACAGCGTTTATAATTTTGAAATTGCAGTATTACCAGTTCACATCCCGTTAATATACAAGGCCATTGAGTGTTGAGAATTTTTGAACGGAAGAATAACATTAACTGCTACTACTATTCATTGATAAGTCCAATGCCAGATACTCTAAGAATATACATGAACATGAAAGAAATTTTCAACACAAGAATATAGTTTTAAAACAGTTTACAGCGTCGGCGACGCCACATTCACCTAGTTATAAGTACTTCACTCTTCTTACAAAAAATTAAAGAGAAAATTTGCAGCCATTTTTGTGAAATTTTTGAAAATGTCTCAGGGGCTTCATGTGAAGTACTCCCAAAAATTAAAGAATGTTGTTCAAAATCGCAGAGCTTTGAGTGAAGTCAGATCGACGGGATTGTAGTCAATTTCGAAACTCCTACTCCTACACATACTTGAAGCTTCGTTGTTAGTGTTGTTTGGAGACGATAGACATACTGGTAGTGACAGTTCGACGGACAAACGTTTGAAAATACAATTTTTCGTTATCAGGGGACCCCAAAACGTATATTTCCTTTGAAATCTCGCAATCGATTTTCTATAGCATTACATAACTTTGTATACTATGTATATTTCTCTGTATACAGAGTGAATTTTAATAAAAGCGACAAACTGTGGGCACTGATGCCTCACTGGAAATGAAGAAATAAGGGTCCTAAGAACATGTGTCCGGAAATAGACGGTGTGCCCGCAACAAATCGTCCGGGTACACGATACATAGTTGAATCATATCCACGTCACAACAGATGTTCAAAGTATCCACGTCATAGCAGATGTTCAAAGTGGCCTTCATGGGATGCAAAGAACGCGTTCACACATGGATTGCCTCTTTCGCGCGTTGCGGCCTCTCTCCGAATAATGTCACAAGCGTCGTGAACATGCTCTTGAGGGCTCTGCACATTGTTTTCATTTGTGACGGGCAGTGCCAGACAGTGAGGCGATGAGTATGTAAGAGTTAAAAATAAGTACGAGAGACGAACGCTTGGAAATCGGTAACGGTTTATATGCTAATCCGTGGAAATATTACACTTCAAATATTAGTAATAATACATAAATTTATTATTATTATTATTATTAATAATAATAAAGACGAATATATATATATATATATAATATTTGTATATATATATATATATTATATATATAATGTGACGGTACTTCGCCACATTAATTGTAATAATATATTTTGGGAACGTGATAAGCGCAGGGTCTTGGTAGAAAGAAGCCTTTGAAGGAGATCGCATGTAAAGAAAACGACACATTTTTCAGTATAATTTGGGTTTATTAAATCCTCAAATTAAAAGAAACTAGTGGTGCTACAGAATGGCACAGACTTTCCCGTATTAGTTTTCTATTTCCTTTGGTTTCAGGTAGTTATTCGGACTTGTCATATACTATTGTTACCATCTGTTGCCACCCAAAGTACTTTTCTTAAACATTTTCTTAATTTTTAGGTTTATTAATAGGAGAATGGAAATATTAGTTTGAGAATTTTAAGAACAGTGAAACATCGTCCTAAATGAAAATTTTCTTAAGAAAATGACGTTTAAGTGCTTCTAAAAATGTGAAATTTGAATCTTTTTTCACAGAAAATTTTTGAGTTTTCGAAAAACATCATTGGAAGTCATTTGAAGTATACTAACTCACAAATATAATCGTGATTACAAATTGCTGGAAATGTGTATATCAACCATGTGTATATATGTGTATATACTCTATATACGATGTGCTCTCTATACCATGTGTATATACTCTCTGTATATCAACGGTGTGAGAAATCTTTTAAAAATATTACATTTGTGTAATTTTGAAGGAAAAAAAACAAAATTGAACTTTGTTATATTAAAGAAACCAATTAGTACTACCCATTCCAAACGTTTATAGAAAACAATTGGAACCATTTATGAGAAAATAGCGTTTGAGCGTTTCTGAAAATGCGGAATTTTGAGCTAGTTTTCACAGAAAACCATTGAGTTCTCGAAAACCTTTATATGACATTTAAAGGACATGTATACGAAAATATAAAAATGTGAAAAAATCGCTGCTAATGTAAATTATAAAATATTAACGACGTGAGAGACGAGTCAAAAAAATTAAATTTTTGTTATTTTTTTAAAGAATGGAGCAATATGGCGTTTAGGTCATCTCATAGAGTACAATAGACACCATCCTTACCAAAAGTTTAAAGGACAAATTTGGGACCTTTTTGAGAAAAGCTTGTTTTTATATTATTTTAAAATTGCACATATTGCACGCATTATTGCGCGAAAACTACTAATATTTTCAAAAAATATTAGACCTATGCCATCTTTATAAGTGTATTTTACTCTTTTCTTACAAGAAATTTAAAGAAAAAATGTGGAGTCGTTTTAGAGAAAAATTTGAATGTGTCCGGAGGGCTTCATATAAAGTACCCCCAAATTTTGAAGGTTTTTCAAAATCGTGGCGCCTCGAGTGGAAACCGATCGACCTGGAAATTGATCGGGGTCGGTCGATTGACGGCAAAACGTCTGTCCGTCCGTCTCTCTGTGAACAACGCTAGCGACTATACAGTTCGGCCGATTTTCTCCAAAATTGATATTCCCCGATCGATCTGACTGATCTCGTGGCCCCTTGAATTTGAAACCGATATTTTAATTATGGGTGGTAGTTTACATGACGCCCCTGCAACATTTTCAAATTTTAAAAAAATGGCGCCAACAACGACAAAATTTTGCTGGCTATTATTTATCTAGAAACATATTATGAACACTGCATTATCGTGGCACGAGCCATGCGATCTGTCTCTCACGCCCGCGCGCTGCCTCGCTTCGCACCGTATTCTGAGAAAAGGCCCCGTAGTAGCGTAGAGCGAAAAAGCCCTGTAGTGAGCAGGATGTGTCCATTCTTGACGCATGCGCGTTGTGCGGAGGCCAGTGAATTCTTTTGCTATACGAGTTTTCAGGCTCAAATTGTCCCAGAGAATGTGGATCATACCAACTTCATGAAAATCACCCGTTATTCTAACGACATTGAGGGACTTTTCGTTACACTTTAAGTCCAGTTCAGAGGAGTCAACCGTCAACGAAACTCCCCAATTGTTGGCACTTACACTCCGAAGTAGAATTTGTTTAGCTGCGGTTGGCATCTATTTATTTGTTTTATTTTCTACCAACATATTCGAAATTGCACTCTTCAACGTGTAGAAGCATGTTAACAATTTTTAAAATTTAATTTGTCATTTTGATATTCTCATCGCATTATTTGTTATTGAATTTTTAAATGAGACAGTGGAAACAATGCCAGGTAAGCCTGTTAAAATTACGCATGCAATCGTGTTAAACAATGAATATTAAATAGTGCAGCAAGATACAATGTTATTGCACTCTATGAGAATTCGAAAGCGAATTAGAACGAGAAAGAGTAATGAAAACGAATTCCGAACGTTCATGTGAAGTAGCATATTTATTTCAGGTAAGATGTTTATGAAATATAACAAATCTTAAATTTTCGTACTAAGGAATAGATTATTTGTGCATTACTACATGCAGGTATTTTGTATATTTTTTGTTATATCTATAAATTGTGAGTTGTAGCACACACGGTGATTTAACATATTTTAATTCACGTTGTTTGGTCTAATAATGAAGCCATACGTGAATAAATTAACATTACAAATGTATGTGAACCTCTAAAATGCAGTTCATATCGACTTCAAACATTCTTTCAGTACTGTGAAGTCAGTACTGAATCAGATCACTTAGATGGTTGGGAAGAAAGCAATTGCAGGATTCATCTATAAAAAAACTCAGGATGGTAACATTCAACATATGAGTGTATATTTTTGTACTTTGTATTGGGTATAGTTAGCTAAGAAGAAATAATAGGAAACTTTCCTTACAAACGTTTCCTATTCTTTTTTTTTCTAAAAAATTAGAAAAATGTAATTTTTTGACTAGCTTCTAACATCGTAAATATTTATATTAGCGATTTATTCACATTATTGCATAAGTACATGTGCTTTAAATAATGTCATAACAGTACATTATGAAAGTACATTATGCTTTTTCTCTTATTTCTGGAGGTGTCAAGTCCACCTTTGATTCACTAGACATTTTAAACTAAAGAATTTGCTGATTTTTAAGAACAACCACACGCCAGAAATATATAACCCAAAATTACTTGCGGTCAGATCTTAACCTAAGCAAATGTTCTCTCCAATAACTACCACTGTGCTAATGTACACGTAAGCTTCCGCGGCTCGAGTTCATTGCCAACGACGCGGCGTCACCCGGATAGCCGAGAAGTTATACCACCGTGCAAGTCAAATAGGATCGAAGTGAAATTACGAATCAGTTTATTTTAAATAATATTTCACGTTAAGAATTACTAATAATAAAAGAAATAAAAACTGAGAAGCAGAATATAATATTAAACACAATTTTAATGTACACATTCGAACGAAACATTTACAGTAAAGATTCTCAATGATTAATGAAGTGTCAATACTTGGTTTGGAAGCTTCTCTGTGATTGGTCAAGAACCTGTATCATAATGAAAACTGTTTCCTAATGAGTATCATAATGCAACGGGTTGCAGCCATCAAATGACAGATTATATACAGAAATATACAAAGATACTGTGGCGGCATATAGCGGTGCCTTAGGAAATTTACAACAAAAGCTTCTTTTTCGTACTCTCTGGCATGCGCACGTGCGCTTGCCCCGCTCGCCTCGGCCCCCAGCCGCGCCCCCCAACCCGCCCGCCTCGACCCAGCCGCGCCCCACCCCACCGTTGTTCTTTGCTGTCAGGGTCCCATCCCTCCGACCCCGGTTGGATGAGGATTTATGACCACTTGTCGTCAAAGGCCACTTGACGGACCCACTTCACTGAGTGCACCTTTTGTGTTCCGCCCCCGCCGATCCCTGGACGCGCTCCTCGCTTCCACACCTCTCTTCCGCTGGCACTACAACATTTCGTTACCACAAAAACACATATGCCACCATTTAGAACTATTTAATTGCTAATTAATTACGCAAATATTAATTTTTTTGCTCTTCACATTTCCGAGTAATTAAGTGTGAGCTGGCGGAATATTCAGCTGGCACACCACTTTCGGTTACCACAAAAACAAATATGCCGTCTGGTATAACGATTTAATTGCTAATTAATTACGCAAAATTTAATTTTATTGCTCTTCAAACTTCCGAGTAATCAATGATAAACTGGACTTGAAGTGTTCAGCTGGCACACCACATTCGGTTACCAGGAAAACCAATATGCCACCATTTAGAACTATTTAATTGCTAATTAATTACGCAAAAATTAAATTTTTTGCTCTTCACACTTCCGAGTAATTAAGTGTGAGCTGGCGGAATATTCAGCTGGCACACCACTTTCGGTTACCACAAAAACAAATATGCCATCTTGTAGAACGATTTAATTGCTAATTAATTACGCAAAAATTAATTTTATTGCTCTTCAAACTTCCGAGTAATTAATGGTGAGCTACCGTGCACGCTCTCCTGCCAGTCGGTTGCCCGGCCTGCTTGCGGGCCGGCCGACGTCAGACCGCCCGGCCGCCGGGAGCTGTGCGCGGCAAATTTAAATGAAATACACGCATTGGCCGAGAGCTGCCTTCGATATAGCACTGTTTGATGAACAAATCAAAAGAGACTAATGAAAATTATGCCAATACTTTGTTATGTTCATAAAAGTTCTCCATGATATTTAATTTTCATCACGGAATTACCATATGCGCGTGTTATACTCTTATGTTGGTAAAGCCTTGATTTTATAATACTACGTTAGACACCTCTGGCATCAGGTTATTAGCTGAAATGAATTTCATTATGGCAAAGATGGCAACAGAAAAGAAACTAATCGTTTCGTGTCTGCGCCGCTGTAACAAAATTATTTTCTCGTGACTTTCGTTTCATTACTTGTAACGAAACTGAAGTCTGCGCGAATTTAGTTTCGTTACAGAATGAACAGATCGTTTTAAATAGTTTCGTTTCGTTTCTTTACTGAAACGAAACGAAAGTTAATTTCCTTTTTATGGGTAAGAGACGTTATTTCTTTATTTAGTCTCGTTTTTAATATTTGTTGAAGGGCAAGTAACGAAAGTCGGGAGAGAGCGCTTGAGAGGATTTGTATCCCCGAGTACATTTCTGTACTTTATTTTGTTTCAGAATAGAACTATCTAAACCCCAGTTATTACCTGTACCTTTTCCTCTATCCTCTATCGACAATTTAATTACTCTAAAAATATGTTCTGGCTCTTGTGGTAAATTTTTACTCGCAAAACTCATTATGTTGAATGCATAGTTTGACATGAAATAGAAACTTTTGTTTCGTACGGTTTGCAGCGGAAATACCTCAAATAAGAAGGGGTGAGCTAGGTTCGCCGACCCTCTTACTCGTAGGTCCGCGCCCCTTCCAAAGTCGCCTGCCGGCCGAGAAGCGGCAGAGCCCTTCCCCCTGCCCTCGGTCGCACCCCACTCGCCGACAATGGGGGAGGGGAGTCCTACGCCTCGGTGACCTGCAATGCCCTCCAATAACCTGCCGACTGACATGATAGCAGTGTCGCGACTTAAAAGGCTGCAAGACGATGGCACGTGTCCGCACTTTGCTTGGCGGCAGGTTTTTTGCACGTATTTGAATAAAAGCTCTTCTGCCGAAGAAACGGACGTATCACTATCAGAAGCGTCGGTGTAATCATCATGGTCATGATCACGACCACAATTACGATCCTGACCATCACCATCATCATTTTTTGCAGTCGATTTTTTGTTGAATAACTTGCATGCATAAGTATACAAGGAATTCGGTTTAACTTTATGATTTAGTTCTCCGGCAACTTCATTCCAAGTAGGATTATTTTTCGAAATTACTTTATCATCTTGAAACACGAATTCCTTGTATTTGAATAAACATGTTTGTATCAATGCATATTCCACTTGTGGTGGACGTCCTCGCTGAATTGAGTCCAAAGACATTACGTCAAAATGTTAAATAAAACTTAATAGATCGTGTAACTTCACACGCAGACACAGAGCACCTCAAAACTCAGAGAGCGACTGAACTAAAATTCGTTATGCGCGTGTAGGTAAAGTGAGTTGAAACAAGTTTACGAGATCTGCTGTCATTCTGTCCGGCAACTGAGGGATCCACGCGGGAGGCTAGGGCCCGCGCGCCTAATGGGCCATCCACCCGAAGGGTGCACTTGGCACTTGCCATTGTACACGCAGGCCCTTCTCCACCGCAACATCTGTGAAGGCTTACGGCGGTCCGTCCGCCGTACAGCTTAAACATCAGACGCGGCTTGCAACGGTGCTGGCTTTGTGATCGCCTCCGCCGCCACCCCCGGGTGGGGGAGGGCGACGACCTTCAAGAGGACTGCACCCGAGCTGTTCTCGGAAAGCTCATTTTTGAATATTCAGTTCGCCGTTTCTCTGCTCTGTTCAATGCTCAATATTCACTACTGTACATCAAGAAATGTACCCGATTAATTCAATAAATTCCCGCCTCCTCAGGGTTACTGTGCAAGGGAAATAACAAAAAAACATCAAGACTGGAACAGCCATGGATTTGTAAAGACAACATTGTGTCTCTTCTTACTTTGTTTTTTAAAATACTTTTAATGGTTCCACAAATATGTTGAAATGTGTATAACTTTTGTTCTTGATCAATGTCATTTAAAAAGGAAACATAATAGCCCGAATAATTGAATGTAAGGACTTGTTCAATGGTGTTGCCATCTAGAATAATTTTTGAACGAAGATGATACTTTCCCTGGAAAGCCATCACTTTCGATTTCGAGAAGAATATCTCTAAATTGTACATTTCTTTATTATGTTTTGCAATTTGAAAAAAGTGGTTTGTTGTTAATTGTAGCGTTTTATAAAATATCTGACTTTCTTCCTTCCTGCCTTCCTTTGGGGCATATAGTCCAATTATCGTAAGATAATCCCTTCCAATTTTCTACCTTATGTTTAAAATTTTATCTGATACAAAAGTATAGCTATCACTTTTGCTTCGGTATTTGTTGTTCAGAAGAATAGCAATTCCAGAGAAGGAGCGTTTATTTTGGGTTACTCCAGTATAAAATAGTATATAATGTCCCAGATCTTTTGTGTCTGTTAATTTCTTCTTTGTTTCTGAGAATACTGCTTTGTCTACATTCAATTTTTTAAATTCTGATTCCAGTTCTATTTCTTTGTGGTGATGCTTGTAATATTCGAAGTTTAAAAAGGAGAGTTTCCGCTATCCATGAAGTTTGCCTTTATTCCTTGCATCTGATTTGAACCATGATTAATCCTCTGAGAATTATGAAAATTGAAATAATTTCCTCTGCAGAGATAAAGAAGTAAAAGAAGTGTAATCATCATCATATATATTATTAGTGTAAGGCAGTTTCGATTTAGAACTACTACGGATAAATTACGCCACCGATTTCGCTCGGGAAGCATTTTTCTTGAAGCTCTTTTTTCATTGCGTCGGCCCTGGGAATAACTTTTTAAATTCTTTTATTATAACAATAAATATTTGAGATAAAATGAGCAGACGGGCAATCAGTGCGATTCGATGGTGATCATTGATTCTCTTCAGAATCGATTCTTGAATCGACGGGAACAGCGGCATGAGAAAGCATGGCCGGCCCGACCAGAGAGCAGTAGCATTACGCGGCGTGAAGCAAAGATGACGTTGCACATTGGGACGAAAACTTATTGTACCGTGGCAGCATGCTTCAATACTTCGTAAATTCAAAGTATGTACGGATGAATTCACTTAGAATTTTACGTTTTGTATTACCAGTTTCACATTATATTTAACCATTTACTATTTCATGTTTTGAAACATTGCAGTTGCTGAATATTTTTCAGCAGCTTGCAAAAGCCACGAAAAATCCATTCGAGCGTGGCAATGAGCTTTGAAATTTGTGAATCCAAAATAGGTAGGAAAGGTACGTATTAATACAATTGGGATTTTATGTGTTATGGGTTTTATGTGTTACGTTCGCGCCTAACCAAACCTAACATAACCTAATTTTTTCAGTTGTATTTGTACAAGTAAATTTGTTTCAACTACGAAACCAAACTAATGTAAATAATTTATTCAAAGGAGTAACGGTGTTTCATTCCTTTTTTATAAAGATAAAAAGTAACTTATTGTATCCATAAATGTGCTTTTTGCACTATTTCCCCCTTGATTTATTCTGTTGATTATGTGCATTTATTGCAATATTTTTTTCTTGATTGATTGGTTTTATTGATCTTTATTACATTAACATTTTCAGCTGTTGTCCATGTGAATTGGTTTCATCTACCAAACGTAACTAAAACATGTCTGTGCTGCAATAACGTTATACAATAGTCTTACTATATAACTGAATTGTTATGATGTGTAATTTGTAGATAGATTGGCATGTATTTGTATACTGATATTGATGAATCATTTTCAGCAAAGTGCTAGGCCACTGACAAATTGTTTGTGTGGGAGTGCAGTATAACCTTTTTCAGCATTACATTTTTAAAGAAAAGAAAAATAGTAATTTACTTTACCCATAAGTGTATTTCTTTTAATATTTTCTCTGATCAATACTGAAAATTACTAATAAATTAAAAAATATCACAATGCTGTTACATTGTTGGTGCTAATAATTTGTTAATATACAACTGAATTATTATGGTTGATCATTTGTAGATATATTCTATCTACAATGTAGTATCATTTGTAGAATTTGTATATTGATGTTGATGAATTATTTTTCAGCGACTTGCAAGGTCACTGACTAATTATTTATGTGTGGCTGTTTGTGGAGCTTTGGAAGTTCAAATTTGGAAGTTCAAAAGTACGCGTTAATTAATGAATGAAATTATATAAAATTGTGTGTTATGATACAGTATATTATCATTGCTACAGTAACATTTGACACAAGTTTATTGTTAGGACATAACTGAGTTGATATGATTTGTAATTTGTAGCTACAATGGCATGTAAGAGGCGATTGACTTTGAAAAGCTAACGTAAAAAAAGGAAGAAAGATCAAAACAACAGAAACAGTCCTCCACGCCAAGTTAATGTGTTCAGAAGATCAGGGGAAGCAGATGTAGCAGTCTACAAATTAGTATACATAGTACAGCCAAACCGTAGTGTGAACAGGAAGGGTATGATGCACCAAACATATAACATGATGCACCAAAACGATAAAGATGTCCAGAAAGTTTATTTTGAAGAAATGTCTGTATTTTTTGAGTGCTTTAACTAGAGACATTTTGCCACCGAAAAAGCACAAGGCGGGTTTATTAAGCCAAGCAAAATCTGATATTGTTTCCCCTATTGAGGTTCCTGAACTCCTAGGAAAATTAATTACAAAAAATGATGAAAGATCAAAACATTACTTGAGTAATATTAGAAGTTATTTGTACTAATGTCCTAGCATTTGTCTCTGTGCAAGCAAATCGTTTAACATTTAAAAACCATAGGCCGTACTGTTACGCATTCAAGGGCATATATACCATTCAGTGATACCTGTACATCTCAATAATGTCAATCCTTTAAAGTATGCAAATCTCTCTTTATTCGAGACTCGGACAATTCTTTACAGTTCAGAATAAATCAAGTTAGTAATAACGAATGCGAAGCAGATTTAATATTATTGATGGACAGGCTTCTCAATGTCAATCCGTATACCCAATTGTTTCAACATAAAGTTGATGTGAAACAAATTTGAAACAAACCTGTTCTAATTCTCTTCCTATTTACCATCTCATTTTTTCTGCGGAATACTTTTGATAAAAGATATTACGATCTATCAACAACTGTAGAAATTGCTTCTGTATTTCTAAGTGACGATAGAGGTCCCTCCAACAATATTTCTTTCACAATTCATTCTGAAGTATTTGGTCATCGAATGAAAATAATATCTGCTCTCGACTCGGATACTGAACCCATTTCTTATCCATTACTTTTTGTACGTAGAGAATCATTGCGGAAGCTTTGGATGAGTCTTGATTCTGTCCATACAACTTTGGTTTGTAATGTTGTTACTCAGTTGCAGTACTATTCTTACCGCTTAGCAATAAGAGGTGGTTTTCAGCCCTTTGCCCAGTTCTGGAAGACTGTTCCAACAATATGTTGTAGATTCTTACATCAAAATTTTATCAAAAACAAAATAAACAAAATATTTAGCATCCCTTATAACTTTTTAGGTGCAAAATAATTCTGTATGGTGTTGAATTCCATTATATTCTTAAGTGTTTTCCGAAAATAATAAAATACGATGTGTAGAACAGTAATTATGAATAGTTAAATAATTGAGTAATGTTTATTTAATATCTTCATGCATTTTGAGTACTATTAGTTAACATTTCACTTATAATACCAACATAGGCTCTTGCTTCTCTAGAGGAAATAAACATTTTTCCAGCTTGAAATTGAGTTGTTTCTGTGCCATTTCAGATAATCTCTCTGAATATTAATACCATGCATGCACACATTACAATAAAGAGGGAATGATTTAAACATATTTCAATATCGCGCATGGAACTACAAAATGTATCCCCCCTAAGAACTACATTGTACATTGCAGAGCTAAAAAAGTGTATGACCTGCAATTGTCTCAAGTTAGATTTAATTTTATAAAATTAAGAGGAAAAATATTGTTTTGGGAATACTATATTTTAGAGGATAGACAGTCCTGAGAGCTTAGACAATGGATGTGTTATTGTATCAATATAAATTTCAATACTTGCGTTGGTTACGTTTTCCACTTTGATGTGCAACGTATCATGTACCGGTAAACTGAAATTGAAGTTTTATGATACATTTATTCATGTTTTAAACTGAATGGATTTAAAAAGTGGTTTCACATGGATTTTATTCATAATTGCATAAGTTACGTTTTAACAATGAATACAATCACTTTAATGTAGTGGACAAATAATAATGATTCACGTTCATTCATTACCATATATGTATGGTATATCGTAACAAATTCTTTACACGTAAAATTTTAATCACTCAAATAAATATAACTCACGTAAAATTTAATCACTCATATATCTAATATATCAAGAAATTGTTTAAAAACCATATGATAAATGTATTTTCATTGTATTGAAAGTCATTTTTTAAATTTTGTAAACCTTTCAATCCTTCATCTGAAAAACATGCTTACTTTTGCAAGTTTCTTTTCTTTACCTGATCGCTTACGGAATGGAGAAAAAGAAAACCGCTCATTTAATGAGCGGGTATACCTCTAGTCTTAATAATAAAACGTATCCAATTTTTATTAATGACAATCCTTTATTGTTATATTTATATACAGATCACAACGTTTCGTACCTTGTTTTAGTTACATCATCAGGCGGCTCCTTAATAAAGGGAACTGTTGTCCCTGTTAAAGGGTGTATGTTTCTCAATAATAACCCTTTATTCTCCCTTCATTTTCAATGGTTATTAAAAAGCGACATACTTACACATGATATTATGGTTAGCGTCAGCCTCATGCCCCACATTAAAATGGCTATATTTTAACCTATTATCTGATAAAAAACTAATATTTTGGTACAAACCAGGTACAAATGATTAAGAATGGTTTCACATTTTTTTACGGTGACGGTGATGCACTTGGTGTCAGTGTTAGCGCGAGCCTCCTGCCACGACATTAATATGGCTGTACCTTCACCGATTTTCTGGCACAAACGAAAATTTTGGTGGAACAGTCAGATACAAATGAAGTACAAACGATCTGCAATGCTTCCAAATTTTCTCACGATAATGGAGATGCCAGCGTGAAGTTGGTACCACCACAATTGAAAGTGCTATATCTTGTAAGTAGTTTTGGTACAAACGAATGTTATTGTGGAACAAACGGTTACAAACGAGGTACAAACGAATGGTAGGTAGTTGTTTTAATGGTTTGCGCATCAGTGGTGGTGCTCACATCGTCCTGACGGGTGACAAGCAGCGGTGCGGCGATTCTTACGCTTTGGAGCTCCGGCCTACGACACAAGAATAAGAAGAGGAAGAAAAAGAAAAGATTATATCAGTTAGCAATTTATAACGGAATTTGGGTTTCGCAAGACATTGCCTATAATTTTCACGACCTTTCTCCATAATATATTATTTTAATTTGGGTGTAATAATTAAGTTGTTCCAGAAAGATGTATTTCTATAGTACCAGATATACCAGTAAAATAGATATAAAAGCAGCACAACAAATGCCTTGTTTTATATTTAGTAGTGCATTGTATTGTATTATTTGCAGTATTTAAATATTTATTCCATAAATATTTAACATAAACCTATGACGTAGTTCCATACAAACATCTCTTCGGCCTCATAAAGCATCACTTCTTTTGTTAGTGCGCCTTCTCCTTTAGGTCCTTATATTTATATGTACTGTTTGACTGTATATCACCACCCGTTAGATACCACAGTCATAACAAACCCGCTTCTCACGGGCGGTTGCAGTCGTCAAATTACTGATTTAAAACTAGCAAGGTCCATTCAAATCTTGAGCAGTGAATGAACACAATCAAGTGAACAAATACTTGCTTGTTTTGAGCCTATAATAAACTTCATTTCAGCTAGTAACCTGATGCCAGAGGTGTCTAACGTAGTATTATAAAATCAAGGCTTTACCAACATAAGAGTATAACACGCGCATATGGTAATTCCGTGATGAAAATTAAATATCATGGAGAACTTTTATGAACATAACAAAGTATTGGCATAATTTTCATTAGTCTCTTTTGATTTGTTCATCAAACAGTGCTATATCGAAGGCAGCTCTCGGCCAATGCGTGTATTTCATTTAAATTTGCCGCGCACAGCTCCCGGCGGCCGGGCGGTCTGACGTCGGCCGGCCCGCAAGCAGGCCGGGCAACCGACTGGCAGGAGAGCGTGCACGGTAGCTCACCATTAATTACTCGGAAGTTTGAAGAGCAATAAAATTAATTTTTGCGTAATTAATTAGCAATTAAATCGTTCTACAAGATGGCATATTTGTTTTTGTGGTAACCGAAAGTGGTGTGCCAGCTGAATATTCCGCCAGCTCACACTTAATTACTCGGAAGTGTGAAGAGCAAAAAATTTAATTTTTGCGTAATTAATTAGCAATTAAATAGTTCTAAATGGTGGCATATTGGTTTTCCTGGTAACCGAATGTGGTGTGCCAGCTGAACACTTCAAGTCCAGTTTATCATTGATTACTCGGAAGTTTGAAGAGCAATAAAATTAAATTTTGCGTAACTAATTAGCAATTAAATCGTTCTACAAGATGGCATATTTGTTTTTGTGGTAACCGAAAGTGGTGTGCCAGCTGAATATTCCGCCAGCTCACACTTAATTACTCGGAAATGTGAAGAGCAAAAAAATTAATATTTGCGTAATTAATTAGCAATTAAATAGTTCTAAATGGTGGCATATGTGTTTTTGTGGTAACGAAATGTTGTAGTGCCAGCGGAAGAGAGGTCGCTTCCACGCCTGTCGCGCTAATTCAAGAAAGTTCGAACCCTTTGCTATGCAATAATTGCTCACAAGGGATGCCACCTCACCCCCCCCCGACGAACGCAGCTGCGTTTCGGTAAACAGAGATAGCGTTTCGGTAGTGAGAGAGATACTTTAGAAAATTTTCCACGAATCCTCGGACCGCGATTCGTCAAAATTAATTCTGTGACGCAGTAAGGTGCGACCAAAGACAGGTTTCACAAAGTAGGTCAGCGAGCCTAGGATGAACTTAGGAGGGGGAAGATCCGGAGAGAGATGGATTCCCAAAATCTTGAGAAAAAAAGAGAACACTAGGGAAGTAGTCGTGAGGGAGAACACACGAGAGCGTCGGCCGCGGAAGAAACACTTAGAAGTGAGTTACGAGAGGGCGCTTCATAACTGGTCGTGGAAGCCGTGGACAAGTTCTTTTTTTTTATTGGTTCGGGTATTCGAAGTAGTGAAAACTCGTTGCCTAATTCGAGCGATCGAGCCGCGAATACCGGGATCCAGCCTCCGGTCCGCACCAGCAATTAAATGCTCTCGTATCGCTCATCCAAGCCGTGGTGAAGAACGAATCCGGACTCGTCCAGCGCCTTGGTGGCGAGGCGAAAATGGGACCTTCGCGACCTCGGGGCACGCAGTGGCCGCGAGAAGTAGTCCGCCCTCCCATTTCAACATTGCGTCTCGCCGGACAACGCTACTGAAGACGCCAGGGCCATCGACCGCAACGTGGACACCCCAGCCCACGCCTATTCAACAGATAAGACTTTTAACGCACGCCCGCGCTTTGGGGCGCCCCGCCTCGAGACGAGACGGAAAATGTCACCGAAATTCTAAAGTGTTTTATCTTTATCTGTTTTTTTGTTTGTTTTTGTTAGAGTTAAGCAGTGCCGCGCAATGGCATATTTTTCTTTAAGACTGTAACAGAAGTGTAATTAACTATCTTTTCTCTTAATTTTCTTTTACTGAGCTCAATAGGTAGGGTGTAATCCCACCTCATGGGATTTTTTCATGTAACTTCCCCGGCCGTAGGTCGGGAATAAATGTATAATTTTATTTCACTGCCCAATTACGGCTAGTCATTTACGAAGTAGTTTCCCGGCCCGCACCTCTCTTCCACCCGCTAGACGATGTTGTTGCAATACTTTCATAAATCGATGAATATATGTAATACAGAGATGGATAATGCTGCAGAAAATCGATTTCGAGATTTCAACGGAAATACACGTTTTGGGTTCCCTGATACCGATTTTTTCCCCACCACTAGCGCCTAAAACATACGTAGGACTTTTTTCCAAAATGATTACTCTCCGGTCGGTCTGGCTCGCCTGGAAGCGCTGCGATTTTGAAAATCTTTCTTTTTAAAAGTTGGGGTACTTTACATGAAGACCCAGAGACATTTTCAAAATTTTCTGAAAAATGGCTCCAAATTTTTTCTATATTTATTTTGAAAGAATTAAGTAAAATACACTTCAAAGATGTCATAGGCCCCTTTTTCATTGTTAACTCAGAATATTCGATAATTTCAAAATTTACCGTACTATTTATTCCTGCTATTACAAAATTGAAGATAGACAATTTTCCTTCAAATGACATTCCTTCTTCTTCTTCACTTTATGAGTGAGGAAGATTTCCTGTTCCGGCTTCATAACACCATCTCTGTCGTGGACGGCCAATGACCCTTCTTCCTCTTGATCTGTACAGAAAGGCATGTCGGGGGATCCTTTCGCGAGACATTCTTCCTAAGTGCTGTACCCATCGTGATCTGTATTCATTTATTTTTTCATTAATAGAAAATATGTTAGATTCCTGTCTTATATCTTCATTTTTTATTTTATTCATTAAGGTGCAGCGTTTTACTCACCGGAGAAATTTCATTTCAGAGGCTTGAATCTTCATTTTATCAGGTTTTCTTATTGTCCATGACAATATAACGAATGCAATGAAGAGCGGCGATTTCTTCATATTATTGCATTTACGCGTATATGTGCTTTAAATAATGTCAAAACTCAAAACTTTTCTGTGAAAACGAACTCAAATTTCCTCTCCAACGCTATTTTCTCAAAAACGGCTCCAATTTTGTCCTTCAAACTTTTCGTCCGGATAGGATTTATTGCATAGTTTAAAATTACATATAATTAATTTTGTAGTGTTCTTTTGTTTTTCAAAAATTACACAAATGTATTTTTTTTTAATATATATCACTCGGTTAATACGCACATTTCGAGCAATTTGTAAACATTTCTGCATTTGTGAGTTGAAGTACTTAAAAATGCCTACAATGAAGTTTCTCGAAACTAAAGTTTCCTGCGAAAAAAAAAGATTCAAATTTAGCATTTACTGTGACGCTTAAACGCCATTTTCTTAAAAACGGCTCCAAAGTTTTCAATAAAAATTCCCATTTAAAGCGATTTTTTACTATTCTTTAAGTAATATATCAGTTCTGCCATCAGGAACCCTAAAAATTGAAAATTTTGAAAAAAGTGTACTGGGCGGCGACAGATGGTAGCTGGCAAGAATATGTTGCAAGTCCGAATAGCAAGCCCCAAAGTTGTCAATGAAAATTCACATATAAAGCAATTTTACTCTTTTAATATTTCTCTTCCTTTATATTCTTTAGGTAATATATCAGTTGTACCATAAAGGAAATAAAAAAAAATTAAAATTTCAAACAAATGTACTGGGCGTCGATAGATGGCAGCTGGCAAGAGTACGTTGCAAGTCCGAATAGCTAGCCCAGATCAAAGCAACTGGACGTATACACTTTTTAGTCAACAAGGCCCTGCAATAAGAGTTTTTCTGACGGAAATTTGACATTGTTTTGCTCAGCATTACATATGGTTATCTCTACCGCGGCAGCGGTGGCGAGAACGTACAGTAGTCTTTCGATTGATCGATTGATTCGTTATTCCGGGCGCGTCAACTATAGCTATCATTAGACCCGTAAGTGTAGTGCGTGTTTTTCCTCGGGAGATGGTGATCTATTCCACGCTGGATGGCGAGATCCGGTGCCGACCTACCGTTGACTAGCGGGGTTTTCCCCTCAACTAGGTATCTGCCACCAGCGGAGCACCGCCCCGGCCGGGACAAGCTCTAAGCCAGACATGTGTGGTAGTTTAGTACGTGTAAGTGTGTGTGTGTAAGGGGATGAGGACAGGACAAGGAAGAGGAAGTAAAAATGGCGCCCGGTCCGTGGCCCGTTTGCTAGGGTACTGCTCCCGCATTCGTCTGGTATTGATCTGAGAAACTACGGAAAATACCGATCAGAGCAGTCGGGTGCTAGAATTCTCCTCCAGACAGCGACTGAATTCGACCTACCTGACAAGCTAGTGTCGAAAATCCAGCCGCCGTCGGGAGAGGTCCTCCCGGTCAGAGGGACTGCAGGGACATCAGGTTGATGCACTGAGCCATCTCTCCCGGTGCAGTAGTCCTTCGACATTCGCGAGAGTTAGGTTCCCAAAAATCATCGCGAATGTTGAGTGTATATTTTAATGAAGAAAGGTGGGCTAGATTCCTGGATGTCGAAAAACTGTTTAAAAAAGAAAGAAAAAATATCTGACGAACAATTGCAGTAGAACTTAGTAAGTGCTGCTACAAATACTTCACAATTAACATCCCAAAGAGAAGAAATAAAACATTATTTGAAACTTGACAAACCAAACACTTTCAAAGTTCACAGTAATTGGATATTGGATTTTTTTTTAAATTTATTTCGCCCTCCTCGTTCTAATATCCAAATAGGGAAGAGTTTCTTCTTCTATTCTCTCTTAAATTTCCAAGTTATTTCCCTGTTCGGATCACACTCGAATGCCAGTTCTACCACAGTTTGTTGACTTTAGAACCCCATTAATAGTTTTGACATTGAAGTTGCTCCATGACGCAGTTTCGCTTCTGTTACTTCATCATTACCGTCGAGTAGGTTTTCTGCACTGATGATTTTTCGAAGCTCCTCTACAATGAGCTCATTATAATGACAGTTGCACAGACCCTGAATGGCTTTTCTGTTCATTTGGCCAAAACTCTTACCTCTGTTTTGACGCAACTGAATTGAATTGTTTCACAATCGTGATATTCTATAAATAAGAATTGACATTCCAGCTTTGAAATTTTTGCAGAAAATTATATTTTGAGCTCCGACGTCTGCCGAGTTCGTTTTCCTGATGACGTTGATAAAAGAAAAGGAAATGTGTTTGCTTTCAAAAAATAAATGTTGTACGACCAAAAGTTGCACTCGCGAATGATTAAGTCGCGAATGTTAAAACCGGGAGCATTTCTCTAATCGCGGATGTTCGGAACTCGCGAACAGCGAATTCGCGGATGTCGAGGGATTACTGCAATAAAGGGCTTTAATCTCTCGGGACGTGCGGTGTGGTCCGGCCTATCGCCGGCAACGGACGTGGCGCTGACCACAGCTCGACTGCGCACGCTCTCCTTGCGCTCGTTTAAGGGAGTGTGAATTCCCTACGCTGACAATGTTAAAATGTGTCTAATTGAAGGTACATTTTCTGGCAAAATATTAGAGGTAGCTCTGTGATAGTTTTACACAGGGTACACATATTTTTTATACACATACGAAATTAAATACATTTTAAAAAAAGGTATTTTTCATGAAATAATTTTTTTCATGAAAAGTATGAACTATTTTTCCACTACATTTTCTTGTATATTCCTTCTAATAAAAACCGAACCATCACATATTTTGTAAATATGGCTCATTCAGCATGTGTAATACACTTAATTTAAAATGTTTACCAAGTTTGAAATTTGTATGATAAATAGTTTGTTAGAAAATGTTCCTTTTACAGAAAAAAAGAACTTATGGGAAAACAAGTTTGAATATTTATGCACCTTTTAATGGCATGCACACGTGTTACTTTAGGAGACAAATAAAAATAGTTCCCATTGTCGTAGCAACGTGATTTATATCTCATTATAAAAAGGAAAGATGATGGACAACGGAAACACACAAACACACACACACAAATCGACTTTTGGACCTAAAATCAATTCACACTCCCCTTAACAAGCCTGAAATCAGTTTCGTGTAACGGGAAGGATTTTTCGTATCCTCCTTAATTTTTTGTGGTTTTGTGTATTTGCTCTTATTTATAATATTCGTTAGTAATCCATAGTAATATTTTAAAATACACTTGAAATTTAAGATGAAATGTTTTTCATCATTTTTAATTATTTATAGTGAACATTAATTATCTGGAAGGAACCATGCGGGAAATAGATGGGTGGGGTCTTGTGCATCGTATCTCACTTCAGCCAATGAGCTTCGGGCACCACTTTGCGTCAAAACATCAGCGGTAATTTTGAGTGCCAAAATTAGCACCTTACAAGTCATGGAATTTGATATATGAAGGACTTTTTATTTTCTCGTATACGTACGTATATACGGAGTAATATACGTAGTACAGAGAAAGCTATCTAATATTCAGGCAAATACAGCGATTTTTCGACAGTACTCGTATTGTGGAGCCCTGATCCACAAAAGGTGGATAAATCTTGTAAAATGAAGTAAATTACTCCCCCTAACACGTTACGTACGGAAACGACGTTTTGTGGGTCCTTGATAACAAACTAGTGGTGCTACAGAATGGCACAGACTTTCCCGTATTAGTTTTCTATTTCCTTGGGTCTTCGCTAGCTTTCAGAATTGCCACATACTCTTTCTTGCCAGCTGCCATCACCGCCAAAAGTACATTTTTTTGTCATTTTATTAATTTTTCGGTTTCCTATTGGTAAAACGGAAACATTAATTTTAGAATATTAAAGAACACAAAAACCTAGCCGTAAATGGCAATTATCTTTTAAAAATTATGTGCCGTTTAAGAGAAAATGGCGTTTTAGCACTTCTAAAAATGCGAAATTTGAAGCTCATTTTCACAGAAAATTTTTGAGTTTTCAAAATACTTTATTTGAAGTTATTTGAAGCACTTACACTCACAAACATAATAATCTTTACAAATTCCAGATAATGTTCATATTAAAGATGAGAGAGATCTTTCAAGAAAAATTACATTTATATAATTTTTGAAAAAAGAAAAAAATAACTCAAAAGAAACTTTACGTCATATTAAAGAGTGTAATTAGCACTATCCGTTACAAAAGTTTCAAGACAACATTTGCAGCCATTTATGAGAAAATGGCGTTTGAGCATTTCTGAAAATGACGAAATTTGAGCTACTTTTCACAGAAAACGGTTGTGTTTTCGAGAAACTTTACTTGACATTATTTAAAGCATATATACTCGTAAATATAATAATGTGAAAAAATCGCCGATAATGTAAATATTAACGACGTGAGAGACAAGTAAAAAAATTTACATTTTCGTAATTTTTGAAAAAAAACTATAGAGCAATATGTCTTTTATGTCATCTGATAGAGTACATTTATCACTATCCCTACCAAAAGTTTAAAGAAAAAATTTGCAGCCATTTTTGAGAAAATCTTGCTTATGAATTTTTTTAAATTGCACATATTGCACGCAATATTGCGCGAAAACTAGTAAAATTTTCAAAAAAATGTACATGACCTTAAAGAAAGAACTCGCTATGAAGAAAAAAAATATTTGAAGGAAAAATCTCTATCTTCAATTTTGTAGTTCCAGAAAGACGCCGTAAAAAATTTAAACTTTTGCAATTTTCGAAAATTCAGAGTTATCTGCGGAAATCGAACCTATGCCTCCTTAATAAGTGTATTTTACTCTATTCTTACACGAAATTTAAGGAAAAAATTTGGAGCCGTTCTCGAGCAAATTTTGAAAATCCCCGGAGGGCTTTATGTAAAGTATCCCCAAATTTTGAAGAATCTTTTTCAAAATCTCAAAGTTTCGACTATAATCAGATCGACCCGGGAATATCCATTTTGGAAGAAATCGCACGTATGGTTTAGGCGCTAGCAGTGTTCACAGACGGACGGACGTTTTCCTTTCAATTGGTTTTTCGATATCAAGGACCCACAAAAGAGGGTTTCTGGCTACACCACGTGTTAGGGGATTTTTTTTTCTTAATTTAGCAACTGGTTTTATCTACTTATTCGTTTTCATGGCCCGGCAATTAATTTTTTTCCGCCGAAAATTGGTCATTTTTTCGCGCAGCATTACATAACTTTCCCTATACTACGTATATCACTCCGTGTATACGTACGTATTCGGGAAAGTGAAAAGAGGTTTTGTCAAAACTTCTGTCCGTCCGTCTCGCGCGTACAGTTTTCAAACTGGTATTTTTCACGCAATATTGCGTGCAATACTAAAAAATAAGAACAAGATTTTTTCAAAATCGACACATATAAAAAAAAACCTTTTGTAAGGGATACTGTTAAATGTACTCTAATAGAAGAGGAACACCATAATGCTTTATTCTTCGTTGTGTTTTTTTTAAAAAATTATAGAGTAATGTGATTAAAAAATTAAAATATATCAGAAGCAAAGAACTAGTGGTGCTACAGAATGGCACAGATTTTCCCGTATTAGTTTTCTATTTCCTTGGGTCTTCGCTAGCTATTCGGAATTGCCACAAACTCTTTCTTGCCAGCTGTCATCTAACACCGCCAAAAGTACATTATTTTGTCATTTTCTTAATTTTTCGGTTTCCTATTGGTAGAACGGAAACATTAATTTTAGAATTCTAAGAACAAAAAAACTAGTCATAAATGGCATTATTTAAAAAAAATTATGTGCCGTTTAAGAGAAAATGGCGTTTTAGCGCTACTAAAAATGCGAAATTTGAAGCTCATTTTCACAGAAAATGTTTGAGTTTTCAAAATACTTTATTTGAAGTTATTTGAAGCACATAATGTAACAATGTTCACAAATTGCTGGTAATGTGAATATTAAAGATGTGAGAGATCTATCAAAAAAATTGCAATCATGAAATTTTTGAAAAAATAACTCAAAAGAAACTTAACGTCATATTAAAGAGTGTAATTACCACTATCTGTTACAAAAGTTTCAAGAAAAAATTTGCAGCCGTATATGAGAAAATGGCGTTTGAGCATTTCTGAAAATGCCGAAATTTGAGCTACTTTTCACAGAAAACGGTTATGTTTTCGATAAACTTTACTTGACATTATTTAAAGCATATATACTAGTAAATATAATAATGTGAAAAAATCGCCGATAATGTAAATATTAACGACGTGAGAGACAAGTAAAAAGATATACATTATTGTAATTTTTGAAAAAACCAACCGATAGACCAATATGACTTATGTCATCTGATACAGTAAATTTACCACTATCCCTACCAATAGTTTAAAGAAAAAATTTGGAGCCGTTTTTGAGAAAATCTTGTTTTTGTAATTTTTTAATGTTGCACATATTGCACGCAATATTGCACGAAAACTACTAAAATTTTGAGAAACATTTACATGACCTTTATGAAAGAACTCAATATGCAGAACAAATTTTATTTGAAGAAAAAATCTCTATCTTCAATTTTGTAGCTGGAGAAAGACGCCGAAAAAAATCGAACTTTCAAAATTTTCGAAAATTCAGAGTTATCCGTGAAAATCTGATCTACGCCCTGTTAATATGTGTATTTTACTCTATTCATACAAGAAAATAAAAGAAAAAATTTGGAGCCGTTTTTGAGAAAATTTTGAAAATCCCTGGGGGGCTTCATTTAAAGGACCCCCAAATTTTGAAGAATCTTTTTCAAAATCTCAAACCTTCGACTAGAATCAGATCGACTAGGGAATATCCATTTTGGAAGAAATCGTACGTATGGTTTAGGCGCTAGCAGTGTTAACAGACGGACAGACGGACGTTTTCCTTTCCTTCCACTCAAAAGGTGCCCTCGGTGTATTGTCAATCGACCATTTTCTGAGAACATGGCTAGCATTTATGAAATAGGAAAATGGAGAAAAAATATGTTGGTATACTTTGAGGAATTCTCTCATATTTCAAAATACAAATACGTGAATTGAAGGTTTCGTAATGAATGGTCAGGTTGGACTATGGCCGATTTTACGATATATTAGCATAGTATATAAAAATAATGCATAAAAGGCAAAAACGTTCAATAATTCATAAGAAAAGGCATTTGTGCAAAAAAGGCATTTATGCAAAAATAAACAAAATTAAGCATTACAAAACTTCGTCATATGTCATTTGTCATGATTCGTGCACATATGTTATCAGGCATTTCCCTAAACATCTGATGTCTAATGATAACGCTCGTCCCCACACCGCCCGTGCAACAACCGCTCTTACGGCTCAACTTGGATGGACAGCTCGGAAAGAGCGCCGAGTGAGTACCATCTCTTCCCTGAATTGACGAAACACCTGGGTGCAACGAGTTTCAGTACCGGCCAGGCGCCAAAGGTCATGTGCTAGTGTGCGAAGCGGCTGGAGAAGCCATCTAAAGCTAGCAGCGCTCAGAAACCAATCTCAACCAAACCATATCCTAAATTTTACGCTAATTTTAGGCTAATTAAATGCTCTATTCCCGAATTTTAGGCTCCTCTGGATTTCCGAAAATCGTGGGAGCTGCTAGCTTTAGACTAAAGCTAACAGCGCCCACCCAGAATCAATCTCAAAATCAATTGCAAAATCTGAAATCCCTCCCAAAGTTAAGAATAATTTTAGGCTCTTGGAAAAAAATTATCCCCGCGTCCAAATTCCAAAAATCAGGGCTGTACAAAGCGAACCAATTAACATTGGTTCTTACGGGCGAATAAACACCAAAATCAATGTCCGTATAGTTAGCACACCCACTTATTCAAAAATTAAAAAAGACTATACCATAATTTTGTTCCAATTTTGAACTAATTTATACCCACCTTAAAAAATTTTCTACCAATGCAGAACATCAAAATTTAGAACGTGTCCCGTGGGTGCGCTAACTTAACGTTAAGTTAGCATACCCACACAAGAAAAATGCGTTAAACCAAAAAAACAAATATACCATAATTTTGTACTAATTTTGAACTAATTTATACCCACCTTAAAAAATTTTGAACCGATGCACAACATCAAAATATACAACGTTGAATAGTGGGTGCGCCAGGTTAACGTTAAGTTGGCAAACCCACACAAGAAAAGTGCGGTAAACCAAAAAAACAAATATAACACAATTTTGTACTAATTTTGAACTAATTTATAGCCACCTTAAAAAATTTTGAACCGATGCATAACATCAAAATATACAACGTTTAAGAAATGGTGCGCCAAGTTATGATTGAGTGTACATTTCCATGACCTAAATTATTGCCAAATATGATCAATAAAATGCTTGGAATATGTTTTAAAAATACCGTAAAAGCAAAGAAAATGATGCAAAAAATGTTATCAAAAACAGTTCGTATGAGCAACTCATTCTGTTCAATACATTACTGCTGTAATCGAGACTACTTCTATTTGTTCAAGTGAGCCCAACTTTAAATGTTTCGCTTTCGACTGTACTTTACCAGAAAATCTCTGTCGTTAGTTATCCCGACTAATCGGCTGAACCGACATTGGCGCTGAATTGCGACACATACAACAGCTGACATTACAATAAGTGAGCGAAGAAATGGAGTTGGCTACTCAGGAATTCTGTGGAGCATCTCGTTATTGTTATTTGAATCAAGTACCATAAAAATGAGATTAAAATTGATGAAATCAGCGAAACATGCATTAAAATGAAGGAAGAAGTTAAAAAATAAAAGTTGTTATTCGAAATCGACGAAAAATGGCAAAAAGTCTTATAAAAATGGGTCATTTCCTTTTGTTATAATATATCATGATAGATGATAATACTAAACGGCATTGTTCTGAAGTGAAAAAAAATCACATTTCATTAAAATCTGCTCCCTGGTTACGAGGTACAAAGTGTTTATGGCTTTTTATTATATTCCGATTGTCTTGTTTTGGTTCGCTCGTTATGGATGTGAATCACTGAGAAAAAGTGTACGTGGTTTTATGCCTAATTCAGTATTTAAAATGTGAATATGCCTGCAAAAATATTTATTGTATTAATATGTTTTGAAATTATTACTTACATTTCCGTATAGTTTGGAAATATTAAGGAACACCATGTTAGTATTCTCTGATTTTAGTATGTCATCAAATCGTTCACCATCTTTTGTTCATCAACGTAATGTAGCATGTTTACTGGAAACAGCATGTAAACTACAAGTTGTTATAATCTTTCGATATCAGGCACTATTAATCAAAGAACAAATTGCGTCAGTCATGTTAATAATATGAGTAACATGCAATGTTATTTAAGGAACATTACGTATTAATACACACGTGCTTCTCCACTTTCAAAGTGGAATGACGTAAGCCCTTTCACTTCCATATACCTATTTAAGAGACCATTGGTGGAGAATTGTAAGTAATCAAATAATACTTGAAATATCCTGAGATGCTCGAAAGACACAGCAATCAACAGATATTGTCGCGTCAAGATTCTAAAAATTTCGTGTGGAAAATCCAGTAAACGATGGGGGGGTGAAGAAACGCCACCTTTTGTTCGCCGGCCTGCTCTCCTAAATGATCAACGTTATTCTGTGAAGTTTTTCCTGCGCACAGTACCTGAACCCCCTGAGTTCATTCGCCCAGCGGAAGGTAGGGGGGAGGCGCATTGTACGCGACAGGTAGCATTGAGGGATGGAAACGGTAGGGGGATGCTCAGGTAGAAAGCTCAATGGAAACTCCTTTCTCTCTTCCTTCTGAGAAGGGCAGCTTTTCTGTTCGTGCCAAAATTCCCCATCTACATTCACTATTTCTTAACAATTTTGTAAGTACATTTCATAAAATAATATGTTGTTTGGTATTCAACTGTTGGTACTGTTAAATGTTAATTGTCATGATGAAAAGAATGCAATGAAGCACAAGAAATTGAATTATCACTCACAATTCTAACAGAAATTTTCATTGAATAAATGTTTTGATATCGAACATCAAATGTATAATTAAAAGTATTATAATTATTTATGAATAAATGTCTATTGCAATAGCAAAAAAAGGTGGGAATGTCATTACAACATGTACAAGAAATATGGTATAAATAATAAATATAAAATATAGTACAGAAAATTAATGCAAAGCAAAAATAAAATACTCTTAAAACCGAAACCAAATAGCACAACAACAGTCAACTAATTCAACAAGAGTACAATGTCAAAAAGCCGAACTTTAAGTCTGGAACTTTCGATAGAATAAGGAAACCATTCATTCTATTATACTTGAACGACAAAATCCCCCCCCCCAAAAATGAAATGAGGAAACATATGCAAAAACTTTGAAAAAACAACACCATATAATTTTTTCGATCCCCGGAAAATGTTTTTTAGTCAACTATTAAATGTGGGTACTTCTAAGATACTCACAGTGCGCTAAAAACTGTAATTTGTTGTTCAGATAAATAATTAATCAGCTTCTAAATATGAAACTCGTTCAGATAAAATTATAAGTGCAACAAAGAAAACAACATAATTTCGTCTGAACACATCAGATACTACAGATACTTTCGTTTAGTGTACCCACTTATTATATTAGTTTAGTGAAGTATACTCTAATTCAGTAAAGAATCATTGATTATCATTATATTAATTCCTTGCGTGTAATTAAAAATTCATAACTAACAATCAGAATTCAGAAGAAGGATCAAAATCGTTTATTTACGCCATTATAACACAGAAGTGGCCAACATATTTCCAGTCGGCCATGAAACATCGACAAAAATATACATAACAGACTACTTAATAACTACATTAAATAAAATTAAATTGGTGAAGTGATAATATAAAATAAAATTGGTGAAGTAAACGTTGATTTGAAACAACGGATCAACACTAACGGATCATCACAATAAAGCATTTGGTCTTCACATGTTATAAATGTAAAATTTACAAACGTCAGATGTATTTACCCGAACTAAAATGTACGTCAGAAAAACTTCTGTATCAGTTGCGACTCTTTTTCACTTTCCGATATTTATACATGTATTTTCTCTCATTCCTTTCTTAACATTTCGTGGGAACTAATGTTTACATGGTTTTATCAGCTTCTTCAAATATGTCTTCTGAAATATGTCCAATATCTTTCATTTGAAAGCATTTTTTCCCCACCAAGTTACTGAGGACTCCATATGTATAGAATAGAAGGCCCACTAAAATGTAGGTCTATTTCAGAACCAATACATTCATAAATGTATGCCTCGAATGGTAAAGGTGGGCTTGAATTTCTCAAAATGTAACACGTCGATAAAGAAATGTAATTGCTCTCGTACAAAATTATGGTATATTTGTTTTTTGTTTAATGTGTTTTTCTTGTGTGGGAATACCAACTTAACGTTAACCTGGCGCACCCACTCTTCAACGTTGTATATTTTGATGTTCAAAATTTCAAAATTTTTCAGTTCAAAATTTTTCAGTTCAAAATTTTCAGTTCAAATTTTTCAGTTCAAAATTTTTCAGTTCAAAATTTTCGGTTCAAAATTTTTTAACGTGGGTATAAATTAGTTCAAAATTAGTACAAAACTGTGGTATATTTGTTTTTTTGGTTTAACGCATTTTTCGTGTGTGGGTTTGCCAACTTAACGTTAACCTGGCGCACCCACTCTTCAACGTTGTATATTTTGATGTTGTGCATCGATTCAAAATTTTTTAAGGTGGGTATAAATTAGTTCAAAATTAGTACAAAACTGTGGTATATTTGTTTTTTTGGTTTAACGCATTTTTCGTGTGTGGGTTTGCCAACTTAACGTTAACCTGGCGCACCCACTCTTCAACGTTGTATATTTTGATGTTGTGCATCGGTTCAAAATTTTTTAAGGTGGGTATAAATTAGTTCAAAATTAGTACAAAACTGTGGTATATTTGTTTTTTTGGTTTAACGCATTTTTCGTGTGTGGGTTTGCCAACTTAACGTTAACCTGGCGCACCCACTCTTCAACGTTGTATATTTTGATGTTGTGCATCGGTTCAAAATTTTTTAAGGTGGGTATAAATTAGTTCAAAATTAGTACAAAACTGTGGTATATTTGTTTTTTTGGTTTAACGCATTTTTCGTGTGTGGGTTTGCCAACTTAACGTTAACCTGGCGCACCCACTCTTCAACGTTGTATATTTTGATGTTGTGCATCGGTTCAAAATTTTTTAAGGTGGGTATAAATTAGTTCAAAATTAGTACAAAATTGTGTTATATTTGTTTTTTTAGTTTAACGCATTTTTCTTGTGTGGGTTTGCCAACTTAATGTTAACCTGGCGCATCCACTCTTCATTGTTGTATATTTTGATGTTGTGCATCGGTTCAAAATTTTTTAAGGTGGGTATAAATTAGTTCAAAATTAGTACAAAATTATGGTATATTTGTTTTTTTGGTTTAACGCATTTTTCTTGTGTGGGTATGCTAACTTAACGTTAAGTTAGCGCACCCACGGGACACGTTGTAAATTTTGATGTTCTGCATTGGTAGAAAATTTTTTAAGGTGGGTATACATTAGTTCAAAATTGGAACAAAATTATGGTATAGTCTTTTTTAATTTTTGAATAAGTGGGTGTGCTAACTATACGGACATCCAAAATCAAAAAACCTTACGAAAAATCTGAAACCCCTCCCAAAAGATAATAATTTTAGGCTCTAGCTTTAGTCTAAAGCTAGCAGCGCCCACGATTTTCGGAAATCCAGAGGAGCCTAAAATTCGGGAATAGAGCATTTAATAAGACTAAAATTTTCGATATGGTTTGGTTGAGATTGGCTTCTGGGCGCTGCTAGCTTTAGATGGCTGGCTGGAGAGTTCATTGACACAGGTATAACGATAGTACACTGCATGCAAAAATGCATTGACCGCAAGAGCGATTAAGTAGAAAAAATTTCGAAGCATTTTTGCACGCCCAATCTTTCCAAAACTACACGTGTCAATGCAAATAACCGTGTTTTTCCCTTAGGAAAACGTGTTTTCCTTTTTTTTACGGACAACCCTTATAAGAACAGCATTTCTATTTTTGCTTTAATGATGTACAATTTGCCAAGATCCGACCTTAACTTTGCCAATTGTCTCAAAACCAGGAGAAAATGCCCAGTTCACAACACAAGCGGCCACAAACCAAATGTCCTAGAGACGACGCACAAACACCAATAAACCAGTAGTGCGCACAATGGTCCGGCATCCACGACGGCACGACACCCAACGCACGAAGTCTTAGGCTTCCGAGGCCGGGGTTGACATCTCGGCTGTCCGGGTGACGCCGCGTACCAGGGTGTGGAGGCGACGTTTCGACCATCATTTTCGCGGTCTTCTTCAGAGCTGGCCTGGTCTTGGCAGACCAAGTTACAGTTATCGAAAGATATTCATTTTTCTCCAATATCGAGATGTTTCATAATTTTTAGCTCCAAATGTATTGCTTGTAAAAAGTTATACTTGATCAAAAATTAAAGCTAAAGGAGCAATATTTCAACGAATGTTTATAAATAATTGCATATTTTATATTGTTTTTAAATGGTTTATAATTTTAAAACATTTTTTTAAAGATGATTTCCATTAATTTTTGTTTTAAACTCGACGGCAATAAATTCTTTAGACATTCGTCTTTATCTCTGCAAATTTTCAAAATGGCTTGTTTTAGAACTCAGGTAAAAAAAATAATATTCAACGAAGCGACGAGTATTTTCTCGACAGCGAAGCGCGGCGCGCCGCCGCTGCCATACCGCTTTGTCAATGCTCCCTGTGACTTCCTCCACGGGACTTGCGGCCTTGCCCAACACTGCCCACGCCCGTTCATCGATGTCCGCAGGTCGTTGTCCACCCAACGCAATGGCAGAAGTCGTCCAAGCGAGCGGCGCGATCGGTTCAGCTCCACTGAAGCACTGAGTGCAAGTAATATCCTCGTTTGTAACGCGTGTGCGAGTGCCCGTGCGGTTTTTCATTGTGTAGGAAAGTGACAAAAATTAATTGACGACGGCAGATACAAAGAAGATACACTTTCATCCATGTTTCAATCCTTTCAATCTAGAAAATCATAGCAGAACAATGCAAAAATTTGAGACGTGTAACACAAGTTTACTGTCAAAAGTTGAACATACAATATACAGGGTGAGTCACGTAACTCTAGCACCTCCTGTAACTTTTGAACGTTTGAAGTTATTGCAATGCAGTTTTCACAGAAGTGCATGAGGGAATGGGGCTAATTAATACGTGTATTCATTTTTATTTTATCACTTATATTTTACGAGATATTTGAGGTAACTTTGTTTTTTCACCTCTAGTTCCATGTGATGCTTTTCATCCAGCACTAGATGTTATTTTTATGACATCAAAAAATGTATGATATCATAAATATGTTCGAAAGTGATATTTTACAGCTTCTAACTATCCACCTTGGTATTGGACTCAACTTTAAAAATTACTGAAAAAAAATCATTCACACGCAAAATATAATTTAATACTTTGAACGATGATTATTTGAAATTTTCGACATTATGAACAAGGTGCTAGAAACAAGCTATTTTATGATTTTCAGAGATTTTGTTATAGTACAGAAAACAAATATACATCACGATATTAACTCTTTTTGGAATGTTCTAATTCTCTCAGAGGTACAACTGGGTTACCAAACTCAATGTACCTTGATACTCATATGGCTAGATTCCCAGGACATAGCCGATCTTTTTGCATGTTATCTCGAATCTGCTTATTCAAAAGGTAAGGTAGAATTTGTCAATGATTTCATGATTGAAAATCATCTAGTTAATTTGAAATGTACGTCACTGAAACAAACTGAAATTTTTGATGAGATTTGGAAATTAGATAACTCTATCATATCTGGTCCACACGATATACCTCCTTACTTTTTACTTTCCCGTAGTACACACGGAGGGCTATACGTAGTATAGGGAAAGTTATGTAATGCTGCGCGAAAAAAATGGCGAATTTTCGGCGGAAAAAAAATTCATTGCCGGGTCGCGATAACGAAAAAGTGGATAAAACCACATGCTAAATTAAGAAAAAAATCTCCTAACACGTGGTGTGGCCAGAACCCCACTTTTGTGGGTCCTTGATACCGAAAAACCAATTGAAAGGAAAACGTCCGTCTGTCCGTGAACACTGCTAGCGCCTAAACCATACGTACGATTTCACCCAAAATGGATATTCCCTAGTCGATCTGGTTCTAGTCAAAGCTTTGAGATTTTGAAAAAGATTCTGTAAAGTTTGGGGGTACTTTACATAAAGCCCCCCGAACATTTTCAAAATTTTCTCAAAAACTGCTCAAATTTTTTTCTTTAAATTTCTTGTATGAATAGAGTAAAATACACTTCAGATGGCATAGGTCAAGTTTCACGGATAACTCTGAATTTTCGAAAATTGTGATAGTTTGAATTTTTTTCGGAGTCTTTCTCCAACTACAAAATTGAAGATGGAGATTTTTCCTTCCAATAAAATGTGTTCTCCGAAGTGAGTTCTTTGTCATATAAATTGTTTTGAAAATTTTCGAAGTGTTCGCGCAACATTGCGTGCAATATGTGCAATTAAAAATATTACAAAAACAAGATTTTCTCAAAAACGGCTCCAATATTTTTTTAAACTTTTGGTAAGGACAATGCCTAATGTACTCTATGAGATGACAAACTACAATTGCTGTATTCTTTTGTTTTTTTCAAAAATTGCAAAAATTTAATTTTTTTGACTTCTCTCACGTCGTTAATGTTTACATTAGCGGCGATTTGTTCACATTATTATATTACTGAGTACATGTGCTTTAAATAATGTCAAGTAAAGTTTATCGAAAACACAACAGTTTTCTGTGAAAACTAGCTCAAATTTCCGCATTGTCAGAAACGCTCAAACGCCATTTTCTTATAAATGGCTAAAAAAAATTCCTCAAACTTCTCTATCGGATAGTGCTAATTGCACTCTTTAATGTGACACAAAGTTTATTTTGAGGAATTTTTTTTGTTTTTTCAAAAATTACACAAATGTAATTTTTTTGAAAGATCTCTCACATCTTTAATACGCACATTACCAGCAATTTGTAAACATTATTATATTTGTAAGTGTAAGTACTTGAAATAAAGTATTTTGAAAAATCAAAAATTTTCTGTGAAAAAGAGCTTCAAATTTCGCATTTTTAATAGCGCTAAAACGCCACTTTCTTTAAAACGGCACAATTTTTTAAACGAAAATTGCCTTTTAATACTAGGTTTTTGTGTTCTTTAATATTCTAAATTGAATATTTCCGTTCTACCATAAGAAAACTGAAAAATTAAGAAAATGTCAAAAAATATGTAATTTGGGCGGCGATAGATGGTAGCTAGCGAGAGTATGTGGCAATTCGGAACAGCTAGCGCCAAGGAAATAGAAAACTAATACGGGAAAGTCTGCCATTCTGTAGCACCACTAGTTAAAGATGTGTACAACTAATTTATCACTAGAAACCGGATTTTTTATGTAATTACACATCAGTTGTCTTTCTACTCACCTTTCTCAAAATTGTAATCTTGGCAAATCGTCGCCCTCCTAACACAACAGCCAATTTTTTCATTACGTATTTTTACATATTTAATACTGTATATTACATATTTTGCTATTTTCACAAAATGTTTTTTATTCTATTAATTTTCTTCGATTTTATTACAATTTTTTTATGGAAAGAAATATTTAAACAAAAATCATTATTTTTTCCTATATTATTGGTAAAATTTAGGAGTGAAAAGAATCTTTGACACCGAGTTTGGTGACCTGCAAGTATGTAACACTTTGTAAGAATGCAATGATCATTTGCTGGTGGTAGAAATTGCCAGTACAATAGCTTCTATTGCTTCTAATCTCGCTGCTAAACGACGGTCCTGGATAACACTAGCTTTTACCACTGACATTAAAGTTTATGATGCAAAGTGTGCATCAACTAAGCTCTTCAAATGGTTTTTAAAACATTTGTATTAATTTTAAAAAGTACTTAGGACATTTTTTACAAATGTAATATCGCATCATGTAAATGTTTTTTTAATTAGATTATTTTAATATAACCTATATCTGATTTTACATATTTAATACATATTTTTACTGATTTCATTACATATTGAGGTACATATTTTGACGTTTAGTACCCCACATTTTTCTGATCTCTATTTATCACCCATCCTTCATGTTTTCAAATTCTTCATGTCTTCAAGAGGGTTCAGTTTGGAAACATGAACACTTCGATTTTTAAATCTAGGAACCAATTTGACATGAAAAATTATAGGCCTATTTCCAATTTGAATACTATGCCTAAACTGTTTAAAGCAATAATCACTAAAAAACTTTATGTTCCCTTAGTATATTGTTAATTCAAGAACAACATGGTTTTAGGAAAAAAAGATCTACTACAACTTAATTTATTACTTTTTCAGCAATATGTACTTGAGAAAACTGAACAAGGCTCTACAGTTGATGTTATCTACACTGATTTCTCAAAAACATTTGATACTACCGATCACTGCATTTCATCAAATAAATTGTCTAATTTGGGAATACATGGAGCCCTTTTGAAATGGATGAAGGATTATTAATCCGGGAGAACTCAAAATGTTAAATATAAAGGTCACATGTCCTGAGATATTTTTGTTACATCTGGGGTTCCCCAAGCATCTCATCTAGGTCCTATATTGTTCCTTTTGTTCAGTAATGATATAAGAAATGTACCATCTTGTAATTTCCTGTTGTTTGCGGACAATGTAAAATTGTATAGGGAAGTTGTAACACTGAACGATAGCCTTGATTTGCAAATGAATTTAAATTCTCCATGAAACTGATGTGAAAATAATAAATTAAATTTGAATATTAATAAATGTAAAATTATGTCATTAACAGAAAAGAGGAATAATGTGCAGTTTCCTTATTATTTAAATAATGTAATTTTTTAAAGGGTTGACTAGATGAAGGATCTTGGAGTTATATTTGATAACAATCTTAAAGGGGACAAATGTATAGACTACATAATAACCACGGCAAATATGCTTGGTTTCATTAGACACATGACTACTCATTCCAAGAACCAAAATTTTTTTAAATATTATGTTTTACATTGGTGGGACCAATACTGCTCTATTGTTTTTCTGTTTGGTCAGCCTTTTATCAGATGTATATAAAGAAAATTGAATCTGTGCAAAACACTTTATGGTGTGGAAACTGCATCTACCATTGCCTAGATTAACTCATGACTATGAGTTTACAGCAAAGATGCTGGATATCAGTTTCCTAAAGTTTCAGAGAGGTTTGTTTTGTTTTTGCATAATTAACTAGAAAACAAAGTTGATTGTATGCAACTATTAGCGGAAATCAAATTTAAAACACCTACACCAGGGCTCATCAGAAAGATGATTCGAGAGCAAAGAGCTGTCAACAGTGGCCAGAGCAGACGGCATGAGCAGCAGCAGGAGTGACCACAGCCTGCTTGGCATGGGGGGGAGGGGGGCGCTGAGAGGTAGAAGCAATAAGGCAGACAGCTCAGTTTCACACAAGATGACATTGCAAAATGTGTTGTTGTGGAAGAGGAAGCAAGTGGCTCTTGGAATAATATTCTGATAATTTTTAAAAATAAATGGGAAGAACTATTTTTTCTCAAAAACTGGCGATTATGTTGCGACGTGTCGGGGACCATCGCAGTCCTCCACCCTTGCGTCACGCCAAATTACCGGACGGCAGGAAAGAACTACGCGCCCTCGAATTAGATACGCCCAGCCGCTCAAGCCCCCCATAAACTTTCAACTATCAATTATACCCTTTTTCTGACAATACCGCGATGCGTCGGGTGACCATCGCACCCTCTCACCCCCGCGTCACGCCAAATTACCGGAAGTTGGAAAGGGCCACGCGTCCACCGCGACCCGATTTAGTTCCGCCCAACGGCCCAAGTTCTCCAGAAGCCCCTAACAATAAATCTTACCCTTTGTCCAACAATACTGGATGATCGACAGCCGGAACAACCATTTTAGCGACTTGGCGATCGCACCCGGCTCAATAATCCTCTAAAAGCCTATAAAATCATCACATGCCAAAGCAGAAGGGACACGTGCGCGCTCCTCCGGCCTAACAACTGCCGGCCAATGAACAACCAGAAGGCACCGTTGATGAAATAGAAGGTTCGAGAAGTTCAAATCCGACCAATAAAATCACTAGGCAGGAAGCACGTGAGCACTTTGAGATTTTTTCGAAAAAACGAAAGGGAGAGACGGGCGAGCGAGGCCAGAGAGGGAGGACGGGCGACAGACGCTAGAGAGGACGGTCGTGCAGGAGAAGTCGTATGGAGATAAAAACCAACAAGTAAAGTTTTGAGTAGATTAACAGTGGTAGTTAAGAAAACCACCGAATATTAGTCAGTTAATGAAACCTGCGGTAGAAAGGGAACAGCAGCAGTGGGTAAGGCACACACTGAGCCGACCACTGCGAAACTTGCCCGGTCTTCACGGAATTAATTCCGAATAGCCAAAGTTTGGCTTCGAGCGTCATACGCGGTCCAGGTGTCGTGTGACGGCCTGAGACGCGCGCGAGCATCACGTCGCCACTGCCCGGTCATCCACCGCCGACGTCCCGTGCGCCGGAGTCATCACCCCGGAGGCAATCGGAGGCCAACCTTGCAACGTTCCGGCGTCGCCTCCTGAGGGTCCGACTACACTTCTCCGTCGCTCGGCGAGCAATCCAGTCGCGGTGACATTACCATCTAACATCACAGATTGTAAGTTGTCATCACCATCATTCATTAATCGGCTACTAAAGTGACAATAACCCAGCATCAACCTGAACAGTTTCTCTTCGTTTAATTTTTTTGAATAAATTAGTCCCCGCCATTTGGTCGGGTGAACCAATTAATACCATTGCAAAGTGTTATTATTCTAAATCTTAAGAAACCACCAAATGCAACCCTTCGACCCAGGGCGCTCACCCCTGAGACGCTCAACGCCGGCGACATTAAGCAGGTAAGTGGGCATGCGCTTGGCGCCCTTATTAAATAAATTCAGCGCGTGTCCCCTCCTGCGACTTGGGACGACTGTCACACCATAAGTGTGTCGGCGCCTCCATTTTGTGAGCAGTTCCATCACATAAATTGGACGCCCAACGTGGTTGTTTTTATACGAATAATTGAGCTTGTGTAGACTCAGATCATAAATTGGACGCCCAACGTGGTTGTTTTTATACGAATAATTGAGCTTGTGTAGACTCAGATCATAAATTGACACCCAACGTGGTTTTCTATTCACGAATAATTGAACTTGTGTGGCGGGCATCTCATAAATTGGTCGCCCAACTTCGTTTGTTTTTTCACGTATAATTCAGCTTGTGCAGCGCGCAGAGCATAAATTGACACACAACGTGGTTTTTAACAAGTATTTTACTTTGTGTTACTCGCACCTGTGTATTTCTTATTGAACTCACTAATTCTTTCTTATCCCTTTTCCGTTTACGCTTGCTCAATTATTGCCCAACTGAAGATTGCATTTGGTTTTAATGTGTGTTTCTTTTGATATTTTGTATTTTACGAGGTTTTCAATCACTTTGCTTGCGTGTGAGACTTAAATTTTATATTGAACTTCCGGTAATTTTTACATATTTTGTATCAGTGAATGCTCAGAGTATTACAGTGATTCTCATAACTTAGAAGCCCAAAGTGTATTTATAAGAACATTTCACTCTCTTTTCAGACGCATAATTTCATTTTATTGTTATTTTCTTTTTACAATTTCTTAATGCGTCATATAGTGTTTAAGTGTGGTTAATTGAACTCTATTTTATTTTTTTTCCTTTTTCATTATACGTGCTATTTCCGTCACGTAACAATTATATGTTTACTTAATAGTGTTTACTTTCTATTTGAAATTTTATGTTTATTTCTCAGTGTTATCCTCTAACATTTCATTGTGTGTGTTTTGTACTTTTCTTTTTATTGTGTTTGATTGTGTACTCATGTGTAACGCGCTGTAGGCGTCATTATCGTACTTACGTCACTTCGAGGATTGCTCGCTCCACGATGGCTGAAAATAATCCCATTCAAAACCCCGAGGTTTCTGACCCCGCTCCCGCAAACGCCGACGCGCCTGCCGAGCTCACGCCCCCAGCTGTTCTCGCCCCTACTGTCGGGGTTTCTTTAGAGCAGGTACTCGAGACGAGTACCGCCGAGGCCGGACCTACCCTCGCCGCGGCCGCTCCGACGCCACCCTCAGACCAAATGTCTCAATTTTTCAGCACTCTTATCGCAAAATTTGACGAACAGCGTCAAGAATTAAATTCTAAATTTCAGGACTTGAATTCCAGATTTGATTCGAAATTTTGTGCCCTTGATAGTAGATTAGACGAACACCTCACTAGTTTCACCCTTTTTCAAAGTGAGGTGTCTCAACAACTAAATTCGGTTAATTCAAAGGTCGATAAACAGAGCACTAAAATCGCCTCTCTCGCCTCTGCTGTTGAAAATAATTCTACGCAAATTTCTGACATCAAAGAACATTTAACAGGCCAACTAAAGAAATGCGAATCGCTCCAGTCTGAAACAGTTCAACAAATGACAGAATTTAAAGACAGCATAAACAAGGATATTGCAACCGTTTCAGAAAAGCAATTAAATTTGGGACATTGGGCTCGTGATAAATTTAAAGACAATGAATCCGAAATTTCCAACTTGAAAGGCGAGGTGACTAAGAAACTAAAAGGGGTTGACAATAAGATTGAAGGACTTCACGACTCCCTGAACAATAAAATTGAAACAGCAAAATTAGTTATCCAGGCACAGGCGGAAATGGAACGGAAAGAAATCGAAGTCAAAATAGACGAACTAGAAATTAAAGTAGCGGAAAAGACTATTTCAGCTTTCCCGGTTAATGCTATGCCACTGTCAATTCCTCCAAATTTAAAATTCTCTGGTAATCGCGGTGAACAGCCCATTACGTTCTTACGTAATGTTGAAAATTATTTTGCTTTAGCGAGACACATTCCTGAATCTTCTAAACCGAAGGTTATAGCCCAAATGTTGGTTGACCATGCCCAAGAATGGTTCCAAATATTGTTACCAGTTCCGGCTGATTTTCAGGATTTCCGTTCCAAATTTATTAATCGTTTTTGGGATAGAAACACCCAATACAATTTTAAAATGGATTTGGCTAAAGGTAGATGGGACCAGAATGGTAACATGTCTATGCGGGATTATGCAGTGTCTCGCATTGCCCTACTTAAACAATGCGAACCTACTCCCCCTGACGACGAAATTATGTGGCTATTAACTCGTCATTATCCATATGTCATTCAAAACCTCCTTAAAACTAGTTTTGTAAAAGATCTTGAGCAATTTCAGATCTTATTGGGCGATTTCGACCAAACGAATGTGCAATTCGCTTCTTATCAAAATCAGAGTCAAAACTCTTCACGCCCACGTAATGGCAATAATAATAATAATCAGAATCGAGGATTTCCCCCACGCCATTCGCAAGGTCAAGAGCGTCCTTTTAACCACGGCCCTTCGCCGCACTTTCCCCCCGCCCCCTCCCCCCCGGCGCCGACCAGTTTTCCGCCTCCCTTCAAGGTCGGTCAAGGCCAAACAGCGCCCCTTCTCGCGCCGCCTTCGACAGCCCCAGGTCAACCACCACAGAGGCCGTTAAACCGCTCAGGTCCGGAATAAATGGGAACACAGTTCTGGACCATATTTACTAAATATGTTAAGTGTTTTCCAATTGTTAAACCTACTGCAAAGTCCTGTTTTAAAACACCTAGTGCAAGGTTTCTTCAAAGAATGTGGGACGTATCAGCGTGTCCTCAGTGACAATGGCACGCAGTTCACGAGTGACCTTTGGCAGCAATCGCTAAATGATTTAGGTGTCCAAACAATCTTCTGTTCTATTAGGTCACCGAGATCAAACCCAAGCGAAAGAGTCATGAAAGAATTATCACGTTTGTTTCGGGTTTATGCGTCTCACAAGCATACCGCTTGGCCCGATTTACTACCGAAGATTAATACGTGGCTTAACCACATCCCCCATGAATCTTCCAGATTTACACCTTTCGAGGCTCAATTCAATAAGAAGCCGAAACCATTGTTTCCTATTTTAGCAAAAATGGCCACTCAAATTCCAATTTCCCCTGAGGATCGGTGTCAAATTATTCTCTCAAATTTAAAGAAAGCTGGTGATACGAGAAAACAACACCAGAAGAGTAAAACCCATTTATTTAAAGTCGGCGATAAAGTTTTAATCAAAGCTCTCAGAGTATCTAATCAGCCTGAAGGCCTTATTAGTAAATTCTTTCCTTTATTTGTAGGTCCTTACCAAATAATGAGGCTTGTAGCCCCCAACGCTTGCACTTTACGTAGCACAGATGGTTCCGAGGTTGGTCCTCACAATTTTTATAACCTTGTTCCTTTCAGAGATTAAACTAGCTTAATTGGCTGAAAGAATAAAAGCCCTCATTTATGTCGCTCTGATTAGGTAACCTTATTTTAATTATATTCTTGTGGATCCAGCCCGGTTGCCCTGGCACGTCTTATTATTAATTAATTTCGTGGGTTCGCTACTACTTCAATGCTTTGGTTAAGTGATTGTTATAAGTGAACGTCGTTGTTGATTAAAAAGAGAGAGAAATAATTCAGATATCCCTTAGATATACTTTGTCGAGAGTTGACGAGAGTTATAGCCATTGACTTTAATTAATGAAACGAGCTCCATTCTGATATTATGAATTTAATGTTTTTGCAACCCAAGTCCTTAGTTTAATTCATTGGTTGTTTTCTCACGTCTACCATTCTATTTTCAATTCTCCATCGTGTTGATATTTTGTTTCCTCCTCTTGTGTTTTAAATAATTTGGCCACTGTTGACTATTATGCTTATCTATTATTTTGCAAATGTCGCATTTATTCCACTTGTTTTTATACCTCTAAAATCGTATTAAAAGAGCGTCAAATATAATAATGATTAACAGGGTTCCCACTTTTGGCTCTTCACTTTGCACAATTATTCAATTTGCAGTAGCGTTTAACTAGTTTTAGGTACCCCATTGTTTCATTTTGCCAGTCTTTCTAAGTTTTGTTTCCAATTATCCCTCTCTGTTATCTTCTTAATTACTTATTTAGTGCTTAGTTTGCTCTTAGTTTGAGTAGGTGTTGCTAATGGCCCACCACCATTTCTTATTTTTGAAAAATGATAAAGATTATTTTCATTCATTTTCTTATCATTAATGTGTTTGTATTACTTCTTAAAGATTTTGTGTCCTAAATTTATTGGTCATCTAGTTTTTTAGAGATAGCTTTAGTGTTGTTCCTCTTCATTAATTTTATCCTTTTGCTTAATTAACTAGTATTGTCTTATCATGTTAGAGTTGTCATTGAAACCCCTAATTTTCGTTCTGGACATGCCAGGTTTTTGTGTTTTCACCGCTTCATCTGTCGGCACATGCTCCCCAAATTTATTTATCATCTATTTTTGTAAATCTCCTTTTTTTTTGTTCTTAGATTAAAAAAAAAACATGTCCCATGCGTTTTTTTTAATCTCATTGTACGGGGGGGTAATGCGACGTGTCGGGGACCATCGCAGTCCTCCACCCTTGCGTCACGCCAAATTACCGGACGGCAGGAAAGAACTACGCGCCCTCGAATTAGATACGCCCAGCCGCTCAAGCCCCCCATAAACTTTCAACTATCAATTATACCCTTTTTCTGACAATACCGCGATGCGTCGGGTGACCATCGCACCCTCTCACCCCCGCGTCACGCCAAATTACCGGAAGTTGGAAAGGGCCACGCGTCCACCGCGACCCGATTTAGTTCCGCCCAACGGCCCAAGTTCTCCAGAAGCCCCTAACAATAAATCTTACCCTTTGTCCAACAATACTGGATGATCGACAGCCGGAACAACCATTTTAGCGACTTGGCGATCGCACCCGGCTCAATAATCCTCTAAAAGCCTATAAAATCATCACATGCCAAAGCAGAAGGGACACGTGCGCGCTCCTCCGGCCTAACAATGCCGGCCAATGAACAACCAGAAGGCACCGTTGATGAAATAGAAGGTTCGAGAAGTTCAAATCCGACCAATAAAATCACTAGGCAGGAAGCACGTGAGCACTTTGAGATTTTTTCGAAAAAACGAAAGGGAGAGACGGGCGAGCGAGGCCAGAGAGGGAGGACGGGCGACAGACGCTAGAGAGGACGGTCGTGCAGGAGAAGTCGTATGGAGATAAAAACCAACAAGTAAAGTTTTGAGTAGATTAACAGTGGTAGTTAAGAAAACCACCGAATATTAGTCAGTTAATGAAACCTGCGGTAGAAAGGGAACAGCAGCAGTGGGTAAGGCACACACTGAGCCGACCACTGCGAAACTTGCCCGGTCTTCACGGAATTAATTCCGAATAGCCAAAGTTTGGCTTCGAGCGTCATACGCGGTCCAGGTGTCGTGTGACGGCCTGAGACGCGCGCGAGCATCACGTCGCCACTGCCCGGTCATCCACCGCCGACGTCCCGTGCGCCGGAGTCATCACCCCGGAGGCAATCGGAGGCCAACCTTGCAACGTTCCGGCGTCGCCTCCTGAGGGTCCGACTACACTTCTCCGTCGCTCGGCGAGCAATCCAGTCGCGGTGACATTACCATCTAACATCACAGATTGTAAGTTGTCATCACCATCATTCATTAATCGGCTACTAAAGTGACAATAACCCAGCATCAACCTGAACAGTTTCTCTTCGTTTAATTTTTTTGAATAAATTAGTCCCCGCCATTTGGTCGGGTGAACCAATTAATACCATTGCAAAGTGTTATTATTCTAAATCTTAAGAAACCACCAAATGCAACCCTTCGACCCAGGGCGCTCACCCCTGAGACGCTCAACGCCGGCGACATTAAGCAGGTAAGTGGGCATGCGCTTGGCGCCCTTATTAAATAAATTCAGCGCGTGTCCCCTCCTGCGACTTGGGACGACTGTCACACCATAAGTGTGTCGGCGCCTCCATTTTGTGAGCAGTTCCATCACAATGTAAAATATTTGGCTTGTCGTAAAAATTTTTATCATGTTTAAGAGTGTAATCTAAACAATCATTACACGATGAATCATGCAGCTAAGTATGACAAATATCACCGAAGATCATACAATTTGAAAATGGATTTCATGAAATTTCTGATATGTAATCAGATTTCAAAGTTTTTGCTTTACCAGTTTCAATGTTGACACCGTAAATCTGATTTACAGTTGGAAATATTAGATCCTCAAAATGATACACATTTGAAAGACAGATTCCAGCACAAGGAAGATGTACTTCATTTTTACAGAAACATTCCCCAGAGACAGTTTCCTAAATTCCACAAGCATACTGCCCAAATTTTAAGTATGTTTGGGTCTACATATGTTTGTGAGATTTTTTCATGAAAATTTGTACATCAAAACCAAGAAACTCTCTCACAGATCACAACTTGTCAAATATCTTGGGATTAAGTTGTGCTCAATCCTTTGGGTCAATGTTGAACGCATTGTGCGAGAATTTTTTTTTTAAATATACAAAGAATTACTCCATAAGATCTCTGAAGAGTAATACTAGGTACTTTTTGGTAGTTTAATGGCAACTCTTATATAAAAATATTTACATGATTATTGACATTTCAACATTCAGTAATTATTAGTGTTGCAAACTTTCTCAAGGGCATTGGCTGAAATTCTTTCCTTGCCCGAATTATTTCTTAAATTGCTGTTTATGTTAATGGAGGTGACAATAACTATCTGCAGACAATGGTAATAGCCATTTTGGCATTTTCTCTTGTAGATGGAACATGGATATCTATGGACAAAATCACGTCAGTGTGGAGCGCTAAGCGCCACCATTGAATTTCTCATACCCTGGCATTTGACACTTGAATTGCTCGTAGGGCTCCCGCTGGGCCCCGCCCGCCCGCTGAGAGCACTAGGCCGTGGCTCTACCGAGCGAAAATGTGCTGAGCCTTGATATACATGAAATCTTTGTCTTGACAATCAAGAATTTTTTTATGATCCTACAGCAAAAACAAATTTGTAATGCACCAAGATGGAGAATGTTGAGAACCTATAATGGAATGAATGTTGATCTAGATAAATCTCATTCTTATTTCAAGCATCTGGTGAAATTATATTTTCTGAAAGACTATAATTAATGATTCATTTACTTAATTTTATAATGTATATAAATTGTAACTGGACGATTGCATATTGTAAATAAATAAATTATTCCTTTATACTCAAGATTATGCACTGGAATACTGACCAAGCAACTGTACACCATTTTATTGCTTATTAAAGAGAACAATGGCGCTGTGATGCATAAAAATTTGGTTGCAATTTCAGTGCCTCAAACACAAGACAGATGCAGTACATATTTTTCAACAAAGTGTTATACATTTTTTAAAGACTGAGATCAAGAACCTAGAAAAAATACTGTAGTATTTCTGATGGTGCTAGTGCTCAGTATAAGAACAAAATTAACTTCTCAAATATGTCTACATAAGAAAGATTTCAGAATAAGTGTAGAGTGGCATTTCTCTGCAACATCACATGGGGAAGATCATGAAGAAAGCATTCCCATGAAAAGTCGTAGAAATGCAGAAAAATGGCTATGTGGTACTCATTCATTACATTCCTTTGTTCCTGTTTGTGAAGACAAAAGCAATAATTAAAAAGATTTCTTGAAAGAAAATTGAGACCTTGTCCAAGTTATGTAGAGAGAAGTTAAAAACAAGTAAACTTGACACAATATATTGAATGTGTTTTGGAATGTGTTTGCTCATTGTTCAGAGATCATTTGCACTCATCTTTCTGTTGTTAAGCTTGTTCCCCCTGAGCGTTTCATTTGATAGTGGCACATACGACAACAACGTGCGTGAGGTTCTCGCAGCACTTCCCAAAATGTTATTTTAACAGAAGCAGTTTTTAAACCTCAAGTCAGAATTTACAAGAAAAATGAACTTTCTTTTTATTTTTTCCATATTTTTAATTCCTTGTAAAAATAATAATTTTATAAATTAAAATATGTAAACAAAAAATTAACATTAATAATATAATTTTATAAATAAGATAAATTTTATGAAATGCACAGATTTAAGCTTTGATTTAAGACAAACTCAAAACTGAGATTTTAAAAAGGTTTTGAGATTTAAAATATTATACATATAAGTGAGTATGCAGTCAAGGAATATTTTAAAAAATTAAATGACAAAAATATAAATGTTTGAGCAAAACTAAAAAACACATATTGTATTGTTTGTTTACATGAACCTGTAAAACAAATAAGCAACAAGATCTGAGACATCAAGGTTTCCTTAAAATTCCAATTTTCCTTAAAATTCATCCGATTTTGCGGGGAATGAACCATATCATAGTACTTCTCTTTTAATAATCTATACACTCAAGGTGAAAAAATTCCATTGGAAAAATTAAAAATTTCTCCAAAAATAAAAATATTGTGAATAGATGCATGGCTATTGCTTGCCCCAATGTTCAATATTTTTGGGTTTAAACTGCACTTTGATACTGTGTCATTCAAAAGTTATTGAAGGCAGCTGGTGGAACATTCTGCAGAAGAGTAATTCTCAAATACAACAAAAAAATAAAACTTCTAAATTGCAACACTGATTAAAGTAATATTTATTTTGAGAGAAATATACTTTCCAAATGTGTTTGCTCAATACTTACAGAACCTTGAGAATCAAAAATATCCAAAAATATATAGCATATATACAAGATACATATCTTTGAAGTTTAAATTCATATTTCATAATTGCCAATTGCTTTTATTCACATTACTTCAAACAAATGTTGAGTCTGATAGTACATTTCAAAATAATCAAAATCCTGACAATCTGTTCTGTGAACCGTATAAAGCAAAAGTGACAATTTCATAAGCAATGTAAAATTTCAGTTTGTTTTCCTTCGTTTTCTGTTAAATTCCTGCTGATTATACTTTCCTTCAAGATAAGAACTTCTTTTCTTTTTCCTCTTCTTATTAAGAATGTTAAAGGCTGAAAATATATCTAAAGAAGGGGGCTTAGGTGAAAAAGATTGCCTGGGTCTCCTGGGGCACGCAGTTGATAAATGGCCTTTTCCAGCACACAAACAACAATTCAGTTCCTTTGAAGATTTGTACACAGTACCTTCCAAAACACCTGCTTCCAAATCCTCTGTGGTGGTCTGTAACAAAAGTAAAAGTTTTTTCTAATCAACAATACAGTTATAAAGAAAAAAATAATAAAATACTGTTGAAATCATTCCATTACAATACAAGAATGATACTGTAAGGGTACACGCCACGTGTTGATTATACAAGCTCCGCATATTTATATTTTTCCTTTTTAAAATAAACAGTCATATTGTTTCCAAATTCACCATCTCTTTTTAAATGAACAGCTTTGTAAACAAAGTCTTATTGTTAGTATTCCCTGGCTGCCGTACAAAGAGCACAAGTTATTGTTCCCATCTGTCTCAGCACCTACATCAGTAACACCCAAAGAGAACAATTGAAATCTGATGAAAGTAATAAACTCGAGGTGCGACAAAATGGCACAGACTATCCCATATTAGTTTTTCTATTTCCTTTGGTCTCAGCTAGGTATTCGGACTTGCCTGGAAATGTGCTTATGAACGGCCTGAGAGATCTTCCAAAATAAAAATAAAAAATTAAATTTTGAAAAAAACAAAGAAATATCCCAAAATACCCCAAATTACATCATATTAAAAAGTGCAATTAGCACTATCTGTTTGAAAAGTTTGAAGAACATAATTGGAGCCATTTATGAGAAAATAAGAGCTTGAGTGTTTTTGAAAATGTGGAATTTTGAGCTAATTTTCACAGAAAGCTATTGGGTTTTTGAGAAACTTTATTACATTAGTTAAAGTACATGTACTCTTAAATATAAGAATGTGAACAAATCGTCGCTAATGTAAATATTAACGTTGTAAGAGACAAGTGAAAAAAATACATTTTTGTAATTTTTGAAAAAACAAAAGAATACAGCAATATGGCATTAATGTCATCCCACAGAGTACTATTAGCACTACCCTTACCTATACCTACCTAATTTTAAAATAATTAAAGAAAAACAAAATTTTCTCAAAAGGCTTCAAACTTTTCTTTAAACTTTTGGTAGTGACAGTGCTAAATGTACTCTATGAGATGACATAAATGCCATATTGCTGTATTCTTTTGTTTTTTCAAAAATTACAAAAATGTATTTTTTTCACTTGTCTCTTACAACGTTAATATTTACATTAGCGACGATTTGTTTACATTATTATATTTATGAGTACATATGCTTTAAGTAATGTCATAATGTTTCTCAAAACCTACCATTTTCTGTGAAAACTTTCTCAAAATTCCGCATTTTCAGAAACGCCCAAATACCATTTTGTCAACGGCTCCTAATGTTTTCTTCGAACTTTCCGAATGGATAGTGCTAATTGGACTCTTTAATATGACGTAAAGTTTATTATGGGGTATGTTTTGTTTTTTTCAAAAATTACACAAATGTCATTTTTTTAAAGTTCTCTCACACAGTTAAAAGGGACATTTCCAGCAATTTGTAAACACAATTGTATTTGAGAGTTAAAGAGCTCCAAAGTTCTTCGAAAACTCAAAAACCTTTTTGTCAAAACGAGTTTCAAATTACGCAATTTACAGTAGTGCTTAAACGCCATTTTCTTAAAAACGGCGTTACATTTTTTTAAAGAAAATTGACATTTAGGATATTTGTTTTACTGTTCTTTAAGACTTTTAAAATAATATTTCCGTTCTACCATTAGAAAACCGAAAAAATAAGGAAATGTAAAAAAGTACTTTAGATGGGGAGAGAACGCAGCTGGCAAGAGTGTGTGGCAAGTCCGAACAGCTAGTCGAGACCAAAGGAAATAGAAAACTAACACGGGAAAGTCTGCGCCATTCTATTGCACCACTAGTTTTTTTAATGCCATAGTATTCAATCGTTTCCGTCACATGTTGAAGATCCTTGCGCGTTGAACAATATCTTCAGCTCACTCTGCGGCGGGCATGGAATACTAACTGGACTGCGATCGCAAAGGCAAACCAACTATTCCCAAGTATACCTCTCCAGAAAAGCCTGAACTCACCTCCTCTACTGTATTCCGCAAAACATTTGTTGAGAGTATCTTTAACTTCATTCACACGACATGCTTACTTCTCTCTCCAATACATTGCAGATGGCTGGATTTCTCTGAATTATTTTCTTCACACTTTCAACATTACATTTACGTATTTAATTTATTCGTAAGACACAACGAAATCTTATTGCTAATAAGCTGATTTGTATACATAAAAATAATTCCATTAGTAACATCTGTATTTCTTAAGAATTCTGTAATAATTTTGTAATTTTCAATTACTATTTTTATTTAGTTACTGCCATAATAAAAGAATTTTTGAAAAAATCTTTTAAGGGAAGACCAAAACCTTCGAAGCCTCGACGGACAAGTGGTCTCTTTATCTCTTGGCACGCGGCCAGGGGTTCCCCTTCTGCGACACTGACATGTGCACAGGAGAAACTCCGCGCACGACTTGTCAATTGCGCCAGGGAAACACCTAGCCAAACAAGACTGACGCAGAGGTGGCGGGCAGGAGATTGCTGACAATCGAGGGATTCACCTCGCACGTGACAAAATTCCACCAATAACGTCGACTACACGAAACGAGGACCAAATAGATTGATGCTTATTACACGGGAGATAAGAGAAGGACGTAGGTGATTCGGAACGGAGAAACCATAGATTAAGGACGTACATCTTTACTCCATGAAGAAACATTCAGGTTCTCGGGGTGAAAGAGACGAGTTTCCGGGCTAGAAAACGCACGAAAGAGTCACTACACGCGAGACAGAAACGCCCCCGTATGTAGGGACAGACGGGTGGGCGTATTGAATAAAAGTACTTTTTCGGTATCAGGGGTCTCCAAAACGTGTATTTTCGTTGAAATCTGGAATAGATTTTCGCAACTTTACCTAACATTCTAGTACGTACATTATTCCACACATACGTACGTATAACGAGAAAGAAATGTATAAAGTCTACGATTAAAGTATTGCTGCCTTAATTTAAGATTGAATAAATGGGATAATTTTTGCAGTCAACTAGTGGTGCTACAACAGTTCGTACTTTCTCGCAATATTTGTAACGCTTACGTAATATGCATTTCCACTGCAACAAAATATTTCCTAGCCTTTTCCAGAAAAACTACCTTCAGCAAAATGGATGTGAGCTTTCAATTTGCAATCTTTTATTTTTTAAAGTGTTACTGGAAATCAGATTTGTACCTAATGAATAAGCATACTTTGCTCTAATACAGAAATTACTAGAACGTTTTAGTGTCATTGTGATTTATATCAACACAAATTCGACAATTATATGCGTGTTTTACCCTTAAAAAAATAGAAGTTAATAATACTACTCAGCGGTGAAAGTAGCAGGTGTCGGTACAGCTCAGCCAATGTGGCGTCTTTAAAACAAAAATGTAGGAGTTATTTGGCATATATGCGTGGCGAATATTTCCTGATCAATTCTTGCCAATACGCTCATTTCCATCTGTGTTCAGAATTCAACTTGTTTATGGGTTAGGATGGCGATTCTAGAATTTAAGAAATTCATTAAAACGGAAATCCTGTCTCACATTACATCTTAGAACATTACGCATTGTAGTGGCACCGAATCAATTACGACTGCAAGCCCGAGAATTGCTCCACGAAGCACGACAAAGAAGTCGGTGGCGTCGCCAGGATTCTGTCCGAGCCCCCGCCGACCCACCCCCCTTTTGGTCACGCACAAGTATCCCGGATGCCAGGGAGCCGCACGTGCGCCCGGGTCGACCCTTCGGTACTTTTACGCGGCGCCCATCGCCCTCCTCCTCCCTTGAGATTCTCAGTTTCTTCCCCCAGTCATTAATTACTGCCCTTGTTTGACAGACAATTGAAGTGAGAGGGAACGAGTGCAGGTTTCTCTCTCAATTCTCGGCTCGAAAACCTCCGATGATTGGAAGAAATTATTTTGCGACGCACTACCCTTTTGCCAATAGCCGCCGGACTTAAGCAAAGTTATCGAAAGTTCTAGAACATTTTGGATGAATTTGGTGGGGGAAGGGAGGCTCGAAGGACTTCGCGGAGGCAACATCGAGAGAGAACGTAAGAGGCAGTCAGAGAGGCCGGTCGTGATCGCTGCGGCGTCCGGCGTCGGAGAGATAATTTTTTCTCTGTGTTGAACTTGTGAGAAAACTTGAATTATCGGGGGAGAATATGTGCGCGGTCTCTAAATAGCCGTAGACCGTGGATTTTGAGACGCCTCATTTATAATCGAATCGCGCAGGGAAAGTGACTCGTACTGGTGCTTGAGCGCGTTATAGTGAAGTAATCCGATCACTCACGAACTTGCCGCGATCTCCAAAGTGCAGAGCAGTGAACTGAAGGTGATGAGATCATTGTGCCAAGCAGCCATTATCTGGTGATTAGTAGCAGCGAGCGAACGGCGCTGTTTGTTGGGTCAACACTCAAGGGCCCGGGCAGCTACCTGATCCGTCCTGCTCGCCCCCCGAGCGGCACCCTCAGCGCGCGTGCCGAACTTGGCGCCTTCCCCGCCAGCCGGCGACCCAAGGTCATTCAACCCACTGGTTGGTTTTGTGAGCCGCCCCGCTAAGGCGGTATTTCGTCCTTTTGGCGCGTCCGTGGTCGAAAGGGGTAAACAGGGGTATTGAATTATTTTCTGCGTCCTTACGTACCTCAAGAAAAACAATTCCGAGCCAAAAAATAATCAAACTAATGTTTTCACCTTTGAATACTAAATACCATTTGTTAGCATTAGAAACAATTTAGTTAGCATTAGTAAGCCCACTTCGGTACATGGGAATGTTGCTCAAATTATGTTTGCATTTTTAATATCTTAACGAACCGACACCTTGAGTTTAATATCAAACGGTGTTTTATTTACAATATGAGTTTGCAGTTGGGCGTTGGTGTACATTCTTCCAGATACCGCCAACATTTAAATCGTGCGTTTGGACTGCGATCGTTGGCAGTTGTCGGGTGACTTGCACTACTCTTTCTATAATTTTAAATTTCGCTGTTTTTTAATTGATTCACGTAGTATTGTAGGCTAGCGCGTTTTGATTTTTGTTTTCCATTTATTTCAAGCTATTTTACTTTAGCTACTTTAAAAAGTTTGTTCTTTGTGTTGTGCCATAGCACAAGTTTTCCCCCACTACCTCTGCGTACCCGTGCGAGAACTCTCGCATGTTAGACCTCACACTCCGCCCTACCCTTCTATTTTCATTCTAAGAGGGAAATTAGTTAACGAAACCTGTTTATTTGTTTAAAATCTATAAAGGTAACTTGCAATGTACTAACACAAATAAAAATAAAAATAAAAAACAATGTAATTAATGTGTAAAAGAAATTTTCAGTAAAAATGTATTCAATATCATGGAGAATTTGCTTGGAACAATTCCCAACACTTACTTCAAGACATTTGAAGTAATTATTCAATATTCTTTGTCAATTAGGTTTTAGTTTTTCGTGATAGTCACAAAAGTATTAGCTTTTTACTTTTGAGAAAGCTACGTGTCTGAACCCGTTGACTTGAAAATGTCATCGAATGATAACGAAAATATTGGTACAGGTAAAACACAAACACAGTCTTCACTCTTCACTGAACACCCACATCCTTCCACAATTAAGTACACAGCACATATAGACCATGAAAAAACGTTAATTGAATAGTTTCTCTACGCGCATAAGAAACAATCTTCATAGGTGTAGGTATCAAGCAACTATAATAGTACTTCTAGTTGTTGCTGGAGAGCAAATCTTGAATTAATGATGATGCAAATAAACCTCGTCAGACTGCACAAACAACAGTGTTGACAGAAAGCGTAAATAAAGATTGTCCTTCTAAGCGTGTCGCCACAAAAATTGCTACCAGCACGAAGGACTGAAATATTGAGGTGGCCTTGATAGTATTAAAGCGTGGAACCGAAAAGTTAATTGAATGGATCGGAGAATGTCTCATCTTGTAGATTATGGTGTGAAAAACGTTTCTTTGAGGCCTTTGGCCTCAAAATTTTACTTTTTAAGGCTCTAAAACGCTTTGTTTATGAGTTATTTGCCGATATAAGTTGACACGGGATGTGGGTTGCATTTTACATGAATATTTCGATGCGGTTTTTTAAAGAAATCATCCATATTTTTAAAGTCAAAATGGAATTCGTCAAGTCTCCGTAAAATTCTCTTTCTTTAGAGCCCTCATTTATAAAGATTGGTTGCGTGTGAGAGCCGGAACCCAAAGGTATACTACTGAAATAATACAGGAGACGATATTTAGACAGTAACATTTGCTGAAAATGGGTTGGGTTGAAAGGGTATGCAAATGGGAATATACAGCCTTAGCAACGCCAGCGTAACGGTAGGCAAGGTCAATAAACTGCATTGAGGCCAATAAACTGCAATAAACTGCATGTGGGGCGCTGGCTTGACAGAAATGTAAGATATTTTGGGATTGGTTTAAAAAGGAATGACTATCGAGAGCGTGGCTAGTTGAATTGGTAAGAAATGGATTGGCTAAGGGAGAATACACTGTCTACTCATGACGGAAGTTTGTCGTTTTGTTTTAAAAAAAAGAATGAAGGATGGATACCGAGGCTTGGAGGGCTAAAAACGGAGAAGTAAAGGACAATTTTACCCGAGAGATGCCGTCGAGTGGTGCGGATCGCTCGCGACTTTAATATTAGGGGAGTGGGACTTGTAAGTTTGTCGTCAGAATCAATGGTTTTTCGGACTCTGAAATTTTGTGATGTGCAGCATATAAATTCGCTTGGGACTTTGAAAGTTTTTTATATTGCGATGTGTTTATTTTGAACTTTGAACTTTAATGTTTTTCCACGTAGTTGGGGAGAACTAGGGACTGTGAGTATTAATTAAGAACCCATAGATATTCGAAGCAGTGAGGGCCGGATTCGTCGGCAGCGTCGCAAGATTACAAGAGAGAAGCTGGACTTGGGATTATCATCACCCAAATGAGAAGATACTGCGGGGCGCCGTCGGTCAAGATTACGTTTAGATAAGTACTGCAGTACAATGGTTTTCTTTTAAAGGAGGTCACGACCTAAAGGCATAATAATTGTCCATACAAATTGATAATTTCACCTGACAAGTTAATAAATTGTTAAATTTTCTTTTAGAAATGAAAAGATGATTTTCATTTAGTCAATCACAACTGATAAGTAGTTTTATATATATATATATATATATATATATATATATATATAGTGATATACCAGAATATGATAGGTTTTATTTAATGATGTTAGTTATACATGGGGTAGATAAATGGGGATTCAATATGGCGGTATGCGGCCTTAGAAACGTCAGCGCAGAGGTTGGCAAGGTCAACAAACTATACACGGGCCTTGATGACGTCAGGACGCCGGCTAGATGGCTGAAGAACATAAAATGTAATTGGTGCAAAAACGAATGACTGACGGAGGTCGCGGCTACTCGGATTTGTAAGAGACGTACGGGTTGGCTATTAAAGATTAGATAGTCTAATTTTTACCGCCGTGTTTTGGAAAAATAGAAGGATGGACGCCTACCGAGCCATAAAGGGTTCAAGAAGGCATTAAATAGAACATTCTGACTTGGGGTGTCGTGGAGTGAAGATCGTACATTATTCTGACTCTGGGTGCCGTAGCGTAAAGATCGTTAGTAGACCATATAGTGGGAAAGTGAGACTTGTATTTTTCTTGTGAGAGAAGTGATAGTTTGTTTTCGGACTTTGAAATAATTTACCAGAAGTGATTTCGCGGAGGACTTGTTCAGATTTTTGGACATTGCAGTTGGACTTCAATAGTTTACATAACCGGTGGGAGAGACTAGGAACCGGGAGCGTCGGATAAGAACTAACAAATAGTTTAGGCAGTGTGGACTGGACGTGTTAGCAGCGGCGCAAGACCGAAGAAAGAAACGGAACTTGGAATTAACAACGGCCAAATGAGAAGTGACCACGGAGCGTTGGCATGCAAAAACGGTAAAAAATACTGCAGTATAAAAGAGATAATTTATTCAAAAAAAGGGTCATGACCATCAAATCAATTGTGTTAATTTAAAGTTAAATAAATTGTTGAATTTTGCTTTCATTTGTCAATCATAATTTTCAATTAGTTGGTAGCATAATTATTACATTTCAGATTCCACGCCATACTGTATAGTTGGCAGATCAGGTAATCGGCTATCGAGGCGATAGCGAGTATTCGTATCCGGACCCATCGACCCAAGCTAGCTGGATTTCTATATAATTTTGTTAAAATCAGATAGAAAAACTTTGGTAGTAATTCATGTAACCTGTTTCTGGCGCCCAAATCTTAATAAATTTGGAACAGGACATAATTACAGCCACGCTTTTGATGAGACGTGAGAATGGTATATTTCAATATATATATCATTTCCTTTCAGATTCCTCGCCATACTGTATAGTTGGCAGATCAAATAATCGGCTATCTAGGCGATAGCGATTATCCATTCGTTAAGATTAGCTGTGGAGGCATTGGTTTTAATGATCAATTATCGTAACCTGTTCCTGGCGCCCATAGTTTTCTATAAATTCGGAACGGGTCAGGAATATAACAGTCTTAAGGTAAATGATGTAATTTAAAACGGCACGATCTCGTAATAATTTTAGAAGAGACATTGTTGGTATATTTCAGTACGAAATACGTTTTTGCATAGAGAATCTATCGGTACCTCACTCAAAATGACATTTTGTATCATCTTAAAGAACACCAAACTTCATTTCAATATCTTTGGAGAAATATTCACCCAATTATATTGTTCAACCATAAAAAAATATTTTGTGAAATCAATGAAACAATTTGACGGAAAATATAATTTTCAAATGATTGTCTTCCAGAAAACATTTTATCAACTGTCCACCAATTACTTGGCCACACTCAAGTGGCTTTGGTGGAATAACGGTTGCGAATCGGGGTGTTGTACCCACGAAGGCAGGTTCACACCTAATAGAAGCCATAGATTTTTAAATGTTGGCTGCGACGCATTTTCGCCCGCGCTCCTCGTGCGGTGCTGAGTCAGCGAGGTTGCGCGAGCAGCCCTTGCGCCGAACACTTCCCAGGCGCCCGGAGCACATGCAGTCCATCTTTTGTGGTTATTTTTTAAATCTTAGACTGCATATTAAATGTTATTAGCCACGCAGAGCTATAGCCAAAAGCCGAATCAAAATCTAGGAAGAAACTCGAACTGAAATCTAAAGAGTGTAATCAAAATTAAAAGGATAATTTGAATATATAAAGCCAGGAACCGGAACGTACGAAAAGCAGCACAAGGAGTGAGGCTATTTACGGAAGGTTCAAGACAGTGTCGCAGTTAGGGAAGGTGCATAACGGTGCAGTAGTCAAAAACCGCACGGCCCTCAACCGATACTGGGAGAATAAACACAGTTTTCGAACAAACTAGATACAGAATCCCTAGATATAGAGAGTAGCGCAACCGCCGCCATTTAATATCCTCTCACCCGACAACCCCGTCAGGCACCAATCAGGAACTGAAGGGAAATTGTAACATTTGGTGACATGATTTTCAAGAATGTGATATTGTTTTGGGATAGATTCATGGTTCTCAACACTCAGTTCCAATTCTCCTGACAACTGGACATAAAATGGCGGGATCGGTGGAACAATGGAATGCGCTACTCTCTGTATCTAGGGACTATAGAACAAACTAAGACATTCATGCCATCTAGTGGCAACCAAGGAACGCACTGATATCTCCAAAAGCCTCCAAACATCGCCATTTGTACTGCAAAATCAACGCAATCTAGTAGCACACAAGTGAAGTTGACCGAGCAGCGCGGTACCGGTAGCATCCGGGGCACGAGCATACCCCAGTGACTGAAGTAACCAACAGCACCCGTGGCACGAAATGCTCGCGGTGACCATAGTAACCGCTAGTATTCAAAGTGTCAAGAGGGAAAAAGTCTCCTTACGCCCGCCTTAAGAGAGAAAGTAAAGCCGGCTGTCCTACGTTGTAGATTTACTGCATATAAGAGATCCTCAAGCCTAAACGACGCCTCTGAGCTAAATTTAATCGTTTCGTCGCCCGAGTGATACCTTTTTCACCAGACACTGCTGAAAAGAGCACACCAAAATTTGCTTGGTCAGACGGAAGATGGCCCACCATGAACTGAACAAACTTTCCCACTTGCAGTGAATGCCGTTCACATCTTTTAGGTCTATCATAATTGAAAAGTTCTTCTCAATATTGAAAACACATGAGTCTTTGTTACATAAGGCAAAACCAATTCACAATGGTTTTACCAAATTGGTGTAAATTACGATTTTTCCGAATATTCATATAATCTAACAGTTCGACGCTGTATTTCCTAATAAGGGCTCCAAGCTTCAAGTTCCCAATAAAAAACACGTTCTAAAAAAAAACGTTTTTATTTTACTCACCACAGAATGAAGCTTACGCCAGACATCAGGACACAACCAATTAAAGTGATCTTTGCCTCCACATGAAGCACAGTTTGGCGAATGATTCCAACACGAAGGGCAGCCTTCATTGAAGAGCGGAGCAGGCCTACCACACTGAAAGATTAAATAAATAACAATGATAAAAAGACAAAGGCACTTTATAGCAATTTACCAACATTTTGTTGTTTTTCTCTCCCTACTAATCAGTTGGTTTCTGAAGTGGTACATTTTAAAACCCTAATATTACATACCATCTACTGGGATGTAACAAAAATTCGGACTCAGATCGAATCCTCGCCAAGACAACGATTAACAAATGTGGTAAGACTATTGTTATGGGGGGGACCAGATGCAATAGGGATGGGCAGGCTTTCTTCTTAGCGAACGGTTCCTAATGCTTTTTAGTGAACTAGTTCTTTTCATTTCATAGTTATGATGTGTTCAAAACAAAAAAGATTTAGACGTTATACATACATAAAATGAAATATTTGATTGAAATAAATTAAAATCACCAATGATAATGTACATAAATAAGTACAATAAATAACAAATAACGTAATAAAGAACACTGACATGATGGAAATCGAAGTATCGTTATGCATGGTATAATTTCCAGATATAAATAAAAAAAATAATTGCCCATAAAAAAGTAACTAGTCTACAATATCAAACCACCTATGTCAATATACTTCGATTTCTCTAGCTTTGCCCCTCAAATCCCATCTTCACGATGGAATATGTCACGGCATTTCGCGTCTTTCTCGATCTTGCCGGAAGAAGTCGCATGATCGCAAGCTCTGCTTGATACGGTCGCGATCATGCGAAATTTAGCGGAACGACTGAGAAAGATGCGAAATATCGTGACATATTCCATCGCGAAGATGGAATTTGACTTATCTTGGGGGGCAAAGTTAGAAAAATCGCAATATAATAATATCTCACTCTAAATTAAAGAAAACTACTAAGGAATATCCTCTGTCCGAAACTCAATGACACTTCTGGAAAATAATAAACATTTATTCTCATTTTCTTTTTATTTAAATATTTTGAATTATCAGCTTAATTGTTGAGTCACAGTTAAGTAAATTAAATTTATTGGGCATCACGGCGATCTACTGGAGTTGAACTTATACTTCGGTTTTTCTCTCTTGGCGCACGAGGGGGGGCGTCAATAAAATGGAATATCTCACGGTATTTCGCGTCGTTCTCGGTTGTGCAGCTAGGAGTCGCATGATCGAGACTTATCGAGCAGTGTTGGCGATCATGAGACTCCCGACGGCACAACGAAGAACGACGCGAAATACTGTGAGATATTCCATTTTGATGACACACCCCCGTGCGCCAAGAAATAATAACGGCAGTATAAGCGAACGACGAACGATGATCGGCGAACAATTGAGACCTCTGACCACTGGGATGAACTCTAATCTAAGATGAACGACGATCGGTGAACGAGCATGACGCAACATACTCTAATTAAAACATAAGCAAAAACTAAACTCACAACACCAATCACATGTGCAAAAATCAATAAAACAGCTTACAAGACAAGCAGTGACAGACTAGCCACTTATTAAAAAGACTAAAAATGAATAATCTATTGGATATTATTATGTGCAGTAGTATTCTCTAACGTTAAAGACAATCAAAATAAATTAATATTTAAAATAATTATTTCCTGGACATCTTAGTATGCACGAATCACTTTTCGCCGCCCAATTGGTCGCATCACCACGTGTTAAAAAAGGTTTTTTGTATACCAGCGTTATAAACGACATTTTTTGTTGCAAAAAATCGTTCAACGGGCCTTTTAGACACAAATGACGTTAGATTTTACGGCACGAATTAATGCGTCATCATCAGTTACGAATTATTTCATGTTTTCCTTTTCACTTTTAAGTGGACATTATTGACTTTCATGCAGAAGAGAAAGAAGCACATTCTAAATTCCAAGTGGTTTCAAAAAAGGGCAATGAAGGGTAATAACGAGCAAACTCTGATGTGAGTAGAGAAAATCAAAATTTCATACATACAATTAACAAAAAATGTGAAGACAACATTTGACGCAGTTTCAGAGAAAATTTAAAAAAAAAAAAAAAAAATACTTGGCACAACTTCAAGCAGAAATTACGGAAATACTACTCAGTTTTTGCTTCATAAGAAGATAAAGTATTGTAATTGTGTGCTGGAAAACTGCAAAATTTCGACAGAAAAACTCTTATAGCTGGGCCCTGGTAACGAAAAATTGAATAAATCTTGTTTCTGTGATTTGTTCCTGTTACTTCCTCTAGCTCATCGGGTAGTTGGAATGGATATTCCTTAATCATTTTAAAGAAATTCAAGGCCCTCTTGAGTTTGAAACAAATATTTTGATTTTTGGGTGTACAGTGGGACATTGATTATCCGAACATCAATTATCCAAAATGTCAAATATCTGAACTCATATTTTCTCTGAATAATTATTTTTTTATTTTGGTACCATATACTATACATATTCATTTTCTTTTGTAATACTGAAAATTGAGAATGAATCCTGATATAATTCACAGTGATAAAATATTAACAAGATACTGTACTATAGTCAATCATCTGACTTCAGTGAACTTTGACAAATCCTACAATAAATGCTTAAGAACTCTGAATGTTTATTATTGGAAGAAAAAGGCTTTCCACTACTTTTAAGTGCAAGAGAATGTTTAACAGCTGTCACTCACTCAGAATGTTCATTGTTGGCAGAAAACCCACCACCTTTTGGCGCAACAGTAGCCTACAAAGACATTATGTTTGGTTATCTCAATTATCGAATATCCAAACTCTACCAGGTCCCAATTATTTTGGATAATCGACGCCCCCACTGTACTTTACATAACACCTCCACATTTTCAATTTTTTCTCACTAATGGCTTCAAAATGTTTGGGTCAAACTTTGTCCTCAGAGAGCAAAAAGGATACTTAAAAGAATGGTGTAAATCTACTATTCATTAAAATCCCTCAGTTTTTAGATATTGTAAAAGATTTTTTTCTTCTTCTTCCTGCAACTATGTTATCGATGCTAGAGGATTAATTATTGAAGATAGACATTTTTTAAAATAAAGTCTGGTCTTGAAATAAGGACATGTACAAATTTTCAGCAATATGCATGGTTTTCACATAATACTGCATAAAATGGGCCATTTCAACACAATTTTCTTTTCTTTTTCTCTCTCTCTTTTTTTTTTGGGGGGGGTCTCTCAAAAATGGCTCAGACTTTATTCTTTAAATTATTTCCTCACATGTATCAAAGGACAAGCTAGTAACTAGTTAACTAAAAAATAGTGCTAACCACATTTTTGGATAACCCTGCATTTCCGAAAATGGCAAAAAGTTCACATTGCAAAGTTCAATACTGAAGAGAGATTCTTTTTTACTTTCCCGTATACGTACGTATACACGGAGTGATATATGTAGTATAGGGAATGTTATGTAATGCTACGCGAAAAATGGCCAATTTTCGGCGGAAAAAAATTAATTGCCGGGCCGTGAAAACGAAGAAGTGGATAAAACCAGTTGCTATATTAAGAAAAAAAAATCCCCTAACACTTGGTGTAGCCAGAAACCCTGTTTTCTAGGTCCTTGATATAGAAAAACCAATTAAAAGGAAAACGTCCGTCTGTGAACACTGCTAGCGCCTAAACCATACGTACGATTTCTTCCAAAATGGATATTCCCTAGTCGATCTGATTCTAGTCAAAGCATTGAGATTTTGAATAAGATTCTTCAAAATTTGGGGGTACTTTATATGAAGCCCCCAGGGGATTTTCAAAATTTTCTCAAAAAACCGCTCCAAATTTTTTCTTTAAATTTCTTGTATGAATAGAGTAAAATACACTTATTAACATGGCATAGGTCCGATTTTCACGGATAACTGAATTTTCAAAAAAATTTTCAAAGTTTGAATTTTTTTCGGCGTCTTTCTCCACCTACAAAATTGAAGATGGAGATTTTTTCTTCATATACAATTTGTTCTGCATATTGAGTTCTTTCATAAAGGTCGTGTAAATGTTTCTCAAAATTTTAGTAGTTTTTGTGCAATACGTGCAACATTAAAAAATTACAAAAACAAGATTTTCTCAAAAACGGCTCCAAATTTTTTCTTTACACTTTTGGTAGGGATAGTGGTAAATGTACTCTATCAGATGACACAAAAGTCATATTGGTCTATCGGTTGGTTTTTCAAAAATTACAAAAATGTAAATTTTTTTACTTGTCTCTCACGTTGTTAATATTTACATTATCGGCGATTTTTTCACATTATTATATTTACGAGTATATGTGCTTTAAATATTCATTTCTTCACATTCTTGACTTCATTTGAAGTTTGTTGAAGCACTTACACTCGCAAATACAATAGTGTTTAGAAATAGCTGGTGTAAGGTGTGAGAGATCTTTCAAAACAATTATATTTGTGTAATTTTTGCAAAAACAAAAAAAATACCACAAAATGAAATTTATGTCATATTAAAGATTGCGATTAGCACTATCCATTCGATACGTTTGAAGAAAAAATTTGAAGCCATTTAAGATAAAATGGCGTTTGAGTGTTTTTTGAAAATGCGGAATTTTCAGCTACTTTTCACCGAAAACGGTTGAGTTTTCGAGAAAATGTACTTGACACTATTTAAAGCACATGTACGCATTAGTATAATAACGTCAACAAATCGCCGCTAATGTAAATATTAACTTGAGAGACAAGTCATAAAAATTACATTGCTGCATTTTTGAAAAAACAAAAGAATAGAGCAAAATGGCATCTAATAGCACAGTTCATACTGTGCTATTAGATGCCATACACAATAATCAGTTAGCACTATTCCTACCAAAAGTTTAAAGAAAAAATTTGGTGCCTTTTTAAGAAAATCTTGTTTTTGTATTTTTTAAAAATTGCACATATTACATGCAATATTGCACGAAAAGTACTAAAATTTTCAAAAAACTTTTCAGGACCTTAAAGAAAGAACACACTATAAAGAATGAATTTTATTTGAAGGAATAATCTCTATCTTCAATTTTGTAGTTTGAGGAAGATGCCGAATAAAATTCAACTTTTGCAATTTTCGAAAATTCAGAGTTAACCATGAAAATCGGACCTATGCCGCCTTAATAAGTGTATTCTACTTTATCCTCACAAGAACAATTGTACATAATGAGACTCGTACGCATGACTGGAAAGATTGCACGTGGATCTTTGTGGACCAATGCCTGTAGAATCATTAGGGGGTAATAGGTACATTGTACTGATAGTGGACCAGTTTAGTCGTCGATACTTCATAGAGCTTGTGAGACAAAGATGATTGTGCAACTAGATTGATAAATTTTATAAATAGAGAAAACGAAACTAACCGTAGAATAAAATATGTGAGATCAGAAAATGGCGGAGAGTTCATCAATACAACTTTGCTGCATTGTTACGAAGATAAGGAAATCAAAAGCAAGAGGACCATGCCTTACTCACCTCAAAGCAATGATATATCTGAAAGAAGTAATAGAACAATCCTGAATGCAATGAGAACTTTATTAATTGATTCGGGATTGCCACTAAAGTTCTGGGGAGAAGCTGCACAAACAACAGTATATACTCATAATGTGACACCAACTATCAAGAAAGGAAACAAAGTCCCTATGGAATCTTAGTTGGGAACGAAACCACATATAAAACATTTAAGAATATTCAGATCAAAAGTGTTTTTCACAAATCCAAATATTTACGGAAATAAACTACAAAAACGGAGTAAATCTGGTATTTTTGTAGGATATTCCAGATGTAGGAAAGCCTACAGAATATATGACATACAGAATAACAACATAATAGAATCCCGGAATGTGGTATTCATTGAATCAGAAATGAGAAGCGAATCATTCAACATCTCTAATAAAATTGTTTTGAATAATATTAATATTCTGGATTACGACAACCTTGTTGATGAAATCTCAAATGAAACCGATTTTGATAATTCGAAGAAGAAAGAAGAAATGTTAATAGACGTAAATAAGGTCGCAGAGTGGGGTAATGATAGAAATAGTAATCAAACTGCTAATGTAGGTAATATTAGTGATCCAATTGAGAATGAACAAGAAGATAACTTGACAAAAAAGTGATGATTTTAGTAAATCTGAAGAAAGGCAAGAAATCCGAAGATCATCAAGAATATAACGTCCTGTAGTAAGATACAATGCAGTGGCAAATTTAACGCAAGAAACAGTTCCATGAAACTATTGTGAAGCTGTTAATGGCCACGATAACGACAAATGGAAAAAAATAACACAAAAGGAACTAAACTGTCTTCAGAATTATGACACGTGGGAAGTGATGGATCAAGAGAGCGTTAAAAATGAGAAAATTCTAAGGGTTAATGGATATTTAAAAATAAATCCAATGATAAAGATACGAAGTTCAAAGCCAGATTAGTAGTAGAAGGCTCCTGCGGAATAGATTATGATTCTGCTTAAAGTCTTGTAATGAGGTCAGAAACATTTTGAATATTACTTACAATAGCTGCAATGTGCGATTACCTGTAAAATACATAGATGTAGAGACGGCATATTTGAATGGGAAATTGTTATTGTATTGCTCACGCATGTCTTAATATTTATGTTTTGCTATTGTTGTTGACATTAGGATGTTTCGGAGGCAGCTGCGAACGAACCTTTTGGATTGTTGGAGTGGTTGTCCAGGGGACAGCGTTTCTATGTATAACATGAATAAAACATGTATCGATGTACGGAAGGTTTTAGAAGGAGAATATAAACTTAATTGCATAAACAAATGTCTTGTCTCGTTATTGTATAACAAGTATAAAAAAGAACATACATATCACATACTGCATCAATTTACTTGTATTCTAGAATATTCTATAGTTCAGTTTCAAATATTTTCTTCATGATCTAAGATTCAATCAATGTATCAATGATGAAAACATATTTTCATTTATTGTAAACATTTACACCTAACTTTTTAATTAAATTTGTTAATATTTTAATTTATGACTGAGGAAAAGGAATTATTTCAGGAATTGTTGAAAAATTAAAAAACAATACCAATGTAACGTAACACTAATCTAACACGCACCTATCATATAACGTAGTGTAACATTTCCATCATACCATAAACCCTCTCCCCACCTTTTGTACTATATAATTTATGGACAACTCCTCATCAAAAAATTTGGAACCATTTTTGAAAAAAATTTTGGTAATGTTGACGCTTCTTGTAAAGTACTCCCAAAATCAAAATATCCATTTCCAACTCGATGGCCATTCCTTCAAATCAATCAAGGAATATCAACTTTGGAGAAAATCAGCTGAACAATTCTGGTACTAGTGTTGACCACAGACGGACAGATGGGCTGACCTACATTTGGCTGTCAATCGAAGAGACACAAATTCCGATAACACAACAAGTTACAGAAAGTAATTTAAGTGTAGGAACAGATTTATCAACTTTTCCATTAATAGGGCCCAGTAGAGTTTTTCTGTAGAAAATTTGTGGATTTCCAGCATATGATTACAATACTTTCTCTTCTTACAAAGTAAAGTGAGAAAGTAAAAGCAACCCAATTTATCGAACAATAAATTAAAAACAATGAGGATAGAGACTCAGCAATTCATACTTACTTTCAAACATAATTTATTTGGACACTGATTTTCTAGATGTCCACGCAGGCCACACATTGCACAACATTTTATTTTCTTCGGATCAGGACACTCTTTAGCCATATGCCCAAACTGATTACAATTAGCACAACGTATTCGAGGACCATAATTTTTGACAGGCCCATATTTATCAACATCCAGAATTTTCCACTTGTTTGGGTTAGCTAAAAGAACAATGAAAATAAATTAAATAGGATAATTAAGGATATTAACTAGGTAAAACAGATATTATTAATGCAATTTTCTTCAACAAGCTGAATGTTATTGGTTATAATTTAAAATTGAGATGCCATATTCTGACTGCTGACTCATCTGGTATAATAATTTTTCAACTGCACAATTCTGACATAAACAACAATATTCTTCTAAGGTCTGGCAGTTCACAATTACATTCTGTGCATATTAAGCCCCAAAAATATCATTTTTCTATAAATCTAAACAATATTTATTTTATCAATTTTCTCATTGTACAGTAATATCAAAATTCTTAGAAGCTCAATTACAACAAACTTTTCAAAGTCACCCAGTTACTTTACTCTGGTACCCAAATTGGATGTAATGGATTTCAGATGGTGTAAACTTGACCATGCCTTTCCAATGTTTAGGTTTGTTTTAATAAATGGCTTCTTATTAAAGTGACTTCACAAAGTAAACAAATGATTGTGAATGTTATACAGAATTATTGTAATGTTTTAATTTTGGCTCAAACTCAAAAAAATTCTGATATTTTAAAAATACAAGGGCAGAAACAGCCCAAAATAATGATAATCTATCAATTTTTCAAATGGCAAATACTTATGTTTAAAATACTGACTCAATGAATGTTGATTGATATGTTGAAAAATGAAAACAGAATACATTTTTATCTGGGTATAAAAACCATCAAATTACATGATTAATGTTTTTTCTTGAAATCATGTAATAATTACAACTACACCGAACACAGCCCTGCTTATTTGTTAATAATTAGGAAACATATTTAACTGAATGGTTTCACAGCACTCAAACAAAGAAAGTTTTCATAAATTAAATGTTTATTGTAATAATTACATGTCCAGCAGTAATGTTTGACTACCAAAGCAACATAATTACCATTCCTGGATTAAATTAAAAGTTTTAAAAGTTCATGTTGAATCTACTTTTGTTTTGAACAGTTTTATTTGAAAGGTTTCCAAGATGAAGCAAATCCTGATTTTAGTGTTCATTCTATGGGAATGAAATAAACATAAAACTACTAAATACCCATCTGGTGTTGTTTATGATGCAAGTACACATAACATATTTCGACTTATTTGATTAATAACAATAATAATAATTGAAATAAAATCTTATTGTAAAATTATATGTATTGAAATAAGATCTGTATTTTACACTCACGTGTCATCTCTTGTTGCAATTTTTGATGATCATAAGTTTCACCTCCCCAAGATGTATTGTAGAACTGCAACATTCCAGTAGTCCATGATTTACATTCAAATGAATGAATGAATTTACGCTTTTTTTTCTTTTTCTTTTTTATTTCTTTGGAAGTCGAGCTGATAGTAAACAATGGGTTCTTGATATTTTTACTGCTCACTGGAGTACTTTGACTGGCATGTGGGCTATTAGTGATCAATTTTTTGTTGGTTTTGTTGACATTTAAAATGAGAGATTTATTTGAAACTACTATTTCTGATTCATCTGAACTGTCCAATGCTACCACGGGCGGTGAAGGTTTTGGAGGGATACACACCTCCACAATAGACTGATCTGAATGGTCTTCATTACCATCAGTGTCACTAATGATCACAACTTCTGTTGTTTCACTTGACACCTCAACAATCTTAGTAGTATTATTTTCAACTGCACAAATTTTAGATGTATGGTTATCAATAACATTAGACTTTTTTGGGGGACAAATATTAGAACCAACTTCAGGAATGTTTGAAGCATTCTTTTCCTTACTTGTACTAGCACCAGGATCACCAGCAACTTTCAATCCATAATATGAATTTGTTCTATTAGGCGTATTTCTGTTTTGCTCCATTCTAGAGAGAGAATTACTCACAATACCTTCTCCAGATTGTCTGCCATGGTACTTCAAGAAGCCACCACTTTCTCTGATGAATTCATTCTGACGATTCTCAATTTGGCTGACATTTCTAGGGGTTTCAAAGGAACTAAAATTATTAACTTTCAATATAGCCTGAGGGTCAACCGTGTAATGTTGATTGAAATCATTCGTTTGGACAAATACAGGCACAAGATTACTCTTCCTTTGATAAACGTTCTGGATTCTTTCATTCATATTTAGAGGTTTCTCATTTCTGTGATAGTTTACATTCTGTTCTCTCTTATTAAACCGTCGGCCAAACATGGTTTTGGATGTAGTGGAAACGTTATTGTCAACAAAAGGTATGTGATTGGCTGCTGGACTTATTTCTTGAGGATGAAAATATAATTACTTGGGTTTACAGAATCTCTTATTTGCTTCAAAACCTCCCACCTATTCACATTATTTCTCTGACGGATGTAACCTTCACTAAATTCTAACATGCTGGTATTGTATGTTTCTTCACTATGATGAACCACGCTATACAAAGCAGCTTCAGCTTCTCCATGATCCCATCCATTGCTATCTTCACTAAAAGTGCCCTACAGAGAAAGATCAATTAATGACAATTAGATAAAACTGTATAAACTGAAGTCTAATGTAGTTGAAATCATTTCATAAAAGATAAACATAAAAAAGAAAATTATATTTCATATTAATAAAATTAAGCTGTACAGTTTTTGCAAAACCCAAGACCAGAAATACAATTGTTATGTTTATTTTCAAACAAACTTACCTCTAAGAAATCATCCATGAATAAATAATCTCAGGCAAAAAAGCCACATGCTAGCTGCAATTAGAACAGTATGTGATTACAATTTTTAAATTCAGCCTTTCATTCTTTTAATGCTATATCATTGTTTACTGAGGAAAAATTAAATTGAACATCATTTAATATTTTTAATTATTAGGAGATTCTATTACTGTTGCAGTAAAGACAAAATAATCTACTAATAGTATGCTAATTACTCTGTCAACTGTACTTCAAGTAAGCACATTTGATTCGAAGAAATATAAGAACGTTGCTACTCTGTTTAAACAAAGTTAATAACAAATACAACCAAAACTGTTATTAAAAACTAAAATAAATAACCTTTCAGGCTCTTCTTGCCATTCATTCAAAGGCACAAGGCAATACTTAACACCTTCACACATGCACATTTATTAGAGGTGAGTACAAAGTTGCAAAAGAATGGCATTTGATGGAATTTCATTCGCGTTGCAATCTTTCCACTTATTACGCAAATTATACGTACATAACCAAACGCACGCTCACGTTACAACAACCTACTAATCCATACTACCAGGGCTGGTTCACTCAATGTTAAAAAGCGGGGGACAAAGTTTTAGTTCCTCGGTCACTACGATAGCAAAGATAGCGCTGCTGTTGCGTTTTCGCGCGCATTTTGAGTAAAGTTGCGCGAATGCAGATTATGGTGAGTGTAGGGAATATCCATGGGTATTATCTGCTTTGCTTACGTTTTACTACAAATAAATGTATTATTTAACCTCTTGGTTGCCGTATCACAAATTCCCGAAAAATAAACTTAGGCCAAAACGATGGTTGAAAAACAAATCGCGAAGATTTAATTGGTAAAATATGTTTTTAATATTTAAAAAATTAATAAAATTGTATGTACGAATGAAATTAATCAAATAAGCACACCTGGATACGATTGGTGAGACAGAACCTCACTTCTAAGGAAGTGGTATTTTCTACAGTAGAAAATTTACAATCTCCGCAATGAATTGGGATCTGTAGACCATTAAATAATTTCTTGTTTACATATAACAATTTTTAATGAATATTTGACACAAATACATAGATGAAAAACTTGGAAAAAATGATAGAAAATTCCCATTTCATTTAGTTTCAGTTGTAACCAAACATCAACACTCCAGCTACTATGATGTATGCATTAGAGTGGTTACAGATGGTGGCTTTAATATTGTTGGTAAATGTCATTTAACTTTTATTACACAATTATTTAAAATAATTGATGTAAAAATAACTTTCATTACATATCCTACTTTTACAATTAATTGCTCATTATGAAAGAGTTAGCACAAAAAAAAAATGTTTTCTAACATTATATTAAGTTGTCTTTTTCCACAACAGTGCAATTAGGGGTCGTGAAATGTGAAAGTTGTTAATTCCGTGTTAGAAAAAACTAGAAAACAGAATAAAAGCTAACATGCTCAAAGTAAATATTTTGTTTGTATATTCAAATGTTTATATAGTCACATTTCTGATTTTTCTATGGGTTTTTGTGGGTTTTTTAAAATAATTTGTGTTCAATGAAAAAAAAAAAATAACATGAATGATTTTTAGATTTGAAATTTATTCATCTCTTCTTCAGAATTTTTGTAATATCATTATTACAACAAACACAACAACTGATTCATTAACAGATTTTACAATTGTTTTACTGTGTGGAATTTATATTGTATATCTACATTAATATTTTCACATTATTTTTAGTATTATATTTTATATAAATGTTTTATATTTATATAATCTTCAGAAAATAATTATTTTTAGGATTAACTTACCTCATTGACAAAACAGAAATAATTCACCTGTTTAATGTGCCTCATTTGCTGAAAGGAATTCACAATAATCTTCTAACTAAAAATTTGGAAATAGATGTAGGAAATTTGAAGGAAACTAAATTAGCTTCATGGCACATCATAGGAAAAGTCTATTACCTTGTTACATATGTAAACAAAATAAGGTCATGGGGAAATTGCTCAACGTATGTAACCAACAAAATGAAAAAAATGAGTTAAATATACCACACAGGTTTTTAGTGAATCAGTGTTGGCATACATGGAATTTATATCTCGAATAGATGGTAAATATAAATTTAAATATTTATTTGCTTTCACAATTTCAATTAATTTCATACGCAGGATTCTTATTCATTTTCAATTTCACATTTATTTATTATTCTCGAATTCTACTCTTAAATTTATTGGATCACATCCCACAAACACTTGAATGAAGTTTAATGTTGTATGGAGCTACAAGCAAAAGTTAAGATGCAATTTCATCAAGTCAAGAACAGAGGGTCCAATATTTTAAGCGCTTGTGTTGCATGGTACATATATATAAAAATTGTGCAAAAATATTTTAGGATGTGTACAATTACCACTTTTTTTTGTAGTTGAATTTGAAACTCCATCTGGCACTTTAAAAATTCCTAATAAAGATGATCTTGCAGCAGCAGAGGTTTTAAATTTTTTAAACAATTTATTCAATTCATGCAATGGGAAAGCGGAAGGTCTCAATTCATCCTCTGTTGGATCAAATAGTAGCCCTCACAAACCTTTTAACTTGAAAGCAAAAGATATTAACAAATGAGATTTGTGAACCCAACAGAGGAAAAAGTTCCATCCTTATGGAATTGGATTTTCACAATTGATGGTTTCCTCTCATTAAGACATAAATTAACCAAACTTTGAGTCAGCCGCTTTAGAAGCAGGAATGTGAATTAGGACCCCTAAGAAATTTTTTTTGCTATATCGGAAATTACAATGGATCTAATTTGAACTCCGCTCCTCAATAACTTTTTAATTCACACAGGACATTTTTATTTAATAACATGAACCATGCCAAACTTCTTGAGAATTGTGACAAAACAGAAGGAAACTTTCTGTTTACTTAAAAAAAAAAATTGTTTCCCAGCCATATGAACAAACACATGAAACAGGAACATATGAAGTAAAGATGCCTGCGATGATCCCTGAAATTCCAACCCCAAAAAAAGCATTTTTGGAATCAATTCACCTAATTGTATGACAAAGTAATTTTTAAAAACATTCAACTGCAAGACTTGTAAAGAATCATTCCAAAATTTAAATTATAATTCATTCTTTTTATCAACTGTAGAGTTATTCACATGTTTTTCCTTTTTAAAAAATTGCACCATTTTCTTCTGTTAAGGCTACAATATGAGATTTTTCATTTTCTATAGCAATCTGATTGGTTACTGCACATCTGAGTGTGTCAAATTTACACCATGTTGACACATAAACTTTCATTGAAATCAACAAATAAGCAGAACAATACTGAATTGTGACTTACTTTTGACAGTATATTCAGTAAAATTCGAATAGATTTTTCCTGTAACTAACAATAATATTATTGATGCAGGATTTATTCAGATGATTCATTTACCAATTCAAATTTGGCTACATTTAATTAAAAAATCATCATATTAACCTCTTGTAACACTGAAGTATGTGAAATATACAAAAATATTTTCCCTAATTTGGACAGTGCCCTTAATATTTATAAATTTGCAAAATAAACTTTAGATAATGAGAATACAATATTTATTACACTCAGTTCTTTAATTACACATTCTGAAATCAACGTTTTCTTAATTGTTCACAAACTCTAAATTGGTTTCATTATTTATTTAATACATTTCCAGTACTTGTTAACCAAGTTTTTCTAAACAAAGCAAATATTAATTGATTTATAAGTTATCAAAATAATATACTTGTCTATAATATTATTCAGACTCGCACCACTTGCAGCTTCAAGGGGGAAAAACTTTACACTGGCACACTTAGTAATAGGATTTTCTTGGAATGTTCTTTGAAAACAGCGTTGGGCTTGTAGGAAACACTGCTGGTTAAGTTCCATCTTCTAGCGTTGGTGAAGTCAAATTTTTTATATCTTGCCATCACATCATACTGCAACTCGAATATCACCTCCAGAACGGAAACTTAACTCGTACACCTAAGCAAAGTAAATTAATTACATTTTGTCATAAACTAATGAGAGTGTACCTATTCTAGAAATGCAAACAATAATGAATTATGTACATTTATTTATTTCTATTTATTTGGTCAAAAACAGTAAAAACTGTATGTCTCATTTGAAAATGTGACATTTTAAATAATTGGGCAATGCAAACAATGGATTAATATAAAACTTGTCCAATACCATGCGAAGTGATCAGTTGGAAATAATATAATTAAAACACTTTTAAACCAAAAGTACAGAATAAATGACATATCTACTTAGGATAGGTTAGACTATATGGATTTAAGGATTTTCAAGACTATTTTGCACGGTAGAAATGCTCACAAATTAAATAATCAATTACAATTATGCAATAAGATTTCAAAATGAATTATAAATACCTCCACTGCTGGATGGGCGAAAATCCAAGCGATGTATTGCATACCTCCAGTCTTCTTAAAATCTTCCAAAAAGCCGAAAATGAAGTTTTAGACATGGCAAATAAATGTCGTGGCACGATTCACTCTATTTAAAAGGCATGACATTCTAAATACTAACAAAAAGCTGAAAAACGTCGCCTGAAACAGCACCTGAGCAGCACGTAACCATGTAACGAATCAAAGCCACCGCCTACATTGCCACCGGCAGCTTTTGAATTCTGTGACGTCACACGTTTAGTTCGCTCACTACAACGATAGGATAGATGGCGCAAAAATCATTACCCCGTTTTCCTATCTAAGTTTCACGCCCCTGCATACTACAGTTTCCATATTGGTTAGTTCCAAAGAGTATCCAGAGTACTTACATAGAGGAATGTACTGCGATTTTCGTAACTTTGCCCCTGATAGAAATCATCTGTTGACGGTTTCATCCAATCGGAAGCTCAAACATCACCATAGTGACGTCACTGTTGCGAAATATAATGACCCGATTAGATGGCAGCGAAACACCTGTTTCTTCTCAGGGGCAAAGTTACGAAAATCGCAATTTAATCCTATATTCCTCCATGGAATAATCATAGACAGGGCATATTCTCTCCGGCACAGAATGGAAAGGTGGCGTGGAGACCTTCGACCATGTATACAGAATTGTAATTCATGGTCGAAGCACAGTCTAATAAGAATTTTTAGACTGTGGTCGAAGATTGAGGCCAGAACAAAGAGTACCAGAGTATATACCACGCAAAGAGTACTATACAGTGTGAAACACAGCCAATACATATGGCCGTGCGTATACCAGAGCCACGGAGACTACAATGCACTTCGTGACCTACAATAGACTATTGTAGATATCGTGACCAGAGCATATACAAGAGCATCTTTCATATATCCGAGATATACTTTTTGGACCAGACTAGATAGACCTCCTCGCCGCGAAATAGACTATACTTCGGTTTTTCTTTCTTGGCGCGCGGGAATGTGTCATCAAAATGAAATACTTCACGGTATTTCGCGTCGTTCTCACTTGTGCCGCTAGGATTCGCATGATCGCGACTGTATCGAGCAATGCGGGCGGTCATGCGACTCCTAGCTGCACAACCGAAAGCGACGCGAAATACCGTGAGATATTCCAATGTGTTGACACGCCACCACGCGACAAAAAATAAAAACCTAAGTAAAGCGTCGGGAAAGGAAACTATTAGTAGTAACCCCGCCTTTTACAATAGTGATGGCGTTGTCTCTTGTGGTGGGCTCATGAACTGCGTGGAGAGGCGATTTCGTCGTGCCGCTCGTGCCACGAACTCCCGCTCGTGCACACTTTAAACTCTCCCAAGTAAAAGCCATATTAATTGTCATCATCCTCTTCTCGCAGATAAGGCTATACATTTCACTTTGTAGCAAAAATGTGAAGAGCCTGAAGAGAGAGGACTCGTCATTACCTAGCATCTCTGCCAGGGACACAGCTAGGTAATGCCTTCGGCGGCTATCTTTTACCTTGGAACAGTACAGGAGAGCATGTTCCACGGTAAAATCCCTCTCGCAATTACCGTAGATATGGGCGGGTCACCGCGGAGAAGACATCCGTGAGAAAAATGGAAGTGACCTATCCGAAGGCGTGTCTTTGCGCTTAAAGCCTCGAGATGAGGAAGACCAAGGGTTTTGGAACCCTCGATTTTCGTGAGCTTGAAATCCGAGTTCTGCTACTCTGTTTGCCATGCACTGAGTATAGAGCGTTTCAAATATGCTTTAGAATCTACTGAGGGAACATAAGAAACGTCAATAGATGACTTCCGAGTCGCTGTTTTCGCGGCTTGGTCGGCTATCTCATTGCTTGCGATCCCCACATGACCCGGTATCCAACACACTACTAGGTCATAATGGCGAGATAATAGACGGTGAAACAGATGTATAGTTGTAGTCAAGTGATCCGAGGGAAAAAGAGTCAAAAGTTAATGGAGTGCACTTCGGGAATCACTGCATATAACTACTCGTCGTGACGCGCCTGATTCTATGTATTTCAGTTTTTGCAGTACAGCGAACTTCTCGGTAGAGAATGCGCTACAGTACGCGTGTAACCTTTCTGGCACTGGTTCTACATCTCTTGTATTCCATTACATTATTAATTTAATGGGAACCTATTGATCCTTTCCCATGATCGTTTCCGCTCAAGGGCTGCAGTGACGTACCTATCGTTCAAGAAGGGCACAGCAAGACGTCGTGGTCGGCCTTTCGTTCTCGGTATGGCGGTGTTTGCAGCGTCGAGAACGGCTTCGGTGAAGTGGGCAGTCACATAATTATTGTTGTTGGGACACTGGTAGTATGTGTCATTCTTCACCGTATTTGTCCCAGTCAACGCGTCGGATTGACAACTGGGATGGGCGAACAAGAAGATGGGGCATATCTAAGCAGATATGGATCGGAAAAAGGTCGCATCTAGGGATGTCCTCGAGGACTGTTCATTCTACACACGTAGGTAATGATGGGCACTAGAAAGCGAGATCGATATGAGAAAAGGTGTTCGACGCCAGAGAGAAATGAGTGGCATGGCCAGTATTTAGAAGAACCATGTTGGATCTCTCTGGCAAGACCTCGCTGCACCCCAAAAGGGACTATGAGCATTGAAGTCTCCAAGCAATGAGAAAAGATGCGGGCAATAGAGAGATGAGAGACACAAGGTCTTCTTGCGTCACGGTTTGTCCAGGCCGGATATAGACGTTGCAAATGGTTATCGAGATAGTACAGGAATTTTTGCGGACGCAAGATGTCCGAAGACTGGTTGGCACGTCTATTTCTTTGGACACCACGGAGTCTCTGACAAATATAGCCATGGGCACGGAGGTTTTCAGGTCTTCTTCGGTTTCGGTAGCGAAATCCTCATGATTTACTACACCCTTACACAGGTTTAAAGTAGGTTGGGTCGACACTTGAACCTGGAAGCCGACCATTTCCTTCACTTTCTAAACTCTGTCAATTTGATCGTCTGACCGACACTCGAAAAGAATGGTTCCAGTGCGTTGGCGAACGACTCCCGGGAACCCCTCCAACTTCTGTACAGCCGAAGTTTTAATAAACTTACGCTCTTTGTTGGTTTTCCTTCTTCGCTGTACGTCACTACAAGAAAGCGGGATTTTGATGGTTTGTCACTTTCTTTGCAGAAGAAGCTTTCTAAGTCTATATTTATTTCATCTCATCCTTTGGGAAGAAGGCAGGGGGGTCATTCCATGCAAAATTTCAGGTTTTCTGACAGTGAGTCTCAGATTTTTTTCATATTTTATTACATTAATCTACTAATCATGAACAGTTAAAAGACAATTTATGGAATTAATATCTTCAGCAGTTTAGCAACAATTACGGGTTAAACATGGACGATGACACAATGTACTCAATAATGATAATAATTATGACGTTCATAAAATAAATAAAACTTTAAAAACGGGCACACTATTTTAAAGATAAATTATCATATTTTAAGCAGTTGATAATATATTAAGGATTGAGACATTTGTTTATAATAAAAAATGCTAATAAATTAAACAAATACATTTTTCTTCAAAAATAATATTTTCTTTTCTTTCATATTTTACACACTGCAGGAAGAACCAATAAATAACCATTCTGCAAACTGTCGCGATGGAATCTTAAAAAATGCGTAAGTTATTAAATAAAAAGTATACGCGCATTTTGCTCTTAAGGTTGAAAGTCGCGTGCCTTTGCCCAGAGAGGGATGAGGCAAGGTCGTAGGCAGGCACCGCCAAGTTCATTCCCTAGGGATATCCATCGATGCCTTCGAAGGGATCCTGACACCAGTTTACAGGCTTAGTTTTCGCGTGTTACTGTTCAGTGATACATTGTGATAGAAAATGCCAAAGATTGTGAATACGTTTAACAGACTTTGGTGCTGCAATCCATTCGGACTCGAGAAGCACAAAAGTCGGGTGGGTAAGAGAAAGATTACAGAGGCGATGCGGAAGAAAATATCGAATTTAGTGGTAGGTGAAGCAATATGCGATGTGTCGTCACAAAATATCCAAAATGCCCAATGCAGATCTTAGTGACTCAACTGAAACAGACAGTGAAGTGTAAACGTCAAGTGAAGAGGAGTACGTAGCCCCAGGAGTTGCAGAGGAAGCCACTATCAGTAATGTAAACATTTTGAATCATCTGGGTCAATCATCATTGTCATTGCGAAAACAAACCCGAGAGATATCGTACGCAAGGAGAAAGGTGAGTGCCGTAAATAAAGCAGTTTCTGAATTATTTCATGTGAGTACAGAAAGCAATGATGGAGAAGAAATGTTGACACAATTCAAAGAAAAATGTTCAAACGTGAAAACAGCTAATGAGAAATACATGATTTTAACGTGTTTACCAAAAAGTTGGAGTGAACAAAAAATAATGGTCGAATTTGGCGTATCTCTTCACGTAGCTCCTACGGCAAAATTAACACCTAGAGAAGTAGTTTTGCGAAATCCACCATCGCGCGGCATCGTAACGCCGAGCGCTGACGAGGAGCGCTGTGGCGCGGCGGCTCTAGCAGCTGAGACGAGTTCGTCAATGGAGCGCCAGTAAGATACTTTTATTCATAACTTTAAAACCATTCAAGATTCCATGATGAAATTTATAGAGTAGCTTGAAAGTAGTTTCAGAAATTTTTCTTCCAAAATTCAAGAATTTAAAAATATTATATTTCCATTTATTGCATTTTTTAGAATTTGTTTACTTCCTAATTGTTGAAGACTCACGGTAAAAAAAGTATCTTTAGCGTAAAATTATCCTTTACATTTCTTCTACAAATGGTGTCACTTTCATATTTTTTGCTTGTTTGCATATCATCGGAAAAAAATCATAACGGAATGTCTACAGACTGCTAACCTAATATTTCAAGTGCCCATTGTTGCTAAACAATGGATGATGAGACAAAAATATTGTACCTGGTTCATGCAGGTATCATAATAAGTAAGGTGGCAAAATATTTTTAAATTCTGAGATGTAGTGTCAGATTTCCTATTTTTTTGCATGGAATGACCCAGGGGAAGGTTGTTTTTGAATCCATGAGAAGGGATTCTAATTCATTCTCGTAGTCCCCATTCATCATGGAGGCGAACAAGGGAAAACACTGTTGGAGTGCCAGGGAACCCACGGGGATATAGCAGGGAGTGGCATGGTTTATTCCTCGACGCTTATTCGCAGGGGGAAACCATGACACACACCTCCACTCACCTTCGAGTTCAGTTGCAGACCTAGTCCGAACCGATTCATCGGGAGTGGGTTAGCTCCCGCCCGCCCTGCTAGAAGAGTCCGAGGCCTAAGAAAATATAGACTTCCCCTCAGTCACCAGGGCTCAACGGTGTTCCTAGTGAACGTGGGTAGATCAGGTATATCCGCAAACATCCGGCTTCAAGGCGGCAGTCGAGAAAGCATGCCCAGACCCAGGGGCGTGCGGTGACCGATTCCTATGGGTAAGCTCTGTAAATAGCAAGGGTGCGACTTGATGTGTTTGAGGAGACAAAACGAAAATCCATTTAAGGTCCGATTAAATTAAGAAGGTGATTGACATTTGTGAGTGGAGGGGAGCGACGTTGCCAGGTCGCAAACCACTGAGCACGTGTTACCGGGACACGAAAACAAACACTTCAAAAAATACGTGTAAAAAATACGACAAAAGCCTAACCTCAACGCAACTCATCACAACACAGTACACATTGCGCGCGCAGCACAGGCAGAAACGCGTGCGGCGCGGCGGCAGGGAAGTCGCTGTGCGATGCTCAAATGTTCCCCGTGTTCGGCAGTGCAACTGAGCGACCTGACACGTCACGTTTTGTCTCTCTGGTTGGCAGCTGCCATGGAAACGGGAGAGGCGTCCTGACGTCACACAGAACTGTCAATTACCTTCTTAATTTAATCGGACCTTACATACAAACAAATGGAGCTTCCTAGAAGTCAAAAGCGCATGCGCGGACTCCCTAATGCACTTAGATTGAGAACATCGCAATGCTCACTTCGGGCCGGGTGGCGGGGCCACGCTCTGGCCGGGCGCCTTCGCAAGGCAGTTTACCCTTCCTGGACAGACATTTAAACTCGTAGTTGAGTTCTCGTCATGGTGAGAGTCGCGATTTCACACTATAATAATTACATTTAACGGATGTTTTTTCAGGGTAAGCGCAGCTTACCTAGCTTACTTGGAATGCACGCCACTGCCCAGACCCCTCAACTCCCAGGTCACCCACACCCTTCGACACGGGTTGCCATGCATTAGCTGCGATTTGTTCACATTTATATTTATGAGCACATGTGCTTTTAAATAATGCCTAGTAAACTTTGTTGAAAACTACTGTTTTCTGTGAAATCGAGCTCGAAATTCCGCATTCGTTCCAGTGGCGTAGCGTCAGGGGACGCTGAGATGCTGAGCATCCCCGTATATAAGAACCTTAAATACTGTATTGATAATCTTACAAGTGGTCTGTTGAGCGAAACACGTTTTGTATTAATTTTAAATTGATTTCCTATGATTGAATTCGGCGGGCTGTTGAAGCTGGCCTCTGATTGCTTGGAAGCTAAAATACTTCTAGCGTCTGCCGCTAGATTACGACGAGCAATGACGCATGCGCAGATGGCGAGGTTCCCCTCTCCCCTCTGGCCCAGAGAAACCCGACTGCTTTAGGCCCGCAACAGACTACACCGAGGAATGTGTTTCCAGAAATGTGCGACGAGAAATGTGGAAAATCGAAACAAGGTACTCTTATGGACCCCCACACACTAGAAAGAGTTTTCTCGTTCGCCTCTGCGGAGGCGAAAGAGGTCCTCGCTCGAGTCGGTCGGCGAGCGAGTTTTCTCGGACACATTTCTGTTCCCTCATTTGTTTTTTAGGTTTTCTACGCTCTGTGGGATTACCAGACGTTTAAACATTTGGATTGGCGCGATCGTGGTGCGAAGCTGGAAGCAGGTGAGAAGTGATATTGGAGTGTTTTGTAGTGTGAAATTTCGAGCAGCAGAAATGAATTTAGAAAAATTAATTGAGTGTGTGAAAAATTACCCGTATTTGTACGAAACTAGTAATGAACAATACAAAAATATAAAGTTGAAGGATGAAACGTGGAAGACTCTATCCGAAGAATTAAATGGAAGTAAGCTAACTCATTTGGAATTATAATTAGCATTTATGTATTTACAAACAGCTTATTGTTAATTTAAATAGCAACGCCATCTTTAGTTTACACAGCAGCTTAACTATAATTTTAACAGCAATAATATAAGATGATTCTTTAACAATTTAAAATATGTTTTCTATAACTAATTTTCATATTCATTAACAATTCAATAAAATATGTATTGATCTTTGTACTTTTCATCAGATTATTTTCTTTTATATTTGGAACAAATGACCTTGCATATCAAATCACATATCTTGTGATGTTGCAATGGGTGTTTTCAGATGCCAAAGAAGAATGGAAAAAGTTAAGAGACTGTCACCGAGATGCCCTTAAAAGGAAAGTTGTACGTTCAGGGCAAGAGGGACAAGTAAAAAAAAAATGGAGATATGAAGAGCAAATGGCCTTCCTTTTGCCTTCAATGGCAAATAGAGAAAGGCATAGCAACATGCAAGAGGAGGCAAAATTGTACCAGTTACAAGTACAAGATATTGAAGAAGAAATGCCTTGTTCTTCTAGTGCTGGAACTGAAATCAAGGAAACTTCAAGCACTCCAAAATTGGGGAAAAAAGTTGACCCAATTTTGGAGTACTTGGAAAAAGGAAGGAGGGAAAGAGAAGCCAGATGGCAAAGTAGGATGAAGGCAGATGAAGAAAAGGACGAGTTAGATTATTTTTTTTTGTCTATGTTACACTCCACCAAAAAATTACCCAAGGCATACCAAAGGCACATTAAAAATATTTTGTTTGCAGCAGTCCAAGAGGCAGAGGCACAGGTGGAGTTGGAAGAGAATTCATCAAGTGATTGCGTGTATTTTGCTAATGAATAAATAAATACTTATTAGGAAATGCTGGATTACTTTGTCATTAATGTCTCATCAAAATGTTTATTCCATGATCCTATAATTTTGTGAGCCCATCAATAAATTTAGTGTGTGATAAAATAATGCATGGTAAGTATATTATTAATTTTTAAATTAGTGTAAATGTTGCAAAGATTTACACTCATTTAAATATTAAGGAATTTACAAGGAAATCTTTTATAATTTTTGTTTTGTTTTGGTGGACTTGGAAGTTACAGATAAAATAGGTATTGTTCCACAGAATAGAATTACAAACTTAAAGATAACGCCTTTTTAATGTAAGTTAAAGTTGTATGAAATTTATCAGTAATAACTATGAATTAATACTTTTAAATATGGTTTATTGTATCAAGAATCTCATTTGTTTAAAATAGCTCAGAGGGGTACAGATGAACACCAAAGTCATGCATTCTAGAGCTACGTTTCAGCTCTTGAATTATAAAATTGTGAAGTAAATAAGAAGAGGTTATCAGTGTATTTTTGAGAAAAATCTAAAATCTACAATTCAATTTTAAGAATTATTTTGTTAAAAATAATAATACAAGAAAATTCAAAGGTTAAGTCAAAGATAAAACAAAAGAAACATTTAAAAATGACCTTTCCTAATTGCATCCATTTGCCATGGAATACTCCCTTGCGATGAAGAAAAAAATTTCATGTATTTTTCTCTAATTTCAAATGCTTTTTTTGTAGCATTATAACCATAATGTTTTAATGGAATGAACTGGTCTTTAGGTTCACTGAAATCTTCTTCCTCTCTAAAATTAATCAAGTCTTGTTCTACACTGTGAGTGTTCTTTTGAGTTCTGAGGTAATTATGTAAAACTACTGTTGCTTTCACAACTTTGTCCACTGTTTTTATATCGCATTCGAATGGTTTCAGGAATACCCTCCATCTTGCTGCTAAAATACCAAATGCACTTTCTACTAATCTCCTGGCTCTAGAGAGCCTATAGTTAAAAATTTTCTTTTCAGTGCTCTGCAACTGAGTCTTAGGAAATGGTCTCATTAAATTCTCTAGCAGGGGAAATGCCTCATCTCCTACAAATACATATGGGAGACTGTCTTTACTACCTTCTAATATGCATGGTTCTGGAAGATCAAGTTTATTACTTCGCAAGGCCTTTCCAAACATGCTTTCATTAAAAACATGTCCATCACTAAATTTACCACAGGAGCCAATGTCTACAACAGAAAACTTATAGTCAGCATCAACAACTGCAAATAGAATTATGGAAAATTGTTTTTATAATTAAAGAATTGGGATCCACTTTTCATGGGCTTTCTTATAACCACATGTTTCCCATCAATTGCCCCAACACAGTTATTAAACTGCCAAAGCTGCTCAAAATCTCTGCTATTGCGAAGCCACAACTGTTTATCTGGCTTCGGTAAGTACAGTGGTTGTAAATGTGTCCATAGGGCATCACAGACCTCATTAACAATCTGGGCTACTGTACTTTCTCCTATTCTAAAGCTATAAGACAGTGTTCTATATGACACCCCAGTGGCTAAATATCTGAAAGAGAGAGAATTGTGTTAGTCTTGAACATCAAAAGTAAATCAAGTGGATTTCTTTTTTAATTGACTGAATCGTTGAAAATGTATTGTTAAAAACAAAATATATTAAAAAAGTATATTTATTTTCAACAATGAAGTTAAGAATATTTGCCTTAGGGTGACGGTTAGCCGTTCTTCGGTTCCAATGGGCCTCCGAAAATTAGTGTATTGTTTTTTAATGGTCGATTCCACGATCTGGTGAATGTCCATAAATTGCACCCTGGTAACCCGCAAATATTTTCGAAAGGACTCGTCATCTAAATCCGGTACCAGACTGTGGAATTCGCCTTTTTCTTCGCGAAAGCGAATGTGGTTCCTCACCCACATGCTTCGGAGTCGTTTACGAATTAAATGAAGAATAACTATTTCCTCTTCTTCGGACTCTGCATCATCTGACGATTCCATTTGATTTATTGCAACATCGTTCATGGTGAGTTCAAAACAATATCAAATGAAATAATTAGGTACCTATCACAGCCAGGGGCGGATTCGCGCGTAGGCACAGAAAGCACGTGCCTACGGCGGCAAAGTTTAGAGGCGGCAAAAATTTTGATCTAAATTTGTGACAATACATTTCTAAAATTTATATAATGAATAAATTATATATATTTTAATAAATACAATTTTGATAATATGAAGATGACTTATTTCGTTTATATTTTCTAATGTTAATAGTACAGATGTACATAATTTTAAGAATTAATCGTAGAACAACGGTCGGCAATTTTTTAATGTGCCTACAGGCGACAAAATTGTTATTCCACTCTGATCACAGCTCATTTCATTTCCGTGTAGCCCGCTCTGCAGGACGCACAGAAACCAAAAAGTATACAGTGTTATCGAGACCCACGATTGTGGCATTTCGAGACATCGAATGACTCTTTCTAGTGTGTGGACGCGGCCTCGCTGGCCTCTTTCCGCATTTCTCGTTGCACATTTCTGGAAACACATTCCTCGGTGTAGTCTGTTGCGGGCCTTACGCTAGCGTCTACTGCGGAAAGAAGCTCGTTTGTGCACGAGAGCGCAGCACACTTCAGGAGGTCAGTAAATTATCTTTCTCTCTCTCACTCGGGAGTCCCCGCTGGGTCATGGGTACAAACTGTAGAAATAGTGCCTGACTACTATTTCTTAATTAATATCCAAGAAATTGTATTATCTCTTAAATAAATTACATATTATTTAAGTCTGCAATGTATAAATTAACAAATGGTCTTATTGCCATTCGCGTATAAGATTTAAAGCTGAGCCATTGTATAATTTGCTTTCAAGACATCGGCAGCCCTGACTGCTGTGAGGATTTTGTGGGAAGCGCCTAACACCGTCGTAAGCAATCGAGATCGTGGAAGTAGTCCCAGTGTATCTGCCTTGTGTTGCGTTCGCCTGTTAGATGAAGTAGTTGATAGTGACATTTTGCGTGTTATTGTTGAGCATCCCCAAAAGTGTGAGTCACGCTACGCCACTGATTCGTTCAAACACCATTTTCTCAGAAATGGCTCCAATTTTTTTCTTGAAACTTTTGGAATGGATAATGCTAATTGAACTGTTTAATATGACATAAAGTTCATTTTGGGGTATTTTTTGTTTTTTCAAAAATTACACAAATGTAATTTATTTGAAAGATCTCTCACAGTTAATGTGCACATTACCAGCAATTTGTAAACACTATTGTATTTATGAGCTGAAGTGCTTCCAATGACTTCTAATTCAGTTTTCCTGTGAAAATGAGCTTCAAATGTCTAATTCACAGTAGCACTTAAAAGCTATTTTTTTAAAAATTGTTCCAAATTTTTCAAAGAATTTTGCCATTTAGGAGGAGGTTTTACTGTTCTTTAATATTCTTAAAATAATATTTCCATTCTACTATTGAGGAACTGGAAAATTAAGAAAATGTCAAAGAAATGTACTTTGGGCGGTGATAGGTGGCAGCTGCCAAGAGTTTGTGGCAAGTCCGAACAGCAAGCCTAGACCAAAAGAAATAGAAAACTAATACGGGAAAGTCTGTGCTGTTCTGTAGCAGCACTAGTTTATTCATGGGATATTACACCTTTTAATCAAGTTTCCCAGAAATGCTGAAATTTTGTGGATAGAAATCATATCTATGTACAGAAAGAAACGCTCAAACCAATATATATATTCCCTAATCACTTTGATTTTAACTCTACAAGCAAATTAACGATTTTGAGAGAGAATCCTTTCTCCAGACAGCCACTAATAAAAGCAGTTACTTTTAGGGCATGTAAAGCTTGTTAAAAGTTCAATTTGTAGCACTAGTAGGCCTACTAAAAGTTGGATGATGATATTCAGATAAAAATGTGAAGAAAAGAAAGAAAAAATACTTTCACCTGCCTACATCAGCTACTACTGACTTAAATGTATCATAAAGAGATTTGTATAATTGAATTAAAATAAATGAGTCAGGCTGCCTAAAAAATTGTGACACACATGGTAAAGTGATTTTATTTTTCTCATAGGATTGCACAATTTGGCCTCATCTTGCAACATTTCCTATAAAATGCCACTTTTACTATTTGTGTCATAAATAATTATTTTTTACATTCCATGTATTATTATTATTATTTTGTTTTCTGTCATATGGCAGCTTTGTGACTTTCATTCCAGGAAAATTATGAACTTATTAGAAAAGTATTCATATTTTCTATCTAATAAACATTGTACGAGATTCCCAGAGGATTGTCATTTCTAGAGACCGGAAATTCAGGCATTTATTTTATCTAAAATAAGCAGGCAAAAATTACATGAAAAGTACTCAAATATTTGAAAAATTCTACGTGACCTTATTTCAAAATCTATCTTTAAGGAGCAGATTTCATGACGGAAAAAGTCTCTATCTTCAAAATTGTAGTTGCAGGAAGATGCCGAAAAGATTTTGAACTTTCGCAATTTTTGAAAAATCAAGGTTTTCAACAAACATGAGACCTGCCCAATTCTCTTACAGTATCTACCAACAAAATTTAATCAAAAACGATGGAACCCTTTTTTTTGAAAATTTGCAAAATGTCCCAGGGGCTTCATGTAAAGAACCCCCCGAAATTAAAATATGTTTCAAATTCAAGGGGTCATGACATTAGCCAGGTCAATTGGAAATATCAATTTTGGAGAAAATGGGGTGAATGGTTTAGCCACTAGCACGGTTAACAGATAGGCAGACCGTTTGTCGTTAATGTACTTCAGCTTCCGGGTCAATGACCCCCATCTCGATCAGGTTTTGTCCAGTTTCCCTGATCCATTGAGCAAATGCTGAGATGGCCCCTTGTTTTGCTTCTGGACGTAAATGTAGCTTCACTGTGCGCACGTTTTGTTGAGCACTCCTTTTGCTTGTAGTTCATTTACCGTTGAAATTGATTTTCTATAAGTCGGGGAAAAAACATTTTTCAAATATTTTTATTTTTCTAAAATAATTATATTCTTTTCTTTTTTTTCTTTTAAATTCTGGCCCTCAAGAAAATGTGCGCAGATAAATTTCTTTCTCCACACGTTTTTACTGTTTTTTGACAAATAAATAAATAAATTGATTTTTCCCGGAAACCCTCTTCACCATGTGTTTAGTTTTTCTTTTTCTAAAATTAGCAACTGGATTTATCTATATTTTTGTTACCAGGACCCGTCAATAAGAGTATTTCTGACGAAAATTCGCCGTTTTTTGCGCACCTTTACATAACTTTCTCTCTACTCCTTAGCCAGAAAGTAAATAATTAATAATGAAACTTATTCAAATTTTCATTCTAACTCTAAAATTTACATTAGCACTAATGTGGAAGGAAACTTCCTTTTCTTTGTAAACTTGATAGCATATGGCCATCCGGTATAGTGACTATAAATTTATTTTACTCATGACTCTGTCTTTATGAAATGCTATTGTGGGCTGCCTTTTGAATCTTAAAATGGTATCGGTGAAAACGGAATTATAAATTTCGTTCTTTGCACTTGTGTTATCACCAGAAGGGAAGAGAAAACAAGAAGGAACTGAGAAAGGTATATCATCTGCAGACAGCTCTGTCCTTGAAAGGGATCATAGGCCATACACAAATATAGGATGAGATTTCTCGGGCGCAAACAAGTCAACAAATATCTTCACTGGTATCATCTTCTTTTCTCTTTTATATTTTTAACACAACTTGACACTGGAGCCTTTGCATCCACAGAAAGACAATATATGACCATGCCTTCAGGTTCTCTAGGCTTGTAGGTATGTTTCCAGCTTGAAAGAAATTGGTGCCAAGAAGAAAAAAAGGAAAAATGACAAAAAAGGCACAAATAAAGAAAAATGACAAAAATAGGCATCAGAAGCTAAAATAGGTAAAATAAAAATCTAAAACAAGTCCAGAAGTACAATTAAATGATTCCTTTTGTTAAGTTATTAAATCACAATAATAAAAAGACATTTTGCCAAATTTCTGGGCTTTAGTCAACTATGTTGAATAAATAACATATTTAAAATATTTGAGAGTGAAGTCAACCACTCATGGTATATGTAAATGCAAATGATAGTGTAAGAGGAATGAACGTTCAGTTTTTAGCTACTATTGGCATTTAAATAGTAATTAGATTTTAATATTGAACAACATGACCTATTTCAGATAAATGAATGGTCAAGGGTGTGGCAACTACCTCTTAATGGTCACTGCCCTTCTTCTGGGCCCCAAGAACCCCAAATCCACATATTCCATTAGAACGTTATTTTGAGAAAGTTTACTAGTCAAAATGACCTCGGATGTTGATCACACAAAATTTGAAATGGGAAGGGCACATAGATGCTGGGTGAGACAAACGTATCTCTTACAAAAATCCTGTAAGTTAATCCCTATTACAATGAAAATATACATAAGGCCTACGTGGGTCCTCTCTTTCAAGAACGATGTGAAGCATATAAAAAATTTCAAAGAAACATCACAGAGATACCCACTGAACTCTGTCATCTCACATATCCTGAGCTGTGAAAAAATGTGCGTTCTCGTACTACAACAGAAAAGAAACAGGTATGATATTGATGAAACATTTAGACTCCAGAAAGGTGGGTAAAACATCCAAAACTTGAATGAGATCTTCAGGGCCATTGATAATAGACTGCAGGAAGATCATCTGAAGCTCTGGAAGGAAAATGTGAGAGAACTTGGAGGCACTTCTTCAGCAATAGGGTTGTCAACAGTCTCTCACAATCACATTTCAGCCAGGACAGTCGACTCCAAGAAGACAGGCTGGTCCATGTAAATCCCAATGAAGAGGATACCATTGTTCAATTGGAACGGCAGATCACCAATTGCTTTAAGGTTGATATTATATTTGAGCGTAGATACGTATGACACGATTCACTTGCAGATTGTAACTTCATTTGTGTGTATCAGCTTTGGCTGATGCCATTTATAAATAAATAAATAAACATGATTTCCTCTTTTACTTCAATTTCTTATTTTGATTTGCTCTCTTAGAATGTATATACATAGTATTCAATACATTTTTAAAAAACACAAAAAAAGAAGGAGAGGAACATTTTTAATAATGTGCAATTTTATACCTAAAATATGGGTTGAACACCCAAATAACCTCAAAAATTTAATGTACACAATAAGAAACAAAATGAACATTGCACAAATTTATATAAGGACCAAATACTTAAAAATAGTAATATTAGTTAACAGAGATTACTACAAATATTCATTAAAAATGATTCTGAACAAAAAAAATTAATAGAGCAACTTTCTGTCCACAAAATATTATCCTCTCAGAAGGATAAAATATGAAATGTAGAGTAAACTTTGAACAGATCTATGATATACTTTACTCAGAACTATATTTACAATAATCTATCCACAAATAATCATATTAAAATTACTAGCACATTTGATTTCTTTAGTTGATGAAAGAATTCAATTTCATCCCACATGTGCTTTCCAGTCATTTTGCATTAATTTTAACAATGAAAAGCCATGATTTTAATAAGGTCAATGAACGCATCGATGTGTAATAACTGAAGGATAGTACAGTATATTAGAGAGCAAGTGAATAAAATAACCAGTGGTCCCTTTTCTAGTTACAAATTGTTTACAACCATTCATTTAATTTATTAACAAATTTGAAACGCTTAAATTTCAGTACATTTCAAGACGTTTCATCATAGCTATTGTGATAAATAAAATAACAATATTGGAGGTAATTTTAATATGATTAGTTTTTTATGTAAAAAAATGAATTTTCATTGTTTTCTTCTTTACATCTATCATATTAAAGAAGAAAATACAAAATTCACCAAGTCTTTCAAGGTTACAGCTATCGTAGAAATCAAATACATCTAGATAACAATGTAGCCTGAGAGTTATTTTATTAAACAATAATACAAAACCCACTTACAAAAATATCACATTCTTCATAAAACTGCACAGTAAATATTTTGAAAATAACAAAAACTACAATATTACAAGGCAGTTGCCAATACAATGAGATCACTAGAACAGTAATGTATGTTTCTTTAATTTCCAGCACACTTTATTCCATTTATTGTGATGTACGATGTTCTAGAGTTGGTCTCAATGCTAGACAACCTTCTACCCAAAAATTTGGTCGCTCCAACATGCTTTGCCACAATGTCATTTCTTTCCCTGTTGCATCCATCCAATCCACACACTTTCCATAATGTTTACCTGAAACAAATTACTCGTTAATGGCATGGTATTTTAAATTTAATAAAAAATGAAACACAGAGAAACAGAAAATAGAGGCAGCCCCAATGAGATATCTGAGAGCAATACTTCACGTTTTACTAAAATACGAAGTAAGAAACAAAATAATATGGAAAACACTAAAAGCAAAGAATTTGGTCACTAAAATAGAGAACTATTAGGCAAAATGGCAAGGACATATAAAAATGAAACCAAGTAGGCTTCCAAAGATAGTAATGAACTACAGACCAAAAGGAAATAGAGACCCTGGCAGACCACAGAAACAGTGGGAGTACCAGGAACATCTTAACTAGTGTAGGGGAACACTAGAAACAAGGAACAGGCCATGGTACTTAAGAAAAAAAGAGATATAGTTCAGAAAATTCGACAGCAGTCAACTTTAAATTTAGTGGTTTTAATGCCTTTTCCACAGTTGAAGCTGGTTTGGTTACTCTACTAGTAAATAGGAGCAATTATTTAATTTTAATGTTAATTAATGAGAAAGGAAAGAAGAATTCAATGCATACCTGTGCCTAAATTAAATCTTACTCCTCCAAGAAATTCATTGCTGGCTAGGCGATCATGATCCCACACAGTAAGCTCTAAACTTCTTTCTGATAACTCCTGAAGGCTAACATCTTCATAAACAAAAGAATGATTCCAGACAGGACTGCAAGTCCTGCGAAGTACTGGTGTCTTCTGTTTTGAACTTCGGCCTTTATCTGGTAATAGGTAGCTGCAAATAAACATTTCATGTATAAAAAATTCTTACGAAGTATTCGTAAGGCGAGAAAGTCAAAACAAACAAACTATAGTGTAGTTCAATATTTTTGTATACAATATACAAAAGCAGTGAAATTCAAAGGGAGAGGAGGAAAGAGAGAACAAAAGATAGGAAGAAAGAGAAAGAGGGGGGGGGAGAGAAAGAGAGGGGGGAGAGAAAGGAAGAGAGAGGGAAAGAGGGGAGAGAGAGAGAGAGAAGGGAGGAACAATAAATGAATTAAAAATAAACATTATAAATTGCATTCATACCTTTTACAGAATGGATCAGAAGAACCATTTGCTTTCACAGCAACTAAATTTTTGGCTTCTTTAACTAATACATGTAGAGCTCCTCTAGATCGTTTACCTTTCTTCATTACTGTTACATCAGGTGGAACAAATTTAAGACCTATGATAACGTCCCCTTTATAACTTAGCACATCATCAAATGGTTCAGTCTGCAAAATAAGATATACGAATGATAAAAATACTATGTCATTTAGAAATTCATACATTACTATGTTTCACTGAATTAAACACTTTCTGCATTAATTAACAATTTCATTGCTTAAATAAAATGACTACACTTACTCTTTCTTGCAGAGGGTACCAATGGGGAGTTGGATCATCAAATACTTTATTTTCAAGGGACATCATAACTTCTCCAAGGAAATCATTTCGGCCAAACATGTCAGAATGCCAAACAGTTAACCACAATGTCCTTGTCTCCAGTCCATGGAGAGTCATGTGGAACTGAAAATTAATAGTTAGAAAAGAAAATGAAATATTAATAATAATATTTTGCAGGCGAAGGGGGTTGCAACAGCCGTCGTCTGCGCTGAGGAGGCTGCAGGTTCGAGTCCTGCTTAGGCATGGTTGTATTTGTGACAGTCCCTTCACCCCTCATCATCCTATCACCACATAATTCACGGCTTATCTTTGTCTTATCAAGGGATACAGCAAAAAAGCTGATCGCCATAATTACACACGTTAATCTCTCTCCAGAATAGAATACAACTGGGCCTCAGAAGAGAATGAGTTGCATGGTCAGGAATGGTCGATACACAAATAATAATAATAATAATAATAATAATAATAATAATAATAATAGTAATAATAATATTTTGTGCACCAAGAGAGAGAAATACATGATTTTTTTCCTGAAAATTCCTATTTGAAGAGTGAGGGCTACAATTATAACTATTATAATTACAATTTTCATGAGAAAAAACTTGCTTGTTTTCATGAGGTGCATGTATTATTTTTACTACAATCGCAATATTTTTGTGAGAAACATTAAAAAAGTAATAAGTATTGGATGCAAAATACAGATATGGTCAAATTATTAGCAAAATCATTCTTTACACCCTAAATTATGACTTTAAGGGTAAAAATGTACCACAGTAAAATATGTCTAAACAAGAACCTGTACAAGCTGGAAACTTGCCTTAACTTGAAAACTTTTCCGGCCCGGAATTTAACTGGCATTTTAAACAGAATAAAACAGAACTTCTCCAACGTGGCAATGGAATGGTTTTTCGAGTCTTGCAGGAAAAAAAGTCTTTATAAAACAGAAATCCTGTGAATTTAATGCAATTGGCAGAGAGATGCAAGATGTTCTTAATGAAATGACTGCATCTGCAAGCTTGTTTTAAATTCTCTATCCCTGTGACATGCGATTTAGTCATGGCAACTGGGCATTGAAAGGAGAGAGGCTTCAGGAGTCAGTGCAGAATTTGACCTTGGGCTTGCTTATCTCTCAAAGCGCAGCCTGTAGAGGAATTCCCTCTTTCCAGACTCTCTGAGTGTGGGAAGGTGTATGGGCATGGCTTCAATTCACGCATCTTCATGCCATGTATTGGAAATCATAATCCCTCGTCCAGATATGCATTGCTCAAGGCCATGCAAGGGTATCAGAAAGTTGTACTACTGGGTTGTGATGTTTTGTACATTGAAAGAGTCATCAAGAAGCAGTCCGAATAGTGTTTAACCCTGGTACCATATATGCTTGTTTACATCAAGTACTATGTCTGGTGTCTTTTTGGCAGAGGCGTAGCAAGGGGGGGCAGAGGGGGACATTTGTCACCGGGCGCAAGTTCTGGGAGGGCGCAAAATTTCGGAATGTAAAAGATAAAATTCATTCAATTTGTGTAAATTTTAAAAATTGTTGGGTCTAAAAATACATATCTAGATCTGTTTTTCAAACATTGTACGTATTTATTAATAAAAAAAATATAATTATTTGAATTAAATTCTTATTTTCTATCCTCCCGCGTAGAAAAGAGGATCTGGCATGAGTATGGCAGTATGCGGCAGTATGGCATAATTGTGAACCATACTGTTACCATACGTCTGCCATACTAGTGTCATATTTTTATCATTCTGTTGCCAGACTAAAGTATGGCATCAATATGGCACAGTATGGCACAAGTATGGCAACCGTATGGCTCGCGATTATGAGCCAGCCTTTCGCCATTCTTATGCCAGATTCTCTTTTCCATGCGGGCTCTTAACAATGCAACTTTTTCCTATTTATGTGTGTGTGGGGGGGGCGAAATTTCGATAACTGCCCCCGGGCGCTCACTATCCTCGCTACGCCTCTGCTTTTTGGACCCCAAGCTTTGCTGACTATTGGAAGTGGTGAACATGAATGTGTATGACAACATATTGGGTGTAAATAATTGATTTTATGTAAGAAAGACTTTTCTAAGATATTTTCAATAACATAATAAATAAAATTTAAACATATTAAATATTTCATAAAAAGAATAACCTCTATCGTACATAGCCTCCGTTGATGATTCGTAATGCTTGAGAAATATTTATAAGGGGTTGTGAAAGTTATTTCACGATATATCAATTGTCAGGCGAAAATTGCTGGTATCAGGCACATTTTCGAAGTTCATGATAAAACATTTGAAATGAGAATGGGAAAATTACAGAAATGAGAATGGAAAGAAAGAAAGAAACCAGAAAAAAAGAAGAAGAAAAAAAAAATTCAGGAAAATATTAACAAATTAATGATCATGGGGTCCAAAAAGACCCCAAGTATGGTACGAGGGTTAATATTCATTTATTGGCGATTTCTTTCATAAATATGTTATTTGTTAATGTATTTTGATAATTATAATAAAGTCATGTAATTTACTTTTTTCAGAGCAGACATATCAAACTCACTAATGCCATAAAATGGACAATCTTGCATAAAAAAAGAACCTCCCTAAACCAGAATTTTTTTGTGTCTCGATTGATTCCTGCTTCGACAGATGTTACTGTAGTTGGATGGGGGGAAAAAATCGTTATATTTCTGTAATGTGTTGTGTGCACAATCAGAAATGCAGCCCTCAATTGAAATGTTCACTTAAGTGATATGTGTGTTTCATAACATTGCAATGACAACCATGACATTTTAACAATATTTTTATGTTTTCCTGGAAGCGTCTTTGGGTATCGTAATTTTTTTCTCAGCATGTATATGTTTGCAATGCAACTCATCAATTCACATTCCAGACCTAGGCCCTCGCCCACACCCGCCCTCAAGTGTGAAAGAGGAGAGGGGTGCCTGGGATGAGTTCCGGGTATCAGAGTTGAACGCAGTAGGAGAGTGTGTGAAAGCACAAAGTCTGGATGAGGTAACAGACACATTCCCATGAAAACGTACCAGAGCTGAAGAGTTACTACTATTCAGTGATAATACCATGATCGAAATTAGTCGTATTGCAGGTGTTAGTGTGGAGTATGTAAGAAGATTTGCAAAAAAGTTACAGGAAGAAAAGCAGACCACACCTCCAAGGAAAGGAAAAAATGAATGAAAGAGGGTTGCAACTAAAGTTTTGTTCTGTTTTTTGCTAAGAAAAGCATCCATAAATAGACATTTGACATTGTCTCAACCCCAAAATGTTGTCCAAGAGAATGAAACACAAGATCTCTAAGAAGGAGGCTGTTTGAAGGTGGCTTAAAGGCATGATGATCCCACAAAAACAGAAAAACTGACTGCTTTTATGATCAAGAAATGACTTCAATGGGCCAGGTTGCATTAAGGATTGACAACATAGCAGTGGTAGAAGGTATGTAGGACATTTTATATAATTCATAAATAAAATTTCATTCTTCCCCAATTTTAGAATATTTGTGATGGAAATAAGGAAGTATGGCTACTGTTTTAATTTGCAGATAAATAAAATATTTTTTCCTAAATTTGCTTCAGGTTGTTTCCAGTGATGAAACCATTATCTATGCTATGAACTACAGCCCGCAATATGATAGAAGACATCAGGGGAAGACATCAAGAAAGAATATGTGGTGCAACTAGTTAAGTGATGATTTGTGGGGTTATTTCAGTGTATTGACAGAGCAAAATTCATGTAGTAAAAGGCAATATGAACAGCAAACAATATAAAGATGTCATCAGTGATGTTTTATTCCAGCAATAAAATTCTAGCAATGTTGATCAAAAACTGTGAAGAGTGAATTGGATTCCAGAGATATTTGTGCTCTGCTGGCCGTGAAATAGCCTGGATATGAATCTAATAGTATCACTATGAAATGTTCTTAAATCAAAAGTGAAGGTAAAAAATCTTACAACAAGGGAAGAACTTGTGGAGTACCCATTAGCATTTCAAAAGAAGATGACAAAATTGCTGAATTATTGCAAAAAATGCATGCCCAGATGAATTAATGATTTCATTCATACTAAAGATGCTCTCACCACATATTAAAATGTTTGTAGTTTCTTCAGTTCTATAGTTTAGTTCTAATGTTTTGAGATAATAAAGAGATGTTTCTATTAAATTCCATTTTGCAAAAAATTTGTCCACATCTGTAATTCGTGATATTTATGTACCTATATCTAATTGTAGAAATGCAATCAAGAACTTAGGACGCAAGACTTAGACTAAGAAAGCAAGTTTTACAACTATATTAAGACTATTCTAAGACAGAAGGAAGCAAATTTTACAGCTGAAAAAGTCAAGTTTATTTAATGCAGTTTATATAAAACTTAAAGATACTTTAAATTAAAGTAGGCTCATCATTTTGGCATTTTAGCAAACAAACTCAGGAATATAAATATTCCCCAACTGGGGCACAATATTGTATAGTAATAGCATGCATTTCAGTAAGTGAAAATATTGGCAGACACTACTCCTCTCTCCCACATGCATGCACACAAGCACCCTCTCCCCCCCCTCTCTCTCAAATATATTATATCTTTTATTTTTGTTAATGTTAAATTCAATCCCACTAAATAAATAACTAAAGGTCTATGCCAAGATTTCATTGTTATAGAATGTAAACAATATACCATGTCCATTCCATGTCAAACACAATTCCAGTAACGTCAAGACTTTCAGAAATTCTTCATCAATACAATAACATTCATATGAAAATTATTATATTCTACAATACCTTCAGTGTTTCATCAAAGACAGGATTAAGGGTATGCTTCTTTACTTTAGTTTTTCGCTTTCCACTTTTTGATTTATCAGGTAGTAAGTACACCTTTACATATCTGAAAATTAAACGGAAAAATTGTTAAATGCACACATTACTGAAAAACGTGTTCTTAAGTTGAAGAAGAATTGAATTGCGAGTTAAAAGTACATACGGATCAGAACGATTTCTCTTCACATCAACAGGGGCTAGATCACGACATTGCTTTACATGAATTTCTAAAGCACCAGCTTTGTAATTATATTGCAATGCAAACTCAACTTCTCCCCTCACAGCTACTGTGCCATATCGTCCTTCACCAGCACCAGAATAAACACTAGCAAGGGAATCGCTGCGTGGCTGCAAATGGAAAAGGTTTAAAACAAATGTTATTAATACATTATTACATTAACACTGAAATTTCATATACATAAATATGATTTATTAGCTAGATGGTAAAGAAAAGTACTTACTATTACTTATAACTTAACAATTAATTACACTTTTAGTATTACAATTACAGCAGATATTAATATTCATTGATGTGACAGAAATAACACTGAGAAAAGAGCAATGTATTACAGGAACCAAGTATTGGAAAAAGAAAAACAAACACTTTTAGAAAGGAATAGGGAGTAAGAATCACAATACTCACTCCCAAGGATGACAAACTGCTACGCTGTTGATGGATTCCTACATATCTGTCAATGTCATCTTCAGGAGGCCAGTCAACAGATGAAATAACACTTGCTGGTTTAATGGGAATTGCATCTCCTACCACTGGAGATGGAGTAGAACTGGAGTCAGGACTCTGAAGGACTGCCAAGGCTGAGATTTGTTCTTCAGACACACTACTGTCATCTGAAACAAATTGAAATATGCAAATAAGAAATTTGTATTTCTACCCTTTGGTTGAAATGAAAAAATGAAATTGCAAATAATCCAGTATGCAAATTTTCATTGATTTACTTCAAGAATAAATAATTACATGATTTTATGATGAAAGTTGTGAAGCAATTACATTAATAAGGCTTGGGGATAAGGAGCATTTCAATTTCTCAAAATGCAATTACTAAGGATCAGCCTAAGGTTTACTACATATTTCAGTATTTTTTTGATTTTTCAAGCCCAACTTATCTTGATCCAAATCTGGCTTTCAGAATGTTGGAGAGAGTTGAACTCTTTTGCATTGTGGAAATTTTCAGGGGGAAATTGTCCGTAGGGTTGAACAAATTTAGTTTGAAAGTTTCCGAAAATTCGCCATTTTTAGTTCCTATACACTCAAAAACATGGATTTTTCAAAAACATCATTAGAGATACTTTGAAGCTTAAGTGCTAACAAATGCATTGAACAATGAAATAGATCTATAATGTAAATTTTAATGATGTGAGAGTTGTTAAAAAAAGTGTAATTTCTGAATTATCAAACAAATAAAGCAAAATGGAATTCATGATATCTTATACAGTACACAGCACTACTCCTACAAAAAGATTGAAGAAAAAATATGGAGCTGTTTTTGAGAAAATCTTGTTTTTAATATTTTTTAATGTTGCCTGTATTTCAATCGGAATTTGATTGAAAACTTAAAATTTTCGAAAAAAATGTACATTATATTATTGAAAGAACTAATTATGGAGAACAAATTTTATTTGAAAGAAAAATCTCTATCTACATTTTGTGGTTGTAGGAAGATGCTGAAAAAATTCAATATTTTGCAATATTCGAAAATTCAGAATTAACGGAAAATCGGCCGCGATCAGCACGGTCGACCGCGGAGTCAGTAAAAAAAATCTATGCATACTTTAGGCGCTAGTGTTGTTCACAAACGACATAGATGGACAGATGGACGGCCGTTTTGAAAACAAGTCTGTTTTCAGTATCAAGGACTTACTATTCGTGAAATTTGACTACATATAGTATAGAGGGAGTAATTTACTACACATTAGAACAGGGTGAATCCACTTTCTTTGCATCAGGGCCCCAAAACATGAGTTTTTCTATTGAAAGATCGCCGTTCTTTGCCGCAGCATTTACACAACTTTCTCTGTACAAGAAAGTAAAAATGGGTTTTAAAAAATTAAAAATTGCGTCTATTTCGCGCACAATTACGCGAAAACTACTCATATTTTTGAAAAATTGTACATGTTCTTATTTCAAGACCTATCTTTAAAGAAGAGATTTCATTAAGGAAAAGATCTCTCTTCAATGTTATAGTAGGAAGACACCAAAAAATTGCACTTTTGCAATTTTCAAAGAATCTTGGATTTCAACGAATATGAAGACCTATACCATTCTCTTAAGCCTCCTTTACGTTATCTAAGGACAAAGGTTAATAAAAAAATATTGGTGTGATTTTTTTATGAAATTTTGAAAATGTTTTTGAGGCCTCAATTTTGAAAATGTTCTTGAGTAGCCTCAAATTTCAAAATATCCGGTTGAAACTCTCAAAGCTTCGAGTTCGCTCAGAACGATCGGGAAATATAAATTTTTGAGAAAATCGGTTGAACGGTTGAATTGGCGAGCGTTGACGGACGGACGGACGGACGGACGGTCGGACGGACGGTCGGACGGACGGACGGACGGACGGACGGACGGACGGACGGACGGACGGACGGACGGACGGACGGACGAGACACACGTTTTGCCATCAATCGGACGAGACACACGTTTTGCCATCAATCGGACGAGTGACACGTTTTGTCATCAATCGGACGAGAGACACGTTTTGCCATCAATAGATTTTTCGGTATCAAGGACTCACAAAACATTAATTCTGGCTACACTACGTGTAAGAGGATTTTTTTTTCTGTATTTAGCAGAATTCCGGCGCGCGACTACATAAATTTCTCTTCTTACGAAGTGCGAGAACGTAAAAGGAGGGGGGGGGGGAGTTACATTTAAGCTATACCTGTAACAATCCAATTCAATCTTAACAGTTTTCTGAAATCTAATAAGTAGATTTGAACATCTGATTTTTACCATACCAATCTTTCACCAGCAGATTAAAATGTTTTGAAATCTCAAATATAAATGTAGCAATAAATAAAAAAAAGCAGCAGAAGATTTAATGAACAGAAGTGGTGGATCACAAAACAAACACATGTAGATATTTACCATAGATTTTCTGAGAGCTGATTGAAGAAATACAAACGGCAGAAAGGTACATTAAAGACATCAGGTTTCAATTAAAATTTTGAAAAAAATGAATAAATAACTAAATTCAATGAACAAATTGGAAACACATTATTGCCTGATATGAAGTTCCCTAAAGGAGTTCACTCTTACGACAACATGAAAATTGGGAAGACTATCTGGATATTATTTTGACTCACTAAAGTTCTTTTTGTGACAGCTACTGTTCCTACTCTTAATGATAGCTACCTCTATTTTAATGATTGAGGTATCCATCATTCGAAAGAATCTGCGGTGTAATGTTTTATGGCATTTAGTAAACTATGGGCGAGGGGGAGAGCGAGAAGTACAGGACGTATAGAAAATATGCAACCCAACTGGACTGCTTCCCCAAGTATCCAAAATTTACCAAAAAGTACATGTCTGTATTCAAAACACCTACTATTTCCTACTTTGCTTACTATAAATCTACGTATTTACTATAAACTATTAAAAATGTAGTAACAACAATTTTTTCTTCAATTTTTGAGGTATTGTGTGTCTTTGAACTTTATAAAGAACCACCACCGATTATTATTGGTAGGCTCGAGGCAGAAGTTTGTTGGGGGCCCATTTTACTTCACTACTAAACAAATTAATATTGGAAACAATCAATAAATTCCTCAACGGCAATGTTTCTTAACGAAACTTTACATTTTCGCAGTTATAGTTTTATTCAATAATAATATTATCTGCGAATTATTTACTTCAGTACTCAATTATATCATTATTAAATTTTCTAATCTTGCTAGTGTTAAAGTGCTATTCAATGAAAATTGAAATATGTTATGAATGTGATAAAATATTTAATGTTTAATGGGGTTTTAATTGCTAATAATTAAACTTTTTATCTTAGACCGAAATATTTTAAATTTGCACCAGTTAGACAAAAAATGTTTAGTTCCATTTTCCACCTGGTGAATGCCGTTAGGATAAAGTCGATTCAGCCCACTTCAATGCGGCCCTGAAAAGGGCACGTGTTCATTGTGGCTCTTATCGTAAGCCTCATTGCGCCGAACCCTGTTCCGTGTACCAGACCTCCCCGGGGCAGGGAGGGGCAGGGAGAGGGGCGGGCCGAAGGAGTGGGAACACGCGATTTGCAAACGCGGACGAGCAAAACCAACAAGCATCGGCCAGACACGGTTAAACTGGAGTCCCTAGATACAAAGAGTAGCGCATTCCATTATTGCACCCATTCCGCCATTTTATGTCCAGTTGGCAGGAGAATTGGAACTGTGTGGTATTCTGTATGTTGAGAGCCGCGAATCTATCCCAAATCGATATTAATAATCCTAAACATCTCCTTAATGTGACCAATTGTTATCACTTCTGTTCAACTTCTGCATTCTGTTTGATGGGGCTATCGGGTGAGAGGATATTAAATCTGCTCTCTGAATCTAGGGACTCTATAGGTTAAACGAGACGCACAATCGCGGAGAGGAAAATCAGTCACGGATCCCTAGCGCTCGAGTGGAAAGTGTTGAGAAGACCAGTGGCGTAGCGTGACTCACACTTTTGGGGATGCTCAACAATAACACACAAAATGTCACTACCAACTACTTCATCTAACAGGCGAACGCAACACAAGGCAGATACACTGGGACACTGGGACTACTTCCACGATCTCGATTGCTTACGACGGTGTAGGCGCTTCCCACAAAATCCTCACAGCAGTCAGGGCTGCCGATGTCTTGAAAGCAAATTATACAATGGCTCAGCTTTAATTCTTATACGCGAATGGCAATAAGACCATTTGTTAATTTATACATTGCAGACTTAAATATGATGTAATCTATTTAAGAGATAATACAATTTCTTGGATATTAATTAAGAAATAGTAGTCAGGCATTATTTCTACAGTTTGTACCCATGACCCAGCGGGGACTCCCGAGTGAGAGAGAGAAAGATAATTTACTGACCGCCTGAAGTGTGCTGCGCTCTCGTGCACAAACGAGCTTCTTTCCGCAGTAGACGCTAGCGTAAAGCAGTCGGGTTTCTCTGGGCCAGGGGTGAAGAGGGGAGAGGGGAACCTCGTCATCTGCGCATGCGTCATTGCTCGTCGCAATCTGGCGGCAGACGCTAGAAGTATTTTAGCTTCCAAGCTATCAGAGGCCAGTTTCAACAGCCCGCCGAATTCAGTCATAGGAAATCAATTTAAAATTAATACAAAACGTGTTTCGCTCAACAGACCACTTGTAAGATTATCAATACAGTATTTAATGTTCTTATATACGGGGATGCTCAGCATCTCAGCGTCCCCTGACGCTACGCCACTGGAGAAGATCCACCCGATCTGCGCCACCGAAGGATTCCGGCAATCATCACACTGCCGCGCATATTTTAAAAATGAATAATTACATGCCTGTGGTCAGTTAGGCCCTCGGCAACGGAGGATGAACCAGAGTTGTGCCGTAGACTACAATTTTACGTCTACGCGTGTTTTTTACGCGTCATCTACGTGTAGTCTACGTGACTCTTTGTGCGTGTAGACTACGTAGACAATGTATTCTGTGTAGACTATTTAGTTTTCCACATCAAATAACCCAAAAAAGTTTATTATAAGTAGTAATAGTAGAAGCATGTTTTAATGTAATATAAAAAAAATATTTACGATTCAGTAAGTCAAACAAAATATACCATTCCTGATGAAGAAATGACATCCTCCGTATCACTCTCAAGACATCAGTAGGAACTTATTCCAATTTGCACTCCTTGAGTGCTCCTTTAGATGTGATTCAATCAATTTCCAATAATTGTAAATAAATTTTGGCTTTGGGGACGGAGCCTGACCCTCTTTAGATTCGCCCCACAAAAAAGGTATAATACCATTGTCTACATACATTACCTTTGTCTACGCAACGTCCGTTGTCTACGCGTTGTTTACGTGTAGACATAGACTATGGTTCTTTAAGCGTAGACGCACATCACTGGGATGAACTAATACATATAGAAATGAGTACCTATAGAAATGCACTTCACGCATCAAGAACAATCTATTTCATGTGTTTAAGTCAAATTCAAAAGAAGGTTATGGGGAGGGGGTGTCGAAGAATTATTTGGGCAATTTACGTTTTGGTCGATTACGATGGAGATTATGTTTACGAAGTTCAAAATGAAGTGCAGATGGAATTTTATTAATTTTGTGACAGAATTTTGCCGAAATTTGTAGAAAAAACGTTTTTAATTGGAAGTATACCCAACTCAGAATGAATCTGTATGTTTGGAGTAAACCAAGAGGCTTTAACAAAAGTTCTTAGACGGGTATTCTGGAAAAATTGTATTTTATTAATGTTCGTTTTAGAAGCTGATCCCCAAATTGGATACGCATAAGATATTACAGGCCGAATTATTGTTTTATAAACGTCAGGCGCGGATCCACGGGGAGGGAAATGAGGGAAATTTCCCCTCCCAAATTTTTTCAGTAACTATTCATTTTAACTTATCACGAAACTTTCAAGCAAAAATATTTTCGTACAAGCATTAAAACGAATAAAATTGTATTGCAACATGAGCTGAGTTTAGCCTGAGTCATTCTACATAAACTGTAATATGATACATTCGACCAAAACATTTTGAAGACGAAAATTTCCCCTACCAAAATTCGTCTCCGCCCCCGCCCCCTGATAAACGTGCAATTGAGTGAGTTGAGCACGCGTTCGCCTCGAGCCGGTCGGCGACTGTTTCGGTTTCCGCGGCAACGTCGGCGGCGCTCCCAGACGCGCTCCCAGCTTCGCGCTTGCTCGTGCCATGGCGGGCGCGCGGGCTCCGACGTCCTGCACGCGATGAGCGGACGCGCAGCGGGCCGATGATGGCGTACTGCTCCATCAACGCCGCCGCCGCCGACGACGATGACGACGAGGGCGAGGGCGAGGAGGAGGATGGCAAGGGCTCCGCGGAGGGCGCGCTCGTGGAGGCCGAGACGCGCGAGATCATCCGCGCCCTCCGCCACGTGGTGGCGCGCGACCCGCTCGCGGCCGAGCTGCACCTCTCGCTCTTCGCCAGCGCCGTGCTGAGCCGCAGGTACTAATTATACTGCGATTTTTGTAGGAAGAGCTCTCAAGATAACTCAAATCCCATCTTCGCGATGGAATATGTCACGGCATTTCGTATCATTCACAGTCGTTCCGCTAGATTTCGCACGATCGCGACCGTATGAAGCAGTGCTTGCGGTCATGCGACTTCTACCGGCAAGACCGAGAAAAGACGCGAAATGCCGTGACATATTCCATCGCGAAGATGGGATTTGAGTTATCTTGAGAGCTCTTCCTACAAAAATCGCAGTATAATAGCCGCGCGACAACTGTAAGCTCTGCCCGTTAGTGTAAACGCAGGATCGACGTTTTAGGATGCAAGACAAACATCTGTTTAATCTGGTTAACATGATGTGAAAGAATGGTTTCGAAATTCGTATATCCTAATTTAGGCACTCCTCAGTTTTTCATGTCGGTTGGTTCTTCTCTGGATTCGGGATCTTACCAGCGACCTTCGAATCCAGAGGTACCTACGTAGGATATGAGCGGACCCCAACAGCGAGGCCTTCGGCAGTTAGTAGGCGAGATCCGCATGAAGGCCGAAGTCTATGACATAAAAGGTATCGTGCGGATTTTGAGTGTTTATTGGTTGCACGGTTGGGCACGCAATATTTATTCTCTTCTTCTTGTACCGTAGAAGAAAGCATCAAGAGGTCTAAACATCGAGTGGCTCTTGGCTGCTTAGAAACTCGAGCATTGAAATCCTGGAAACTTTAATTTCCCTTTCAAATTTAACTTTTTTTAAACAATTCAGGTAACCCAGCACGACAAACAGTTTCGAAGTCTTGCAATTTGGAGCGGTAGACTTGGATCTTCTTCCTTGAGCAATGAAGGATGAGCCATGTGATGAGTCAGTTCTATGCTTGCTCCGAATAAAGGGCCTGGACGAAGGTAAATTCAAGTGCGCTACGAGGTCCATTGTACAGGGTATCGCTGCAGCAACCGGCTGGGAACTACTTTGCCATTAGCCCCGTTGAGAGGAGAAGAGTAAGGTCAGCAGCAATAACAACCGGCAAGACAGCACGATATTCCCACCTAGCCCCTCTCCTCTTACGTTACTTCCTTGCTGGTGCAGTAAAGGGACAGCTTGAATACCGGTTGATGCTAGAAATAGTAAATCAGAAGCCCAGATGAAATTAATATAAAGGGCTTAAACGTTTGTTTGAAACATTTTGTGTTGTAATACTAACCTAGCTTAAACTCAAGAACCACCGAACCACAAAGCAGGAGAAAAGGGAAAGTAAGCCGGATGACAATTCCTGCTATATATCGTATTTTCTCGCATATACAAACCCCCACCCCATTTCCCCCCAGAAAACTGGCAACAAAATGGAAGGGGGCTTATACGAGAGTATCTCGAAATGAAGTGAAACAATTTTTCAAAAAATGTTTTCCACTTTTCAACAATGTAACAAACGGGTAGATATTTGTATTTCCAACATGCCACAAGCAGTTTTCTTAGAACATTTTGTTAATGAAAATGACGGGAATTGGCAGTTTTAAACAATATTTTTGCAACGAATAATATACAAATATTCATTTAAAAAACAGGAGGGAAGCTACACGTGAGGTGTGCCTGCAGTTGTCTCATTGATTGATTTCGGACGCATCAACGTCTAAGGTCATTAGTCCGGTAAGCATAGTGCAAGTTTTTATTGCGAGTAGTCGCGATGACCTTCCAACCGCTGGCTAGCGAGATCCGGTGCCGATATATGCCGGCTTGCGGGGATTTTCCCCCACCATGTATCTCCCACAAGCGTGGCACCGCCCCAGCTGGGACAGCTCCTGACAAGTGTGACAGTTTGGTGCACGTGAGTGTGTGTAAGTAAGGGGGTGAGGCAAGGACAAGGAACAGGAAGGGAAGATCGCGCGCTGTCGGTGGCCCGTTAGTTAGGATACTACTCCGGCATTCGCCTGGTGTTGATCGGAGAAAGCATGGAAACCTACCGATCAGATCAGAGCAACCGTCCGCTAGAATTCTCGTTCAGACAGCTTCTGAACTCGACATAGCTCTGTAGCTAGGGTCGAGAATCGTAACACGGGCGGGACGCGAACCATAGGACTTCTGGTGAGTAGCACTGCAGTGCCATCGGTTGTTGCCCTGAGCCACCATTGCCGATCGCTGTACTCGAGCAAATATATATATATATATATATATATATATATATATATATATATATATATGAGGCACTGAGGGCACAAGCGGACTAACCCACATTCTTTATGAATGTGGGTTAGTCCGCTTGTGCTCTCAGTGCTTCATATATAAGTGCTATGCCAGAATTGAGACCCCCCAGCACTTGTACTTTATTAGGGGACCGAAGCCCCAGGGTGAGTCCCTAGGCGGTGACCTTTACCTACACCCTTCTCAGGTGTACAAGTACACCTTCCGACCAAAATCCGGATCCCGACGGAACGCAGTTAGCCATCCCGGCAACCTCCCCATACAATGCCTGGGTCTAAGGCCGGCCTGGCAGCTCAGAGCTACTAGCTACTCGGGCTAGTATCGGAGTCAATGTTGCCTGTATGACAACGCGTCACTCACTCTCTCAGTCTGAATCAGTGAAAAACTAGTGATTGACACTGACTATTCACTGATGGTGTCAGTTATAACCCTGCCACTGACAATCAGTTAATTCAACTGAACAAATCAGTGAAAATCGGGTCCCCTTTTTGAATCAGTGAAACTTCACTATTTGAATCACAACAGCAGCACGTGAACGACTGAACGATCAGTGAGCGATGGTGGCGCGGCACTTTTACCACAGACGACTAGTGAAATTCTGGCGGTCATTATGAAAAGATTCGCATATTCCCTGATTGCCAGCGAAACTACACATTTCGACTGAAGATATCAGTGACTTCGGCTCTCACTGGTTGAATCAGCGACAATTTCACTGATTCAGATTCAGAGAGAACATGCGCCGGGACGCCATCCTCCTCTATGCCCTGAGTATTTGGTCACTGCTACGACGAAGCCAAGAGCCCAACTGGGGGCCGCCCGAACCAAGGTCCGCTCTCTGAATCTGAATCAGTGAAATTGTCACTGATTCAATCAGTGAGATCCGAAGTCACTGGTATCTTCAGTCGAAATGGGTAGTTTCGCTGACAATCCGCAAATATGCGAACCTTTTCATAATGACCGCCAGCATTTCACTGGTCGTCAGTGGTAAAAGTGCCGCGCTACCATCGCTCACTGATCGTTCAGTCGTCACGTTCAATTAGTGTCACAGACTTCACTGATTCAAACAGTGAAGTTTTACTGATTCAAAAAGTGGACCCAATTTTCACTGATTTGTTCAGTTCAATTCACTAATTGTCAGTGGCAGGGTTATAACTGACCCCATCAGTGAATAGTCACTGTCAATCAGTAGCTTTTAACTGATTCAGACTGAGAGAGCGGGCGGCTCGTGGGCCCGCATCCCCGGAGCACAGTCGAGCAATGTGTGTGTGTGGGCGGGAGGTGCGCGTCGGTGGCGCAGCCGCTGCCCGCCGAGTACGACCGGCCCGGGGGCCTGCAGCGCCTGGCGGCGGCGCTGCAGGCGGCGCCGGCGCTGCGCCTGCTGGTGGACGGGTCGCCCGCGGCGGCGCAGGCCGCGCCCACGGCGCTGCACCTGCTGCGCTGGCTGCTCACGCCCGCGCCCCTCGCCCCGTCCGCGCCGCCCCCGCCGCCGCCGCCGGCCGCCGCCGCCCTCGCGCACTGGCCCTCCGCGCTGCTCCGCGCGCTGCCCCGCCCGCCGCCGGCGCGAGACGCCCCCGCGCCCAACCACCTCTTCGAGGTACTCTCTCAGGTGTACAAGTACACCTTCCGACCAAAATCCGGATCCCGAAGGAACGCAGTTAGCCATCGCGGCAACCTCCCCATACAATGCCTGGGTCTAAGGCCGCCCTGCCAGCTCAGAGCTACTAGCGCACGCTCCGCTGCCACCCACGTTTCCCGGCGCGCCAACCGATATTATTCCCGTAAGCGTACTGCATGTCATTTCCCGGATCTGGTGTTGCTCCTCCATCACTAACAAGTGAGATCCGGCGCCGATCTTCATGTCAGCTACCGGGGGTTTCCACTCGCAGGTATGGCTGTCATTAGTACCGTAAGCGTAGTGCACGTCATTTCCCGTATCTGGTGTTGCTCCTCCATCATTAAAAAGTGAGATCCGGCGCCGATCTGCATGTCGGCTACCGGGGGTTTCCACTCGCAGGTATGGCTGTCATTAGTCCCGTAAGCTTAGTGCATGTTATATCCCGTATCTGGTGTTGCTCCTCTATCACTAACAAGTGAGATCCGGCGCCGATCTTCATGTCGGCTACCGGGGGTTTCCACTCGCAGGTATGGCTGTCATTAGTCCCGTAAGCTTAGTGCATGTTATATCCCGGATCTGGTGTTGCTCCTCCATCACTAACAAGTGAGATCCGGCGCCAATCTTCATGTCGGCTACCGGGGGTTCCCACCCGCAGGTATGGCTGTCATTAGTCCCGTAAGTTTAGTGCATGTTATATCCCGGATCTGGTGTTGCTCCTCCATCACTAACAAGTGAGATCCGGCGCCGATCTTCATGTCGGCTACCGGGAGTTTCCACTTGCAGGTATGGCTGTCATTAGTCCCGTAAGCTTAGTGCATGTTATATCCCGGATCTGGTGTTGCTCCTCCATCACTAACAAGTGAGATCAGGCGCTGATCTTCATGTCGGCTACCGGGGGTTTCCACTCGCAGGTATGGCTGTCATTAGTCCCGTAAGTTTAGTGCATGTTATATCCCGGATCTGGTGTTGCTCCTCCATCACTAACAAGTGAGATCCGGCGCCGATCTTCATGTCGGCTACCGGGAGTTTCCACTTGCAGGTATGGCTGTCATTAGTCCCGTAAGCTTAGTGCATGTTATATCCCGGATCTGGTGTTGCTCCTCCATCACTAACAAGTGAGATCCGGCGCCAATCTTCATGTCGGCTACCGGGGGTTTCCACTCGCAGGTATGGCTGTCATTAGTCCCGTAAGCTTAGTGCATGTTATATCCCGGATCTGGTGTTGCTCCTCCATCACTAACAAGTGAGATCAGGCGCTGATCTTCATGTCGGCTACCGGGGGTTTCCACTCGCAGGTATGGCTGTCATTAGTCCCGTAAGCTTAGTGCATGTTATATCCCGGATCTGGTGTTGCTCCTCCGTCATTAAAAAGTGAGATCCGGCACCGATCTGCATGTCGGCTACCGGGGGTTTCCACTCGCAGGTATGGCTGTCATTAGTCCCGTAAGCTTAGTGCGTGTTATATCCCGGATCTGGTGTTGCTCCTCCATCACTAACAAGTGAGATCCGGCGCCGATCTTCATGTCGGCTACCGGGGGTTTCCACTCGCAGGTATGGCTGTCATTAGTCCCGTAAGCTTAGTGCATGTTATATCCCGGATCTGGTGTTGCTCCTCCGTCATTAAAAAGTGAGATCCGGCACCGACCTGCATGTCGGCTACCGGGTGTTTCCCCTAGCAGGTATCTCCGTCAGATGGGGCATCGCTCCAGCCGAGACAAGCTCTAAGCTTCCGACTGGTCTCCCGACACGTGTGGTAGTGTAGTGCATGTTAGTATAAGTGTATGTGTAAGGGGAGAGAATAGTACAAGGAAGAGGAAGGAAAGATCGCTCGCGGTCCGTGGCCCGTTTTTTAGGGTACTGCTCTGGCATTCACCTGGTGATGAACGGAAAAAACACGGAAAACCCCCGACCAACGCAGCCGGCCGCTAGAATTCATCTCCAACCAGCGGCTGACTTTGATCTAGCGATCTCGATAGCGTCAAAAATCCGCCACTGACGGAGCTCGAAACCTACGATCCTTCGGTCTCTTCGAGGTACTACGTATAGTGCGATTTTTCTGTCTCTCAAACCCCAATGGCCACGATGGAATATCACACGCCACTTCGCGTCTCTCTCGGTTATACCGCTAGAAGCCGCATGATCATAAGCACTGCTTGATACGGTCGCGATCATGCGATATCTAGCGGCACGACTGAGAAAGACGCGAAATACCGTGACATGTTCCATCCTGAAGACGGGCCTTGGGAGGCAAAGTTAGAAAAATAATCTCAGTATAGGTTGTCGAAAGCGGCCTAAACACGCTCGGAATACGTGACAGTTTTGGCTCTTTCCGTTTCCGACCTCCGGGCAAACACGAGCGTCGGTGGCCACATCCCGGAGAGTAAAACTCACAAACGGAATCGGCCGGTTCTTGATTTACTTCGCGATATATTTTCGAGGTCGCACGTATCCTGAAGGTCTTCCCGCGATTCCCTGCTCCGCAGGCAGTGACGTGGGACAAACGCGATCCTCGCCCGAATAAACAAAGTACCGGATGGTGCGGGCGGCACAGACAGACGGCCGCTGAGCTTGGAACTTGCGGTGAAACTGGGCGCCTACAGAATTAAACACAAGTCACGCAAATATGGACGGGCAAATGTGTCATGTTTCGCTGACGTGAATGGGTTCCTTGGTACATAGTGAGACTATGGATAGTGAGATGGGTCGATGACTTGCGGTCTTGAGACGCAAACGTCCCCGCAGCCGAACAACGTGTCTCCGGTGCGTCCATTTTCGAATGGCCCGATTCTCCATTATCTAGAAGGGGATTCGGCAGTCCCGCGAGCACGAGGATGTCAGGCTAAGGCTAGAAAAGAGCTGAAGATCCATGAGACGAAGACTTATTCAAAACCGATCATGTTGAGAGGAATTTCAGTCAGGGTAAGGTCTTCCTACAGAAAAAAATCACATTCCTTCATAGACAAGCTCCCTTTTCTATGTCAGAACAACACTGACTGGTCTATCCAGGCTTTACGTCCCCTTTCGAGGATATACGAATTTATGAATGATGATACGGATGGCATGAAGGAGTATGAGGCGTCTTAAATTTACCTGCGTACTGCACTTGTTCACAGGTCATCAATCCTAAGATCCACGAACAATGGCGCGAAATGGCACGGGGTAAGAAAATAGTTTCTGGATTCATCGGCCAGCCACTGGACAACTTCTTCAGGTAGAGTACATTTTCGCATTACAAACAGCGGGGCAATCGAGGAAAATACTTTTTTGTAACTGCGTAGAACTACTGTAAATAGCGTACCTGCCAGTGTATCCCAACTCCGATTCACATACGAGAACAGAAAACAAATGAAGTAAGATATAGTCAAATATCGTTTTGGAACAAAATAATTTAATAAATTACAGAGATAGGTCAATATGTAAGTTCTTGTCACAGTGACCCGTTGTGTAGCAATGGACTAGTTTTAAACCCTGGCTTCTGAAACAACAACAGGATAACGAACAGACATACACTGTCCTAGGTAATTTCGAGTAGCTGAACATTTGACCATTCTTGCTTCATGCCCCTTCCAGACTAACCTTCCAAGTTTGCCGGTCGAATTCACGTTCTCCCGGTCGTAAACAATGGGTTTATAAACCTCGTTCGTTAAATTTATGGATGTGTTATATTCCGTGGGATTTTATACATGTCTCCGGTAATTTAAATATTCCATAGGGCCCTAAACTCACCTTGAAACGCACTCGCCTCACTGATCGTGTCTCATTATGGAAACACGACCTTCATAGTCGGCGGCGAGCAACACCGATGCTCTTCGGAGCTTAACGATCCCTATTGGGATCGACTCGACCAATCAAGAAAAACTTCTTTCTAATATGTCAACTCTATTTAATCATTATAAGTCAACAATCAACCTATGACTATTTATGTACCCTATTTTAAACATAATTCCGATTCTATTTACAAAAAATTCTAAAATATATAATATTCGTACAGCGTTCTCTCAAATTTCTTTGTTAAATGTAAAGATATAACCAATGTTGAAAAACAAAAAGTATACACAAATTAATTGTGACACCTGTAATTGTAAATATACTATAAGTAAATCGTACTTTATGCAATTAGTTTATAATGTTAAGCTTTTTTGCATGGGTACATGTTTTGAAAAGGAGCGACGTTAGGACCGAATTATTTTTAAATTTGTATGAATGCAATAAAGCAACATTATAAACGAGTTGCATAGGCTATTTTATATATATCAGCATTATAAATTTATAAGAGAATCAATCTTAATTTTCCGAAACAACTTTCTTGTGACGTGTCGGGTATTTGACATCTGTGGCCGGCTGTTCCCTTTACTGCTACCACCCCACGATTTTCTCGCTGCAATTGGCTGAATACGTGATGACGCAATCATTCGTGCTGAAAAATGCCAATGTGCCACCTTTTTTCCCTTAAAATGTCCTTTTAAGAACAATTTCTTGCAGCAGAAAAGGTCGTTCATAATGCAGGTTACGAAAAAGGATCTTTAGAAATTAGAATAAAATAACACTTAAATATTTAAAAACTTGATTCTACAAAACATAATGCGATAACAAAACATCCTCACTTTACATGATTGTAAATAGAAAGGTACCGACATTTTAGAATGTGAACAAATTAACATTAGAAAATGATCTCTGAAATGTTAGAAAAAATTCCAAAGATACCCTAAATTTACAAACTGGTACATCTAAATTAAGTAATAAATATCATCATGTACTATATTTTTCTCTTAGTATGCTATTTATTGTAAGAATAAATTTTTGAATTCATTATTCCAAATTCGTTGATGTGTTCATCACATTATAAATATACATGAACTCATAGACAAACTCACAGCATTTCGATACTAAATGTACCTCCATAAAGCAGTTAGAAATAAAAATGTTGATTCTATATGTTGTGATTACGATTTGCCATTTCGAAATTGACAGTAAAATCCCATCTTATACTCTAACTGCTGATGTCTGTAGCATGGTGCACTGCGGTTTGAGACCAGGAGGAGAGAACATTAAGATTCGGCGAAGCCTCAAAGCAGCCCTCACCGATAGCACTGCTGGGTAAGTGATCAAACGAGAACTTCTTTATGCGAATGTGAATTACTGCTCATTTGAAACCTTAAGATGGAATTACTTTATATAAGAGAAAAGGTACAATCGAAGGATCCAATAATTATAAATATATTACTGCCACTGCATGCATTTTTAATTATTCGCGTTCGCGAAATCGCGGTCTCGCAATCTATATTAGTGAGTGATCATCGGAAAACATCCACAGATACTGCCTTTTGGTTAATAGCTGAAAAATATAAATATGGTCGCAGATCTCTATAGTCTACAGAGTTATCAGGGCTAAATAATCCTTGAAGTAAAGATAAATGAGAAAAGCTGAATTGCCTGCAATGCGTCGATTGCACATTGTCGAATTCTTCACAGCCGACCTGGCATATGTCGGGTTGTGGGCAATAACACGGTAACCCACAATTTACAAATGAAAATAATAGTTATGAATAATGCCTTAGAAATCTCTCAAGCATAAAAAGTTTTCGTTTTGGGATAAGTGTATCGAGAGAATGCAGCAAAGTGGTTATTAATTTAAAAAATTAAATTTTTGCTTTGTTTAATATTGACGGTAGCATCTCTGTTAGTGCAAAACGAGCCTCCTGTGGGTTACCATGTTATTGCCCACAACCCTTCAGAAAGGGGAAAAGATTTCTGGAGCTCGTCCCCGTAGTTTCTGGCCACCTGCAGAATATTTCACTTGTGCTGGTTATTTATTTATTTGGTCAAAAACAGTAAAAACTGTATATGACGTGTGAGGAAAGATTACCTGCGCACATTTTCTTGAGGTCCAGAATAATGATGATGATGATGATGATGATGATAATAATAATAATAATAATAATAATAAAAGCAACATTTGAAAAACTAGAAACAAGAATTTAGAAAATAATTATTATTTTAGAAAAATAAAAATTTGAAAAATGTTTGTTCCCGAGTTATAGAAAATCTATTTCAACGGTAAATGAACTGTTGATTTGATGTTTCTGCATTGCTAACAAAATAGTTCTACTCCTACCACTACAAGCAAAAGGAGTACTCAACAAAACGTGCGCACAGTGAAGCTACATTTACGTCCTCAAGCAAAACAAGGAGCCATCTCAGTATTTGCTCAATGGATCAGGGAAACTGGACAAAAATCTGATCGAGATGGGGGTCATTGACCAGGAAGCTGACGTACATTACTTGTTACAGGCGTATTGAATATTTTTTAAAAACATTTATACAATACAAACGTAAACTAATTCATTATATATCATTGTTTTGTTACAATAAACATTATTTTTCTTTTTGACGATCAGTATAGTCTCTAATTGTATAGAAACAGTTTTACAGCAGAAAAGATTTTACTTTTAACTTAAATTTGTGTACCGACTTTAATTGTTTAATGTCATCTGGCAATGCATTGTAAAGTAACGTACGTGAATTGTATGCAGATTTCTTGTAGTGAGCTGCTGATACTGACACTTGATTGGTTGAGTGGGTGTTGGGCAGCAGCGAGTCGCACGATACGCGTTGTCAAAGACAAACTGCCTTGAATGAAGACCTTACTGGCTCGATCTGTGTAAGGGTTTCGCAAAAAGAATTGGGTTCTGGGTAGCCGAGTGATCAAATGGGTTAATTAGCCTGAACAGGCGGATTAAATTAAACCACTCCGAGCTGCGAAAAAACTTATATTTGGGCACTTTTTCACGGTATTTCCACCCATGCTTTATCAGCTTTGGAGCGTGCCTCCCTCGCCCAGGCACATTCCGCTTCATTAATTGGTTCGATTAGTATGTTCACGCGGATTTAAATACAAGAAGTTCAAACGTATTAACTGCATGCGTTGGTCATACGTTGGCTCGTACTGCATTTCGATCGCCCAAGTAAGGGTTGGGCAGCAGGCTGTTGAAAGCGCATTATTTATTGCAATTGGCCCGCTCAGGTAAATTTAATTAAATCTGTATGAGGTTTTTAAATATTCTTTGTCTTCACGAAATTTTCGGGCATCCCGTATCTACTACTTTGGCCAGTGCCTCGCTCGTCAGGTACAGACTGGACAGCTGCAGCTAAATGCGCATTATTAATTGGTACAATTGACCTGCTCTAGTGGTGAATTTAAGCACATCTCTCTGAGATTCTAAGGTATGTACATCGAGTCTCCGTGTAATATTCGGGCACCTTGCATCAGCTTTAGCTGGTGCTTCGCTCGTCCAGTCACGGGCTGGACAGCTGCAGGTAAATTCGCTTTATTAATTGGTTCACTTTTTCTGCTCTAGTGGCAAATTTAATTAAATGTCAATGAGATTCTGAGGCATGTATGAACGACACCTCTTCGTGTAATTATCGGGCATCTTGGAGCAGCTTTGGCTGGTACTTCGCTCCTCCAGATACGGCCTGAACAGCTGCAGCTAAATGAGCTTTATTATACTTCGCTTTATTTAGGGTCGATTGACGTTTTATCAGCTGTTACGGTGTCATCTAATTGGAAGATTAGACATCTGTTGCAGCCGTCTACAGTAGAAGTCTGATAGTCTACTGTAAGCGTCATCCAAGCTTCCGATTGGATGACACCGTAACAACTGATTTATATTTATATCGAAGTATTGGTGCAATAGGTCTGCTGTAGTGGTAAATTGAAGTAAATCTCTGTGAGATTCTAAAGTATGTTCTTCGCCTCTTCGTGTCATATTCTGGAACCCTGTCGCCGTTGCGAGTGCGTGGGCGTGCAGGTCCGGTCTGGGCAGCAGCGAGCTGAATACGCTCCATTAACTCCTTCACTTGGTCTGCTCTAGTGGTGAATCGAAGTAATTCTCTAAGAGATTCTACGTAATGTATTTCGCCTCTTCGTGTAATTTCCGGGCGCCCCGTAGCCGTTGCATACGCGCGCATGCGCAGGTCCGGTCTGGGCAGCAGCGAGCTCTATATGCTCCATTAACTCCTACAATTAGTCTGCTGTAGTGGTGAACGGAAGTAAACCTCTAAGAGATTCTAAGCTATGTACGTCGCCTCTTCGTGTCGTATCCTGGAGCCCTGTCGCCGATGGCAGCAAAACAGCTGATTCCTGTCAGGGACAAAGTTACAAAAATCGCAGTATATGTACGTCGCCTCTTCGTGTCATATCCTGGAGCCCTGTCGCCGTTGCGTGTGCAGGTACGGGCTGGGGCAGCAGTGATCCGAAGGAGCTCCATTCACTCATTCAAGAGGCCTGCGGAGGCAGGAAATGCTAAGACCCACAAGCGTTCATCCGCAAAACTCCATTGCGTCCCGTATCCAGGGTGCGTGCGTTGGCAGGTCCGGGCTGAGCAACAGCGACCTGGGCGCGCCGCTGCTGTGCGTGGCGGAGTGCGAGTGCGTGGTGGAGATGCCCGGGCTGGCGGTGGCGGCGGCGGGCGACGACCTGTACCTGGTGCTGCTGGACGGGCGGCTCGCGCGCCTCACGCGGCTGCACGTCTTCAAGAGCGACGCGGAGCAGGCGGTGGCGGCGGCGGCGGCGGTGGCCGCGGCGGCGGCGGCGTCGGCGGAGGCGGCGGCGGCGCCCGCCGCCAAGGCCGGGTCGAGGTCGGGGTCGGGGTCGCGGGCGGCGTCGGCGTCGGGGTCCGTCGCCGGCCCGCGCCGCCCCAGCGCCTGGGCCCCCGCCCGGTCGCCCCTCCGCCTCCCGGAGTTTAAGTTCGAGGTGGAGATGCCCAGGAAGTCAGGGTACGGCTTCCCCCTCCCAGCTCCGCCCCGCGAAGGATAGATAGCCTTTTCGGTCACGCGAACGATTCTATTCACACGCATTTCTCCCAAATAGTATTAGGGCGTGGTCGATTCCTTGTAACGTGAAAGAAACAAGAAATGATTTACTTTCATTTCCCAAATGTGAGCGAACTTGTGCTAGGGATGTGGTGGATATAATTTTTGTCCTTCAGCCAACTGGAGAATGCTCGCTTGGAACGAATACAATTTCAATTCTTACAATATTTAGGGACAATATCGTTACAACCTAAATCATTCGTAAAAACAATCCCTAACCTCACACGACATACAATGAACGGACGTTTCCCAGACATCAGCTGGCTACCGGTAAATACATTTTGCAGTGATGCAGTCTTCTGAAATGCTGAACTATTTTAGAACCTGTCCGAATGTCCTGATCGAAGCATACGGTTAGAGCCAAACTGTATTCGAGCGTTACGTGAATTAGCGTTCCTTGAATACTTGAAAGACTCATTAGAGTGCCGGTGAGTTCCGGCGAACACTGTCTAACGCCGAAGTTGGTAGAACGGTAACAAATGGACTTTTATTTGGACGAACTGATCAGTCAACATGGACGCCCATAAACAAATTTCTTTACTTTGTGAACAAAAACACCTAGGAAAGTGGAAAACATGAGGTTCAGGACACCAAGGATATCTTCAGAAAAGTATGGTCAAACATTTCAGTACAAACTGAAATGGGATGTTGCTAGTTTCTACCAAAAATTAATCTTATCTCACCAAAGCAATATTCGCAAGAATTTGAAGACGAATGGCTGGTGCACTTGAAGGCAGTGTGACTACTTTTTGGCAGAATCAGTCAGCCGTTCGCGCTCAAATATTGGCGTGGCAAATGCGGATCCTCTTCGAACGTATCCCAGAACATACGTTCCTTTCTTGAATGCTAAGCTAGCCCAGTGGAGGGTGATTTTTTTTTCCGAATTTGCTTGAATGCTAGTTAACTCAATGGATTCGTGATATTTTTCGAATTATTTCGAAAGCTAATAAGCCTTCAGTGATTCGTGGCTTTTTCCGGCAGTGTATTTCTCATGATATTATTTCCTTTCGTGAAAACGCCTGAAGCTGGACACGAATGTCCCCGGATAGTTCCAATCACACATCATGTGCTGAATCGACCACAGCAACAGCTGATTCGCGTTTGTTGCATTAGGATATTCGGCTTGGATACTATTTACAAAGCGCATATAGTATTCACAAAACGCAAATAGTATTTGGAATTGCAATGAAAATAGAATTCTCCATAGGCTGCCGTCCTACAGCCATATCTAAATAAAACACTATTTATTTTGTTTGCGTCGTACTGTATTGGTATTTGTTATCGTTTGTGAGTGTATGAGGTAATACTAGTAGATAAACAGCGGGAGCTGACTTTTAATAATTTGTCACATTCTCTTTCTACGAAACCAACACAGGTCGTTGAAAACAGCTTGTTTGGCAAAAGAAGGCAGTTTCGCCACAAAGGAACGAGTATGAACTACTAGTGTATGTATTCTTTGCAATAAAACTTTCTTGAAAATGAAATAAACGTGAGAGTAATCGTCCGAACTTTTTCATTCGTCTTTCGGCCGTTCATTCATGAAAAGGAAGAGAGTACAAGAAGGTATTATAAACTACCTTACTGCTTTCGTTTATAAAATATGTGGCTACAGTACTCAAGTTGCAACAGAGACTCCCTGGTAAAAAAGAGCCCCGACACCTATACTGCGGTTTTTCTAACTTTGCCCCTCGAGGCCCGTCTTCACGATGGAATATGTCACGATATTTCGCGACGTTCTCAGACGTGCCGCCAGATATCGCATGATCGCGACCGTATCAAGCAGTGCTTGCGATCATGCGACTTCTAGCGGCATGACGGAGAAAGATATTATTCCGTGTGATAGTCCATCTTCCATGCGAAATGCCGTGTGATATTCCATCATGGCCGTTGGGGCTTGAGGGGCAGAGTTAGAAAAATCGCATTATAACTCGATACCCCCCCCTTTTTTTCGATTTCCACCCCTCCAGTTACCCTGGAGGGGCGGGAATTTATTCAATTACCGGAATACACTGCACTCCAGCCGATTAGGCTAATGGAGTTAGGGAGGGCTGTTATCTTAAAAATACTACCTTAAAACTGACTTAAAACTATCACATGGCTGGCCTCTTTGGGCCTAGCCTAGCTTTATTTACAGATATTAAATTTTTGTTGATACCCCAAACCGTGATCTGGTGAGCACTGCACGGAACGATCGATTTTGCCGCCCGCAGGCAGGAGCAGGCGGCCGGGCGCAGCTCTTCCGTGTCTCGCGCGTCCGCGCCAGGGTCGGGTCGGCCCTCGCGCGCCAGCGCGGGTTCGGCCGCGCCCCGGCCGGAGGTCGCCGCCACCTCCTCGCCCAGCGCGCTCCCAGATCCCGACGCACAATCCGGCTCCGCGCCCGAGCTCGAGCCCGAACCTGGGTCGGAGCCGGAGCCCGCGCCCGAGTCCGAACCTGGGTCGGAGCCGGAGCCCGCACCCGAGACCGAAGCTGGGTCAGAGCCGGAGCCCGCAGCTGAGCTCGAGCCCGCGCCTGCATCCGAACCCGCTCCCGCGCCGATGCCGACGCTCAAGACCGCGCCTATACCCCGCTATCCCTAGTAAGTGCGCACGCGGCTGGCGCCCAACGCCTTGCGACCACTAGGGATGCGACGTCGCCACGAAAACATCGAGGATCCTAAACATGCTCCAAATTAAACGCCCAACCAAATCCATCGATGTTTTTAAAACAGGATTAATAACCATTGCAGTTTGCGAGGGTGGGAGAGGAGGAGGAGGGGTAATTTGAAAGTGGTATCGTTTATTAATTTTTGGGGGATTTACCAGACGAAACAACGTCAAAAATCATCAGGACAATTAATAAAACGTGGATTATCTGATTGGAAAAATTCAAAACTTATAGAGGTTTCTTTATTGAGGAGAACTTGATTTAATTTATTAACCACTCTTAGCCACTTCGGTCTGAAAAATATTCAATTCATGGATGTCTAAAAATTATTATAGAATTTCTTTGAGGGATTTTTTTCTTTCATTTAAAAAAATATCGATCACTCAAAAACATGCAAAGCAAAACATCGATGTTAAAAAAAACGTGGGCTTCAAAAAATCAATGTTAAATACGAGAATGTCAAATCGTACAACAGAATCATCGATGTCGCATCCCTAGCGTCCTCACGCACCAGACCCAGGCAAGCCACACCCTGCGACCCTTCCCCCGCTCTGACACCCCCTCGCCCGGCACACCACGCCCCGCCCCGCACCCCACCCACGCCCAGCATCGCTCGGCGCCCTACTCCGCGCCCCGCCCAGCTCCACGCCCCGCTCCGCGCCTCACCCACACCCCGCGCCCCACCCACGCCACGCTCCACGCCACGCTCCGCGTCCCGCCCCGTGCCCCACCCGCGCCCCGGTCCACACCTCACTCCGCGCCCCGCCCCGCGCCCCACCCACGCCCCGCTCCACGCTTCGCTCGGCGCCCTACTCCGCGCCCCGCCCCACGCCTCGCTCCGCGCCCCACTCACGCCCCGCGCCCCGCCCTGTGCCCCACCCACGCCCCGTTCCACGCCTCGCTCCGCGCCCCGCCCCGTGCCCTGCACCCCAACCACGCCCCACTCCGCGCCTCACCCACGCCTCGCCCCGCGACCCGTTGCGCTCCGCGCCCCACCCCGCGACCCCCGCGCGCGCGCACAACGCCCTGCGCCATCTATCTCTCGCCAATCAATGTCTCGCCACTGTCCCGCAATTCAATTCCACGCACTCATACTTTCAAGAGGGATGCTAATGTATTTGGGGGGCGGCACGCTCGCATAATAATCTGAGAATTGAAACATTACATGCAATACCAGGCAAAGTATTATTACTAGGGAGCGGACTTTTGTGCCCTAAAAAATCTTGAAATACGCTCTTAAAAATATGCATTTATGACCTAAAAATTCTGAAATATGCCCTTTAATATGCACAGAAAATTAACAATATTTCATTTCTTCTGCAAACCTGTCTTGATCAAATTCTTGGAATGAAATGAAAATATATATATTTGTTGTGCAAACGTAATATAATCTACCCTACTTCGCGAGAGAAATAATCGAAGTAAATTTTCACCTCAGTGAAGTACATTGTATGTCTTGTTTAATTACTTCTGACTGGTTTAAAAAATATGTTCTCAGGAAATACCCCACATTTGCACAAGTATTTTATCATCTACAGAAAACAAATACGCAAACTGTGATTGGCTCTTTCGAATCAATGAACGCTCACAATTACATAAGATTCTTTGAAAAGATGAAACGTTTTATAGTCTCTTTATTTAACGAAATATGCAAAATATGCGCATATACTTACAAGAATATGCAGTATCAGGAAAAATCAGCCAAATATGCACCAACATATTAATCTATATAGCATCATATTCTAACCAAACTTCGAGAAATTTCGCTTAGCTGTGTCCTGAACCAACGGACAAAAATATGCAAAATCATAGAAATCCGCTCCCTAATTATAACGATCTTACTGCATAAACATTATTTTAAGTAGTGTAGATTCTTCTAACTGGAAAAATCAATTTATTTTCTCTATTTTTTGCTCATACGAGGTTGGAAGGTTGTGAACGTAGTGCCCGGTGGTACGCTCCTCTTGCGTACAACTCGAGGCCGCAAGTGAATGCTAATGAAAGATGCAATGAAGTTCGTAATTCGCGAAAACCTTCATTCGAGTCCATGCAATGGCACTTCCGACGTAATACTCCAGATATCGGCTTTTTTTAATCGTTATTTCTTTCAATTATCCACTCAATACCAGTCGGATGAGTGCCCTGAACAGGAAAGATCTATAGCTCTTATAGGTGGGGTTCAGAACGCCCCTAGTCGCCGTATCTGGCCATTCTGTCGACCATCGGCGTTGTGACTTTCTACGGAAATTCAGCAAGGGACGAACCGAACACACCACTTTCGCATTTGTTTGCGAGCTGTGAAGTCAGGTTTTCCACAATACGAGGTAGAGTTCGGTTGTTTCAATGTTTGACTAATTAATCCAGCTCTCCGCATGCCCTCCGGCCAGCTGACACGGTGTTCATATGCACGCCCTACCAAGCGAAGAGGAAGTCGCTCACCGAGACGTTCATCGCAGAGGAATTCTCAGGGTAAGCAACGCGTGCTCGTCACTGGCGAAGCTAGGGGGGGGGGGCACGCGCCCCGGGTGACACCAATTAAAATATTTTTGAATTGCAATTATATAATTTAAATCATTTGATTAAAATGTATATATTAATCAAGACTGGCTGATTTGGCTATATTGTCAATAGAAAATGACATTGCAATAAGCATAGATATTAATGAAGTTATAAATACGTTTTCTGCCCTAAAATCTCGTAAAGAAGTTTTATAAATAACATACATTTGTTGATAAATATATTAAAATGAAACACAACTTATTTAAAAATTATATTGCAATTATTCTTAATTACATAGAATTTTTTGATATATTATAAATAAATATCATATGCAAATATGTTTGTATTTTTAATAAAATAATGTACAATTATGCAGCAATAAATATTTTTATACTTAATTTATGGGGGGGGGGGGTGACACCAGTAGCTTTGGCCCCGGTGACACCAACTGAAGCTACGGCACTGTTGCTTGTTACATCGTCAGGAGTGCACGTACCTCAGTGGTTGAGTGCTTAGCTTACCCTCACACCCCGGCCGATGTGCTTGGATTTTCGAAGGGGAGACAATCATCCAGTATCCATATCGCAATTGCGTTATGTGAAAGAACTGGCTAAATGCTTGGCAAAATTAAGTCCTCGGACAATTTCCATCTTAATCAGATCCCATGCTCGCATATAGCGAGAGAAAATCTCGTGTAATAGATAAATATTGTCGAGACCATTGTTGTGGTGTTCTCTTAAGGTAAATATTGGAGTTAAAATTTACCGGCAACGATGAGTACCTGTAGGCTACCAACACGAAAATTCCCAGCAATTTTGCTGACGTCGGAGATGGACAATGAATTCAAAAGTCCGAGCATTGCCAACGAACAGGTCACGAGCTGGATAGGCAGGGGGACACTGTCGTCCAATCGGAAGCTTCGTTTCGACTTGAATTTCTGGTTTTGGAGTTGCCGAATGAAAGACAGTGCTCTCCTTCCAGGTCGTGACCTTGAAGTGCCAGTCTGTTTAAATTGGAGTACAGAGAGTAGGCGATAGTGCGAATGAAGTTAGACTGACAAGTGGGGAGACCTCGAAAATCAACTTGAACCTCCTAAATTAATTTTCATTAATATAGGAGAAGTACAATGGCATTTCTATCTCCTTTTATCGTGCGTTTCGATATTATTCCTGGGATAGCATCCACAAAATTTGTGAACTTTATTAGACACCATTGTTGTAGTTATATGAGAGTAGAGACAAGAGAAAAAAAATTTGTTGCCTGATTCGTACATTTTATAATGGCCTCTTTCAGAACACCATCAGGAGAACTAGAAGAAATCCGTCCACATGTGCAGCGATACATCAAAGACTTTGAATACCACATCAGGTATTTTTGTTTGGAATATTCAGAATAATCGTTATGTACATTACAAAATAAGAATTGTTGCTCAAGGGATTTTACTAATTAATGTCTTGTCGATATTCAATGGTTCTGTAATATAAAATGTGTTCTATTAGCTTTAAATATTTCCTCATCGATTTGTTAAATCTTAATTAAATTTGAACATTTTGCAAAGGTCTTCACAGCATTCTTTATTGTAGTGGAACTACAGTTTCTTCAATTACATTTTTATTTCTGTGTACTTCAAAAGGGCATCATAGCATTGTATAAAACATCGCCAGGTTTACCTGGAAAGTGGCTAATTAAATTATTCTTGTTTATTTTCAGGGAGACTTCGCCTAGACCAGACAGAGATTTCCCGAGACAGTACAAAGACTTCAGGTTGGGAATTGATCAATTTACTTCTGATTAAACTCGTGGCGCCCCAGCAGCACATACTTTGTCATTTTATTTTTAAAGTTTACTCAGTATTATAATACTAACTGAACTCTTGAGAAATGTCGTGCATTTGAACTCGACTGCTTATGTTTTCAAAACCAGCGACCGTTACTTCTTTTCGGGATCCTCTAATTGACTCAACACATGCTTCTTCGAGGACTTGCAGCCAGCAACAATTTTTGCCGCGTTTGAGATTTGAAGTCGGGGGGGGGGGGTTGGTTTACGAATTTCACATGCTAAACCCACATTTGTCACTGTATCGTCCAAGTTATACGCTGCTTATTGAGGTCCAAAAAGGATCTTAAAAAATCATGTACTTTTTGGGTAATGATGTTATGGCACAGAAATGTCAAGAATGTCAGAGAAAAAGTTCAAACTCTTTCAGTCGAGTTCACTGCGTTTCGTTTCCCTACGGGAAATTCAGCCTAAAAAACAGACAGGGACATACCTCCACGAAAGCTTCTCCAATGGATTACCTAATTTCTTTCCAGAAAGAACGCAAATCTGAGCTTAGATTTCGACCTCCACTTTGAATACTGATTCAAAATTGAAGAATATGTTTATAAATATAAAATATGATTCAAATTTTCTTCCGACATCAAAACATGAGCTGAGCTGCGCCACGGTATAATAAGGGGGGGTGATATTCTGTTTTTGGAAAATCGCAAATAGTTGCGGGCTAGTGAAGCACAGTAACGCACTCCGCGGTGTCAAAACTTTTGATACATTTGGCCAGACGAGGTCAGTTCGGCGCTACGAAATGTGATGATTCTGGAGGAAACGGCGAAAGATACGCGCTTATATACTGCGATTTTTGTAGGAAGAGCTCTCAAGATAACTCAAATCCCATCTTTGCGATGGAATATGTCACGGCATTTCGTATCATTCACAGTCGTTCCGCTAGATTTCGCACGATCGCGACCGTATGAAGCAGTGCTTGCGATCATGCGACTTCTACCGGCAAGACCGAGAAAAGACGCGAAATGCCGTGACATATTCCATCGCGAAGATGGGATTTGAGTTATCTTGAGAGCTCTTCCTAGAAAAATCGCAGTATACTTCGGTTTTTCTTTCTTGGCGCACGGTGGTGTGTCAATAAAATGGAATATCTCACGGTATTTCGCGTCGTTCTCGGTTGTGCCGCTAGGAGTCGCATGATCGCGACTGTATATAGCAGTGCTGGCGATCATGCGATTCCTGGCGGCACAACGGAGAACAACGCGAAATACCGTGAGATATTCCATTTTATTGACACCCCCCCCGTGCGCCAAGAAAGAAAAACCGAAGTATAAGCGTTCCGACTCCGCGATACTCACTGTTTCGTAATGCTGCCCGCATTGTCGTGCGCACGGCCGCGCCGCTTGTGTGTCACACGTACGGGTATCTTGCGCACGCATCATCGTGCAGCAACATTTCAGTACGTTTTTGGGTACAAGGCACTCCATCGTATGGCAGTGTAATTCCCATTAACTCTTCGTACCACCAGTTCTTTGGAAAATTCACAAGGAAGGCGAATTTAGAATGTCTTTTCCAAAAATGGCGGCATCATGATGGTTAACACAAGTCTCCCCTTTCGGATCCTAAGGAAATTTTGAATCACCTGTGTATGCTAAATTCTATCTAGTCCGTGCACTTTCCTTCAACAGGTACGCCATGACCCCTCTCAGGCTCTTTTTTTTTGTTATTTAAGGGTCGCATCAACATCTAGGTCAGTAGCGACCACTATTGGGTTTAACGTCGTGGTATCTATGAGGATGAAACTATACGGTGATGATGGGGGGTGAAACGACGAACACATACAACCATGCCTGAGTCAGGACTCGAACCCGCGACCCTTCGATCCGAGATCGCTACGGCACTATTAACTTAGCGATCTCGGCCACCGGGAATCGGCTCTAAAGGCCCATTCACAATGCAAACGTAAACATAAGTATGGCGTTAAAATAAAAGTTAGGACTACGTCCATAATCGGACTCATTCACAATGCCTTCGCATAAGCATAACACAAGACGTTAAAGCTTGCAAGCTTCTGTGCTTATGCTTATGTACGAAATAAGAAATGAACCAACTCGTTATGTACGTTTAACTCAAAATAGAGTATCGAAATAGGATCGAAGTCGATAGAACGAAGACTGGTTTTCCTAATGGCTTGGTTGATTTTCGACGGTTTTCTGCGTTGTTTTGTAGCGTAGCGTTTTGTAGCGTTTGTAGTTTAGTTTTGTTGTATTCATAGTAGTATCATTTAGTTTTAATTTTTATTAAAATTAAAATACCTAACCTAACCTAACCCAATCTATGGCCGCAAGGCCGAGACGCCGCTGGTAGGCCTTGGCTTGCAAAGAGCTGTTGTGTCACAGTACATACGTACATATTTATAAATATAATATGTGTTTATACGAGCGGGAGTCAACTGAAAAACGTAAAAGTATAATAAAAAAATCCAAATGTGGCGCTAATGTCTTGTAAGTTGATACGCATGTTTGCAATAGTGTGCCAGATGCCTCCTGGATGGCATCATTGGGAAAAAACACAAACTCCAACGCAGAAACAGTGTAAAAATTGATGCCCAATTAGCAACGTCCACCAGAGAGGAACAGCGTACTGTGGTTCGGTTTTTTGCGAAGAGAAGTGAAACCTATTGAAATTCTTCGACGAATGAAGGTTCAGTACGGTGACGCCTCTTTGTCACAGCAGCAAGTGTACGAATGATGTCGGAAGTTCGCAAATGGTGTGACATCCGTGGCCAATGCTCCGCGCCCAAGCCAGGCACATCGCGTTGTGATTCCAGAGACCATTGGCGCCGTTGATACAATCGTGATGGACAACCGTCGAGTGACATTAGACGACATTGCAAAAGCTGTACACATTAGTCACGGTTCAGCACGTCACATTGTGCGTGATGTGCTCCAATTTCATAAGTGTCTGCAAGATGGGTGCCCCGACAACTGACCTCGGAATTGAAACAGCGACGAGTCGATGCGTGTGGAGAACTTTTGTGGAGCGGTGATGCCTTCCTTGGTCAAACCGGGGACGAAACCTGGGTCTGACCTGAGATTTGAATCCCTCTCACATCCACCTTACTCGCTCGATCTTGCCCCGAGCGATTTCCACATGTTTGGGCCACTCAAAGAATCAATGGGCGGCAAGACGTTTCATTCGGATGATGAGGTGCTCCGTGTGGTGCACGAGAGGTGGCGCCGTCTCCCAGAAACATTTTTTTCTACAGGAATTCAGGCACTTCGGAAGCGCTGGCAGACATGGATTGAGCGTGGGGGTGACTACGTCGAAAAGTGATCCAGTTTTGGACAATGTGTGTACAATAAATAATATTTTTAAAAAATAATCACGGTTTTCATTTGACTCACCCTCGTATATAAAATATAGATTCTTACATCCAACTAATAGTAACTAGAATGACCCACAGAAAATATATTTTTTATGGTCGTTTTATAACAGCTCAGGTCATCATTTAGTTTACATCAGTACATTACATTACAAGGTTACAAACAGTGGTATCATTACACCATAAGCATTATATCAATATATCATAACAAAATTTGCATCATTATTATATTACCTTAAATAAACAATTTACTTATTTCTAGTAGTTTCAAAATATTTTTACAACCTTCTTCTGATTTGAACAGTGAATATAAGCTGTCTTCTATTTTTAATGATTTCCTAACATTATCAAGTCCTTGACACTCGAGAATAATATGAGGAGTAGACACGGTAGCGAAAATCTTTGCTTTCGCTTATGTTGGTCATTGTGAATACTTCAGTCTATCACAGACGTGCGCACAGTGAAGCTACATTTACGTCCAGAAGCAAAACGAGGGGCCATCTCAGCATTTGCTCCATTTGGTGAAGGCTCTGTTTGCGCTCGCAGGGCGGCGGAGGAGGGTCGCGGAGCTCGAAGAGAATCGCCAGGCTCCCTCATCGACGTGTTCATCGCCCGCGAGAACCCCGGGTACGTCATCTCAACGCTTTCCACGGCAACAGTTTTGAAATCGCTTTTCTTTGGCGCGCCGAGAACAGCCTTTAGAGCACGTTCATTCAAAATTCGACGATTTGCGAGACGTAAAAAGAAAATGAGGTACTTTCTCTCAGGACCGAAAATAAAATGTTGCTTCCGAACACTCATTCCATATGTGCTCAAACTAATAATTTTAAAAATTTTCTAATAATTCCTTTTAAAATTTCGGATGTAGAAAATAAGACGGTTAAAAAACTTTTTTCCAGCAGCCTAAAATATCTAGTTGGCGTACACTTTCCTTAACATCACAATAGAAAGGTTCACGTATCCTGAATAAATTGTATTATCTTAACAAAGGTTGTTCGTGCCACAACTAATTCATAACCAAACGTGTGGTTCGTGATATGTGCATGGCATGCATATTTTTCTCCTGGAGTGAGGATTCAGAAAGGCTCCTGTATATTATATTTGCTCGTAGGTATATCATGAAAAGAGAGGACTGTGTAGAGCAGATTAATCCTCTTTATGAAAATTAAAATGGCGATAAAAATTGAAATATTACACTTGCTTCCCGAGAATGAATGAATATCGTTTCACAGGCCATCACCAGAAGAAATAGAAGAAATTGAATCAGAAATGCAGGACCTTGATCCTGAATTAGAGCCAACGCATGAAATGTTCAGGTAAGTCTTTTCTTTATTGAATAAAAAAAGTTCACACAATGACATCGACACGTGTTGTTCTGGACACGTTCTGTTCTTAATTTCTCCCATTAACTTATGAAGGGAAAAACACAATTAAACTATGCTCGTACATTTTGTATATACTTTAATTTGTTTAATCACTACTATCCCGTCCGGGCACCTTGCATTTTCCTAACAAGCGTGATTAATATAAAAGCAAATGTGTGTTTGTTTTTTTTTTTTGCTTTCTTTCGCATATGTTTTATAGGAAAGCAGTATATTCATCGTCCTATTCTTCCATAAATTTGAATACATCTACTGTGCTGTAAAATATCTTAGGATTTTCCATTCTTTCGGAACAAGTTCTATCACTTTTACAGTAAAGATGTTCAAGTGCCCTTATTGACACTGAAGAAAAAACATGTTATTTTTCGTAATTTTCATTATTTCATAACTTCATTTGAAGATCAGAAATCAAATCAATCTTTGGCGCGGCCATCATTTGATAGAAAATCCAAAAGGTATTCAATACTGACGTATTTACTCTACAAGAATACGAATTACTGGCGAGCACAAACAAAATACATTCCCACAACTAGAAACTACATTCTAAACTAATTTCAGAGATAAACTCTCAGAATTCAACAAACAGAGAAATCTAAAAAGAATTTTAATGGCGGGAAATTAAAGTAACAGGCACACAATTATCTTGAGTAATCATTCTCCAGCACGGGTCCCAAGAAACGGGAGAGAAATGTTGGACGTCAGAAAACTCGCTCGCATCAATTTAGCACAAGCGCAAGGACTTATCGTCGTGGGTAGAGAAATGCAGAGATTAGTATAAAGCAATTTAAAATATATTGACGAGTGCATTCAACTTTTATACAAAGAAATGAATAGTGATGCTATGCACCTAATGACACTGTGAATAGTAATGGTAGCAGCCATTAGTTCTTGCTGTAACGTGGTTCACCCAGAAGTGGTACATTATGAGCCCTCCACCTTTCGAGTGGGAGTCCTTGCTCGGAGATAGTTCAATTAAATCAGCGTTCTACCATATAATTTGTCTAAGCCATCAGTATGTTTGTTTCGTCAATGTAGAAAAATCATTGGAAAATTGAAAAGTTGTACATTTATTCAATAAAATTAGGTACTCGAGGGCTGGTGAACCAATGTACAGAAATGTTTGCCTTTGATATTCAGGTGGGAGACAAATTAGAGGTACAGAGGATAAATCCAAAATAGACATTTTGTCGTAAACTTCAATTTTTGAAATGTAAAAACAGCTAGTTAGAGAATTATTGATACTGAAATGATTAGGACCAAGCTTTTCATAAAACGCAATCAAATTACAATACCTTTAAGAAAATTATTCTGTATTAGACAAATATAACGCACATGTTAAAAATTTAGCCTTGTAATTCTCGGTAGGTTTTGGTGAATCGTTTGAGAACGATTCACAAACGGTAAGCGATTGAGAGTTTCATAATGATACATGTTAGTGTTAGAAACTGAAATTTCGAGTCCAAACTTTTCCAATTAGGTTAAACCCGGAAATGGGTACTAAAAATTGAGATGTCCATCAACTGTTAACTATTGCTTAAATGGAGAGTACGATGCATGTGCTAATTACTTATTTTAGAATTCTGCGAACATATAATGCGTAATCACACTGAATATCCTTTAGTGACGATTTGTGATACAATTTGCAGGAAATTGTAAAAAATGCTCTAAGGGGTTTCATGAAAAAAAAATCAAAAATTAAAATATCCGTTTAAATTAAATGTTGAATGCACAAGATTAAACATTTCTATGATAATTATATACACTATTTCCTTCAATGCAAAATCAATATTTTTTTGGTTTATCTTTTGTGCACCTAAGAATGTTTAAAATATGTTGACAATTCGATTCAACTTCATTATTATCATATTTGTGTTATGACTGTGTCTTGTGCTACATAATTTGCTTAGGATGTACGAACATAGGTGTATTTTTTCATTTAATTTTTTATTACTGCATTACATTACAGATCAGAGATGAAGAGAAAAGACGGTCTTCCGGGCCCTCCACAATCCTCAACGAATTCTACATACGCCAGCCAACGCTTGAGGTGAGATTCTATCCAACTTGCTCGAGAAACAAAATGAACCCCGCAAAAGGTATCTTACTCAAGAAAAATTTTCAAAATTTCGAATTGTTGCAGGATCTCGAAGGATAAAACAAAATCACAAACAGAAGAAACGGAGGTACCCTACACGCGTCGACTACTCAAGTAATGAACTATTTTGTAATAATCAGCGATGACATACGCTGAAAATATCAGCAAACAACATTGGTCTTCATCTGAAAACTTTGAATGTTTCAGACCATCGATCAGAGAATTAGAAATGTCGCGTCGAGGCCTGCCAGAACTATTAATGGGAAACCTCACGGCCAGATTCCCAGAGTAAGTTACACTAGTTGCGTCAATACACTTAGCGTAGCAACCTTCAGAAGGCCTGGGCAGTGAAGAATCTGTGAAATCGAGAATACGTTAATACGCCACCATTCAACCTCAGGGAATTTTTCTTAGGTTATAAACACGTATCTAAAAAAGGGATTAATTGTATATTTAGTCCCTTTTTAGATACATGTTATCTAAAGTCCCTGTGAGGCATAACGCCGTCACAGATTCTAGTACAGGGGTGTCCAACTTGCAAGGCCTCAAGGGCCATAATAGGCCTCAAGGGCCGTTTAATACGGTTGCGGGCCGCATTTTCATGACTCGCATGTGACCCCGAATTGTTGATCTTGGCAGTTAGCCCGGCTGCTCTGAAACAGGGGGGGGGGACGTTACCATACGTGAAATCAGGCCGTACCATAACGCAGTCAAACACTGCGTTTTTTTGAATTTTTGAATTTACTAAAAAAAATAAATCTTTAAACCTAAACTTAACCTATTTTTACATTAAGGGGGGGGGGTTGAATTTGGGAATGATTTTGAATTTACTAAAAAAAAACTTTAAACCTAAACTTAATCTATTTTTACATTAAGGGGGGATTGAATTTTGGGGATGATTTTGAATTTACTAAAAAATCTTTAAACCTAAACTTAACCTATTTTTACATTAAGGGGGGGTTGAATTTTGGGGATGATTTTGAATTTACTAAAAAAAATCTTTAAACCTAAACTTAACCTATTTTTACATTAAGGGGGGTTGAATTTTGGGGATGATTTTGAATTTACTAAAAAAAATCTTTAAACCTAAACTTAACCTATTTTTACATTAAGGGGGGGTTGAATTTTGGGGATGATTTTGAATTTACTACAAAAATCTTTAAACCTAAACTTAACCTATTTTTACATTAAGGGGGGTTGCATATTTGGGATGATTTTCAATTTTTGAATTTGCTAAAAAGAATCTTTAAACATAAACTTAACCTATTTTTACATTAAGGGGGGTTGAATTTTTGGGATGATTTTGAATTTACTAAAAAAAATCTTTAAACCTAAACTTAACCTATTTTTACATTAGGAGGGGTTGACCTCGAAAGGGTGCGTGCGCTAGGCACAATGTTCTCGCCTAACATGGATGTAAGGGACTTTCACGTTTAAATGATAAACACTTCGCGGGTCGCCACTTCGTGGACAACCCTGTCCTAGTACATACCAGTGATGTGCGTCTACGCGTAAAGAACCATAGTCTACGTCTACACGTAAACAACGCGTAGACAAAGGTAACCTATGTAGACAACGGTAATATACATTTTTTGTGGTGCAGGGTCAAATCTAAAAGGGTCAGGCTACGCTCCCAGAGCCAAAATTTATTTATAATTATTGGATAACAATTATTAGAAATTGAATCACATCTAAAGGAGTGCAAGTTGGAACAAGTTCCTACTGGTTTCTTTAGATTGATACGGAAGTTGTCATTTCTTCATCAGAAATGGTATATTTTGAATTACTGAATCGTAAATATTTTTTTTATTACATTAAAACATGCTGCTACTATTACTACTTATTATAAACTTTTCTGAGTTATCTGATGTGGAAAAATAGTCTACATAGAATACATTGTCTACGTAGTCTACACGCCAAAAGAGTCATGTAGACTACATGTAGATAACACATAGAAAACACGCGTAGACGTAAAATTATAGTCTACGACACAACTCTGGTACATACCACTGCACATTATTCGTTCCTCCTTGAGACCAGTTATGGTTTTTAGTGCTCGTATCTGAGGTCGATATTTTCTTATCCGCTCGTCCCCCCTCCCAAAAAAAAGTGGCTTACCTGTCTTCTTTTCTCCTTAGACGCAGCGCAGTCTTACAATATTAACTTTGGTTACAAACGGCGAAACGATGTACATATTATGAGTTCAAGTATTAATTACGCCAGAAATCTGAGTTCACTAGTTCTACGAAACCCTAAGCTAGGCTTGGAGGGGAAACGTGACTTGTAGAGGTCCTGAAGTATTCGGCTGAAGATTATTGTGCACGAGCGGTGGCTATCTCCATGAATGCCTTGCACGGGAATTAAAATATCGGATTGGCTAGCGGATTATCAGAGAATGAAGGGCATTCGACGAAAAATCGGTGTAATCTCTATCCACTTAAATGTCCTCTCGTCTTTTCCAGAGAAGCAGTTCATTTCTGTACGCTTTGCTTGGAAAGCAGCTATGGTATTATGAATGACTGTGTTAACTCCTGGCTGTACTAACATTTTAATTGATTGGAATTACAAGTCCAATCCGGAGTGTATAAAATTCCGAACACATTTTACAAATTTGCGTACATTTCAACATGTTTCGCAGAACCCCAGTTGGAGTATTCTATTTCTGACAAATACTCTTGAAAATACAACAATGAATAGAGACAAAACTTTAAGCAACGGAATTTCTCACGATGGACTCTCGATTGCAAATTAACCGACGCTTGCCGTAAAATTAATTCAGAACAGAAAATATAAACGTATTATATAATATGTGATTGTATTTATGGAAGTGTGCAATTGTGAGTGTGGGAGAGGAAGAGTGAAGATACTGGGGATGGGGAGAGATGAGATAGAGATGAAAGACGACCCTAAAGGCAAACAATAGGCGCCACCATTTGGACGGTGTTATCCATCAACCGGCCAAGTGCCATTTTTGAAAAAATGAGATATGGATGTCATCAGTTGCATTGGACCATGTTCTAAGTGTACGCAAAATGTTGGCGCCAAATCTGTAAAAATAGCTTGATAATTAATGAAAAATATAAACGCTATCATTCACATCAGGGATTTTATGTTTCGCAAAAACCGGGTATAAATCTAGATCATCAAATCTGCTGTTCTTAATTTCACACTATGCAGGTAAGCGCCAGATATTCCACTCATGTTTACGTAGTTTGGTGCCTCAATGAATGAAATAAATAAATTACGGTTTTTAGAGCTGAAAATGCAATAAAATCTTTGAACACAATTATCTCAAAACTTGTATGATGTCGCGTAGCCGGCTGATGCGTAACACTGTCCAATTGATGTCAAGAATACCAACACAATAATTTAATTGTTTCAGATCGTCGCAAGTAAGTGAAGACGACATTCCCACAAATATGAGTAGTTTGCTGGCGAATCCGCCACCTGAGAGAAGGTAAGCATTTGACAATGATCGATACGTATAGAATTCTTGGATAAATGATGTATCACTAGAGTACTTACTAAATCTCGGTGTCTCTCGGTTACAATAGATGGACGAGCGACGGTCTGCCACCACATGAGAGTCTACAAGCACCCAGTGGAATCGACGAGAGGTTAGAACATAAAATTATTGCGATAAAATTCAATACTTAGTTATGGTTTTTCAAACGATTAACTTAACTTCGCTTTTTGAAGAATGTTTCCAGACGTTACCGACAAATTAAGAATGTGGCAAACATCATCATGGGCTTGGCAACAGACGGAAGAATCCACGTCCGCGAGTCCTCAACCCGAAAGATCTACAAACACTGGAGAAGATTCTTTATTTATTTACCTTCTCTCACGAATGAAAACGTTGGTCAATAAGGTTTGTAGTGGAATGCACAACTTGTACAATAAAATTAACAACTCATAACTTATTTCTTTTGGCAAGTCCCCAGTGTGACATTTTCTAAAAAGAAATTAAATACTGAGAAGCGTCACAGTATTTGCTACTCAATATTTTGACTAATTTGAAAATAAAACTGTACACCAAGAAACCAAATAATTCGTAAACACGTCCGAGATGTACTTTTAACCACGCGTTTCTATTAGATTTTAAAATGATTTCATTTATTTTCTATTATTTTATATTGTCATGATTAGGGTCAGGATTTCCATGCAAATGCATGTTTTTATTTAAGCTTCGTAGAGATTTCAAACTTTGTAAATACATGTTTCATGAAAAACTAGTTTAAAAAATGCATACTTTTTCCGTGCATATTTGCATGTTTTGGTAGTGATTTGGAGAAATTCATGCATAAAGCATATTTGGACCTTTTTTAAATTAATACTGCTTATTTAGTCTTCTATCTAGCATATTTAAGTACTTTTTTTTTTATAATTTGTGAATATTATAGCTGACACATATTTTGTATAAATAGTAAATTGATCTTGGATCCTGATAGCACGCAGTTCTCTTTGGTGCTTATTGTTAATCTTCATATTTTAACTTTCGTGCACATTACTTGAATTTGCAACGCAATTACACGTGCGGTGAGCAACGATCGCGAAACCAATTATCTACGCCATATCCCACGTCGCAAAGCATACAGAAGCTACACGAAGTCAAAACTCAATATCCTTTCTTAACTGACAATGGGAGAGGAAAATATTCAAGAGCACGTTCTCAGTCTGCTTGCGTGCAACAGAGGATTTACACAAGTGTCTTAATTGAAAAGTTAAGTTTAAAATAGTTTTTATTAAGGTTTCGTGTGCAACACTTGTCAAACAAAGAATTAGAAACAACGATTTTCTGGAGGACGGATGGAAATATAATTTATTACAATTGTAATAAAGAAATACTGTAAAAATTGATCAATTAAAAAAATATATCTACTGGTGTTGTTTCCCTAGCCGAAATGTTTAGTGCGTACGTCTACATTAGTTGCTGCAGAAATTATATAATTTGGAATACTGAAACTCAGAAAAGGATAAACCAATGTCAATGAAATAGATATAAAACGAAGAAAACTTTAATTTTCATTGAAGTGAAAATAATTGTTATCGAAATACTATTAATCATTTATTTGCAGTTTTGAGAATTTTCTGAGGTTCAAGAAATTGTTTTGTAAAAACTGTTTGGCGCATGGTTTTTAAATAATGATTGTGTGTACTAGTATGCATATTCTTTCCAAGCAATTTTCTCGAGTTTCAGAATTTTACCTCTATTATTTTTAATGTTATTGAAAAAAAATGGAGTATTTCATATTTTTTCTTTTAATGTAGTTTGAAGTACTAGTAGCATCGCTGTGTCTGTAAAAACAATAATTTTATCAAAAAGGAAGTAGTACGACAAAACAAGTTCGTACTATACATAATTTCTACAGCCGTATCTCAAATTAGAAACTCAGTAATTTCTGCCCCATAGTCGATATTATTATTTCACTCGACTGCTCAAGACAGCACTTCCAATTAGCAGCACATGACTAATTAGCAATATCTTTTGAAAGTAACTTCTTCGGATGGAAAGACAAGCTTTTAATGCAAACATCGCAATTATGTTGAATAACGTTAACCTATTCATGTAAAACATGTCCAATAAAATTAGTTGTCACGTAAAAAAGTCTTATTAAAGGCACCACCCTCGATAATCTCACTTTTGAATGATTTTTTCCAATGTTACAAACCCTTGACAAAACGTTAGACATACCATTGAGATATCAACAGTTAAAATTTAGCTATTAATTAATTGCTTAAACTGTGGCTGCAGATATCAAGGAAGGTAAGTTTCACCACACTTTTTTCTAACAAGGAAGTTCCAGGGCTGCACGGAATTCGCTTTGAAGGTAGTCGTTCAAGTCGGGTTCTCGTATTCGCAGGGCAAATTTGCCACGCGCTTCAGAACGACGATTTTTCGTTGGCGTATTAATGAAGGGGCAATTAGAATTTTCGGAAAAATATAAAAACGATGGATAATGAACTGATGACCCAATTGGAGGAAAGCTATTGTACATATAACAGAATTAAACACTAAATTAAGTTCATTATGCTATGCATTCAGAATTCTTTCAAATTCTGTCAGCCTTCATGCAGCTCGTTGCGTTTATTTTGCAAATGTGCATTCCCGCCTGAGATATGGCATAATATTCTGGGGAAGCTCATCCTGTAGTATTCAGACCTTCAGATTGCAAAAGAAAATTATTCGAATAATGAAAAAATGCCTTCCACGTGATTCCTGCAAGCCTCTTTTCATTGAGCTGGGAATCCTACCATTGCCTTGTCTATTTATTTACGAATCTGTAATATTTGTCAAAAATGACCTACTTAACGGAGGGAACATATTTTCATGCAATATTGATATTTATAATTACAACACACGCCGTAGAAATCACGTGCATCAAGTGTCAGTATCAACAGCTCAGTACAAGAAATCAACATACAATACATGTACGTTACTTTACAACGCATTGCCAGATGACATAAAACAATTAAAGTCGGTATACAAATTTAAGTTAAAAGTAAAATCTTTTCTGCTGCAAAACTGTTTCTATACAATTAGAGACTATACTGATCGTGAAAAAGAAAAATAATGTAACAAAACAAAGATATATAATGAATTAGTTTATGTTTGCATTGTATACATTTAAAAAAATATTTAATACGCCTGTAACAAGTAATGTACTTCAGCTTCCGGGTCAATGACCCCCATCTCGATCAGGTTTTTGTCCAGTTTCCCTGATCCATAGAGCAAATGCTGAGATGGCCCCTTGTTTTGCTTCTGGACGTAAATGTAGCTTCACTGTGCGCACGTTTTGTTGAGCACTCCTTTTGCTTGTAGTTCATTTACAGTTGAAATTGATTTTCTATAACTCGGGAAAAAACATTTTTCAAATATCTTTATTTTTCTAAAATAATTATTTTCTAAATTAATTTTTTCGTTTTCGTTTTTTTTTTTTTTTTTTTTTTTTTAATAAAATTCTGGCCCTCAAGAAAATGTGCGCAGATAAATTTCTTTCCCCACACGTCATATACAGTTTTTACTGTTTTTTGACTAAATAAATAAATATTATCTACAATATATTCCTTACATAGGTAAAGATACTGAAAGCACTGAGAAGCTAGCACAATTTAAAGGTTAACAAATGCAGTGTGGAAACAGTTTGCTTCTTGCAGAACTGAAGTTCTGGTGGGTGAAGGAGACGCTTATTACCAATTAAGTGTGAATAACAACTGAATTTTTACCTATTAACATAAACTCGGTTTGATCAAACACTAATTGTAAAGATTGGCAAACAATCGTTTGACAAAACAAGGTAGGACCATTCTGGAGTGTTATTACACAATGGTCCTGAGAATGACAACTTATCAACAAAATTCTGCATTGTTTCTTTTTGGATAAATGTTTTTTTTATTTATTTATTCTTGCTTGGCCTGAGGCCCTCAGCAGCCGTGAACGACTGGTACAGTAGTTGATTTTATTTTATATAGTAAGTTTGCAAGATATTTTCTTTCATCGTGATTATTACATTTTCAGTAGCACTTTATATTGCACGGAAAGGCTAATCGCTTCCAGTCTGTTTAAGGAGGGTCAAAAAATTCTCTGGGTAATTTCCTTTTTAATCGTTTTCGATGAGGGTTCTATTTGCCAAGTTTGAAATGGATAGCTGAAGGTATTCGAGAAATTTTGTTATAGAATTTTGCGGATAGAAGGGAAAAATGTACAGTGATAGGTGTGATACCGAGTTCTTGATGGATTTAAGAGTTTGGGATGAACCAGGGTGCTTTTGTGATTATTCTTAGGAATTTATTTTGGAAAGTTTGGATTTTCTGAATATTTGTTTTGGATGCTGCGGCCCAGACAGGAGATTCATAACTTAATATAGGTCGTATCATTGTTTGGTAAAGATGAATGGATGTGTGTAGTTGGAGTGGGGATGATTTTTGAGTAGGGGATATAATTGATGTGTTCGCTTGGTGGCTAGTGCTATTCTATGCATGATATTGGGTCTCCATGTGAGTCGTCTGTCGAGTAATACTCCAAGGTATTTTGCCGTGGTTTTGACATAGGTAAACAGTTCCTACGACATCTGAATGAGAAAAAAATACACAAAAATTCATGTTTTTTAATCTGCGAATGTGCGACAGAATTAAGTTAACATAACTTGGCTTCCTAATTATCAAGAAATTACAACATAAATTACCATTAAGCATGGAAGAACAAAAATCGTAGTGTACACTGTACATTATACTATAAAACAAATTATCTAAAAATAATTTAACTGAATACTGTAAAACAATTTAACTAAATACGAATACCTAATCACTACCTCTTCCATTAAAAAATTCATTACTATTTCTAAAAAAAATTACGTTCACATAGACTTAATGTTTAGACTTAACCACATACTCGTACGCGATACTGAAGAACGGACAATTCACCCTCACGTTAAAGAATTAAGCTCATAGGGCTTCTTAAGGGGGGCCCCTACGGCGAATCCACCATGTGAATGAGACTCTGTCGTGCCAAATCCGCACGTTGTCGCCACTGGAGGCTCTCCAGGCTTCCCCCGCACAAGCTCGCTGAGCTGTGCGACGCGGGGGAGCAGTCAGTGCGTGGGAGGCGGTCGCCGCTCACAGACGCCGGCAACCGCGCGGGCGGTGCGGACGCGCGCCATGCCGGGCCTGGGCCGCCTGGGACCGAAGACGTCGCGGCGCCACGGACGCTTGAGTGAAGTCGGCGCCGTGGCGAAAATCATGTGTATATAGTGTAGTGTGCATAGTGCAGTGTAGTGTGTATGAATGCGTGTGAGAATGAGTTGTAAATATAGATATACGAATGACTAAGAGAGTGAATGAAATAAAAAGAAAATTTAAAAAGAAGAAGAAGAACAATTTAAAGAACTCATAAAAAAGATTCAAAAGAACTGTACATAAACTAGGCTAGGCCCAAAGAGGCCGACCATGTAATAGTTTTAAGTTAGGATTGAGCTCTAGTTATAAGTAGTTTATTTAAGTTAACCGCCCTCCACCATCTCCAAAAGCCCAATCGGTTGGAGTAATAATGTAACGTCCCGTAAGTGAATAAATTCCCGCCCCTCCAGGGTAACTGGAAGGGGGAAAATTGAAAAAGGCTCTAAAGGCCCTCTGAGGGGCTCGTCTGGGAATGCTCCACTGCAGGTACTACTCTCATCCCTTACCATGGTTGCCCCCCCTCTTCCCACAAACCTACCCCGTCCATCCAAGTCCATAGCAGCTGCCTGGATTTACTCATTGCGAATGCGGAAGAGCACGAGTAATTTCAGAAGAGTCTTCCTGCGACCGCCACCTACATCACAATTTCAAGGCCGTTTTCCATCCCGAGTATTTTTTTTTTTTAAAGCTAACGTAAAATGGATAAATTGAAAACTAGTGAAATGCGCTGTATAATAGGCGATGATTCAAAACGCAGTGATGTTAAGAGAGTTGGGTTTAGTTACAGTAGACAGAAAAAGGCAACTGCAAAGCCAATCTGACTCGTTTTGCTCATAAAAAACATTTCTTAATGAGCAAAGTAAAAGAATGCATTAACGAATTGAGAGTACGGACATAACCCGCAGTTATGTTGTCAGCAGTAGCCAAGCGGTAGCTGTCAAAGGGGCCCGTTTTATTAAAAAAAATCTCTCTACACTTCGGTTTTTCTTTCTTGGCGCGTGAGGGTGTCTCATCAAAATGGAATATCTCCCGGTAATTCGCGTCGTTCTCTGTTGTTCAGCTCGGAGTCGCATGATCGCGACTGTATCGAGCAGTGCGGGCAATCAAGCGACTCAAGCGAAACCCGAAGTGTACAGGGTGTCCGGGGAGGAAACGTCGAAATTTCGAAAATAAGCTCTTAAGACAATTCTAAGCATATTTTGCCTAATAAACTACGTGGGTATTCCGAATAGTTGAGCCGCAATTAGCACTCAAAAGTTGGTTTGCAAAAATGATTTCTAGGTAAAAATTTGCATTATACAAGCATAGAAACACTCCAAAAACATGTAAATTGTTTGTTATTTACAAAACAAATGAATATATTTGTTCCGAAAGAAAAATTAAGCTAGAAATAAAATAGCACCACAATTCGACTCCATTTTTCTTTCCCGCTTAATTTTTATATCTGAGCAAATACATTCATTTCTTTTGTAAATAATAAACAATTTACATGTTTCTAAAGTGTTTGTATGCTTCCATAATGCAAATTTTTGCCTAGAAATATTTTTTTTCAATCCAACTTTTGAGTGCTTATTGCGGCTCAACCATTCGGAATATCCACGTAGTTTATCAGACAAAATATGCTTAGAATTGTCTTAAGAGCTTATTTTCGAAGTTTCGACTTTTCCTCCCCAGACACTCTGTATACTGCGTGTTTTCTTTCTTGGCGCGTGGGGGTGTGTCATCAAAATGGAATATCTCCAGGTATTTCGCGTCGTTCACTGTTGTTCAGCTAGGAGTCGCATGATCGCGACTGTATAGAGCAGTGCGGGCAGTGCATGCAGATATTCCATTTTGATGACACACTTATTAGACAAAATATGCTTAGAATTGTCTTAAAAGCTTATTTTCGAAGTTTCGACTTCTCCTCCCCGGACACTCTGTATACTGCGTGTTTTCTTTCTTGGCGCGTGGGGGTGTGTCATCAAAATGGAATATCTCCCGGTATTTCGCGTCGTTCTCTGTTGTTCAGCTAGGAGTCGCGACTGTATCGAGCAGTGCGGGCGATGATGCGACTACTAGCTGAACAACAGAGAACGACGCGAACTACCGTGAGATATTCCATTTTGATGAGACACCCCCCACGCGCCAAGAAAGAAAACCCGAAGTATGTATGGGGCGTGGCTCGCGGGGGGCTCCGCAGGGAACAATGCGGCGCTACCGCAGCAACGGCGCAACTGCGGCGCGTGGCTCGCGGGCGGCGGCGCCAGGAGGCGGGCGCGTCGCCCGGCTGGCTCGCCTGCAGCGCCCCTCGCCATGGCGTGCGTCCGACGCTGCCCGGGCGGCAGCGCGTGCGTCGGCGGCGACGGCGACGACGAGGCGGAGGACGCCGACGACGACGACGAGGGGGAGGAGGAGGCGGAGGGCGAGGACGACGGGGAGGAGGAGGAGGAGGAGGAGGAGGACGGGTTCCGCCGTCGCCAGCTGGGAGAGCTGGGCGCCGACATCTGGCGCCAGCTCAAGGTGCGCGCCAACGCCCTGCGCCACCTCGTCGCCAGGGACCCGCTGGCGGCCGACGTCAAGCTCACGCTCTTCGCCAGCGCCGTCTTCAGCTACAGGCGAGTGCCCGGCGGAGGGCGATGGAGGGAAACACACGGCACTCCGGCTGGCCGAGTCATGGAGGTGTCACTCTAAGAAGGGACCGCTTTGGCAGGTCGGAACACAACATTGAAATATGTATACAGGAGTTACTCTAAGAAGGGACCGCTTTGACAGGTCGGGACGCAACGTTGAAATATGTATACAGGAGTTACTCTAAGAAGGGACCGCTTTGACAGGTCGGGACGCAACGGTGAAATATGTAAATAGGAGTTACTCTAAGAAGGGACCGCTTTGACAGTTCGGGACGCAACGTTGAAATATGTGTATAGGAGTTACTCTTACAAGGGACCGCTTTGACAGTTCGGGACGCAACGTTGAAATATGTGTATAGGAGTTACTCTTACAAGGGACCGCTTTGACAGGTCGGGGCGCAACGTTGAAATATGTATACAGGAGTTACTCTAAGAAGGGACCGCTTTGACAGGTCGGGACGCAACGTTGAAATATGTATACAGGAGTTACTCTAAGAAGGGACCGCTTTGACAGGCCGGGACGCAACGTTGAAATATGTATACAGGAGTTACTCTAAGAAGGGACCGCTTTGACAGGTCGGGATGCAACGTTGAAATATGTATATAGGAGTTACTCTAAGAAGGGACCGCTTTGACAGGTCGGGACGCAACGTTGAAATATGTATACAGGAGTTACTCTAAGAAGGGACCGCTTTGACAGGTCGGGACGCAACGTTGAAATATGTATACAGGAGTTACTCTAAGAAGGGACCGCTTTGACAGGTCGGAACACAACATTGAAATATGTATATAGGAGTTACTCTAAGAAGGGACCGCTTTGACAGGTCGGGACGCAACGTTGAAACATGTATATAGGAGTTACTCTTACAAGGGACCGTTTTGACAGGTCGGGACGCAACGTTGAAATATGTATATAGGAGTTACTCTAAGAAGGGACCGTTTTGACAGGTCGGGACGCAACGTTGAAATATGTATATAGGAGTTACTCTTACAAGGGACCGCTTTGACAGGTCGGGACGCAACGTTGAAATATGTATACAGGAGTTACTCTAAGAAGGGACCGTTTTGACAGGTCGGGACGCAACGTTGAAATATGTATATAGGAGTTACTCTAAGAAGGGACCGCTTTGACAGGTCGGGACGCAACGTTGAAATATGTATATAGGAGTTACTCTTACAAGGGACCGCTTTGACAGGTCGGGACGCAACGTTGAAATGTGTATATAGGAGTTACTCTAAGAAGGGACCGCTTTGACAGGTCGGGACGCAACGTTGAAATATGTATACAGGAGTTACTCTAAGAAGGGACACGCGCGCAGGTACGCGTCGGTGGCGCAGCCGCTGCCGCCCGAGTACGACCGGCCGGGCGGCATCCACCTGCTGACGGAGGCGCTGGACGCGGCGCCGGCGCTGCGCTCGCTGCTGGGCGGCGGGCCCGCGGCCGCGCTGGCGCCGCCCAGCACGCTGGGGCTGCTGCTGTGGCTGCTGACGCCGCCGCACACGCCGGGCTCCCCCGGCGCCTCGCTGCGCGCGCTGCCGCGCCCCGCCCCCACGCCCCTCGCGCGCCGCGCCGCGCGCGCCACCGCCGCGCCCGACTACCTCTTCGAGGTGCCCGCCCTCTCACAATGCATTCGAAACGTCCAACACGTTACATTGGGAGTTTTGAAACTTTGCCTCTCCAGGCCCGTCGTCATGACAGAAAAGGTCACGGTATTTCACACCTTTCTCAGTCGTGCCGTTAGATATCGCATGGTCGCAACCATATCACGCAGTGTTCGCGATCATGCGGCTTCTAGCGGTACGACGGAGAAAGACGCGAAATGCCGTGTGATATTCCATCGTGGCCATAGGGGCTTGAGGGGCAAAGTTATAAAAATCGCACCACACAGCTATACATTATCAACGTTACTGACCTGAGTCCGCGTGACGCTCCGCTCTCGACCCCTCCCCGGAATACCCCTTGGAGTTCCCATCCCGTCCCGCGTTCCCGTCATCCTCTCGCCGCCACGAATTTTCCCCGTCACCCTCTCACAAAATAAAACGTGGAATATATTAGAAGTATATATTATCACTGGTGCATTGAAAATGGTCGATAAATCCCCGACTAGCGAAGCGAGCATATTTCCCATTGCGCATCAATCATCGAAAGAAATTATTTTAGTACTTTACCTCATCGCAAGTACCCAACTGTTGGGGTGGCAGATACTGAGTCCGTCGGTGTCATGCGCAACTGTACCCACAGTACGCGTGAAGTTCGTGTCTGGTTTGTGTGTGCGTCAAATACATTAATACATGATAGTTCTGTGGTTTTTATAAAGTGAAATTCGCCACATGCTCTGTAGAATTGAATGAGTTCGATAAAATGCAAATCGTTAAAAGTGTGTGAGTCAACGTGAAAGCTTCTCTCACGTTTGTGGAAGATTTACATCGAAACTTCAAAGAAAAAAATATATATGAAATTACAAAACTTGCATATTTTTTGTAGGTTGCCTGTCGTGTGTGTGTGCGATCAGGACAAACCGTGGCTACTCACCAGTGTTGTGTAGCCTGTACAACGAACCTTAGGTGTAGGGAAAACTCAAATCACTGTCGTTCGCTCTACCAATGTTGTCGAGAATACCAACAAACCATTTTAATGTCTGCATATTATTGCAAGAATATGCATATTACATTTTTAACTTGTTCTTACCTCATGTGAAACATTGTCATACAAGTTTGAAGTAATATAACCGGAATGACAATGTGGAAAATAGTACAGGATTTATTTATTTCAGATACTAAATATGTTTATAACCCTCGAACCTTGCGTGATAAAACTTTTTATAATGATTTTCAAAATCAGGGTGATCCTTTGAAATCACCTACTTTCATCCTGGAGGCACGAAAAAAAATGTTTTTTTGTTCCCTAGTGTTATCGGAACAGAGATACTGAGCCATGTTACCGAACCCGTAACATTGTTTTGACTTTTCCACAAAGGAAATTAATATCAATACAGTGGACAACTAGTATTCACCAATCAATGCGGAGTACCTCAAAAATATTTTCAATTTTCTTACCCCTTACTTACAACTGATCAATCATAAGGTGTGATACATCATAGGAGGCAATGTACCCTGAACGCGCGTATCATTATTCATTAATATATTAATAAAGGGTACATTCGAAACGGTTTCAGTAATTTAATTCTGTGAAGTCTTACTAAATACGACTGTCCATTTTCATTGTTACGCAAGTGGTAAAAGTATCAGAAATATTCAATAAACTGACGATATTACCTTAGATTACTTTCATACGAACCAAGGCCGCATAGACAATCTTGCATATCTATTAAAATACCTCACTTTGGAATACAATTGATATTGTTTATCACGAGTTTTTCAAGAAAGTGCCGACGAAAGTGTGTACTGCGTTGTACTCGACGAACGACTAGCAACGATTTCACAAGTCAGAAAAATTGCTTTCTCTCAGAAAAACACAAACTTTAGAAATAAGTAAAGCTAGGTAAACTCACTTCGCTCCAGACTTTTCAATTCTTACATGTTTTTTTTTCGACTGGAAAGGAACGATGTCCTTATCCATGTTTAGCCAAATGACAAAGTGCGCGAGAACATCAGGTCCCACTTCAATGTTTCTCGTTTTGAAGTCTTATCTAGGAATTTCGCCTTGTGCTAACATAAGCCCATTAGCTTTTCACCATCACCTCTCTTCCTCTGAAAACTGATCCGTGAGCTAAATCAAGCGAACAAATCTTTGCTCAGAAATCATAAATTACGAACATGATTTCAATGATATTTCCCTGCATTAGAAAAAAGATCGAAAATTCTACTTTTCCCATAAAAATGTCGTTTAGACATAGACGTGTTCGACAGGTCTTAGCTTTACAAATACCTACACCACGAACAAGGGTTGTAGGTATCCTGAAGGTGAAAGTCACTGCTCTTGGTAGAAATATTCTCATTTGTAGAATCAAATATACATAAAATCAGAACAAATCAAGCGAAAACGAACCTACTTTTACAAACAATATTTAAGCATTCGATGAAATTCCTAGATTCTACGTCGACAGAAATGTTTTATAGAAATATTCTGAAGTACTTGTACATATTGCTTAAATACTGACCAGCAAACAAAAGAAGTGTTCTTATACAAAACAAAACAAAAAAAATTGTAGAAGGATTACACACGAGTGTTGTATTAAGGTATTATATGAAACTGCCTCGTACCGAAATATTAACGCAATAATCTGTCAGTATCTTCTGGACCACTTGATTTAGCCGAAGAGATAAGGCAGTTTGCCCAGCCAAATAACTCCGAATATGGCTTGAGCGATTCATAAAGAAACGTGAAGTCGATCGTGAAAAATGCGGACGGCGCCAGATACCGACTGCCCCACTTCCTGTGCGATCAGTGCTGTCACGCTCACACAGGACAGGGTAATTGTTCCAGGCTCCAGGTAATTGGTGACTCGTGTTGGGTGAGAGTTAAGATAAAAGAATTCCTAATAAAGCGTAATGGCGACCGGGTGAGATCACGACACTAAGGCGCGCTTAAATAAACCATACATGGCCGGCGGAATGGGGCTCTGCGAGGCGATTTGTGACGACGGATTCATTTTACAACAGGAATTGCATGGGAGTAGAAAACGACAGGCTATCTGACCGCCTTGTGAGACACGCAGAAAGTGTTACTGGGAGTTAGTGTCAAATACACTAAGCCGCAAATTCAATGCGACTTTTGAAACTTAGTTGCAAAAAGATGTATTGTAAACGAATGACTAAATCTTCGTTAAGTAAAACGGGAGCGATTTCTCACAGACTTAACTTCACCACCATTGATAGTCTAGACAACGAAATTACAAGAACATAAAGAACAGTTTAAGATGAGATTAGGTGCAATCTCTTAATTAAGACAACTTATGTTATCTTTACGCGTCTTCTCCAATGGTTTTGTACATAAAACTTGAATTTTGTACTCACGAACAGCCTACGTACAGGTTCTTTCTCCGCCAGGCTAACACACTTACCTGAAACAAAGAAAAAGGAACATTAGCGACATTACTATTTTGGGAGCGAAACACAATTGAAGCCAGAATATAAAGCCAAATGTAAAATATTTACATCAATTATACAGGTAGGGGCGATGGATTTCTAAAAGGGCGGAAAATTCAGGAGAAAATATTTGAAAATCAAGAGAAAAAAATATTTTTTGAATGTGAACGCAAATACATTCTAAACCTGTTACATTTCATATGAGCAAAACTTCACTTAAGACACACAACAGCAAGCCAATTCCGAGTAGAAAATATGAATTGAGAGGCGAGTGCGGAGCAAACGAGGTTCGCTAAGCTTTCACCTTGGAGAGATAGCTTCAATACACAGGATATGCCACATTCAGACATCCGCGATACGCCAGGATAGGATCTCCGCAGGATTTGGAAATGCGTCTTATATAAAATCTACTTCTCTGCTTTCCTAATGCTTGCCTCCATTCGTGAGAAAATGTGTTTTACAAGCTGAATGTCGATATATCTAATGGCAACAGACGACTGTGAACCAAATTTAAAACATATCCATTCGGCTTACAGTAATGAAATAGTTTTAAATTCTGCTTTTTGCTTGTTTTAAATATGATCGAGCTCGAGAATACGAAGCATATGAAGAAAGGTCATTAAACATGAGGCCTCTTAGCAACGACTCAGCCTATTCACGCAGGTAGATTTTAATAATTAATGCATATCATTAGTTTACAACTGACATTAATAATAATAATAATAATAATAATAATAATAATAATAATAATAAAAAATTGTCTTTATTAGTGGCGAGGTTCAGGCCATTTGGCCTGCTCTTCCGCCTAACCACATTAAATATATACATTATTTCATAAACTACGAAGAAGATCTAGGGGGGCAGGATACTTTTACTTTTGGGAGAGAAAACTAGGGACCATCCCGGCATACGGCTTAAGCGATTGAGTAAACCCAGAAAACCTCAATCAGGAGGCCGAGAACATTGAAAAAAATAGTAGATCTAAATTTACTTAATATATTAATTAGAAAAATAATAAATTACAATATAAATTAATTAGAAGAAAAATAATGATAATACAAAAATGGGTGACACAGTAGCTACAACAATATGGTAACATATCACATTAATCAGGAATACATTTGTTCCAAAATCACATTTGTTAAGGGACGTTTAACCGAAGTCATACTTCCGTCTTCAATCAATGGAACTGTTAGGGCAGGGGGTCGTGTACTTTTCCATGAAGCAACCCTAGGTGTGGACGAGAATGACGGCCCTAAGCCGCCATCCTGATTGAGGTTTTCCTGGGTTTACTCAATCGGTTAAGGCGCATGCCGGGATGGTCCCTAGTCTTGCATCCCAGATTTACATGTAAAATCTGCCCTCCTTTCTTCTTGTAATTTGTCCACAACTCGGGTATAGGGAATAATTTCTGACATTTTGCGAAAATGAAATTATTAACATACCACATCCTTCTTGAAAATAAGAAACATAGGCTCTCTTTATATCATGTTAGTTTTAGAGTCCAAAAATTAACAATGAAAAATATATTCATACTTTATGTTTCATTAGTTGTGGGCAGCACATTTCCGTTAGCTAATACGATCATTGCACTTTCGTAAGTAACCTGAAATGTCAGCTACCCTTGTTTCCAACCGGCCTCCTCAATTGTAATTATGTAAATGTAAATATTTAAGTGGTTAGGCGGAAGAGCAGGCCTTATGGCCTGAGCCAGAAATAAAGACTATTATTATTATTATTGCTCCATATCACGACTACAGATGTTATGAGTCGGCTGAGTATAAAATCTACTCCAGGTTGTAACCAGCTACCTAAGGAGCAGATCTAGGGACTGTCGGTGCCTCTACAATACTTTGCGCAAAATGTGAGCTGTGCCAAATAAAGCAATTTTTATTTTTATTATTATTATTATTATTATAGAATGAATCCGCACGTTTTCCTTCTGTGGCAGGTGGATAACCCGGGCCTGGAGGAGAAATGGCGGTACAGGGCTCAGGGGAAGCGGACTGTCGTGGCCTACCTGGGGGATTCCCTGGACGTCTTTCACAGGTGAGAGCGGGATATCCAGACCAGCCTTTTCCCGTAAAGGCCCTTTTAAGAGGAGACACATTCAGTAGTACTGCGTGATACACATTTACAATGCTCTTCACTGAATGTAACCAGAAATAACGTTCCAAGTGTCTTATGAATGCTTTGTAGCTTCACTGAAAATCAAAATCAACGAAAGTATGTTAACCTAGTACAGTCGACTCCGGTTATAGTGAACTTCGGAGGACTAACATGTCTGGTTCACTATATCCGATGATTTCAAGATTAAATGGAACCTCTCCACAATTACTGATTTTATTAAAGCAGACCTGCACAACGCCTGCTCCCGCGGGCATTCTGCACTTGCGAGCAGATCGGCTACCCGTGGCAGCGCCGGAAGTGCAACTAGTGGGGAGTAGGAAGCTTTGCGGGGACGGGAGAAGTCTGACGTAGCACGACGCGGCGCGTAGATTGAATGCCTGGGCATCTAATAATGATCCATGCTTCAAAATTATATGCCCATTTGTTTAAATGGATTATGTCTAGTATTTCAAGTTACCAGGGTAATAATTCACTGTTTACGTTCTGTGCACTACTGTATACCCACCTTTGTATCCACCACTGTATGTATTTTCATTTTCTAATTATAAAAAAAAATAACATGCTCATTGTGACTCTTAAGCATTATTTTAAAGCAAAAGCTTTAAAATATACGCTTTTATATAAGGAAAAATATTATTTAATTCTAACACAAAATTGCAATTTAATAATTGATTGTTCACCAGGAATGTTATAATATCCAAATCATAGAAAAATGAACAAAATCATGACATCAATCTCTCACATCAAGATTGACATAAGAATAGAATATGTGGCAATTCCAAGAATGGTAATGTTTAATAGCACATTTGTGACCATTTTTTCCCATTATAAAACTGAATAAAAGAAATCAACGAGCAAACTTGTGTCACGATATGTTACGGACAATCATAAGATAATCATGGGTATCGGTTAAATAGGATGCAAAGGGCTTTACATTTTAATACGATCTCGTAAAGGACTCTACACTCTTGTGAAAAATTAGAACAGGAAATCATCATTCTGTTTGTATCTTTTTGTATGAACAGTATGTTTTTGCTGTGAGAGAACCGTCTTATTCAATTAAACATAGTTAATAAAAAATAGTTTATTGCTGGCATCATCAAACAAAAACAATTCAGTATCAAAATTTGTGTTTAGCACAACACTAAATTTGTGATTACATCGTAGCAAAGCGAATTACATTATAAGCCCTACAAGCAATTGTAATACTTAGTGTCGAAATCTAATATGTATAATTCGTTGTAGTTTCATATTTCGCCGTCATATAATGAGAACAAACATTTGCAATGTAATACAAAACACAATATTACTTGAACTGTATATGACCGTCATGTTCTTGCCGATTGCTCTTTAAATTTACGCGCTAACTTTCGAATTGCGCATTCTGATTGGTGGTCCCCACTCCTACATTGGGTCTCATCCCCACCCTTCATCGATTTTCTCATTTGCACCCGAGTTGCCCGCACGCAGCTCCTGAGTTCAGTGAAAGTTCAAAATGCTGTGCAGGTCTGTATTAAAGAGATACAGAATGAAGATCATTAAGGGCAAGAACTGAAAATTTCAATATCTTTATTTGTCCTTAAAAAATCGATTATTTTCAATTGTCTGCTTCGTACATTTTTCATTAGTAACTTATCTAGAGCCTTCTGCAGATTTCGTGCTCAATGTATACTTCATTCAGCATTGTCCTCTGTCTCTAAGTATCGAAATGCGGTATTGATACCTTTCAATGCCTCTTGCACTGTTGGAACACCGTCCCACTCTCCAAATGCCCTTCAACTACTCTAATAACATTGGATATACAATTAATTTTCATGATTTATTTCCTATAGTTTCCTACAGCCATGACTTAGTTCGCTATATCCGAGGTTCCGATTTACTACAAAAAATCTTCTTATGCTTATCTGTAGTGTAAGTGATACAGGACCAGTGACTGAAGTTCACTAGAACCGGAGTCGACTGTATAATCTTCATGCTAAGCTTTTGGTAACACATATTTGCAGCACAGATAATAGGATTTGTTCATCATGAATTGGAATCTTTCAACCGCTAATCCAACAAGTACATGACTCGTTCACTTAGTATTCACTGTACTTGTCCTGCGCTGTCCTGTCCTTTGGCTCGACAGCCCGCTACGCGCCTTAGCCGACCAGAGGTGACCCAGCTTCTCGGCCTTGGAATAAGGGGGTTCGTGTGTTTAGCACGAAGACATCCCTTCACCGTATACACGGGTATTCTTAACCTTAGGGTGTGCTTTCTCATCGTCACACAGCAAAAGATAGAGGAACATTTGGAAGGAATGCGCTCAGATGCCACGGGCAGGAATCGAACCCGGGGTTGCGCCGAGCAAAGCAAGTACGCTAACCAGCGAGCCACCCGAGAGGGCCAACGTGCACGCAAGGCGAGGAAGTAAGTGATGCCGAATCCGGGTGACCGAGATCGCTAAAACAATAGTGCCGTGGCCATCTTGCACCGAAGGATCGAATTCCACCTCGGCCATGGTTGTCTGTGTATATTGTGCTTGGCGTCAGAAAGGGCATCCGGCCGTAAAAATATTGCCAAATCTGTATAAAAGTGGAAAAATTAATAAAAATTAAGCTCGCACCCATTAGCGCCGACCCCGTAATACCGGGAAAAAGGCAAAAGAAGACGAAGAAGAAGACAGCCAACTGATGCCCGGAAGGGACAAAGAGAAGATATTTCAGCGATCTGGAAATCGGAACCGAGACACGGACTTCACTTCTATCAATGAGCCGAAGAGCAGTCCACTGCGCAAGAAATGGAATGCCGTTCACAAATCCGTCGAAAACAAAAACTCGACGTCGCCTACTAGCAACGAGCCGATTTCCACCCATTGCGTGCATGGCAGCAGCAGGCGATGGTTGCTGCAAGTGGTGGCCAACCAAGCGGGGCGGCGGCGGCGGCGCGCGGGAAATGACCGGAACTGGCCGCCGCCGCCGCCGCCGCCGCGCGGGGCTCGCCTCACTTTCTCGGCCGAGATCCGGGGCCTCGGAGGCGGCACCTCCGATCCGAGCCAAAGAGCGTTCGTGCCACTTCATTATGATCCCAACAAAACTCAAAACGGCTTTAAATTGAATTGAATTTTAAAAGATTACCTTGTTTGGGGGATGAAAATTATGGATTTATTGGTCCTATATTTATATTAGTATTAATATCTGTAATTGGTGGTTCATTATTATCATGAGTAATATTAAGAACTCCTAATATGATTTGTTTGCCTTTTTATATAAGGTGTTAGCTTTATTACGTTCCGGTTTTGGTTGTTGAAAATTTTTGGATTTTTTGAATGTTTGATGACTCCGCGCGCGTCAACGCTAAGGTCATTAGACCTGAATGTGTAGTGCAAGTGTTTTCCTCGAGATGGTGGTGGTGATCCTCCCCCTCTGGATGGCTAGATCCGGCGCAGACCTACGTCGGCTTGCAGATATTTCCCCAAAACAGGTATCATGGCTCCGCTCCAGCGGGGGCAAGCTCTAAGCTCCTGTTTTCCCGACGAATGGGGTAGTGTTGTGAATGGGAGTGTGTAAGTAAGGAATGAGGGTAGAACGAAGAAGAAGAAGAAGAAGAAGAAGAAGAAGAAGAAGGAAAGATCGCACGCGGTCCATGGCCCGTTGTCAGGGTAATGCTCCCGCATTCGCCTGGTGTTGATCGGAGGATCCATGGAAAAATACCGATCAGAACAGCCGACCGCTAGATTTATTATCCAGACAGCGACTCAATTCCACCTATCTACCTACCTAGTGTCGAAAATCCTCCTACCGCGCGTCGGGACTCCAACCTAGGTCCTCCCAGTCAGAGGCACCGCAGTGACATCAGCTGATGTCCTAAGCCACTTTTCCCGGTGAATTTTTTGAATTACGATTTCCTTCCTTTTTATTAAAATATATTACATTGTGTTTTATTTTCCTTTAACTGGAATTAATACTACCGAAACGAGCCCCTCATGGACAATCTGCTAGCTTTCTGAGAGGGGGTCCGAGTTCGCTTCCTGGCCGGGACAAACATGAAGTTGTAGCTTTCTAACGCACACAAATCATCTCAGTTTCTGTAGCTCTGTAACGAAAGAAAGCGTAGGCAAGACAAATAAGCTGGATACGGTGATGGGAATACGACGTAAAAAGAAGGGCTCAGGCCTGGAAACCTACTAGCTGGTAGAAGTTGGATTAATCCGATCCCAAATGCCAAATACATACATACAGTACCAAATGCTTGTTGAAGATTTGTTCACTTTCTGTAGGATGTTTTCAGGATAATTTTGAAAAGAAATGGCCCATATTCTATCGAGGCATTCGATAAAACAAAAGATAATATCTTATCTTTTAGAGGTACTAGATGATAAACTTCCGAAACCACAGATATGTTTATGATATTACATCCTGCGTCACATGCTGAACGAAATTATGAACATTTTTTTAACATTCGAAAGTGTTTCATTCGGTTACGGTCTCTGTGATGATTTAATGAAAAATAAATATTAAAATTCCACTTTTGCATTTACTGGAATTTACTAGTTGGTTTGTTAGGATTCCAAAAGGATGTAAATACAAGGCTTGTCATTTCGGGAGTAAAAACACACCAGTGGGTTTTTCGTAATATTGGCAATCATTAATTCCTCAGAGGCATGGATACCTCACAGGCATTAATTTCAACCTCAGAGGCATGGATTACCTACAAAAGAACGTTAGTGAGATTAACGAAAGACTATATCTGATCAGAACATCACATGCATAAAAACTTTCCGAGGGACCACTGTTACGAATATCACATAATCTAACTAGAATTTTTGAACGTTTAAAGCAAAAACAATTTTGTAAAACTCGAAAATTTAGATCAATTGTTTTACTTTTTAATGGTTTTACGCATTTAAATGTAATATCGATTAAATGCTGGCTTGGTATGCAAAGAAATTATGCCAGGCGAGCTCTTTGTATCACTTGGTGATATGATACGCGGAATTGATTGAACCTGTTGTGCCGCTATAATGAACATAGATTTGTAGTGATTAATGATTAAAAACCACAGGAAATGCTACGCATTTTAGTTAAAATTAATACGCTGCATTCTTAACAATACACTGATAAATGCCGAAATGGGTGAGTCACGTCTGAACACGGATATCAGAAGAAAACGTAATGGACATTACACCTCAAGAAAAGGAATTATTCCCAATCAAAAGATAATATCTGCAACAAGAGCTACAAACGACCTTCCGAACTAACCCTTGAAACAAATTAACGTTCACACACTTTCCAAAATATTTAACCCATAATTTATATTACGATTCATATTTCTTTGTAAATCAATTTTCAACTTTTTAAAAATAGTTTACTAACAATAACACCTATATTTTACTACAACTGATTAATGTGCCTGAAGTACAGAAAAATCGCAGATACCACAATTCCACCAAACCGCCAATAACCGGTTAAAAAATGCAAAAGAAAAATCATCAAAACAAGTATTAGGTAAACAGTAAATTGCATTTTTCGTTTCCGATGCTGCAGTGATGGTATACCAATAAACCCAATAGCGGTCGCTAATGACCTAGATGTTGATGGGACTTTAAATACATTAAAAAAAAAAATCGAAGGCGATGCTTCTGATTCTATACCGTGGAATACGTATACACCTATTCCACGGTATAGAATCACAAGCATCGCCTTCGATATTTTTTTTTTTACATTTTTTTTTGTAATTTAAAGTTGCATCATATCTAGCGACCACTCTTGGATTTAACGTTATGTTAGTGGGAAGATGACATGATATGGTGATGTCAGGGGGTGAAAGGACGAACACAAATACAACCATGCCCGAGGAGGGACTCGAAACCTGACACGACACGACACGACACTACTGCGTTAGCAACCGGAGCCTTCGATATTGTCGAAAAAAATAAAAAATAATAAACGAAAAAAAAAAAAAATTGAATGTGAAGTACCGAAACGGCCGTCTTCGGGGGCACTGTGCGGTCGGGGCTGGCGGGCGAGAGGGCGCCGCCTGCGCCGCGCTCGGAAACGGGAACGCCGCCGCGGAATGCGTCGCTCGGCTCCCGCTGGCGCTCACGGAACGTGAGAAGGCGTGCGCCACGCGCCGACCCACCTCCGCCCCCGCCGCCAGCGCCTTCCAGCCAGAGTGGGCACAGCGCCACTGGCGGTTCCAATCACCACCACTGCGGCAGCGATGATGTAGCGGTTGGCGTATCGGACTGTTATGCCCGTGTTCGCGGGTTCAAACGCGATCGAAGCCATGGATTCAAATCCTTCGAACGCCTTCCTTCAGAGGGGAAGTAAAGCCGGCTGTCCCATGTTAGTAGATTTACTGCATGCAAAAGATCCTCAAGCCTAAATGACGCCTCTGAGCAAAATTCAAATCGGCTGTTTCGCCGCCCGATATAATACCTCCTTTCTCCGCTCGTTGGCGAAAGGAGCGTAGCGAAATTTGCGTGGTCAGACGGAAGAAAAGGCCTCATGGCCTGAGTCTCGCCACGTAAAATAAGGCGTTTCAATTCAACTATCGAGTCACCACCACTGCCATTTCGTGTTACCATCATCACCATCAAATGACCACCTACACCAGACACACCTCTAGCACTACCGCTACATAGGGAGAGGTGGTTCAGAGCAGCAGTGCCTCTGACCCAAGAGGTCCTAGGTTCCAGTTCCGACTATGGCAGGATTTTCCACACTAGCAGCAAGCTAGTTCGAGTTCAGTCGCTGGCTGGAGGAGACTTCTAGCGGCCGGCTGCTCTGATCAGTAGTTTTCCGTGATTTCTCCGATCAAAACCAGGCCGGAGCAATACTCTAACAAACGGACCACGGACAGCGCGCGATCTTTCTTTCCCCTTCCTTGTCCTATGCTCCCCCTTATTTACAGACACTTCCACACCCTACACTTCCACACATGACGGGGAGACCGGTCTGGAGCTTAGAGCTTGTCCTGAGTAGGGTAGTGCCCCGCTGATGGGAGATACCTTGTTGGAAAAAATCCCGCTAGTCGACTGTAGGTCGGCACCGGATCTCACCATCCAGCGAGGGAAGATCATCACCACCGCCAGCTCACGAGCAAAAACATACACTACACTTACGAGCTAAGTAGTTAACGAGGCCGGAATCACTAATCGATCAATCGCCACCATCAGTCACCGTTACCACCATCACGTCACCCGCCACCTCTACACGAGATATACCATCAGCACCACCGCTAACGTCTCCGCTCCAGTCACCGACAACGCCACTGCTGCCGCCTTCACCACAGTTGTCCAGCGCCACTGCCATCGTCATTCTCCATCACCACCGTTCCCGTCAACCTCCCCCGCCATCCTCCTCTCACCGTCTCCACCGCCATCCACCCCTCTCAGCGCAGGCCGCAGGCGAAGCGGAAGCGCGCCGCGCGGGAACAGACGACGAACGTCCGCAAGACGACCGCGCAAGCTCTTTCGGCTCGTAAGGCCATTCACAATGCAGACACAAACATAAGCGTAACGCATAGACATAAACTTTAACATCAGTGATAGACTGAAGTATTCACAATGTCGAACATTAGGGTAAGCAAAAATTTTCTATTCTCTGGTGGGTCATTCTAGTTACTATTGGTTGGAAGTGAGAATCGATATTTTATATATATATATATATATATATATATATATATATATATATATATACACGTATTATATACATTAACATGTACGTATGTCCTGTGGCACAACAGCTCTTTACAAGCCAAGGCCTACAAGCGGCGCCTCGGCCTTGCGGCCATGGGGTGGGTTAGGTTAGGTTAAGTATTTTAATTACAATAAAAATTAAAACTAAATGGTACTACTATGAATACAAACGAAACTAAACTACAAAAAGATCGTACGCTACAAAACAACGCCGAAAAACCGTCGAAAATCAACCAAGCAATTTGGAAAACCAGTGTTTTGTTGGATCTATCGACTTCGATCCTATTTCGATACTCGATTTTGAGTTAAAAGTACTGTGATTGGTTCATTTCTGATTTCTTACATAGCATAAGCTTGAAGCTTTGAAGCTTACCGTGATTGGTTCATTTCTCATTTCTTACAGCATAAGCACAGAAGCTTGAAGCTTTTAAGTTAACGTCTTATGTGTTATGCTTATGGGAAGGCATTGTGAATGAGTGCGCTCATGGACGCAATCCTAACTTTTTATGTTAACGCCATGCTTATGTTCTTATGTTTGCATTGTGATTGGGCCTTTACTCTCCCTTCACGCCGCTCCGGGGCCATCCGTGGTGTCACGGCCTGCGCGATAGCTTCCCACATGCGATATCGAAGTTCCATGGAGAAGTGGCGGTGGTGCTTTGTAGAGCTTGTTGGGGTTCTCCGCTCTCATCTGCCTTTCATCCCCCATCTCCATGCTCGATACTACTACATGTGATAGTAGTCCCCTCCTGTTTCTCTGCATCATAATATGAATGAATATCAACAATCAACAGCAGCATAATCGGTCGTTATCCACCAAAATTTGAAGAAAAATACACAACTGACTAGTAAATTATGCGATATTCATAGATTCATGAGGTATCAGTATTCTTGATACGCCCTATCCAAAACAGCATTAATTATATCGTAAGGTTAATGAAAAAATACACAGCATTAATTATTACACAATTCCTTTGATAAGGGGTCACCACACAGAATTCAGTGACCGCTTGATCTGGAACGTAAAGTTGCACAAACGACCAATATGGACCCTTGTCTGCACCTACGGGGCGAAAATCTCTCGCTTTCTCACGAAAGCCGCTGTGCGGTTTTTCAGGAAATACGTCTCGTATCTCAGAGAGCAAAGTCCTCTCCACGCCTTCCATCAGCTCCCCTCCCGCGAATCGTTCAGTCGCCCCTTCCCCCTCCCCCCCCCGCGGCCGCGCTTCGGTCAAGGAGGCGGCGGCGTGAAAGGTTAAAATGGCGCCAGAGAAACCGTACAACTGGCTGAGAGCCCTCAGTTCCCGTCCGGCCACCTCAAGGTCGCCGCCGCCGAGCTTTCTCCAATCCAGCGAACGAACGAACGCTCGCCCGCCCGCCGGCCCCGTCGTCACGGAAAAGAAAAAGCGCGACCCACCTACTCCTCCGGTTCAAGTCGACTCGTAAACACAGACGGCGTGCTGCCGGTGACCGCGATTTGCGACGCGCGCGCTTTCATCCCTTCTCTCTCTCTCTCTCTGTCTCTCTCTGTTTCTCTCTGTTTCTGTCTCTCTCTCTCTCGTGCGCGCGGGAGATGCGCCGATCGACAAGCAGTTCGCGGCAGACGAGATGAGAGGGCGTTCCAATATTCTGGATGATTTTGCACTCGGTCTGCGTACAACCATTTACGGCACCGGTCACGTGACAAACTCGTCATGAAAAACGAGTGTCTTTAGGAATCAGTATTGCGCTCAATATGGAGGGCTCGCTTTCATCCTGGACCAATGGGGGAAGGGGCAGGAGAAGCGAGAGAGCCCCACGAAAAACCGGGAATCCGCTTTGCCCACCACAAATTCCTGTTGGATCCATCGGAATTAGTACCTTGGTACCCAGAGGTGAAAGGTGACTAAACCACGGGTCGCCTTCAAACCTGATATCTGCCAATCTTCCGTAACGGGTTCGTTTATGATTGCGCATGCTTTATTATACATCGCACCCGGTGACTATTCTTGGGGCCATTTTCCGTTTTTAATTTTTTTTTCTATTTTTCCCCTGAAAACCAGACAAGTAATCGTTTCTGAGGAAAAACGGCGCACTGAAGAAACAGTTTCGGTGAAAGATGAATGGAATATTACGAATACAAACACACACACACAAACACAGTCCTCAATTAACCACTTTTCTCTCCTCTGTGTTTGCTCTATCTACTAAAAAACGAGTAAACATTAGAAAATATTAGTGATGTACTAAAATTTGTGCATTACAGCATAAAAATCCCCGTTCGACAACTTACACAACGCCACACGTTGAAGTGATTCTGGGTGGCACTATTGGACGATATTCAACCCTGAACAATACGAGTATTACACAGTAATAAATCGTATTACGAACCGGAGGCAGGGACTAAAAGAATACGGTGATGTATAGAGCTATCTATCGATTACAGAGTTTCACTTGTCGAACCCCGCTGATCCGATCATCGCTCATCCGCGTCTAATTGAAGCACCTGTGTGTTGGCAGCATCGTGCATCGCGGGATTTCCGTCGCAGGCGACGCCGTCCGCTTGAAACTCTCGCTCAACGAGGCCCTGGAGTGCAGCATCCCAGGGTGAGTGCAAGCAAAGACGACTTATATTCCTTTGAACTCTATCGTCTCTCGCTTATTTATTGTATCTAATTTGAAATGTCTATCCTCTTTAACCATGGCTTTTATTTTTGCTTTAATTTTGCGACATTTTTAGCAGTACATGAATTTGTGCCCGTTATTGTTCATGTGTGAGTGTGATATCTTCATTACAAATTTGGAATGAACGGATAAATTGAATAAAGAACCAGCCTATGAAGGACTATGGTGTCAATGGTTTTGCTAGATACCCACGAACTTTGCAAAAAATGGTAGTTTGTAGTTTCGATTTTGATTCAAAACAGCAAATATTTAATTAATTTAATGCGCAATTTCGAATGCCTCATGTTGCAATAATATTGCGACACTGATACAATATAACACTGATGATGTCATGCGAGAGCAAGGCCCCAAGGATGGGGTCGTTCGCCATTTAATATTTACTATTCACTTGTTGTGTTATGGGACGGCAACGTTTTTCACGTTCTTGATACATCAGAACGAGATTCATGCGTTCATCCGTTAAATTTCCGGGCGCCCTGTAACGACATTGATCGGTGTGTGTTTGGCAGCAGGTACGAACTGGGCAGTAGCGTTCTGAAGGTGCTCCATTTACTCATTCAAAAGGCCTGCGGAGGCAGATACAATGAAATCTAGACGAAATTCAAAGACAAACATCATGCGTTCATCCGCGGAATTTCCGGGCGCCCTGTATCCACTTCGGCCGGTGCGCGTGTGTCTGGACGCAGGTACGGGCTGGGCAGCAGCGATCCGAAGGAGCTCCATGAACTCATTCAAGAGGCCTGCTCAGGCAGATACAATGAAATCTAGACGAAATTCAAAGACAAACATCATGCGTTCATCCGCGGAATTTCTGGGCGCTCTGTATCCACTTTGGCCGGTGCGCGTGTGTCTGGGCGCAGGTACGGGCTGGGCAGCAGCGATCCGAAGGAGCTCCATGAACTCATTCAAGAGGCCTGCTCAGGCAGATACAATGAAATCTAGACGAAATTCAAAGACAAACATCATGCGTTCATCCGCGGAATTTCTGGGCGCTCTGTATCCACTTTGGCCGGTGCGCGTGTGTCTGGGCGCAGGTACGGGCTGGGCAGCAGCGATCCCAAGGAGCTCCATGAACTCATTCAAGAGGCCTGCTCAGGCAGATACAATGAAATCTAGACGAAATTCAAAGACAAACATCATGCGTTCATCCGCGGAATTTCTGGGCGCTCTGTATCCACTTTGGCCGGTGCGCGTGTGTCTGGGCGCAGGTACGGGCTGGGCAGCAGCGATCCCAAGGAGCTCCATGAACTCATTCAAGAGGCCTGCTCAGGCAGATACAATGAAATCTAGACGAAATTCAAAGACAAACATCATGCGTTCATCCGCGGAATTTCTGGGCGCTCTGTATCCACTTTGGCCGGTGCGCGTGTGTCTGGGCGCAGGTACGGGCTGGGCAGCAGCGATCCGAAGGAGCTCCATGAACTCATTCAAGAGGCCTGCTCAGGCAGATACAATGAAATCTAGACGAAATTCAAAGACAAACATCATGCGTTCATCCGCGGAATTTCTGGGCGCTCTGTATCCACTTTGGCCGGTGCGCGTGTGTCTGGGCGCAGGTACGGGCTGGGCAGCAGCGATCCGAAGGAGCTCCATGAACTCATTCAAGAGGCCTGCTCAGGCAGATACAATGAAATCTAGACGAAATTCAAAGACAAACATCATGCGTTCATCCGCGGAATTTCTGGGCGCTCTGTATCCACTTTGGCCGGTGCGCGTGTGTCTGGGCGCAGGTACGGGCTGGGCAGCAGCGATCCGAAGGAGCTCCATGAACTCATTCAAGAGGCCTGCTCAGGCAGATACAATGAAATCTAGACGAAATTCAAAGACAAACATCATGCGTTCATCCGCGGAATTTCTGGGCGCTCTGTATCCACTTTGGCCGGTGCGCGTGTGTCTGGGCGCAGGTACGGGCTGGGCAGCAGCGATCCCAAGGAGCTCCATGAACTCATTCAAGAGGCCTGCTCAGGCAGATACAATGAAATCTAGACGAAATTCTAAGACAAACATAAAGCGTTCGCAAAATTTTCCGGGCGGCCTGTATCCACTTTGGCCGGTGCGCGCGTGTCTGGGCGCAGGTACGGGCTGGGCAGCAGCGAGCTGGGCGCGCGTCTGCGCTGCGTGGCGGAGTGCGAGTGCGTGGCGGAGGCGGGCGGCGCGGCGCTGGTGGGCGGCGCGGAGGTGGCGCTGCGCGACGGGCGCCTGGCGCGCGTGCGCCGCCTCTTCCTCTACAGGGCGTCCGCGTCCGCCGACGCGCTCCTCGCGTCCGTCCCGCGCCGCTCCGCGCTCCAGCCGCCCGCGCAGGCGCGCCCGCGCGCGCCCGACGCCGCCGTCAAGCTGCCCGAGTTCAGGTCCCGCCGCGCCGCCCCGCTCGCTCGCTTCAAGGCGCCTCCTCACATTCGCGATTCGGCGAACAGCGAGCAACCGCTCGCCGAATCCCGAGTGGTGTGGATGGGGTCGCTTGCTATTTGCCCAGTGACGAACATTCGGCGCTCGCCCTACCTGCCGCGTGTCGGTCTTTTAAGGCGGCTCCTCACATTCGCGATTCGGCGAACAGCGAGCAACCGCTCGCCGAATCCCGAGTGGTGTGGAAGGGTCGCTTGCCCAGTGACAAACATTCGGCGCTCGCCCTACCCGCCGCGTGTCGGTCTTTAAAGGCGGCTCCACACATTTGCTATTTGGCAATCAGCGAGCAACCGCTCGCCGAGTCCCGAATAGTGTGGATGGGTCGCTTGCTATTTGGCAAGTGACGAACATTCGGCGCCTGCCCTACCCGCCGCATGTCGATCTTTTGGACACATCAAAGAGAGCGAACATTCGCCGAACACATCAGCTGTTGGGGATCGTTGGGGCTCGCTGCTCGGCGAATGCCGAATGTGTGGAGCCACCTTCACGCGTTGCCATTTCCGGCTCCGTCAAATTGCTCACGCCATTAGTCACGAAATAATAGTGCAGATCTTTTTATCGCGCGAAGCGGCAGTGATCTTCCCTCGCTGGATGGCGAGATCTCGCGCCGACCTACGTCGACATAGCGGGGATTTTCCCCATCCAGATATCTCCCCACACCAAGATGGCACCGCTCCAGAAGGGACAAGCTCTAGTATCCCGAAAAAATGTGGTAGTGTAGTGCATGCGACTGTGCGTGTAAGCGAAGGGGAGGAAAGGACAAGGAAGAGGAAGGAAAGATCGCGCGCGGTCCGTGGCCAGTTTGTTAGGGTACTGCTCTGGGATTGCTCGCCGGTGCTGATCGGAGCTAAGCGGATGCTGGCGTTGATCGGAGAAAAATCGAAAAAGGACAGATCAGAGTAGCCGGACGCTAGATTTCTCTTCCAGAGAGTGCTGAATTCGACCTCGCTGACAAGTTAGTGTCGAAAATTCTGCTACCATTTTGATTCGGACCCTAGGACCTCTCGGTCAGAGGCATTACAGTGAGATCAGTTGCTGCTCTGGCATTGCTCGCCTTTGGGGGTATTACTGGATTGAATCTGACAAGCGAACACGTGCGCGAATTCTTCCATGTGGAAACTCCACCGCTCCCACTTCTGCTCGTGCACAGGGGGAAGATGTTACAGGAACATATTAATTGATATAAAAATTATTAAAACTCAACGCTTCTTAGTAACAGATATACCGGAGATTGAACCCAACGAAATATCACGTAGATACATTTCATTCATACACTTAGATACATTTCGAGATTCTGTAGCACTCTGACCATCTCTTCAACAGTGGGGCACCAATCATTGCCGGCCTCACTCCCCCTCCCCTCAAATGTCCCAAAGTATCTCAATACTGCTTTAGGAAGACAATTTCACACCTCCAGTCTCAAAAACATTGTTTTCTGGCCCCAGAAGGCACTGACTCCGATCTACGCTTGACATACGTCTCAGGAAACAGATAAGCTGACCTGTTTTGCAGATCGCATTTGCGTCTGCCTAATTTAGACGGGTGAAGCCAAGAAATCTTTAAAATTTATAAATCTATAGTGCAATTTTTTATCGCACCGTGAAATATTCTTTGTTTTGACTATCTAGTGATAAGATAAGATTACTCATTCACACAAATGCAATGTCAACAAATTTTGAAAATGGAAGATTCAGAAGATTCAATATCATTGGCTATTGCCACGGCTCACCTACTAACACTTTATAATTTAAAGTTTAATTTTTAATACTTCAGAAATAATTTTACTTAAAACGTATTTTTTAAAGCCTTTGTGTACTAATACTCTTCACTCCATGAATTGCCAGCAAAAATCACGAAAAAAATTCACAAATAAAACACCTAAAAAGTAACTTGTATCATAACATGAATATCAAACTGTCATGGTCACTGTCAGTACCTAAGACTAAGAAAGTAACATCAGAATTTTTCTCATCTCACACTATTTTACAAAAGTGTAGAAAGGTTTAATTGATTGCCTCTTTCACGAAAGCGATGAAGGGTTGATGGGAACGGAATTCAATATTCATTAAAGTAATTCACGTCTAGTTTGTTAAATGTTCAGAGCAGACCTAGCATAATAAACTTCCTTTGTTTAGGTTTGAGGTGGAGAAAACGCCCAGCAATGAATGGCAAGCGAAGAAAGGAGGAAGGTACGTAGACAGTTTGGCAACTTCCTCTGGGAAGCATAGAAATAAATAATTTCAATGAATGTAATATATATTGCAAACAAAAACAAATATAGTATGGTGGTATAGCCATTCCTACACAAGGTTGTATTCCCGGATAAATTTCTCAAAGCTCTGACGAGTACAATTTTATTTTATTGAACATTCGTAGAAGAGATCAGGGCTGATTGGCACTCCCATCCCTACATTTGCCAGGTTGCTTCCACAATCCCTTGCTTTGTGTCAGGTGACCTTCACGACCTAGCCAACTTCCCGCAGAAGGCTCCGGATAACCACTGCAAAGGTGTTGGAATCGTGTTGTCATTTGCATTTTACAATTTGGAAAGTTATATTTTCGAAGTTCAAAGGTTATCTTTTGAAATACTGGGAAAGAACAGTTGTTCTTCTTCCACTCTTTCAGCTGAAACCTTCAACCATGCTCTTGATTTTCGTGTACCAAGTTTTTAATTATCAGTTTCCTAATCACATCTGTGGTCATCATTTTTCATCAAAAATCGGTACTGGTTGACATTTCTTAATTGGGTTCGCTCTGTGCCATGTCGCAAGCCATTGCATTTCAAGAATGCTTTTTGAATGGAGGTCAATCAGCAATGAGTTGGGATGTGACCTCCTCAGGTTTTATCATATAACGTAAATTTAATTAACTGTATTATTCGTATTATATTAAGCAGTTTTTCCTTCACTTGAGGGGTTTGCAAGAACGTCCACTTCTTTGTTCGATAACGACTCGCATTTATAAAACACTTGTTTGAATTGTTTTAAAGTACATGGCGTCCTTGTCCTGTCATTTCTCCTCACACCTTCCCCCCCTCAAATATTTTTAAGATTCCTCGTTCCAAGTTCGTGAGTTCCTCTTATAATAAAAACATCTTGAACTTCAATGCTTATAGACAAGCTCTAACATTTTGTTACTAAGCAGTAATGTTTAGTTTTCAACATACTACAGTTATTAATTTTTTCAAACACTTTTTTTCTTTTTTGTAACCTGCAACTTTGGTTCGCCTATCGCAAGTTTAAATTCACCTTACCTTGGAAGTTGAAATAATTAAACGAGGTCACCTGTTGAATATTGCAAGAAAATAAAAAAGCATTTTTTAAATAAAAAAGAGGTAAAATACAAATTTTAAATACTTCATTCTGAAACTATTCGGATAGCTGTAGTTGCCAACACGAGGCTCCTTTACGAGACGAAAATGTGATTGAAACATTGAACATTGAAAAATGGACATTGATTTATTACTCCTCAGTCTCAAAGAAGAAGGGTGCCAATCTATTCCAAGCAAGTGCCAACCAACCCCATAAGTGGGGTTTGTTGCCCCATGTTGACTCAAAAACTTTTGACGACTAAATGTTCGACATTCAAATATTCATGAACAAATCTACTCTAAGGTCGCCTAATAAATGTACTTTCCATCGATGTAACCGAACTCCTCACAACTAAGTAGGAATTGCATAACAATAAAAGCTAACTACTGGTGGCAATCAGCCTCGGTTTTCCTATTGATTTCAAGAACGTCATGGAAGTGGGAAATAAATACATAACAGCTTTAGAGAAGTCATAACCTCGGATGACCATACTGATATACCTAAAGTAAAAGAAAGCCAACATTAAATAAATAACTCATCACTTGAATTTCACGGAAAACTAATTTTTCTAAGCATATTATTTTAAGCAAAAATATGACTGTCATACTGAAAAATAAGGCAGCCCCGAAGTAAGAGGTTAAGATCTATGTATTACTTTTGCACCAAAATTAGTCATCTAGAAGCCCAATATGGTTGAATTACTGTCAAAAATCTCTTTTGTTTAGACTGACAATGCACCCGGACGAGGAGGGCCCCATCTGCGCGAAGCCTTGCAGATGCGGCCTTGAAAAGTATGTCACACGACAGTTATTTTACTCGCCATTAGTTATTGCACTTTTAAGACAAATACATCAACACAAACGGATATACCAGTCATTGAAGTCATTTGACCGATACAGAGAAAATAATAGACGAGGTCCGTATCTTCAAAATTCTTTACATGCGATATGGGCCTCATATCATTAAAAACTTTTCGCAAAACCGCCGTCTTAAAATAAACATTAATACAAATAAGAAATAATTGTTCTTAGGTACGAGTATTTGTATGTCACCAAAGGTACGATTCATTTCTTTCGATAGTTCTTGACGGTCAGCAGACAATAAAATCCATAACGAATGTTGACCATTAAGAGGGGTTTTACGTTCCTCTGAAGTCAACAGAACAGTAATACAAAAAATATTTTGAGAGAGCACTAATTTAGATTGACTTCTACTGCAAAGAAGAGCTCCTGTTTTTATCAATACATGGGTACTGAGTGTACGGAATAGAATGTTCAGTTAACCTTTCTCATTCAATCCTGTGATTGACAAAAGTCCTAGCTGTTTCACATACTACATGTTCCAGCAATAACAAACGTAATTCTGGTGAAAAATAAAAAAAAAGATATTTATTCTTTAGTCACAAGCATAATTTTTTCTACGTTTCTTTATTTCTTACGACACTGCCACTGGTTTAAGATTTGTTTCAGAAAAATGCAGTAATGAAAGACATCCAACACAAAATAAGTGAATGAATTACAGCTCATTCTCTCAAGCGTAGTACGAATAAAACAATAACACTTGAAATATATATTTATGTTGCACTCTAGTACACATTCAACTCTGTCCGTTAAACCTGCTTACGAAATGGTGACATTCTAGATAATTTACAATGAGAAATAATGAATTACAATGAGAAATACTTAAATTTTACACCTAATACGTTTGTCACATACAGTTCCTGTTTTATAACCATAAGTAAATTGAATTAAGTAGTTTAAAAAATGACTCAGTTCATTCGTATGATGATACGCTAATATTGCCTCATACATTTGCAATGTTTAGATCCGATCAGGATCCTGGAACAAGATGCGACAGCCGATGCGTGCTTCGCCCATTCATGGTTATTCTACACATTTCATGCACGCTAGTTAATAATTATTATGGGTTGGTTATAATCAACCCATAGATACCCTTCTACAAGAAATCCAGAAATACCTGTTTTAAAAATTGTAGACCGAAATGCGATGAGATTCTGCATCAGAAAACATTCTTCTCTCGTTTTCAGTTACTCGTGAATTGGTATCCCAGAAGGTATGATTGGTTAATTTCCACGAGTTGATTACAGAAAGTAAACGTGTTTGCACAGTATTTCCAACTCAACATTTTTTTTTTCACTAAGCATTATTTAGCAAAGTGTTTTCACGTGATTTAGGGACACGGACGACCTCTGGCCAGATGAAGAAGAAATAGAGATGATTCGGAAAATGGCCCGAGATTCCCTGCTCGACCAGTGGTTGGCAATCATTAACGAGTGAGTACATTTCAAGAAACTGCCGCAATTTAATCAAGTGATAAATGTGTTAAATTAAAAAATTAAATTTCACTGTCTGAACCAATAACTGGCTACTTGTCCCTTTTCCAAAAGGAAACAAAAACAAATCTCTGACAAGTCAAATTCCATACGTCAAGTAATTTTAATAAATTTTAATATTAAATAAACAATTACAATATATACGATTTCTGTAGAAAAAAACGTGGTTTATACGAACAAAAAATTAGTTTGCATTTTTTTAAAAGAATTTTCATTTTAAAAAGTACTGAAAGCGATGGAACTCAAGTGTCTCGTTCCGACTTATAAGTCTTTCAATTTCCTTTAGTTTAATGTCCCCAAACAACAAACCGACATGCACGAGAAGTTTGTAACATTATTCCCAGACAGCCTATATCCCGCGAATGAATCGCAATTATTGGAGCTACTTTTTTAGTTCCATTACCTTGAAAACATAGTAATAGATAGAAAACTTACTGAAAAGGCCGGTATACACGGTATAGTTTTTCGTGTAGATTCTTCATGTAGTCCAGACTACATGAGAAAATTATGAACATGTTCGTAATTTTTTCGTGTGGAAAAGCATATAGTTTGACTCCAGCGCCTCTAGCGGCAGAATTGTTCACTAATGGATTTGTGTACCCAACGCGACGATTTTGTGGTTAGGTGTGTGAAGGTGTGATAGAGCGAAGTGAAATTGTGTGTACCAGCGTGGCGTTTTTGTTTTCGGTTATTCAGGTAAGTTTACTGGACTTATCCGCGCACGTTTTCTTGAGCCCTCCTTCCCTAGGGGCGAAACGAGTGGGAATTTGTAATAGTACCCAGACGGCGCAATTCAGTTGTTTCTCGGTAGACCCCTAGCGGCGGCTTGTGGAGGCTCATGCAGAAAGCGTGAAGTCTGGTCTACACCGTGTATGCGCGACTCTGCGATCAGTTTGAGATTTTGACGTTTCTATGTAGAAACTTTGAGAATCTACATGAAAACTATTCCGTGTGTACCGGCCTTAAGATACGTTACTTTTAAAGCTTCCCTCACTCCTTTCATATAGGCTAGAATGTAACAGTAGAATATTGCTACCTTGTAAGAAGTTTAGAATTTTTTCCTCGGACTGTTTTCCGATCGAATAAAACACATTCGTATAATAGTTCTTGAGGTTCTTTATTTTTTCCTGCAAGGTACTGAATTTAATGCTAACTAATTTGTCTAAACTTCTCAGGAGACACTCTAGATCTTCCGAACAGGAGACTACAAAGAGCGGACCATCATCGCAGATTTCTGCGGAACGCCTTCGGAAAGAAAGCGACGATAAACCATCTCTCGACATGCACTCCACAACAGAAGATACGGAGCAAACTCTAGTTGCTCCCAATGAAATGGACGAGACAAATGCGAGGTATGAAACGTGATTAACGGTATAAGACTTCCTAGCACAGTGGTGTCAAGGTCTGCTACTGGTGGCAGTGGCACGCGTTGTGGCATCGTGCCATGCCACGAGCTTCTCTGCGCTAATAGCGTCGGGAAAGGGAACTGTAAGTAACCCCGCCGTTTTACAATAGAGATGGCGTTGTCTCTGGTGGCGGGGAGATGAACTGCGTGGAGAGGGGGCGATTTCGTCGTGGCACTTGTGCCACGGACTCGTGGCATCGGCCTTGACAACACTGTCCTAGCACGTTCGGAGATCAACATTACATGACACTTCTCTGACCCAATCAGAGCTTTCTTCGGCGAAATCAATTTACCTGCTCACTTATTTCTTCCAAAACGTGCTTTAGGGTTTTAAATTGAGCATCTAGAACATCTAGATGTTTAATTTCTTAACCCAACTGTAGGCATTAGAAGAATTTAAGTTTACTTATTATTAGAATTGCTGAACCTGCATTTTAAAATTTTAAAAAATCGATGTACAAAAATTTCGATTGTTTTTTCAATTAAAAAGGGATTTTTTTCTAGTTGATTGTCAAAAACAAAATATCACAAGGCGTACTAAACGAATGCAACACAATGTTTTTTTAAAAAGGGCTAGAAAACTAATTATCTTCCATGCCTGCTTTAGACAATACCAAATTCCCTGTAATTTCCGGTGTACGTCAAAACGTTTCCTCTATATCCATGAGCGACTTCTTAAAAACTCCTTTTAAATTTCCACAATGCGTAGCACGCAAACAAAACGTAATTAATTGTGACGACTTGGCTAATTGAAAACTAATTTTTACGTTTTAAACATTGATTAGAAATTACTTTACGAGATTGAGATCGACATCCAAAGCTATCATTTAATTACACATCCTAATGATTTTCTCCGGACTGAAAACGCTCCTGAGAATTCTTAAGCAATTAATGTCAAGACGTGCAAAATTCACAAGCGTTTATGACAAAATAAAATCAAGAAGAATGCATTACAATCAGATATATATTCTCTAACTGCAACTTTTCCAACTAAAACTAAATACAACTAGTTTGTTTCACTCAAACACATTACACATTTAGATGCATATTCAGTGAAGTTAACCATAAGTATTAATTCAATTTTGTTAACAGTTCCATTAACAGCAGTTCTACATCTTTCACCTCCGACGAATCTGAAGATGAAGACAAAGCAAAAAATCTCTATTCCCAAATCCAGCCTCTGTAAGTTATACAAGTAAATTGATACTTTAATGCAAAATGAAGGAATTACAGACGTAGACGCTCCAAATGTGCACAAAGAATTCATACAAGAGCCCTTAGAACTGTAGATTTTATCTAAAATACCTTCATTATAAGGGCGGTTCAAAACTTGCTTTGTGAGCTGAAGGTTCTTGGTCCGAATTAGTTGACTTCCACAAATCACCATTAAGTCCCCTCTTTAAGTCTGAATAATGCCCTAAGAAATTTGCGAAACTGCAATATTAATAGTTCCCAATGACTATTGAGGAAGAATTCTGAACTCTTGAGGTCGATATTTCTAAATGCATATTTGGAATGTTGACAAGAAATTAGTGATATTTTCACATATTTTATATTATATTTTATTACAAGAAATAATAGAACAAATGGGAACAAATCACACTAAAACTTGTTTTCTAACACTATCCTTATTACTTTCTTCCTTACGCATTACATAGTACAGCGAGGAAAAAGTAGTATTGGAATAACTTCAACAATACGATCTAGAATTTTCGGTCGCAAAATTAGTGATTAAGGTACCTTTAAGCGCAACTTCGTACACACGTCACGATTAATGTCTTTTAGTGTTTTTTCAAAGACCGTTAAGATTTATCCAGTGGCGGGGTGATAAAGATATTTTTTACCCGAAAATCGGGATACCTGTACGGATGGATGGACGTGATACGCAAAACTGTCAGATTAGAAGCTTTTGAACTGAAACTTGCAAAATAAGTGAAAACTAAGATCAAGTTGTACCGTTCCATGGATCGTTAATATATTTTAATTTTTCGGAGTACTCTACATGAAGCGTCTGTGACGTTATCATAATTTTCTAAAAAAACGCGTCAATTTTTTTTTTTTGCTCGAGCAGAGAAATATGCATTTATAAATATTCTATATTTCCGATATTCATTAAAAGCTTTGAAAAGTGTGGGTTCAAATATTTTTCAAACATCACCTCCAATATTAAACCCAAGTATTTTTTTTCTTAATCATACGTCTCTCAATTTTAGATCTTCAACTGATTTACAATTTAAAAACAGCAGTTGTTGACTAAAGGAGAAAAGGACGAAAAGTTTCAGTACGCGGTGCATTCTCGCTAGTTTTTCTTTCTTTCGCGGAATCAAATTCGAAACTGCCAACATTTTTCACGCTCTCCGATTTTACTTCCGTAGACGGCGTTAGTGATGTTAAATAGCATCGATGACTGATAACAATGTTCATTTTCATTTTATTTTCACAATTCCAAATCGTAAGGGCAGGGCATGTAGCCAAGGGGCGTACTTCAGGTGTGATAAAGCTCCTTCAGAAATAAAAAGAATTATCCGGGCTTATGTTATTGTATGTCTTGCAAAAAAAATGTAATTGTCAAATGAACGAAATTATTACTTAATATCTAAAAATACGGCAAATTAATTCAACTTAGATCATTCACTGTGATGGAAATATGAAAATATTTCCGGGGGTTCGTAGAATTTTAAGTTAAAAAAGTTTGGTTGTGTTCTCCTGTGGAATGTTCACCTGCCGAAGTCTCCCAGAAAGAACACACTGGCTACGGTTCTAACGTAAAAAACAAGGAACCATTTGCTCTGTGGATCAAGGAAAACTCGAGGAAAACCCACCTCAAACACTGAAATGAATTGCCTGTTATTCGTCTGTTTCGAAGTGTTTCAGTTCTTCTTGAGCGTTTCTTAGTCGCCTTTTTCTTCACCTTTCTGAAATATCCGCCCTCTCACGAAAACAAGTGCTTGAGCTGCTTGTCAAATGTCTGACGCAGCGCTCCGCTTGAGATAAAGCCGCCTTCCCCTCGCACGTATGTCTGTATGCCGCGCGTCGCCGAAGAGTCGCTCGCGTCCGTAGGCAGTCCGCCAGAGCGCGCCAGCGGAAGGTAAGGAACTAGGCTTGGGTTTTTATTTCTTGGCGCGTGGGGGCTTGTCTTCACGATGGAATAACATTTGTTGCGTCTCGAAGCCCTTGGTCGGGCGTTGAGCGCGGAGGAATCCTCCGTTACCATCAGCGCTCTCTGTACGCACATGGTGCATAAGTATTTGTGTCACGTCTCGTCTGTCAGTTGTCAAGAGGACCGCCAGGTAGCATCTCCGCGTACGCGCCTCACACCGCGCGCCCCTGCGTCACTACCCAGCGGCCAGAATTGGGGAGGAATAAGGAAGTGGGTAAGCTATAGGACACTTCACAAAGGATGGACTAGCCCTTGTGAACCAGCCGAACTCGTTTTGTCGGAACCAATTTCACATGAGAAGCGACGAGAATTGAACCCGGACCTCATTGGTAAAAGGCGAGCGACTTTGCTCTGAGCCACGAGACAGCTCACGGTATTTCGCGGTATACCGCGATATCTCACGGTATTTCGCGTCGTTCTCAGTCCTGCCGCTGCGAGCCGCATGATCGTGACTATCGAGCAGTACTGGCGATCATGCGACTCCCACCGGCACGACTGTATCGAGCAGTACTGGCGGTCATGCGACTCCTAGCGGCACGACCGAGAACGACGCGAAATACCGTGAGATATTCCGTCGTGAAGACAAGCCCCCACGCGCCAAGAAATAAAAACCCAAGTATAACATCGCGTCCATTCGCGCGAGTTTGATTGTGTTCACTAGTAACAGTTTTCAATGTTTTTAAATTAAAACTATGCATGGTTTTGTGGTAAATTAAAACTGGGGCAGCCGATACGCACCCACTCACCACAAGGGACGTGTGGTCCCTGAGAGCATGTTTTTAATGTGATTAGGAGGGAATTCGATTATGAGCTACTTTTGCTCTGCAGTTAATACTTTTAGACGTTATTTTAAGTACGTGAATCAATGGAAATCCAAAGGGACATTATTAAATTGAGTCGCTCGCCTAACATCGTATACGTAGGTGTCAGAACGCCATTTTCGTCGTGTGGTTGGTGTAACATGTGGGCCTGTACGGTTCAGTCTAAAATGCGTTCAAGAAATCAAAATAACTTTTAGATTTTTGGATCACCAACGATGATAATTATTCATAACTTCATCTTCCTGCTATAGTTCTGCTACCTATTTAATAAGATAGTCGATGGATGAGAAATATCCTACTAGTGGGATTACTCTTTGATTTGATTATGAAATGAATTAATAAATTAATACTTTTCCTGAATAATCATGCAACAATGATTGCATTAGATGGAGACACAATTCCCTCACGGTACCATTAACACACAATAAGAAAAAGTACAATGAATGCTTTCAAGGTCGAATTACTATTTTTCAACTCTCATCGCATAATGGTGTCATTGGATGGCTGCAATCAGTTGCATAATAATAATAATAATAATTTCGATACAGTTTTCATTATGATACAGGTTCTGGACCAATCACAAAGAAGTTTACAAACCAGTGACACTTAATCACTGAGAATCGTTTTAGAAAATGTTTCGCTCGATTGTGTACATTAAAATTGTATTTGACATTATATTATGCTCAATAATTTGTTTTATTAAGCATGTTTTAAATTCTTTTATTATTAGTATTTTTCGTGGTATATTATTTAAATAAAGTGGATCGTAATTTCCTCTGATCCTTTTTGACTACCGTAGTACTCCCTAGCAGGCGGACAGGTAACCATAGCCACCTGCGGCAGCATGCGAGTGTAGAATTAGGTAGCTAGCTGTCCGCTAGGTGGCCTTGGCTGAATCAGCAGCCACGAAACTATTCATTGTAAAAATTTAACTTATAAAAGTCGTAGAAAAAGTACCGTATGAAACTCGACGTAATGGATATTAATACACTCGTGTGAAGTTAACGATACTCGCTCGTATCGTAATATCACACACGTGTATTATTGCTTCATCCATAATCATTCTTCTTCCATAATGTACAATTTTAGGCTTTGGGCAAATTACTATTTTTTTTTACAGATTACTTATTTATATTTCATTTTTTCAAAATCTTTAAATATTCGTCTACCTTTAATCCAGCAGCTAATCACATCACTATTCTACATCCTATCACTCAACCAATTACATTTCCTTGTTTAAGAATCGGAATTACATAATGCTTTATTGCAATTTTCAAACAAGTACGGCTTGAGCTTTACGTTATTAAGTTTAATGTTACAACGAAAATCATAAAATAAACCAAACCAGTTCCTAAACAATTTCTGAAAATCCTCCTCATTTAAAATATCATTAAGCACATGTGCACTCATTTACAGCAAATTCTGTCTGAATTCTCTTAAGATGCGACTGATGAAATTCTATTCACTGTGGACATAACAAAAATGTTAAATTGATAAATGTCAAATCTAGAGACAAATTTTCATGACACTTTGGACCTTACCATACACTTCCTGGGACTGCATTTTTACTACATTATTTGTACATTTCAGACAAGGTTCAAATTCGGAGGCACCCCTGCCCTCACCACGGGGGAAATTTCGAACTTCTGAGAAACAGGAAATGCCCGTAAAACAAGAAGAGACGGTTGACAATAACAGACCGGGAAGGTAATCCTTTTAGAAAAAAAATTTAATTCAACGGAAATAATAGCTAAAATACTAGTCCTATTTCAACTAAAGGCTTGTAAAACTTGTTTCAGATCTTCGTCAGAAGTTGGAGAAGAAGGTAGTAAGAGAATTTCTTCATTTCGTCGATCAAGGAAGTAAGAGATACTGATTAAACAACTAAGATGATGTCATAATCACTCAACATTTAATATTAATTGAATTAACTTTCATTAGGTATGAAATGTGTATATATGACAAGTTGTGATTGATAAATAAGGGAATATTCTTCAAAGCAAGGCAGTTTGAATATGACTCGTTTTCACAGACATAGATATTCAAAAAATTCGGACCAATACTGTGGTCACGGGGCAAAAATTCTTAAGTCAATTTTTGGCAAAATTGGGTTAAATACTGAAACTACAAGCATCTATATTTTATTTCAGTAAAACAACCGTATTCAAATGTTGCCTCCATAACGAGAAAAAAAGCATCAAGAAATAATGTTTAGCATAGGAACAAACTGTGACTCAATAATCTAACCCTTGTTTTCTCCAAACTGAGATTTTTTACTTAAGAACTTTTACCCCGTGACCACAGAATAGACATGCGACGTCATTCCCTAATGACAATACGAAATTAAAAAGCACTTAAGAAAACAAATACAAAAAATAATCAGAGTGCAATGCTCAGATACCTGAAACATCATAGATATGGTCATGTGAACTGGACCCAAGAATGCGTCAGAGCTTCACAGCCTTGCATATTCTGTCATTTGAGACATTACTTGACGACACAGAAACATGATTTTCGTTAAATCATAGCCATACGACTTTCGTCACACGCAAACAATTCTTAGAACGCAAACAATTCTCTGATTCTTGTGTGCCTAGAGGACCATAACAAGAATCGGAGGAACTAAATTCTATTCCTTAATGGGCAAAAACAGCAAGAAAAAATTAATACACTAATGAAGTATTTAGGAATACAATTTTCGGAGAATTATTAATTTCTGATAATATAATATAGGTTTCTTTTATTACGCATGCGGCAACTGTGTAGTCGCAGGTCGAGTTCACAGTCAAAAGCTAAACAAACTCTATGTAACAAAACCTTAGAACCTGGGGACGGCAGAAATGCACAATGGCGAAAAATTACCTTGGCGCCGCCCTGATTGTTTGAATAACATTATTGGAAGCCATTAATGAATTTCAGAAATTTGTTTTTGTTGAGAATAAATTTTAAAACAGCAATATTGATGATGCAAAGATTATATAATTGTATACAGAGAATACCATAGAGAATATACCATTGACGCAATAGATTAATACTCTGAAAGTTAGAAAGGCCATTTGGCGCTAATTTATAGTAACATAAATATTCACTTTTATTATATTCAATTGCAAGTCAACTAAACGTTTTATTTTTATAGTGAATCGTCCAATCTTCAATTGAAGAAGCTCACGTCACTAGAAGCAAAAGAGATTGAAAAAGAAGCAACTAAAGTACGAGAGCTGATAGACTCCCGTAAGAGGTACGGAGCTATAATAGAATATTTAGAAAAATATGGTATGTAGCAGTGGCTAGAAGATATTTGGAGGAATAAGCTCGTATCTGCACACTTCAGTTACTGTGTGAAAAAGCTTAAACTACACACTTTTGTATAGTATAATTCCTTATATCTGGTTCTGCTATTCACTAATACTTTGGTTCTAATTTTTGCATTCATGAAGCTCTGCATCATCATCAACAAATTCTTTGGACCTTGCACAGACTGACAGTTTAAAGGATAACAGCAGTGAGTAAGTAAAAACTATCACAATTAATAGTGTTAATTTTTTCTCTTTTCTCATTTCAAAATGTTGCAAATGGATGACAATATACATGGTCATAAATATGATTTTCCTTGCAGTTATAAATACAGATACATTTTTCAATACATACTAAGAATGTAACTACAACATTAGCCAAAAATTCATATATATTTCACATAGTTTTCCCCGGATTTGTACTACAGATTGATATAATGCAAATACACACACATTTCTTATTAATATACGTCGTCTTTGGGGTTGTCCATAAATTACGTAACGCTAAAGAGGGAGGAAGGGGTCTGAGGCGACGTTACGCTGCGTTACATAGGGATAGGGGGTATTAGTTAAATGTTACGTAACATTGATATTTATTATTTTACACTTTTCAACAGTTGCTGAAATTATTCCTCTTTCGAGGCCTGTACTCAAGCATTAAAATATTAACTAATAAATTTATTTTAGAAAAAAACTAAAGTTGTTAGTTGTAAATTGATACAACAAATGGAAATATTTTTTCAACTTTTTTATTTAATCTGTAAGATTACGAAGTAAATGTTCAAAACTGATATAACGTGTATTATAGAATCCATTTAAACTGGCGCTGTAGACTCTCGCTCTTGCATCGTCCATGACAGCGTGTGCAGAGCTTGTAATCAAACATTTCTCCCCCAAGCATTCTTCCTTATTTTATTATTTATTTATTTTATTTATTTACGTCAAAAACAGTTAAAAACTGCGTATGACGAGCTATGGGGAGAAGTGAATTTTGTGCACGTTTTCATAATTCTGTGGTCTCTATCCTAAACCATATTCTAGTCGAATTTTGAATACAGAAGAGAGAGTTTTTTTCGAGTTTTGTTGACAAAATATTCGCTCCTATATAATAAAATATATTTTCAAAGGTAAATTAGCTATAAATTTCTGCCCTGAACCCTCATGTTCTTCATGAAAGAATAATACTTTTTGCCGCGATAATATGAAAAACGATAATTTGAATAACTATATTTCCCACTGAAATTCAGAAGACGTGCACAAATAATGAAGTTACATTTATGTCCAGAAGCAAACAAGGGACCATCTCAGCATTTGCTCAAGGATCAGGGAAACTGGACGAAAAACCTGATCGAGATGGGGGCCATCAACCCAGAAACTGTGGTACAATACTTGTTACAGGTTCTTTAGAATTATACAGTCCAAATGATAAATAATTACATTAACTATCATTGTTAAAATTAATTCTACTTTCCTTTTTGATGCTCGGTATAGTCTCGAATTGTATAGAAACAGTTATGCAGCAGAAAAGATTTTACTTGGGACTTAAACTTTTCTATTGAATTTAATCGTTTAATGTCTTCTGGCAAAGTGTTGTAGAGTAATGTACATGAATTGTATGTGAATTTTTTGTAGTGAGCTGTTGATACTGCCACCTGGTGAATATGATTACTACGTCGTGTGTTATACTTATAGACATCGGCGTTTGCTGAAAATATATTCCCGTCCTTAAGTAAGTCATTTTTGACAAAAACTACTGATTCGTAAATCAGGAGACAAGGTAATGGTAAAATTCCTAGATTAATAAAGAGTGACTTACAAGAATCACGTGGGTTGGATTTGCTTATTATTCGTACAATTCTTTTTTGTAATCTGAAAGTCTGTGAACTATAAGATGTGTTTCCCCAAAATATTATGCCATATCTCAGGCGGGAGTGAACATTGGCAAAATATACACAACGAGCTGTATGAAGGCTGACGGAATTTGAAAGAATTCTGAACGCGTAGCATAATGAGCTTAATTTTGTGTTCAATTCATTTAAGTGGGCATTCCATTTGAGGTTTGACTGAATTGATAGACCTAAAAATTTTGTTACATTAACATCAGTCAATGGCACACCGTTCATTTTCAATGGAGTACAGAATTTTTTATTTGATATGGAAAACTGCATTGAAACTGTTTTATTTTCATTTACTTTTAATTTGTTATTACGGAACCAATTTGAAACGTCTGATATTGTACTATTTACGGTTTCTTTGTTGCAAAGAATATTTGTATCATCCGCAAAGAGAACTGTTCTTCCGTTTCGAATCGCTAGGGGCATGTCATTTACGTATAATAGGAAGAGAATAGGGCCTAAAATCGATCCTTGCGGGACTCCACGTACAATTGGCAAAGAACCGGAAAGGTGTGTACATAAAGTTCCATCATTCCAGTAAGGTATTTCTACTCTCTGAGATCGTTGTTTAAGGTACGAACATAGCCAATCTAGAGCAATACCACGGATTCCATACGAAGGTAATTTTGAAAGTAAAATGTTATGATCAATGACGTCAAAAGCTTTTGAAAGATCTAAAAATATTCCAATAGTTGCTTCGTTTTGATCCAATGATGAGGCAACATCCTTAAGAAAAGAAAAAATGGCTGTTTCCGTAGATTTTGATTTCCGGAATCCATGTTGGCAATTTGAAAACGCGTCGTGTTTATTGAGAAAGGTTTCCATTCGCACATAAAAAAGTCTCTCTAAAATTTTTGAAAAAACTGACAAAAGAGAAATTGGCCGATAATTTTGAACTTCATTTTTGTTGCCTTTTTTGAAGAGCGGCTTAATCTTAGCTGTTTTAAAAATATCTGGAAAAATTCCGGTGCATAAGGATGCATTAAATATGTGAGTTAACGGGTGTATAATGGCTGGCGCGCACGTCTTTAACAAACAATCCGGAAATTCATCTAAACCGGCCGAATATTTATTTTTTAATTTACCGATTATTTTGAGAATTTCATAGGAAGAGGTTTCGGAAACGAACATAGTGTCTAAGACTTTTAGGGAAACGTCAGATGTTGAATTTTGTGTCTGAAAACCCTTAGTGAGATCGACAGCAGTTCTCTAAAAGTATTGGTTAAAGAGACTAGCCACTGTTGCCGGATCGTTCACATCTCTATCGTTATCTTTTAAAACAACATTCTCTATAAGGTTTCTAGTTGGTTTGGTCGCATTTTTTACTATATCCCACATTGATTTTGTTTTGTTATTTGAGTTCAAAATATCCTGATCGTGTTTCATGATTTTAGCCTGCCTTATGACTTTTCTTAACAATGATTTGTATTTTTTAAAGTACAGGAGGAAATCTTGAGATACGTTATGATGCTTAGAAATGAAAGAAAGAATTCGTTTGTTTTTACATGATGTTCTAATCCCTTGTGTTATCCAAGAATTGTTTTTGCGTGAAATATTTAATTTTCTTTTCTGAAGAGGAAAGCAAGTGTTAAAATGAAATGAAAGCGTTGAAAAAAAATAATAATATTTATCGTTTGTATCAATAGTATTATAAACTGCGTCCCATGACTCCTGCAGCAAGTAATCAATGAATAATTTTATTTTACTTTTAGAAAACACTCTACTCATACGTGTATTATTTATTGTGTCATTGTTCGCATTTCGTATAATGGTAAGAATTTGTGCATCGTGGTCACTGTATCCTAAATCTTTTGTTTCAATTTCATGTCGAGTAGTGGTTTTGTTAATTATAATTTGATCGATTGCCTTCTTTGAATTTACTGTGATCCGTGTAGGTACTTTTATTGTAATATCTAAATTGAAGGAATTAATTAAGTTAAGAAACTGCTCTTTCTCGCAAGATTCGACCAGAAAATCAATGTTAAAATCTCCACATACAACAATGGATTCAAAAGAGCGATTGATGACTTTGATAAGTGTTATCTCTAGTTTTTCTAAGAACAAAATGTAATCTGCAGCTCTCTTTGTTGGAGGCCTTCCCTCGCCACTTGCTCAAATCCTATTGTGAGGTGCAGCCACCATCGTCAACTAACTTCTACTTTAATTATCATTAATTTTAATAACACAAGTAAAATAAATAAGTTTTTATTAATGGTCTATTCTTCATTGCATAAAGAAAAGTTCCATTAATTATAGACAATCAGATCAGGTGAATAATAAAATATATTTCATAGAAGGTTGAGGAAGAACGAAGTTGGGGTTTTACAGGTTGGAGTTTCACAACGTTTCAGAGATCATTTGTCTCCATCATCAGGTACATTTTGGCTTATATTAAACATAAATTTTACGTTTGTGAATCGTAAGTCAAACATTTCTCACCCAAGCATTCTTTCTTCACTCGCAACTTGCCCAAATCCTATTGCGAGGTGCAATATAAGTTTTAATATAATAAAATATATTTCATAGAAGGTTGAAGAAAAACGAAATTGGAGTTTACTTACGATTACTTACGATTCACAAACGTAAAAGTTATATTTAACTTAAGCCAAAATGTACCTGATGATGGAGACAAATGATTTCTGAAACGTTGTGAAACTCCAACCTGTAAAACTCCAACTTCGTTTTTCTTCAACCTTCTATGAAATATATTTTATTATTCACCTGATCTGATTGTCTATAATTAATGGAACCTTTCTTTATGCAAGTAAAATAAATACAAATTGTTTTTACTGTGCTTTAATTTATTTTCACTTCTTGCATTCACAGGCGGGGGGGTCGTAAGCGTTACGTAATTATGAATGGGGGGGTTGAAGCGCACGTTACGGGTACGTTACAAGGAGGAGAGGGCGTATTGAAAATACTCAAAATTTGCGTTACGTAATTTATGAACGGCCCTTTAGATGTAACTTCACCGTTTTACTTATTTTACCACATTTGTTTTCTAATTGTAGAGTGAGTTGGGTGGAAGAAGAAACAGATTCTCAAACGAAGCTTTGGAAAGAACCACAAGACAAAACCGATCAGGGTGGCCAGTAAGTTCTCAATGATATTGAACAAATGTCCCGAAAAGAAAGAACTGCAAACCAATTTATTAATACTCTGTTTTCTATCAAAGATTATCTGCCGAGGAGCGTACAGAATCGCTCAGATCAGTGAGATCAATAAGATCAGGAATATCAGGAAATTCAGAAGACCTGCAACGAGAGTTTGAGGAAACTCTCATTGAACCCATATTTCATTCTCAAGGACAACGGGATCGCAGAGGTAATAGCCAAATAATGCATTTCAATGTGTGTTCTTATAAATTCTCGAAAATATGTGACAGTTGTCATTTTAAAAATGTTCTTTTTAAAAGAAAAACCAAATAATAATAAAAATAAAACTACTGGACAAGAATTACATTAAAATACTATTTGTATTGGGTTACACAACTATCAAAAAGTCTGCTGACAATGAGTGTGATAACTTTTATGATTCACGACCTCATCGACTTTTTAATTAAAGTTACTCATTAATATTCCATCTGATTGTTGCATTTCCACAATAGGACCAAATAACATAAAATATTATTTTGTAAATAATAAATATTGTCTCAATATACTGTAATTACTGAGATTTTACACGAAGTAGCAATTTTGTCACAGCTCATTTCTACCTTTCACTGTTTACAGGAAGACGTTTACTGATCTTACTCCTACATTCTTCGCCACCAAATGAGCCGTAGATCCATGGAAGATTTATCTACATTGAATCGTGAAGTATTCAAGATTATCAATAATTTTAAAACGTTTTATTTAGAAGATAAGAGGCAAATATCTCATAATGATCATTTTGTATTGAAACTCTTTTTGTAAAAAAACACAATTATTATTATAATAATTTCAAAATACAGCTATTCAAAGTGCTTCTGTGGGCAAAAAGAAACTAAAAGTGGATCTGTTATGCAATCGTTATCAACAATTTCAATTTTTTGTAACTTCACAGGATCATTATAAACAGTAAAAACTCGTAGAAATACATTTTTAAGCACTTTAATTTCACAAATTACTTCGAGACTATTTATTTATTTATTTATTTACGTCAAAAACAGTTTAAAACTGTGTGAAGAGCTATGGGGAGAAGTGAAATTTGTGCACGTTTTCATAATTTTGTGATCTCTATCCTAAACCATATTCTAGTCGAATTTTGAATACACAAAAAAGAGCGTTTTTTTCAAGTTTTGTTGACAAAAATATTCGCTCCTATACAATAAAATATATTTTCAAAGGTAAATTAGCTATAAATTTGTACCCTTAACCCTCATCATGTTCTTCATGCAAGAAAAATACTTTTTGCCGCGACAATATGGAAAACAATAATTTCAATAACTATATTTCCCACTGATATTCAGAAGACGTGCACAAATAATGAAGTTACATTTATGTCCAGGAGCAAAACAAGGGACCATCTCAGCCTTTGCTCAAAGGATCAAGGAAACTGGACGAAAAACCTGATCGAGATGGTGGCCATCAACCCAGAAGCTGTGATACAGTACTTGTTACAGGTTCTTTAGAATTATACAGTCCAAATGGTAAATAATTACATGAACTATCATTGTTAAAATTAATTTTACTTTCCTTTTGATGCTCGGTATAGTCTCAAATTGTATAGAAACAGTTATGCAGCAGAAAAGATTTTACTTGGGACTTAAACTTTTCTATCGAATTTAATCCTTTGATGTCATTTGGCAAAGTGTTGTAGAGTAATGTACATGAATTGTATATGAACTTCGTTCTGTCCCAACTACTGACAAAATACTTCTGGCGGATTGTTATTTTGCGTGAATTTCATTCTGTAAGGTACAATACCCTTTCACAATGCAGACTGAAAAATACTCTATTGGACTTGTTTTGATTAAAACATGGACTTCTCACTGAAATACACGCTGCACAACCAAGCCCGCGAAAATAGCGTTAGGAAGTCCCAGAGGCTACTGGTGTACTCACAGGCGTTCTGTGCGGAGGACTAAGCAGTAATCGGGGGGAGCGTGGAGGGAGTCCCAAAGAAGAACGGCGTACTCACCGGCGTGCTGTGCGGAGGGCTAAACAAGGACCAAGCAGTAATCGGGCATAGCGTTAGGGAGTCCCAAAGAAGAACGGCGTACTCACCGGCGTGTTGTGCGGAGGGCTAAACAAGGACCAAGCAGTAATCGGGCATAGCGTTTGGGAGTCCCAAAGAAGAACGGCGTACTCACCGGCGTGCTGTGCGGAGGGCTAAACAAGGACCAAGCAGTAATCGGGCATAGCGTTAGGGAGTCCCAAAGAAGAATGGCGTACTCACCGGCGTGTTGTGCGGAGGGCTAAACAAGGACTAAGCAGTAATCGGGCGGAGCGTGGAGGGAGTCCCAAAGAAGAATGGCGTACTCACCGGCGTGTTGTGCGGAGGGCTAAACAAGGACCAAGCAGTAATCGGGCATAGCGTTAGGGAGTCCCAAAGAAGAACGGCGTACTCACCGGCGTGCTGTGCGGAGGGCTGCGCGCGGCGGCGTCCGGCGTCGCGGCGCGGGTGCGCGGGGTGGAGGCCGGGCGCCGAGCCGGCGCGCTTGGGGGCGGCGGCGCGGCTGAAGCCGGGCGGGCGGTAGCGCGCCGACTTGACGGCGTGGAAGTGGTGCATGCTGTGCGCCTTGAGGATGCCGGCGGCGGCGCCGGCGCCGCCCGGACCCGCGGCGGCGGCCGCGGCGGCGGCGGCGGTGGCGGCGGCGGTGGACGTGGGCAGGCGCGGCAGCGAGTTGGTGCCGGCGCTGCACGACGTCTGCAGGCTGCGCGGGAGCGTGGTGGAGCGGCCGGCGGCCAGCTCGCCCGCCACGCCGCCGCCGTCGTCGTCGTCGACGTCGTCGTCGTCGTCATCGTCGTCGTCGTCGTCGCCGTCGGCCGACGCGCCCGAGCCGCCGCTGTGGCTGGTGTTGGCGTCGGGCACGGAGGAGCGGCGGCGCGGCCGCCCCCAGATGCCCTCGACGCTGCCGCCGATGCTGCCGCACGAGCGCACGCGGTCGAGGTGGTCGCGGCTGTTGCCCCGGCTGTGGCCGAACAGCAGGTCGCCCGCCGAGCGGCGCTTGGCCGACGCCGCCGCGCCCGCGGGCTCCGTCGCCAGCAGCGACAGGCGCGTGCGCGAGTCCGTCGCCATCAGCGCCGACTCGAAGCTGCCGCGCCACGAGAAGCGCTCGTAGTCGCTGCCCGCGCCCTCGCGCTCCTGCAACATGCACCGCACCCAACGCCTTTCACGCTGCAACGCCAACACTGTGTTTGGTTCAAGCAGAACACCTTTCATACTGCAACGCCAACACTCCAACACAGGCCCAGCAAAGAGTTTGGTTCAAGCAGAACCCTTTTCACACTGCAACGATAACACTGTGTTTGGTTCAAGCAGAACACCTTTCACACTGCAACGCCAACACTGTGTTTGGTTCAAGCAGAACACCTTTCATACTGCAACGCCAACACTGTCAGGCCCAACAAAGAGTTTGGTTCAAGCAGACCACCTTTCACACTCCAACGCCAACACTGTGTTTGGTTCAAGCAGAACACCTATCACACTGCAACGCCAACACTGACAGGCCCAACAAAGAGTTTGGTTCAAGCCGAACACCTTTCATACTGCAACGCCAACACTGAGTTTGGTTCAAGCAGAATCCTCCTGACCCATCAAACGCATCTCCTGCACTATTACACAAGGCAACAATTAGTAGGGAAATAAACACTTTTTAAACGAAAAATGCTAAAATCCCTGCAATTCTTCAGTTTTGCCTAACGAATGTTAGTAGAGACAGTGCGATAGACCGACGGGTATTTCATAAGACTAAGACGAGGAAAATCATCTCCTAGTTATAGTAACACTCCTTTTCTGAGAGTAAAAGAAGTTGTATAAACTGCAATGCATTATTACTCATCCAATCTACGTGTTACCTCTGATGCCTAGAAACGACAAAATGGTGGCGAGTATCCGTTATAATAGTTTTATAAAAGGTCACTAACCCAGTAGCACTCTAGCGATCAATTGCCTTTGAAATCATTAAAACCCACACACTCCTTTGGAAGTAATGAGTATAACGGTAACAAAATGCCTATCGATTTATGCGAGTTCTTGCGTTGAACTTAATAACGAGTTGCCTAAAACATTGACATTTAATTGCAAATCGATTTAAAAAAAATCAGGTCGATCAAATTTTCGTGTTGATTCCCGGTCAATGTCATTCGAAGTACGAAGCCATTTGTCCTATTTGTTCCTCGATAAATATGAAATACTGAATTATTATTTAAATTATGTTAATTTGCAATGATTTTCTAATGCCTAACATCCCGCTATCATGAGGTGAAATTATGCAGGCCATGTGGGAGGTTCGAAACCGCACAGCTTGCTCGCGCGCGGAGCGACTGCCGCCACAGCTACGTTGGCTCGGGTGGCAACTTTCCCTTCGCATGAATGAAAAGCCGATTATATGCACTCATTTGAATTTTTCATGCCCGAAAGAGATAGAGAAAGATACGAAAAGAACGAACATAAATTTCTTTCGGCTGTAAATGATGCTTATTTTCTGGTTTGAGGGAAATTACAATTACTGTGGCGAAGTAGTTTTGGAAATGAGGAAAAAGGAGTCGAATGTATTAACATCAAGGTAGTTTCAAAGAGTTAATTTCCTTGAAAGAAATAATGTCAGAAGCGTCATCACGTAGATATCGAGCGAAGAAAATTTATTAATGTGGATTCATTATTCAAGTACAGTAGAGTCTCTATAATTCGAGTCTTGAATGTTCGAGTTTCCCATAAATCAGAGTTAAATGCGACTTACCAAAAATTAATTACAATAAATAAATAAAAATAAATAAATTTATTCCAAAAAAATACCAAGGCATGAAACACTTCTACATCTATTTTCTACATCTACAAACTAAGTCAATTCCAGCCGACAATGTGATGTTCAGATGATGGCGTTATATTGCCGCACGTAAAAGAAACAATGTACTTAAAAAAAAGTATTGACAGTTACTTTACGATGCAATTAACTTATCTTGAGCAATTAATGTAATAATATTATGCAAGTACATTTTTATTGAAAGATACATACGTTGAAATTTAAAAGTTTTGTTGATATTTCAATTTTAATAAATTAATCATTTTCGATAATTTGAAGTTTTCATCGAGCTAGACCTGGTCCCGTCCTCCTCGAATTACCGAGACTCTAATTCCAGTAATTCCAGTATTTGAAGAAAGATGGGAACAATTAAAAGTCCCCTTAAGAGTTACGCCAGTGGGCTCGTTCTGCAACCCCAGGACAGTTTCTCTGCCCTTGCTGAAGGAGTGGCGATTCGCCGGGTGTCAGGCCTCACTTTCACTTCTCGTTCTGGATCACACGTGCAACTGGCAATCACGACCAAGTTGCTCACCACAAACTCATACATTTGAGACAGTAATTACAAAGGACTTATTGAAACATGGCCCCAGAGCCTCTACACAGCTACTGAACTTGTATGAGGTTTAATGTTTGGTGACTTGAATGCACACCCCACACAAGCAGGTTGGTAACAGCTTCGAAATAGGTAACCTGCGCATTACTGAGTGTTCGAGTAAGAATTGCGAGTGGAACAGAGTGAATCATCATGGTACGTTTGAAAACATGATTGTCGATGGTAAACGTTCTAAATGAAAACAAATTATGGGTACGCATGAGCCCGTATTAAGGTTGTGAATGTGCAAGAAATAAAGGAGAAAACAACCAGGAAGAACAGGACAAGGAAAACGGGAAAGACGAAGGGCAGGAAAGAAAGAAAGAAGAGCGGAGAAAGAAAATGAACAAAGAAATCAAAGCACGGAGAAAAAAGGAAGCAAAGGAGAGAAAGGCGAAGGAGAGAAGAGAAAGAGAAAGAAGAGGTGGAAAGAAATGAAGAAAAGGAGAGAGAAGAGAATGAACATAAACGGAACGAAAGGTAAGATATAAAAAAGTGAGACACAGCAAAAGAGGATGGTGAAGAGTGGGAAGAGAAAGGAAACCTTGAAGGAAAGAAAAGGAGCCGAAGAGAAAGGGAGAGGGAGAAAAGTATGAAGAAAAAGATAAAGAGATAAAAGAAAGGAGTGGAAGAAGAAACGAGGGATAAGTGGACCATGAATAGTGGGACCTGCGGGCCAAGAATAGCAGGAAGAGAGCGAAGGAGACACAGGAAGAAAGAGAAAATGAAACGTAAAGTGTGGAAAGAGGGTGTAGAGGAGATAAAAGGAAACAGAGCGAGGGAGTGAAGGATGTAGAAGAGTGGGAAAGGGATAAAAAAGCATGGGGAGAGAAGAGGACGGAGTAAGAGGAAGATGATGAATAGTGAGGCAAAAGAGGAGGAGGACGTAGAAGAGTGAGAAGTGCTGAAGTAACTGTGAATATGATAAAGAGTGAGAAGAGCGAGGCAAAAGGGAGGAGGGTGCAGAAGAGTGGGAAATGCTGAAGTGACTATGAATAGGATAAAGAGTGAGGTAAAAGAGGAGGAGGACGTAGAAGAGTGAGAAGTGCTGAAGTAACTGTGAATAGGATAAAGAGTGAGAAGAGCGAGGCAAAAGGGAGGAGGGTGCAGAAGAGTGGGAAATGCTGAAGTGACTATGAATAGGATAAAGAGTGAGGTTAAAAGAGGAGGAGGACGTAGAAGAGTGAGAAGTGCTGAAGTAACTGTGAATATGATAAAGAGTGAGAAGAGCGAGGCAAAAGGGAGGAGGGTGCAGAAGAGTGGGAAATGCTGAAGTGACTATGAATAGGATAAAGAGTGAGGCAAAAGAGGAGGAGGACGTAGAAGAGTGAGAAGTGCTGAAGTAACTGTGAATATGATAAAGAGTGAGAAGAGCGAGGCAAAAGGGAGGAGGGTGCAGAAGAGTGGGAAATGCTGAAGTGACTATGAATAGGATAAAGAGTGAGGTAAAAGAGGAGGAGGACGTAGAAGAGTGAGAAGTGCTGAAGTAACTGTGAATAGGATAAAGAGTGAGAAGAGCGAGGCAAAAGGGAGGAGGGTGCAGAAGAGTGGGAAATGCTGAAGTGACTATGAATAGGATAAAGAGTGAGGTAAAAGAGGAGGAGGACGTAGAAGAGTGAGAAGTGCTGAAGTAACTGTGAATAGGATAAAGAGTGAGAAGAGCGAGGCAAAAGGGAGGAGGGTGCAGAAGAGTGGGAAATGCTGAAGTGACTATGAATAGGATAAAGAGTGAGGTAAAAGAGGAGGAGGACGTAGAAGAGTGAGAAGTGCTGAAGTAACTGTGAATAGGATAAAGAGTGAGAAGAGCGAGGCAAAAGGGAGGAGGGTGCAGAAGAGTGGGAAATGCTGAAGTGACTATGAATAGGATAAAGAGTGAGGTAAAAGAGGAGGAGGACGTAGAAGAGTGAGAAGTGCTGAAGTAACTGTGAATAGGATAAAGAGTATGAAGAGCGAGGCAAAAGAGAGGAGGGTGCAGACGTGTGGGAAATACTGAAGTGAGCGCGAGTAGGATGGTGAGGCAAAAGAGAGGGGAATGCAGAAGAGCGTACCTCTCCGACGCCGCTGGAGCAGGAGGAGCGCAGCGAGGCGAGGCGGCGCGCCTCCTCGTGCAGCAGCAGGTCGTGCGACTTGGAGCGGGGCAGCGGCAGCAGGGGCAGCGTGGACGGGCCGTCGGCGCCGTCCGAGTCGTCGTGCGCGCCCGCGCCGCCGCCGCCGCCGCCGCCGCCGCCCTCGCACGCGGCCCCCGCCGCCGCCGCCTCCAGGTCCGTGTCCGTGTTGGTGTCTTCGTCCTCCTCCGTCGTCGTCGACGTGGACGAGATCTTCTGCTGCAGGCGCCGGTGGTGGTGCTGGTAGCGCACCTGCACAAGCAAATGGACGCGCTCGTCACACACCAACACTCAGCCTCGACTGGAAAACTCAAATGAACTCAACGCATTTTCATCGCTGCGGAATGTATTGCAATAAAAAAAGCAAAATACATATACGTTTCCAAAAATAAATATATTTTTCCAAAATATGCAAGAAAAAATAGAAAATTCGTAAAATAAAAATTATTCAGAGTGTCGACTAGAAGACTTTCGACCATGCACTTCGTTCACTAAAATTAACTCAACCCATTCTAATAACCAGGGAACGCAATTTGTTGTAACAAAAAGGGTAAAATATGTACATACATATTTATTTTTTCCAAAATATCGTCATGCTAATTAGAAAATCTCATAACTCCATATTTACTCCTCTAGTTTCTGTTTACTTCACGATACAATATAATTATGAAAAAAGAGTCCTAATAAATTAAAGTACATAACAAATCGAGCATCTTAAATAATTGAGTTTCCCAGTATTTATAATTACAACGAGAAAGGAAACTGATTTTCTCCTTCCCAGCTATGTTGATTATTTCCAATGCAAAACTGCCCGACCTGGAGTTACGACGAATGCTAAATAGCATGACGATATGCAACAAAAAAACAGAAAATAATTAACCTAAAAATTCTTCATAATGTTTAAAATTGCTCTACGCAAACACTTTTTTGAGCCCAAAATGTCGCCTGTCACATCTTATCATGAATTCGGAGAAAGTTCTGCCTCTACCCAAGTAATTATGGCACACTAGTCTCACCCCACATACGTTTTATTCTAAATACAAAAAGCATTTATAGTAAGTACAATATTGTTTATGAGGAGCCGGTGTTCAAGTACCGACTACCCAGTTAAGGCAGCTGAGATTTACAGAGAACATATCTCCCCAAAATCCAACATCGCGGTAAGACACCTTTGATCTGTAAAACACCTTTGTTAGTTTTCAATCGAATTACGAATGTGCACAATGAAATATGAACAGGTATCGGTTTACGTATCATGTTCCTGTGAAAAACAACAACATGTAATTACATGGAAATTCGTTCTCTACTGATCACCGTCATCCGAGTCACTAGTCGGTCCTGGCCAAATACCAAACGTTTTTAAATTCTAAAATAATTTAGCGTCGTGGAAGATCGCATCGTCTCGCAATTGTATTCTTCTGCCAGTCAGATAGGCTGGAGAATCAGCTTTTAATGCTTACGAAGTACCAGGTCAGTGTGCGAAGTTTTATATCGGAATAGACTAGGTGATTGTTATAGTTTGTTCTAATTTCGTCTCTATATACAATAATAAAAGAATTGATGCCTATCAAATGGAAAAGCTTATGAGAATATTAAATAGAATTCTCTGACAGACATATCAACAACTGAAATAAGGCATGTTGAAAGTAAACGAACAGACTACAAACACAGAGTGTCAATGACCGCACTGTTTCCTTTAATCACAGATTAGTATTCGTCGGACCAACATTTTTATCAATTATTAGCCCACGTAAACACTATTTAAATATAAATTTTCAAACAAATTACTTTTCTTGAATTGCAGGAAAATAAGTTGTTTTCTTGTGAACAAACCCCTGCAGTAGGAATTCCAAAAACTCAGCAAACGTTTGGCGATGTCCGGGAAATTATGGCGAATCACTACTGCACGTTACAGATATGGCCCCTCAACTTAGTTCGGCATGCCCAAGTGTCAAAATAATTCGCTCGTATTCAGGCAAAAGGGTATATGTCAGAAAAATTGAATATTGAGTTAAGTGTAGTAATTTTTCTTTTATTTCAAAACTATTCACTTTAATAAATAAAGTGTCAAAGAATTATTCTTTGACATTAACTTTGAATTAACCTAATACTATTTACCTATGTATATCTTTGTACCTGAAAATTAATTATTCATCAAAATCTACACCAAATGCATTTTTTTGCTCTCCTGCAAAATTATGAAACGGGATTTATCCCCTTTTGCCCAAACACGAGCGAATTGGTCACGTGACTGTCCAAAGCAGCGACGCGTGCTGTTTAGACTGCAGTGTCCGCGAGCTAACGGGCGCCTGCCAGCCAACGCGAGCACGGCCGGAGAGCCTATTATCGCGCTATCGCTTCTTGTCGGCGTCTGGTGAAATCAAAGCTCCCGGGTCGCGAGTTGGCCTGTTCGATAGGGAGTTTGTGCACGCCGTTACGGGCAGCACTAGCGATCTTCTGAGCATGCGCAAATTCACTTAAGTGATGCGAAACATGAACTGCGCATGCGCAGAAGATCGGTAGTGCTTTAACATTTCAGAGTGCACAAACTCCCTACTGACCCTGATGGCCGAAGCAGGGAATGGTTAGGGTATCGTCACAAATGTCATTAAATCTAATGCAGATTAATGTATTGTACATGAAACTTAAATGTATCTTGTACATTAAAAAGTACTTAATGTATTTGTAAAATAAATTTAAAGATTCAATTAAAATCAGTGTAGATTTAATGTATGTAAAGATTCAATTAAAATCAATGTAGATTTAACCGGTTTCCCCTATCTCTCATCATTCATACCGTGTATTCATAAACACTAGTCCATCATGATCATTCATTCAGTCCTTCCCTCCTTCCTGATATGACCATAAAGCGTTGACTATTGCATCCTAATGCACGAGTGTACCTTAAATTTAATGTGCGTTCATGATAATTACTTTAATGTACATTTACATTAACGTAATGCTGAAATTTCTGACAATGTAGTGAATGGCGGACATAACCGTGATCAGATTTAAAAGGGTAACAATTTTGTTACGATACACAGTACATACTGACAATTTTTTGTGATGGGAAGGTCAATGTTCATATTTCAAGAATTGAAAGCTTATCCAAATTGATTACTAATTACAGGTGCATTCTGATGTGGGCAAGTGTAGACTTTTATATTCCGCCTATAAATTACAATTCGCAATTATTAAGAGGCTGAGTTCGAAGGATGATCTATAAAATTTTATTAACCATTACATTTCACATTTTCACACAACGAAAAACTCTTGCAAAAGCATTATTATTCTTATACCCGCGGAATATCTTCCTGAATACAATATGCCAAGAAAATTTGAGTTTTGTTTTACCATTTATAAGTAAACATCAACACAAACTCCGAAAACATGCTCCCACTGGATACGGAATAACTACCAAGGTCTACATCAACCATTTAACACGAAAAATGGAACTTCCCAGAATAATACAAAGAAAACAGCATGAGCGCATGCCACCTACCCCTTATCATCGCGCATAGCTCGGAAAAGATGCGTCCTAGGCCCTTACAATCAGGTTTTCCCTAATTCAACACAATCTACAGATTATGTGTTGGAATTTTCTTCCAGCTTTGGAGATCCAGCTCCTTGGGTACCCTTACTCCAGCACACGGCTAAATTACATATATACATACTCTGGTTTCAGTATTAACCTATTTTCACTTTTAAAACCAATAATTTAAAAAGGCCGGAATGTTCCTATGGGTCCAAAGAGTGGTTTTACTTCTATTAAAAATAATTCCAGAGATTACATTTGAAAGAAATAGTTTTGTTTGTGTGAACAATAGAAATTTTATTGATTCAAAAAGGACATATGTTCTGAAATGCGTTCTTCGGACAAAAATTTACAATAATCAATCGTAGCCACATTATTTTCATTCCAGCATATCAAATTACAACGGTACTCCTTGAACAAGCTTTGGTTTCCTGAGTTTCCGGTTGAGTCAGTGATGATTCAACTACAGTTTTTTTATTACCTCGCTCATTATTTCAGAAGCAGACTTAGCAATTACCGTTAACATTAAGGCGAAGACGTGATTAGAAGCCGTGACAAAACACAAGGTCATTATTGCTTTGAAGTGTTGAAGATGAGTTGGCACAATGAACAATGGAAATAATACACAGCAAAAAGAATAATCCAAATTGAGTAATTAAATTTCATATATTAAGGCTACCGTTGTAACAAATCAGTAATTGGGAGTATCGATAGCAACGTCATTTATTTCGCGCACTTGAACAACAAAAAATGAACATTTTATCCCATTAAAGAGAAGGGTATTCCTATATTTAAGGTATAAACGACCTTAAAAGTTAGTTAGTAAAATAGGACTAATTTTAAGTTATCTTGGGAATAGATTTTTGGATTAATACTGAAAATCTTCATGGGACTTGTTACAGAAGGTTTTCGCTACACTTCTTTTGACTTCATGTACTTCAGATACCAACATACAACCAGAACAGGCACCATTTAACGTGCGTATACACTTTCACGCTTTCATTCCTGATTTAACGGTCCTCGCCAGACCGCCTCCTAGTGTAAAAATATCTCAATTCAGAGCCGGAGAGAGAATTTCGCGCCGCTTACGCGTCGATTTAGATGCATCCTGCAAGCCGCTAATCATGAGAGCGGGCTCCCACCTGCCGCAAGGCCACTTTTTCTGCCGTTTCCGATAACCTCGCTTAGCCCCGTGGCAGCAGCACCTGGTGCTCTTTGCGATGCAGTTTGGCCGGGCTCCAATTGGCCCACCCGCGTGCCAACGTGCCGCGCCGCGCCGCGCCGCGCCGCGCCCGGCTCCTTGGAGGAGATGTCGAAACCGCCAAATTCCCTTCCCACATGGGACAAAGGACCCCGCCGCCCCGCGCCGTTCCGCGCCGGTCGCACGGTTCCCCGCGCTTTGCCGGTGGGTGGGAACTGGCGGCGGCGGCGGCGGCGGAGCCAAGGAAGGATTGGAAGCCGTGGGGCTGTACGGAAGGAAGCCTTTGCCCACAACTTTGCTGTCCTACCGTCCGATTAAAATAAGTTGGTGATTGACAATTGCGAATGGAAGGGACAGGCGTTGACAAATTCCGTACCACTGAGTATGTGTTCCTGGTACACGAAAACGAACACTTGAAATAAATGCTTATTAAAGTAACCAAATCATACACTCATATTGTGTGAAGCTTCAGATTCAGAAGCACAAACCGGGAGAGATGGCTCGGTGCATTAACTGATGTCACTGCAGTCCCTCTGACCGGGAGATCCTAGGTTCGAGTCCCGACGGCGCGGCAGGATTACCGACGCTAGCTTGTCAGCTAGGTCGAATTCAGTCGCTGTCTGGAGGAGAATTCTAGCGGCCAGTTGCTCTGATCGGTATTTTTCCGTGGTTTCTCCGATCAACACAAGGCGAGTGCGCGATATTTCCTTCCTCTTCCTTGTCCTGTCCTGTCCTTTTACACACACACACACACGGAAAACTACGGAAACCACGGAAAAGTACCAATCAGAGCAGCCGGCCGCTAGAATTCTCCTCCAGACAGCGACTGAATTCGACCTAGCTGACAAGCTAGTGTCGAAAATCCTGCCACCGTCGGGACTCGAACCTAGGACCTCCCAGTGACATCAAGTTGATGCACTGAGCCATCTCTCCCGGTAATTGTTTGCGTAATTTTATACGTTTATACGTTTATATTATGTAATTTTTTACGTTCTTTGTTTTTAGGGCATTTTAAAAACATTTTAAGATCATTTTATTGATAATGTTTGGCAGTTTTAGGTCATAAAAATATGCTTCCAGCTGATTATGAATGATACGATGGGACAGATTGGGTACTTGTTTTGAGATGCTAACCCTGCCACACCACACGGTGAAACCATCCATGCCTAACGCGGGGCACGAACCCGCATCCTTCAGAAACGCATATTGGACGCTGCTCCAATTCTCTGCGCCGCCCAGGATGGCTACGCCCGGCTACCGGTGGTGCTGGTGGTTGTGCACGGAATACCAGAGCAAGAGTAAGGTTTACACGGAGAGCAATTGCGGCAACACATGCTGCCGCACTGCAGTTAGTTCTATTCGGCGAAGAGCGCCATCTGTGTGCGCAAGGCATTCGTCTCACCGAGTTGCTCACAGTCCCGTGAACGCTCCCGGAGGACCACCTGTTCCGCATTCGAGTTAGATTCACTCGACCAGTTCGCAAACCAACACTGCAAGTCGTCCAAGCAGTTAACATAAGGCTCTGAAGAATTCTGAATTAGGGTGAGTCGCCGTTAAAGGAGGTTTAACTAAACATAACCTGAAACTAGAATGATAAGAATTTGTTGTATGACACTTTCATGTAAGCAAAAATGAACTGGCCACACGTTGCAATGCGAGAGTTAAAACAAAAAATGTTTACTCGGTTTGTCAATAATTTTGTCATTAGGGAATTAGATCTACAATTGCAAAAGAATTCCATTTTAACTTTTGCCTCGATCTACCGGCATTACAGGGTAAATCCTATTTTGAAAATATAAGTATTTTTGACGTAAAAATTCGTTGCCTTCCGATGTTGGCTCTTTCGCTTTGATAATTTCCCATTATCTCCAGAACGCATCACCCCTTGAAATAGTTTTTTGCCGAAAATTCGCCATTTTCCGGCGCATGATTACACAACATTCTCTTGTTCAGAAATTCCTTTTGTAAGGGCGAGAAAGTAAAAATCATGAGAATTCCGGGACACGGTGCTCTAAAATAAAATCAGAATAGGTATAACGGTTTCGAAAGGTCTATATATCTAAACTAAGCCGAATTAAGGAACCGATTTTTTGAAACGGGATACATAAGTCAATTGCTGGGAATATTTATCTCTTTTAATGGCTTAATTTTCTCAACGCATAATTCAGATACTGAAAGAAAAAATACGAGCTATCAGATAAATAAAATCAATGTAGTTTAACGTGACAATGCACTGTTGCCGATTCTGCTATTTACAAACACTGAATTGAATTGAACTGAATTAATGCCTTATTTTACGTGGCGAGACTCAGGCCATGAGGCCTTTTCTTCCGTCTGACCATGCAAATTTCGCTAAGCTCCTTTCACCAACTAGCGGAGAAAGAAGGTATTGCTTAGGCGACGAAACAGGCGATTTTGAATTTTGCTCAGAGGTTTTGGTCTTTGCATCATGTTGGCTTGAGGATTTTTTACATGCAGTAATTCTACTAACATGGGACAGCCGGCTTTACTTCTCCTCCGAAGGAAGCCGTACGAAGGACTTTTTCGCCCTTAAAAATCCACGTCTTCGATCGGGTTTAAACCCGCGAAATTGGGTATAACAGTCCGATACGCTAACCGTTAGACCATCGCTGCGACATTCAACGCCTCGTCCGAATTCTTTCTTTCGCAATGCCGAGGCAGCGAGTGGCGCGGAGGATGTGAAGGGGAGGCACCGTTTCGTACGGAGCGCGCGCCGCGAGGGACCGGACGGACATCTGCGGGTTCACTGCTCTCACGCGAGGGCCTGGCGCGCTTCCGGCGCTCCGTGAAGAAGCAACGTCGTGGAGGGACTGCAGCGAAAGGCGCGCGCGGACGCAAGACACGTCTAGAGCAGGGGTTTTCAAATTGTGCCCCGCGGCTGGCAGGGGCGTCGCGGCCGTAAGGAAGTATTGACTAATCAATCAATTGATTGATTCGTGTTTTCGGGCGCGTCAACTACGTAGGTCATTAGTCCCGTAAGTGTAGTGCGTGTTTTTCTCTCGGGAGGTGGCGATGATCTTTTCTCCCGCTGGATGGCGAGATCTGGCGACGACCTACCGTCGACTAGCGGGGTTTTCCCCACAACCAGGTATCTCCCACCAGTGGGGCACCGCCCCAGCCGAGACAAACTGTAAGCTCCCGACCGGTCTCCCGGCATGTGTGGTAGTATAGTGCTTGTTAGTGTAAGTGAGTGTGTAAGTAAGAGGAGAGGATAGGACAATGAAGAGGAAGGAAAGATCGCGCGCGGTCCGTTGCCCGTTTGTTAGGGTACTGCTCCGGCATTCGCTTGGTGTTGATCGGATAAACGGAAAACTATCGATCAGAGCAGCCGGCCGCTAGAATTGTCCTCCAGACAGCGACTGAATTCGACCTAGCTGACAAGGCAGTGTCGAAAACCCTGCCGCCGTCGGGAGTGGAACGTAGGACCTCCCGGTCAGAGGGACTGCAGTGACATCAGGTTGGTGCACTAAGCCATCTCTGCCGTCCGTATGGTAGGGGCGTCGCGGTGATTTATTAAAAATGATCTTTAGATTTGATTTGCTTTAATCCTTGTGTCATTTGTGCATTTTTCACCATCATGCTATACGATTTTCTTAATGTATACGATTTATTTTACTAATTAAATGTGCATTAATTGAACCTGCAAGTCCTTTACTAATAATTGCCTATTATATCACTCATTTGTGTTGAATATTTAGTAGGCCTATATTAACCAACTCTTGTATTTGAAACTTGTTACGAGGGGAGCCGGAAGAAAATTGGTTTAGGTCAAAGGAACCGTGGACGAAAAAACTTTGAAAACCATGATCTAAAGCAGTCACCCTCAAAGTGGTCTTTATTGACCAACCAGCACTGCGATTTTTCCATTGCTGCCTCTCAAGGCCCGTCTTTATGATGGAATATATCACAGCATTTCGCGTCTTTTTCGGTCGTGACGCTTCATGTCGAATGGTCAAGCAGTGCTTGATACGGTCACGATCATGTGACATCTAGCGGCACGACTGAGGAAGACGCGAAATGTCGTGATATATTGCATGGTGAAAACGGGTCTTGGGAAGCTGCCATGGAAAAATTGCAGCATAGGACTGGAGCTTTTAAGGGGTCGATAATTTTAAAAAATGGGGGGGGGGCGGGTCGACATCAGCCAGAAATTCATTCTCTCACCACTTACGACCATTTAAAATATAATTGTAAGTTTGTTTGTTCAATTAATATATGGTTCCAATAGCCTCCTAATTAAAGATAAAAGACAGCTTATCTCAGGTGCATCGCAAAAAAGATTACCAATACGCGCTCGCCGAGCTCCTTTCTTGGTGTTCAACCATTTACTTTCAATAAAGTAAATTTCTGTGAGGAGTCAAAGCATTTAATAAATAACAAATGTGGTCTGCAGTCGAAAAGTTTCGGGAACTGTGCTCTAGATTATCCTAACAGTCAAAACCAGCGTGCGCCACTAGATACGAACGTAATAGGTACGATGAATAAATTCCTCGAGATCAAGCGAGATAAACAATTTAGTAAATATTTCGGCAATGAAGAGATGTCAAAGAATAGTGTGATGAGGAATCTTCCCCTTAACATTGGATCATTTTCTGTGTTTATTTTAGGGAAAGCGCTCTCACGCTGCTCCTTCGACTATCACATGTTAAATACATTGTGGTCACGCAACTAAATTCGCGGTCGGAATGGCGCTCTTCAAAGTGACTCACGGGTTTTAGAATCGTGTCATATGCGGGCTCTAATGAATAAGGTTCAATTCTACTTTAAGTAAATTTTACATGAGAGCATTTCGAAAGTTTGGAGATGTCTGCCGCAAAATGTTACGCCATTTATTCACAGGTTTTTTACAGGTCTGTTTTGAAAAATGTTCTGATGTTGTAAGATCAGACCCTCCAGAGTTCGGATACATCAAAATGTTCTATTCGCCAAATATGTCACGTATAAATATTTTATTCTGAGGCCGAGAACATTTTAAAATACAACGCACTTTTCAATCGGCCGCCAGATTAGTACAACTGAAGAGCCAGCTTCGAAAATGGGTCGTTAATTCCAGATTCCACGGCGATTAGCCCAGGGACGCAAGTCCATGTCCATGGTTCGTTTATCACATGAATTTGTTCATGAGGTGAAAAGTTGTTAAGCTACCCATCATACCGTACGAAGAAGTAGGTCGGTGTTGCGACAAATATCTAACTGGGTAACGGGGAATTAGAGTTCACATATAAACAAATGAAATAAAAACAAAGTAGATCTACGCAATGTGATGATATTCAAGAAACGATTACCGTTCCAGAATACTGGTTGTCTACTATTATTGCAAATTTTGAATGCTATTACCAGAAATATTAGTAGTTTGATGAATAATTTGTAATCCCATAACTATGCATCCTTTGTTTTTTCGTTTTGCGTTTAGGAAGAAAAAAGAAAAACATTTTCTCACCACAATGAAGAATCTACAAATGAATGTTTGATAATTAAATGGACCCAGAAGAAGAACGTGTTAAGTAGTTATTTGTTATTACAATGTATTAAGTTAGTTACTTATCGTTATATTCTCCAATATTAATAAAAAAAACACATTTGTTTTTCTACGGACTTCAACCATTACAGCCCATGCAATGGTCTTCATTTACTCCACTGATTTAGTTTCGCCTTTTCGCAGTTCTAGTGGCAGTGTGTCAGAAAGGCCTACCGCCTAGGGTCAGGTCTACCGCCTCGGGTTTATGTGTGACTACCGCCTGGGGTTTTGAGTGTCTAGAATGTAGCTCAGACACACCATTTAGACTAGGGATTCTTTTACATGCTACAAATCTGCAACGAGGTACAACCAACTTTACTTCCCTTCAAGCGGAAGGCATCAAGAATTGTATCCTTAAAACACCCACTGCTTCGAAACTGAGATTTCGGGCACAGCATACCAATTAGGTTATCAGTTTACATTGAATTTTTTATTAGGGGCTGCCCATAAATTACGTAACGGAAATTTCGAGTATTTTCAATACCCCGTCTCCCCTTGTAACGCACTTCCCTATCTCTATGTAACGCAGCATAACGCTGCCTCAGACCCCCTCCCTCCCCCTTTAGCGTTACGTAATTTATGGATGACCCCTTAGTAGGAGTCGTAATTCCTCCATGGAGGGGTTAACCCTTTTAGAAAATTGATTGATTCGTGTTTCCGGGCGCGTCAACTACTTAGGTCATTATTCCCGTAAGTGTAGTGTCTGTTTTTCTCGGGAGGTGGCGGTGATCTTTTCCCCGCTGGTTGGCGAAATCTGGCGTCGACCAACCGTCGACTAGCGGGGTTTGCCCTCAACCAGGTATCTCCCACCAGCGGGGCACCGCGCCTGCCGGGACAAGCTATAAGCTCCCGACCGGTCTCCCGGCATGTGTGGTAGGGTAGTGCATGTTAGTGTAAGTGTATGTGTTAGAGGAGAGGATAGGACAAGGAAGAGGAAGGAAAGATCGCGAGCGGTCCGGAAGGAAGAGGAAGGAAAGATCGCGTTTGGTAGGGTACTGCTCCGGCATTCGCCTGGTGTCGATTGGAGAAACCACAGAAAACTACCGATCAGCGCAGCCGGCCGCTAGAATTCTCCTCCAGAAAGCGACTGAATTCGATCTAGTTGACGAGCTAGTGTCGAAAATCCTCCCTCGAACCTAGGACCTCCCGGTCAGAGGGACTGCAGTGACATCAGGTTGATGCACATCTCTCCTGGTCCTTTTAGAAAAGACCAAGTGAGAAGAAGTGAAGGGCGAGGACTCACCTTCCCGCCGGAGGACGCCATGGCGTGCGGCTCGGCGCTGGTCGACACCTCGTGCATGAGCGCCACGAGGCGGCTGCCGATGTGGTGCATCACCTTGGCGATGAGCGGCGGCGAGCTGTGCGGGGTGCCGGCGCTGTCGGAGCTCACGCCGCCCGCGGCCGCCGCCTGCTCGCCCGTCGCCATCTTGCTGAAGGACGCCACCAGCCGCTGGTAGACGAAGGCGCTGTCCTTGGCGACGACGGGCGAGGCGCTGCCGGCGGCGGCGGCGGAGCGGGCCGAGGCCGGGGACCCGGCGGCGGCGTTGGGGGAGGCGGGGGCGGGAGTGTCGCTGGAGGAGGCGCCGGGGCCGGCGGCGGCGGAGGCGGCGGCGGCGACGTCGTCGTCGTGGCCCGTGTCGAACTTGCTGATGATCTGCTGGCAGCTGGCCGAGATCTGCTGCTGGAGGGCGGCGCGGCGCGCGGCCTCGCCCGCGGGCGCCCCGCAGTACGACGCCGCCACCGCCGCCGCCCCCGCGCCCTCCAGGTCCGAGCTCGTGTAGTCGGACGAGTCGTACGAGTCGCTCCACGCGTCCTCGCTGCTCAGGTACTCCACGATCTCCCGCACCTGCGCGCAGCCAACGCACAGTTAGCACACTTCACTGCAGAGCAGCTTCACAGCAGAAATAAGTAATTCACAGCTTCACAGCAGAAATAAGTAATTCAGCGGTCAATACACGATTGATTTCTGCTGGCACAGAAATGAATTATTTCCATTTTGTACAATACACGCCGGTCTGTTTTACAGTATAATTGCAACACTAACCATTGAGCAAATATTAAAGGGAGAAGATACTGACATGTACATTTAAATATAGGAATCAAAAAACCGGTGTAGGTAAATACTCTTTTGCAAATTGTCAATAACTGACTGGAACAATCTACCTGCAGCAACTTTCCCCCAAAGTGCGCGTTGCTTCCGGAATCGTCTAGGGAATTGCGTGTGATGCTGAATATTTGTGTGTTATATTTCTTAGTTATTTAGTTGTAGTTTCCTTATCATATGTATTTTTAAGTTATATATGTATGTCTCTATATGATCTGTACAATTCCTGTCACCGAGCGAAAGCTCATTACCAGGAAATAATAATAATAATAATAATAATAATAAAATATTTTTGTTTTCAAATATGAAAGCCGCCATTGGCATTACACTGCCATAGGCGGTGTCCCGACAAATTTGTGTCGTCGTCCAGGGCTCAGTTCCGACCATCCTTGGTCAGGGCTACAAAGCCCCAAGATGGTGACGTTGATAAAGGGCTTCCGTTGATAAAGCGACTCCATCAATTAAGTCCTCAGAGCTTCGCAGATATTACTATATACGCATGTTTCATAGAGAGTATAAATTGTGAGTGAACTAATTGTATTATAAATTTCTTCGAAAGAGATGAAAAAGGGCTCGTGTACTTAGCTTCTAAATCTCCAAAATTTGAGTTCGTAACAATTGAGAGTCCGAAAATCCGCACTTATTCGATACAAAAATAAGTAGCATAATCAAGTATGTGTTTCAGGTGTGGCAAATATTCAGGTAATTCAAGGGAAGTGTTCATTGAATGAAATCCATGCCAAGATATAAAATATCATTAAACAATGTAAAAAAAACTGCCTTTTCCGAAGTGCATCTTCTTTTGGATCAAATTCGGATTGGAATTTGCGGTCGTTATTGTGTCGTGCAGAATAACGGGTGAAATAAAAATCTGCCAATTCATCGACTCAAACTATATCGTCAACAGCACTTTGTATTTTAACTCAGTTGCATTCGGCCTCTAGGTGTCCTTTTGACATGATGTTTATCCAGACGAGGTAATTCCTTCCCTTAAGGAAACATGTTCATAAATATTACGTACTAATTCAATTTAAAAAAATTAATATCTCATTTTCAACTCACAACACACTAATGAATTTCTCCGTATTCTCTGCAGGGCAAATACGTAAAAAAGAAACTTTTCTAACACAGAAAAATATAATACACGTAGTATATTTTTAACAATTAATTTAATATTAAACAACTCAAAATGTACGTTTCGTGTTGCTATCAGATTTTCTTTAAGTACACAAAGATAAAACACACTGGACATTCGAAATCCAGTTGCAACACCTGACTCGCAATCTGATCTAGATGATAAGAAAGCGATTTCACCACAGCGGCCAGGCGACCCACTGGATTACCACGTTGCGATTCTTTCCTGCTTACTGCGTGAACTGAGAGCTCTACACACGGTATATTTTCATTTACATTTATCCTGCTTCGTATGCAAAGAACAACTTGTAGAACAACAATCTATGAAAAGCATTATTGTTACGTGAGAATTTTTTCTTGAATGTGAATTGAATATAGAAGAAGAATATGTGTGAATAAGAGCAGTTTGGAGAATAAAATAACTAAATTCTAAGCCAAAACTCAGCAAAATATGTTCGTATGATTCTCACTTGAATATAAATACCAATTCTCAATCATTTTAACTCCACTCACTTGAAAGTTCTAAGCAAGTATATTCAATATCAATTTCATACACACCAGTTTACATTAATGGCGGAACAATGGAGCAACGACTCGCGAATTACTGCAACACGTGAACGCATTTAATGTGTCACGCGACCTTCCAGGAAGCTGTTGCGACCTTTCGGGGCACACCCATACGGTGCTCCAGCGCGTAATCGGCGTTCGCCTTACAGTTACAAAAGACTGGAGGCTGCTACCCCGTTTACGTAGCAATGTGGTCAGCAAAACACAATTCACATACGGTACTTGGTGTGCATTCTCTCTTGAACAATGGTTTCGTACGGCACTTAAATTCTATAGCAACTAAAGAGAATGGTGTTATTTTGAATTGAGAAAAATGGGTGGAATTTTTTCTCTCACAAAACATGCTTTAATCATTGTCATGTAGTGCCATATTACTTATAAGATAATAGAGATAGATAGGAAGATTATTCGAGTGAATAAAATTTAACACAGCTTGAAAGTAGTATAAATTAAGAGCTCCCTTGTTTGTTTTGCTACAAATTAAGTATTGTATTTGTGTATGGTTTTTACTTCGAAGTAACAGTATCACAATGAAAACAATTGCTGAATTTTTCAGAAATAGGGAGCAAAGTACATAGGAAAGGTAGAGGAACATTACGTTTTCTCTTCAGTGTACTTTGAACAAAAATATCTCGCGTATATTGTAAAATTTATTAGATAGATTTATTTAAACTGCAAATGGGTATAACCCGGCGGCAGCTACGCTCAAAATAATTGTAAAACAATGAATGATAGATAGAGAAAAGAAATGGTTTTATTATTCATTTTCACCAATAAAATGGTTGATTATTTTTTCTCTTGCCGCATTGAACTTTGAATTCACAGTAGTATTGTAAAGTAATATTTTCTAGACAATTTTAACTTGGCTGGCACATTCAAGGTTTAGAATTCTCATGCAGACAGCCATTGAATTCAACCTAGCTGAAAAGCTAGTGTCAAAAATCCTGCCACCATCGGGACACGAACCTACACTGCGATTTTCTCAACTCTGTCCCTGAAAGAAATCAGCTGTTTTTCTGCCATACAACCGACAGCTTATATGTCGCTACAGTGACGTCACTATGGTGATATTCAACCTCCTGATTGGATGAAACCGTCAACAGCTGATCCCTGTCAGGGGCAGAGTTGCGGAAAGGTTGAATTCAATGGCTCTCTGCAGGAGAATTTTAACCATGAAACTCAAACCGGTCAGAGGCCCTGCAGTTATACTGCGATTGTCTTAACTTTGCCCCTGACAAGAATGAGCTGTTTCGCTGCCATCCAATCGCGAGCTCGCATGTCGCTACACTGACGTCACTAGGGTGACGTTTAAGCTCCCGATTCGATGGAAGCGTGAACTGCTGATTCCCGTCAGGAGCAAAGTTAAGAAAATCGCAGTCTACATCAATCGATGCCCTGAGCTCTCCCGGTTCGCAGGTTCGAGTTGGCATTTATTCCCGTACGGCGCCCAACAGCGTGAGGCGCGCCACTCACCTGGTCGTCGCGGATGCCGGGCACCGTCTTCATGAGGCGCGTGAGCTCGTTCTCGAAGTAGACGAGCTGCGGGGGCTTGGGCGCCGCGTAGCCGCGGCCGGCGCGCATGCGCGGGCTGGCGTGCGGGGTGCCGCGCGCGCCGGGCCCGGCCGGCGGCCCCACGCCCAGCCCTCCGCCGCCGCCGCCGGCCGCCACCATGGTCTTGAAGAAGGCGCGCATCTTGGACATCATGTGGTTGGTCTCCTCGTCGGAGCTCCAGTTGTTGAAGCTGTCCTTGCGCGTGAGGGCGGACGCCGGCGGCGGCGCCACCGCCGGCGACTGGCGGCGCTCCGCCGGGGACGCCGTCGCCGCCGGCGTCGCCGCGCCGGGCGACGCCGCGGAGGCGCCCGCCGCCGCCGCCGGCTTCTTCGGCGCCGCCGCCGCCGCGCTGGGCTTGCTCGCGGCGGCCTTCTCCTCCGCGGACGCCTCCTGCTTCTGCTGCGCTTGCTGCTGCTGTTGCTGCTGTTGTTGCTTCTGCTGTTGCTGCAGCAGCTTCGCCCTCGCCTCGCTGACGATGTTGTCGTGGCTGTTGCTGCAGCTGCTCGAGTCGCTGCCGCTGCGCTGCTCCTTGAGAAGGTCGTCGCAGCTGCCGACGAAGCCGCTGTCGCGGCTCTGCTGCTTGCTGCGGTCCGACAGCAGCAGCAGGAACTCGGGCTTGGGCGTCTTGGAGCCGTCCTCTTCCCCGTCGGACGCCGCGAACTGGTCGTCGTGGCGGCCGATGTCGTCGACCGGGGTGGAGCTCTTGGGGTGTCGGCGGCGGCGGTGGCGTGCGCGCCGCCCTTCTTCTCCGTGTCGGAGAAGACGGGCGACGTGCACGACAGGCCGCGCTGCTTCTTCTTCTTGCGCTTGACGGTGTCGCTGGACTCGGGGGCGGAGGACGGTGGCGCACCGGCCGCCGACGTGGAGGCCGACGCCAGGTCCTCGAGGGTGTCGGTGCCGGAGGTGGAGGCGTCCGACTCGGCGGCGGCGGAGGCGGCGGCCTGGTCGGCGGCGGCGGAGGCGGCGGCCTGCGCCGCGCCGTCGCCGCCGCCGCCGTCGCCCGCGTCGGGCGGCGCGAGCTGCTCCAGCGACGCGTTGTGCGAGCGGGCCGTGCCGCGCGCGCGCACCAGCCGCTTGCGCCGCTGCTCGGGGCTGGGCCGGCCCTCACTGTCGCTGCCCACGCTCCCGCTGCCGTCCGAGTCGCGCCCGTCCGCCTGGAACACGGCCAGAGAGACACGCGCTGTGGGGCGGGACTAAACGGGAGGGAGAGAGAACGGGAGAAGCGACGGAGGGGCGCGGTGGAGACGTGGTGCAGGAAGGGGCAGGGCGGGGATTGACGGGGCGAAGCGGAGTTGGAAGGGGGAGCTGGAAGGGAGGCTGGGAGGGGGGCTGAGGGGGCGGGGCTGGAGGGGAGGGGCTGGAGGGGGCGGGGCTGGAAGGGGCAGGGCTGAAGAGGTGGGCTAGAAGGGGCGGGGCTGGAAGAGGCAGGCTGGAAGGGGCGGGGTTGGAAGGGGCGGGGATGGATGAGGCTGGGATGGAAGGGGCGGGGATGAAAGGGGCGGGGATGGAGGAGGCGGGGCTGGAAGGAGCGGGGCTGGAGGAGGCGAGGCTAGAATGGGCGGAGCTGGAAGAGGCGGGGCTGGAAGGGGCGGGGCTGGAAGGGGCGGGGCAGAAGGAGGCGGGGCTGGAAGGGGCGGAGCTAGAGAAGGCGGGGCTGGAAAGGGTGGGGCTGGAAGAGGCGGAGCTGGGGCGGGGCTGGAGGAGGCGAGGCTAGAAGGGGCGGGGTGGAAGGGGCGGGGTGGAAGGGGCGGAGCTGGAAGAGGCGGGGCTGGAGGAGGCGGGGCCAGAAGGGGCGGATCTGGAAGAGAAGGAGCTGGCAGGGGCGGAATTGCAAAAGGCGGGGCGGGACGGATTGCGGCTGGAATGGGCGGGGCGGGAAGGGGGCTGAGGTGGAGTGGAGCTGCGAGATGCGTGACAGGGAGTCGCGAGGCGGTTCGAGATGTGGGACGAGGCGAAGCGGTGTGAGGCAAGACAGAGAGAAGTGGGGACCGAAGATGCAGGTTACAGAGGGGTGGGTCTGATAGTCGGGGGAAGGTAGGCCAAAAAGTGGGAAAGGGGCGGAGGGGGACGGGAGGGCGCCTAGCGTGCCGTGTTCACCTCAACGCCTCGCTGCCCTCGCACAGGCAGCTTAATTTGAGGTTATGTCGGTCGCCACCAGAGCGCTACCAGTCCTTCCATATACGCGTGTTTCACATTAACACAATGTGGTATTAATAGAGAAGAAACTAATGAATAAACCCAGTGTGTCCCATTAATGGCTAAGGCCTCCTAAAAAGGGAGATCTCGTTTTTGATTTCCATCTGGTGAGCTAAACAATCACTCCTCTGTCCAGGAAAGGGGAGGACATATAGACGTAAGTCTCCACTCTCGCCTACGCTCATTAGCCGAGTAAGGCAATCATTTTGGTGAGATCTGTACTTTTCACTACACTAACTCCTCACTTCATTTGCATTATTAAATAGAACGCTCTCGTATAATTAAACTGCACAAATAGAAACTGTAAAATTTTACATCTTTTCTTAACATCTGCAGCATTAATGTTCTTCCAAAATCCTTGGATTCGTCATCCAAACTCATGTTCAATGTGGATATAGATATCCTTTTTGTTATTATAGTCGATTAGTTTTAAAAACAAATGCACTGAACATGAAATTTACAAGACCTGAACGTATTAAATTTGGCCATGAAATTAATGAGCCATGTTATTTCACAGATGCAAAAAAATTCTGTTCAAATTTGCATTATATTTTAGATTCTTATTTCTTTCATGATATGACGGAACGGTTAGACAACAAACATTTTACTAACTATGCAATTTCAAAACGGAAGCTCTCTATCAACAAATTCTTCACACAAAATTTGCGAACTAAAAAGGGATAATTAAATTTCAGCCGAGGAATTTAGAGTGCAAGGTCGCCCACAACGTGCGTCAGATCCGTATTTTCAGTCACGGCCTCCTTGACAGGACAGCTTCAAGGGCGAGCAACTGCAATCAACGATCGAAGCAAACGCGTCACATGTCGCCTGGAAGTCCAAATGCGTTTCTTAAGTGGACGGTGTTGTGCATCAACCGGCTATGCGACATCACACAAGTTTTGAGATAATCGTGTTCAACGGTTTCATTACATGTTCAGCTCTAAAAACTGTAATTTAATTATTTCATTCATTGAAACGCCAAACTACCCGAACATGAGTGGAATATCTGGCGCATACCTGCATAATGTAAAATTACGAACAGTAGATTTGAAGATCTAGCTTTATAGGTAGTTGTTGCGAAACATAAAATCCCTGATGTGACTGACGGCGTTTACATTTTTCATTAATTATAAAGCTATTTTTACAGATTTGGCGTCAACATTTTGCGTACACTTAGAACATGGTCCAATGCAACTGATGGCGTCCATAACTCATTTCTTTAAAAAATGGCGATTAGGTTGTTGATGCGTATCACCATCCAAGTAACATTCCACCTGGGAAATTTTATAGTCGGTTTTATAGTCGGATGGTTATTCTGGAATACATCAGGGTGGAAGATATTTTAAGCAAAATAACAAGCACTCTCGTATATATTTAGTGGATTCTCCTAATCCCGAATCTGAAGGGGAACAGAAAGAGTTTTGGAATATTACGTAACCAATTGGAAGTTATGCGGTCTTGCAAGAACACCTCGGGTCACTGCAGTCCCTCTGACCGGGAAGCCCTAGATTCGAGTCCCGACGGCGGCGGGATTTTCGGCACTAGCTTGTCAGCTAGGTCGAATTCAGTTGCTGTCTGGAGGAGAATTCTAGCAGCCGGCTGCTCTGATCGGTAGTTTTCCATGGTTTGCTCGATTAACACACGGTGAATGCCGGAGCAATACCCTAACAAACGAGCCACGGACCGCGCGCGATCTTTCCTTTCTCTTCCTTATCCTAACCTCACCCCTTACACACGCATACTTACACTAACATGCACTATACTACTACACATGCCGGGAGACCAGTCGGGAGCTCAGAGCTTGTCCCGGCGGGGCGGTGCCCTGCTAGTGGGAGATACCTAGTTGAGGGGAATCCCCGCTAGGCGACGGTAGGTCGGAGCCGGTTCTCGTCATCCAGCGAGGAAAAGATCACCGCCATCTCCCGAGAAAAAACACGCACTACACTAACGGAACTAATAACCTCTGCAGTTGACGCGCCCGGAATCACGAATCAATGCCCGGAATCACCTCAGGCCCTAGCATTCTCGGCCGTGACTGAGATGGATGGTTTTGACGGGTGGCTGATGCCACGATTTGAATGACGATGATACATAGTGGAAAAAGAGACAGAGGAAATGGGAGGACCCGGGGAATCTTCCCGCGATACCGCTTTGCGCCCCACGGATTCCTTGTAGATCGACTGGGATTTGATGCCATGTAGGAATCACCTCAGGCCCTAGCATTCTCGGCCGTGACTGAGATGGATGGTTTTGACGGGTGGCTGATGCCACGATTTGAATGACGATGATACATAGTGGAAAAAGAGACAGAGGAAATGGGAGGACCCGGGGAAATCTTCCCGCGATACCGCTTTGCGCCCCACGGATTCCTTGTAGATCGACTGGGATTTGATGCCATGTAGGGATGGAAGGCGAACAGTCTGACGACTGCAGTTCGGGTCGCGCTGAACTTCAAGTTATCGAGATTCCATTAGTCAATTTGTACAAGTGAATGCGCTTTACTCGGAATCTAACTGACGTAAATACCCCACACGGCCGCAACTTCTATGCAAGTTCTGAGGGTTCAAGTCTTGCCTAAGACTTGCATGTTTCCACCATGTGGTAGTAGCATACTGACACTGGTAAGTATTCCATACCAGCTCAATTAACTGTCGATAGTCATTTATCACAATCACCTTTTAAACATTCCCGCCCAGGATTGGCAAGTATCAGTTTCCTGTTCATGGTGACTCGTTCGGAATATACAATAAAAGGTTTTATCAATAAAATAATCACGATTCGAAACTTTCAGAATTAGGAGCCAAGACAGAACAGTCAAGGGACGGGGGAGGGGGGGTTAAGAGACGATGGACTTCGTTCCCTTTTGAGCTGTTTCGGAGAATGAAAGCAGGAGTCAAGTCAATCTGTAGAGGTATGAAAAGTATCAGAATGAATGAAGGGTAATATTTTTTTTCTGTTTCTAGGGGTGCTTGCCGTTTCAACCTCAAATAATGTTGACAATTTTTAACTTTCAATATTAACGAGAATGCAACTGAATCTCCTTATATTAATTGTTGTTTCAAAGCAATTTTTCGTCGTCGGGGAGAGCAGAATTTGAAACTAGGTTTTCATTTTACAAAGGGCATTTATGTTACCTGGCATACTATGCCAGGTAACATAACATTAATGAGTTTCATGGTTTCTCATTCTACAAAATCAACATTCATGAATTTTGGAAAGAATTAAACTTTGCCCTATGCCCATTCGGAATAAACAATTAGTTTGAGAGACGTATTCTGTTTGGGAATTTTTCTATTGAGATCCGTTTCGTGTTATTTACGTTTCTGCATCATTAAAAGACCGAATTAACGAACATTGCTAATTCTGATAATTAAAATTCTAATTACGAATACAATCCATCGATTCCAATAAAAATTAATAACAGAGCAGATTGTCATTCATAACGCATTTGCCCCCAACGTAGTAGGTCAATAGGTTGCTCATTTCAGACATTTGTTGGACCAGGATGTCTTGAGCACATTCTTCTCGACACAATCTTTAGAGAATAAAACACTAATTTTCGTTTGGAGAAATTAATCTCTCGACATTTTGCAACAAGTTCTTTAAGAACATGAATATTCATTTGATTAATAATATTTTTTGTTTTACGAAACGAGCATAATTTTTATATAGCAAGAAATAAAACACGTGTTTGAAGTCCATACACGAAACTGTAGAAATACTACGTATTTACTGAACTCTTAAAACAGAAGGTAAGTCGAATTAGTATGGTGCCGAATGTATGATAAACACAATATTATCATATCATGTTTACGATGCCACGCTGTGGACAGACAAATTTGCTAAGCTACCATCACGTTATCTAGTTAAACAATAAATATAGCTTGTGGTAACGATTATCTAGCTTCACGATAACGTCGAAAACTAAACACTTTACTTCCTTGATGAAGATACCTAGATTACCTGATGAGTACATCAAAAGTGCCTCGCGTGTGTCATTTTGGCAACATTTACCCGTAATACACAAGTAACATGAAACAAAACACTTATTATAAGTACATAAATAAGAATGATCGAATAACACTATTTGAAAACATGGGAAACGGTTGTTAAACCGTTTCAAACAAATTAATTTTTCAGCGTATTTTGGACTGTTTTCCATTTGCGAATTGCAACGTGTTTGAGAAACAGAAACGATAATTATACGAACGAATGAAATTAATTGTAGAACCATTAATATCAACAGGGCTTCTTTTTAAAAGTCATACTACAATTTACTAAACCAGAATTATAAATGGCATGCAACACAAAGGTAACACACAAGGTTCATTCACGTTTTAAAAAGACTTAAATTAATTTAATTCACTCACTCATGTTGGAAAGTCACACATGCACAAAACAAATACTAGGCTTAAACTGGTTAAATATTTCACATGCTTTAACATTTCAAATAAATGAAAGAACGAAGTGATAGAAATGACAGGATTCTACGATACTAGGATTAGTCACCATCAAGATCAGTAGCAGGTATCTCACTCGCCCGTCGTTACAGCAGTATCTGCTTCAAACGATTGCCCTCTCCTTAGTGTGCTGTGCTCCATTTCCCAGATCACCCAATATGCTATATTCGTCCCCTGACTCTAATTTCCCTCCAGGAGAGCCTCTGTAACTCGAATATTTCTCTCCAAACACGTCATAACAAACATTTCGCAACGAGAGACAGAGGGGGGAAGGCATGGAAATGTACGCAGTACTATTCCTAATCTGATACGCATTGCTACCACAGAAGAATTTTCCTTCGCTGTCTCCTGCAAAGCGAGTGCCCCGCAGCGCGACACCGCCGTACTTATCGCCACCAGCGCCTGCTTTATCACGTGTACTCAACGAGGCCACCCACTGGACGAGTTGGCAGCCACTACGGCACCCGTCCGCCCGCCCGTTTGCTCGTTCGCTCGGTCGCCCGCTCGCTCGCCCGCCCGCCCGCCCACCCGCTCGCCCGCTCGCCCGCCCGCCCGCCCGCTCGTTCGCTCGCTCGCCAGCCCGCTCGCCCGCCCGCTCGCCCGCCCGCTCGCCCGCCCGCTCGCCCGCCCGCTCGCCCGCCCGCTCGCCCGCCCGCTCGCCCGCCCGCTCGCCCGCCCGCTCGCCCGCCCGCTCGCCCGCCCGCTCGCCCGCCCGCCCACTCGCCCGCCCGCTCGCCCGCCCGCTCGCTCGCCCGCCCGCCCGCTCGCACGCCCATTCGCTCTCCCGCTCGCCCGCCCTCTCGCCCGCCCGCTCGCACGCCTGCCCGCCCGCCCGCCCCCTCGACCACCAGCCCGCCCACTCGCCTGCCTGCCCGCCCATTCCCCCGCCTGCCCACCCGCTGACCCGCCCTCCCACTTGGCCGCCCTCTTCTCCACCCACTCGTTTGCCCACCCGCCCGCCCAGTGCTCGCCTTCCACGGGGACATCGAACTGCAACTGCTCTCTTCACTTGCGCTCTGGATCACTGGGGGCTCAAAACTGCACCGCGGGTTCCAGTTCCGCGCCGGCCGAGACCAGCCAGCGCCAGGTTTTATAGCGCCTATCCTTCCTTGTGGTTAGTAGCCTGAGACTCGACGTTCAGATAGGATACAAGGACCGCTTTATTACCTCACACCGTACAACCAGGCAACGCGTCCGCCAAGGAAGCAAGGTTCCTTTTGATTTTGAAAATAAATTTTAAAAAACGTGCAATTACAGGAGCATTGTAAAAACACGCGTATTAATCATATATTTCGTGTAATATATGAACTCATAACAGAATAAAAATTGAAGATTTTATTCAGTTTGAAATTACTGTGCTCTATGGTTTTATATTGTAAGAACCTTACAATGTTTTTAAGATTCCAATGAATGGAATTTAGATTTTACAACAGCTCTCTTGATGGTCATTAAAAAAATATTATGAAGAGGGAAGAAAAACGATTAAAGAACTTATCAAAACTGTAGTTTTAAACGTAATGCACCTTATTTGAAGTAATAAAGAACAGGCATAATAAGGCATTTGTGGTACCGATTTCAACATTTTATTCCAGGAGTTTATATTTACTCAGACAGTATCGTTCTCCATCAAACCTAACGGTCGGTCGATAATGGGTTCCGACTGCATTTGATTCCGCTCGACGCCATCTGCAAGCCTCGTTGGTCGCACCGGGTGTGCGATTAAACGAAAAAAATCGAGAGTCCACGCGGGGGCAAGCGTCGATCTACATTAGGTGAAATTCAGACGGAAAGACTTTCACGAGTGCTACATTTTTCCAGCGACTCACGGTCATCGTATAAAAACCGAGAGCAGCTCACCTCGTTTTCTCACCACAATGAAGTACTATCGTTGCGGCGCAGCGCTGCGGGGAGGGCGGACAGCGAGGGTGTGTGTGTGTGTACGAAGAGCGTGCAAATACCCACGCCCTTGTGTGAAAAGGGGACGACAGAAACAGACCAAGAAGGAGGAAGTAAAAACAAAGAATAACAACTAAGATTTTTAATTAACGATTAAAACTTAATTTAATTTACGAGTCTGATTAGAATGCTATAACCCGACGTTAATGAAAACTTTTTTTCTCTAGTGGCCGTACATTATCGAATTAAAAGAATCTTAACCGTTGCTCGAGTACACACGTTTTTGTTTTTGTTTTCATTCTCTTACATTATTCAAGAAAGAAAACATTACAGATCTCTCCCTACTTAAAGCTAGATCAGTGTGGGGCATCCAGAGGGTTTTAAAAAAAATAGCAAAGTTCACAATGAAAAGAAAATTTAAACATAGTGCAGTTCCCTGGCTAGTTTATCCCGAGGCGATAAAAAGTTCATGAAAAAATAACCACAGACACACATTTTAGACATTTGTTTTATCGCAAATTTACGTTTAACTATCATAAAAAGGATGAATCAAGACTTACCGATTCTAAATGACAGAAAGGCAGTGTTTCACAGCATTCAGCTCTCCAAGAGCTTTTACACCTCCCAAAAACAATTTATTCTAGAATTGTTTACTAAATTTTAGAAGGATCCGGCTAAGTAAAGGAAGATGTCTTCGGAAAGAGTTATTGATTGCCACAGTAGGTCCTTTAACACTCCGAAAACGAGTTTGTGTCTTTAAATCACCCAAATCTTTTACGTCATAAACCCTCTTCCAAACACATTTTTTCTCGAGACTTCTCTTTCAGACCGGGAGGGGCAAAATGGCCAGTTCCCACCAGTAGCAGAGACGCGTCGAATGACACCTCAATTGCACCGAATGATGGATGGTTCGGGATAGGTGCAGCCATAACGAACGGACACCACCACGCGCATTTTATCTGGTTACTAAACGCAGAATTGGCAGGTGGGCGAGAGTTCGATAACTTCCATGACTTTGCTCCGGCTTGTTTTGGAACAGAAACTCTTCTTACATCGAGGGCATCATGAGAGACTTCGCCTTCGAAGACCCTCACAAAGACGGTAGTGGGCGTGCTTAGATAATGGAATTATGCCACGGCTGTACGTGGTCGGCACGCTGCCGTCATATGGACGCAACTAGTGGCAAGTAGCTACCGCCACCCTCAACGCCGCCACTGCCACCGCCGCCACAACCGCCAATGCCATCGCCACGACGGCGGATGTGCCATCGCCGCTGCCACCGTCAGCTCCAACACACCGCCACCCTCAACGCCGCCACTGCCACCGCCGCCACAACCGCCAATGCCATCGCCACGACGGCGGATGTGCCATCGCCGCTGCCACCGTCAGCTCCAACACACCGCCACCGCCGCTAGCAGTTATCGCCTCTGCCGACGTCACCACTAACACCTTCGCCTCTGCCAACGACACCACCACTGCCACTAGCCATGCCATCGCCTCAGCCAATGTCATCACCAACACCTTCGCCTCTGCCAAAGTCAGCAGCACCACCGCCGCCGCTACCGTCAGCACCAATACCACCGCCACCGCTGCTAGCAATGCCAATGCCTCTGCCAACGTCGCCACCACCACCGCCGCCACCGCTACCGTCAGCACCACCACCGCTACCGTCAGCAGACCACCGCCGCTGCTAACTGTGCTACATCCTCTGCCACCTTCCCCACCACCACTACCACCACCGCCGCTGCTACCTGTGCTACCGCGTCTGCCACCTTCACCACCACCACCACCACCACCACCACCACCACCGCTGCTGGCTGTGCTACCGCCTCTGCCACCTTCCCCACCACCACCACCACCACCACCACCACCGCCGCCGCCGCCGCCACCGCTGCCATCGCCTCTGCCGCCGTGGTCGCAGAGTCGGCGCCGTGCAGCGCCGCGCCGCGCCGCGGGCGCTCGGCGTCGCTTTCTCATGCCCCAGCTCCGGGAGGACTTTGACCCACTTCGCCGGCCGAAGAACCCGGCCGCCGCCGCCGCGGCGTACGCGCCCGTGCTGTGAATGAAGGCGGCGTCGGCCGCCCGCCGCGGGCCAGGCCGTCCGACGCGGATGGACGCCCGCGGGGAATTCGCCACGCGACTCGTCCCCCCCCGCCCCCGCCAAGGGTCCCAGCGCGCGTTCCCGGAAGCGCGTCTCGCCCCACGCGGGAAGGGGGAAGCAAGTTCTCCCGGGGCCGTGCTTTTCGGAAAGCGCTCCCCCCTCCACTTCGCAACCTGTCAGCTGTATTTTCAAAAGTTACTTTTTAGAGGATTTTGATGAGATCTGAGGTGAGGTTCTTGAGACAAGTTAAAGGTTGCACCCACTTCGCAACCTGTCCGCTGTATTTTCAAAAGTTACTTTTTAGAGGGTTTTGATGAGGTCTGAGGTGAGTTCTTGAGACAAGTCAAAGGTTGCACCCACTTCGCAACCTGTCCGCTGTATTTTCAAAAGTTACTTTTTAGAGGGTATTGATGAGATCTGAGGTGAGGTTCTTGAGACAAGTCAAAGGTTGCACCCACTTCACAACCTGTCCGCTGTATTTTCAAAAGTTACTTTTTAGAGGGTTTTGATGAGATCTGAGGTGAGGTTCTTGAGACAAGTCAAAGGTTGCACCCACTTCGCAACCTGTCCGCTGTATTTTCAAAAGTTACTTTTTAGAGGGGTTTGACGAGGTCTGAGGTGAGGTTCTTGAGACAAGTCAAAGGTTGCACCCACTTCGCAACCTGTCCGCTGTATTTTCAAAAGTTACTTTTTAGAGGGTTTTGATGAGGTCTGAGGTGAGGTTCTTGAGACAAGTCAAAGGTTGCACCCACTTCGCAACCTGTCCGCTGTATTTTCAAAAGTTACTTTTTAGAGGGTTTTGATGAGGTCTGAGGTGAGGTTCTTGAGACAAGTTAAAGGTTGCACCCACTTCGCAACCTGTCCGCTGTATTTTCAAAAGTTACTTTTTAGAGGGTTTAGATGAGATCTGAGGTGAGGTTCTTGAGACAAGTCAAAGGTTGCACCCACTTCGCAACCTGTCCGCTGTATTTTCAAAAGTTACTTTTTAGAGGGTTTTGATGAGGTCTGAGGTGAGGTTCTTGAGACAAGTCAAAGGTTGCACCCACTTCGCAACCTGTCCGCTGTATTTTCAAAAGTTACTTTTTAGAGGGTTTTGATGAGGTCTGAGGTGAGGTTCTTGAGACAAGTCAAAGGTTGCACCCACTTCGCAACCTGTCCGCTGTATTTTCAAAAGTTACTTTTTAGAGGGTTTTGATGAGGTCTGAGGTGAGGTTCTTGAGACAAGTTAAAGGTTGCACCCACTTCGCAACCTGTCCGCTGTATTTTCAAAAGTTACTTTTTAGAGGGTTTAGATGAGGTCTGAGGTGAGGTTGTTGAGACAAGTCAAAGGTTGCACCCACTTCGCAACCTGTCCGCTGTATTTTCAAAAGTTACTTTTTAGAGGGTTTAGATGAGATCTGAGGTGAGGTTCTTGGGACAAGTCAAAGGTTGCACTATATTAGATAAAATAAAACGTGACATAATTAGAGAAGAATTAGAAGGCCTCCCATTAATAAAGTACAAGAATACAGGACCCGATGGTCCCAACATCTACATAAAATGAATAGTGATCGTATCCCAAAACAAATATATAACTACAGACCTCATGGGAAAAGGGATGTCGGTCGCCCAAGATTAAGATTGCATGCCGAAGACGGAACAGGAGACTCTTCTAATCCCTGAAGACATTATGATGATGATGATGATGTGTGTTTTGAGACTAAATTAGCAGATTTTTTTGACGCACAGTAACGGAACAAAATAGGAAAATAAGGTCTCACCGGTACAGTTTTGAAGGAAGTCACAACATGATAGCCGAAACGTCAGATCGATCCACTGAGACGAAACAGCCAAGAATCAAATGACTCGCGAAAGCCTAAGAATCCATGGTCTCAATGTTTAAAATACAAAAATCCCACACTGTTCTTCATGCGTTGTCTTTAGTTGGGAAGTGGCTATTAAACTAAGATCCAGTCATTTTCACTGAATGAAAATAAAAAAATAATAAAATAAAATGAATAGTGACCGCATCTCAAAACAAATATATTACTACACACCTCATGGCAAAAGAGATGTCGGCCACCCAAGATTAAGATGGCATGCTGAAGACGGATCAGGAGACTTCTAATCCCTGAAGAGATGATGATGATTGCATTTAATCTATATTGATCTCGATGTCACGTGCTTCACTCAGTTTGACACCTCACCTCGGCAATGAAACTTTTTGCTTCCATTTTCTGGTAGATCCATTGTAAATCACTTTTCTTACTATCCCTACCACAACTGGATATAACAGACTATTGTTAATATTACAATTTGACAGTTAATCTGCAGAACTCATTGGAGTGAACTCTAAAGAATAGAACATCAGAATTCGTATTGTTATTCAATCAGCAAATTCCATTCTATCGTTATCATTGTAACAGATACAGTCTTTTTAGGTCTGCAATCCGACTTTTTGATACATTCTTTAAACGCTGAATACCGCCAAAAAACGCATCGCTCACCAAAATATACTCTTCAGATACCCAGATTAGCTGAACCGCTGTGACTGAAAATGCCTCAAAAATGTCAGTTCCGCTTGTGGAGAATTGCATCATTCAATCGCCAATTATCCGTTCTGGGGAATGGTGTTACAGTTTCTCCCTGGTTGCACAATGGATGGTTCAAAGAGAGCTTCTACGTCCTACATTAACAAACTTCAAAGTAGGGAGTAGCGTTAAGTCCGGGGACCAGTTTTCACATTCAAAAGGAACTCGCATTTTGTAAAGAGAACCTCCATTATTTCACACGTATACAACACGACAAAACAATGGAAACTACGAACTCGTACAATGACACATTTGATAAATTTACATTTTTAAAACAAATTTAGTAGTTACCTTCCAGTTGCAGTACAAATGCACGGAAAGGGGGAAAGGAAAAAAACAAAAAACAAAACGAAAATACAATGTCATCACAAAAGTTAATAGCTAGTTTATTCTGGTTTTGTTTTCAAGAGTATAGGCAATTTCACTTTTAAGCAATTTAAAATCGTACTTGGAAAATGAAGCACACATTGTTTCTCTAAGACAAAAGTAGGACAAAAACGATCATTTCAATGGTTGAATGCGTTGTTATGAGAAGGATGACGCTCATCATGCTTACAACAGACTTATTAAAGAACGAGTAGTACTATCCAACAAACGCTTATTTTTATTTTCTTTCTCAATTTTCAATAGGAACTGAATATAATTTTATTTACATCACTTAATTTCTGATTAATGGGAACATTTATTTTGTGATTAGAAATGAAATCACTTGTGCTGTTCATCAATAGGGTTCGATTTTGATCATTATTCCCAGATTGACGTAGTGCACATTTGGGAAATGTATTTTTAATTCTCGAATTAAAAGTGGACGTTCCAGATATAGCAACACTAAAAAAAAGGTATTTGTGGGAGTACAAAATGTCAGGTGACAAATAAACTATTATGTATGATTTTCGTTTAGAATCTGTAACACACTAGTACAGGTCGTTACGCCTGCAAAACCGGTTACGTGCACTTTTTAAGAAAATAAATTATGAACACATTAAAGAATAGGAAACAAATTAGAAGTGGTTCCTGAATCGTTCGTTATTTGTAAGAAATATAATGATGTACACGCGAAACAAAGAAGAACAATTATTTGCGTTTTATTTCTCCTGTAAAATGGCAAGGCCTCGGCGTAACGAATGCAAATGACACACAATACATCTCGCGGATCTAATTCATAAACAGTAAAATTCAGCGTAAGCGAGCGACCCCGAAGCGCCAACTGGTACATGTTCGTCGCAAGATCGGCCTTGTGGAATTATCGGCAGAGTAGTTATTTGTTATCTCCAAACGCGAGCCCCCACCCACAAACAGAGGCAGGGGCCGTTAAAAGGAAGAGAAAGCAGCTTCGCCACTCGCAAATTATCACACAAACACACCCGCGCGCACAAATTTTAATTTTATCACTCGGTTACGCAACGTATGAAAGGAATGCGGATTCCACAGATGGTATCACTCTTCTCCAAGTCTGTGAGGGGCGTCTTACAATCATTGTGGTTGAACATTTGTGGAGGTCGCACTCACTATCAACATACAAAACTAGCTATCTTAAGCTAGCATATCCCAGCGTTATCTGAAACTAACAAAACGAAGCGATCTGAAAAATGGAAAGCGTCTGAAATTCGGGAATATAACATTTACGTGTTATACTAGCATTCAAATCTTTTAATAGAGTTTTTAAATTATTTAACTATTGTACTTAATATTCCACCAGAATTTAGGTTGTTATCATATCTAAACTAAAAAGAACTTTTTGGAAAAAATGAACAGTCTAAAATTTCGGAATAGTAAACTCATTTAATTAGCCTTTCATTCTGCATACGATTTTGTATATTGTATTTTGTTGTCGTTTGGTTCCGTCAGCTTTATACTGCTCACATAATTCATATTACAAGCCGTCCTAATTCAATTTGAGATAAGGCAGAAGGGAACTACGTGACGAGGCAAACGAGCAGCTTAGGAAACGCGCATTAAAACCGCACATAAAAGGCATGACGAATGCCGATAAGGACTGTTCTGAATAAGGAAAACATCGTTCTCAGGTGTGGTACACTTCACTGACTCCTGAAGAGCTTTTAGAGAGATTTGTATCCGGATTCACAAACATTATCTTCCAGTTACAATAACAAAAGTTTTGATGACTGACGATGCAATAAAGCTGAACCAGATGCAGGATACAATGCCATCTTCTTCTGAACTTACTTCGTTGATAGGTAGAGTCTTAAACTCTCATGAATAATATTAACTACAACTCAAATGTCTTAATATTCAATGGTTATCGAGCATTATAAAAATATTATTACTGGTTCTAATTACATACACCATTTTCTGATAGATTACTACAATTTTGAAAATATTCTGATGAGGTTTCGTGAAAATAACAAAAATAATTGTTTTTGGTTAATACGGTCCAATCACAAACGTTTTATCATACACGAGGTGAAACTTGATGTTTAAACGCTGGGGTATTCAGATGTAAAACAACATTACGTACGAGACAGTAAACCTATTGGAATTTCTAATGACATAATACCACGTTTAACAATCTCTATCTATAAAAGGCAAATGTTTACCCATGGATTACGTATCCATGTTTTAAACGCACCTATGGACAAATAGCAAACAATCTTGACCGAATAACCAAGAGGCTATGCTGCAATGCATCTGTTTTGAGCGCCTACTGCACCACGTAATTTTGACATAATTATCTGGAGATTAATGGTTCAAATCACTTTTATATCAGTTTACTTTTTGCTTCGAAGACTATCAATAATAGTGACTTTTCTGGTAAAAATAACCACGGCGTAATATAAAGATGACGAAACGTTCTCCAAAAACAAGTGAAACATGTAATTATTACAAATTTACACATTTCGACTACTTACGTCTACTGCATCACTCAGAAACTCAAATCAAATAATTTTTTGTTAGCATTTTTGATACAAAAATTCCCCTGAATACTTAAAACGATTATGAACACTACTACGAAGTAAAAATGTAACTACACGGATGCAGAATAGTGAAACAAAAAAGGTTCCCGTTTCTTTACTAAGGAAGAATTATCATATTTTAAAAACGTGTGAACAAAAACCCGAGATAGTGTTTCATAACCTGTACACATTTGAAGAGTATTTCCCCTTCAAATTTTTGACTTCATATAACTGATTGCAGAGGGTTTGATACCACTAATTCAATGAATTAGTGTCATTTAACGATGAAAATAAAATATTTGTTATGAAGCGTATAGAGCTAGGGCCATTCAGTAAAATTAATATTTTTCACAACTAAATTACGGATACGAAAATAAATATATGAAGGGCCGTTTTGCACAATTAAATTATATATAATAAGGGAATATACTGACATAGTGGACTGTAAAAGTTTTGCAGTTAAAGCTAAATTTCATCAAACAATTTCGAAATACATGTTATTGTTCACATTTTCAAAAAAAAAATAGAGTGAATGCACTGCAGATTATTCCATGCAAACACGCGACAAGCCCGCATAAGACATGCATAAAGAGACAATAGGGAGCATTTGCCTGCGAGAACAAAGCGCGAGCCAGCGAGCGACGAGATTCGCTGAGGTCCGGCGGCTCCACGGGAGGAAGCCGGGCGGCTACTTCCCAGCATTGGCGCGCAAAACAAGCCAGCACAAGACCCCATTGCGTAACACCGAGAACCCTGCTTACGCCTGGAATAGATCCAAGGCACGGAGGTAAGTTCTAGAGCCTCCGCTCATCAGCTGTCAATGCTAATAAGATAAAGAGCACGACGCGTGGGCAACGCAGCTGGTTTTGGTACGTGCGAATCAATACGAGGATTCCTACGACGTCAAACGGAATTATCACATTGGTTCAAAATGCACTACGTTCTTAATGCCAATAAATTGCTACAGAAGTGAAAACATAATTCATATAAAAAAATGTTCATCTTTAACTGTTCTGAAAGAATAAGCACATGATCATGTAACATACATGTCTCAAGTGTCTTCGACTTTGTTAGAATGAGAGGCTCAACAAACTAAAAAGGACTCGATTTAAGTAATTTAATTGATACAAGTTCTGTAAGGAGTAGACAGAACAGACCCCGAAAATTCTCTTTCTCTTCTTTAGCTGAAAATGTGTGAGGAAGTGGTTTTACCCAACCACTTCGGGAAATACTAGTTTTGTAATTTCAAAACCTTCTAGATCGATTATTGAGAATGGAAAGTCATTCTAGCACGAAAAAAGGAAAATTAATTCATAACAATTCGAGATTCACGCACCATTTTTATGTCTACTATATGTACGATTAAATCGAGGTGCAAAATAAAAATATTCTAAGCCCGAGGCAACATCTCAAGGATGCATTAGTACTGTTATAGTAAAAAACGAGCATAGAAAAGCATAATGGGTTTGCTGTATGCCCGATTTCGTAAATACCTACGTGATCTTTTAGCCAGGGGGATGTGAATATCAATGAATCACTCATTTGATAAGAGAATAGATAACGGAGGGGAAAACCTATTACGCAAAATCTAAATTTTAAAGGAAACTTACTACTACTAGCTCTTTTTAGATGGTAATTTTTTTTTTTCGCGCGTTCTTGACCGAGGCAAAAACATTAGTCTTACACACATAGTTTTGAAACCATTACATTCATATTCTGCAAAACAAAACACATTTTCTTCTGAGATGGTAACAGACAATGGATATGGGGTCACCCATTAATTACGTAACGCTAAAAGGAGAGGGAGGGGGTCTGAGGCAGCGTGACGCTGAGGAGAGATAGGGAAGTACGTCACAAGGGGGAAGAGGGTATTGAAAATACTCGAAATTTGCATTACGTATTTAAGGACGGCCCCTATGTTGTGGGATTATTTATTGCATCGAACCCGCTATTACAGGTTAGCAATTTAATACATTTGCAGGCAACAGGTACTGTTGTGGGCAAAAGAATAGTTTTCCCTGAAACGAATTGAATTGATGCCTTATTTTACGTGACGAGACTCAGGCCTTGAAGCCTGCTCTTCCGTCTGACCACGCAAATTTCGCTATGCTCCTTTCACCAAGCGGAGAAAAAAGGTATTATATTGGGCGACGAAACAGGTGATTTGAATTTAGCTCAGAGGCTTCATTTAGGCTTGAGGATCTTTTACATGCAAATAAATCTACTAACATGGGACAGCCGACTTTACTTCCTCTCCGAAGGAAGGCGTACGAAGGAAACGAACACACTTAAGGAAGGGGAAAAAAAAGCAGTAACCCGGTTAGCACGCCAACAAATCTGATAAGCAGTAACTCCTACAACAAGGCACCTGCCACGGCCTCCTGTCGCAAGCCTCCGCCAACGCTGGTGCAAGCGCACGTCGCCACGCACGCCCGGGCCGAGGCGAGGCAAGCTCCTACCTGGAAGCCCATGAATCCCGTGAGGAAGTACTTCTCGAGGCGCGACGACGCCAGCTCGGCGGCGTCGGCGGCGTCGGCGCCCGCGGCGTCGTCGCGCTGCGACGCCCCGCCCGCCGCGGCGTCGTCGCCGCCCAGCGACTCGACGCCCTCGCTGTAGACGGAGCTGCACGAGTCGGACGAGTCGAGGTCCTTGGCGGCCGCCGCCGCCGCGGCCAGGCCCGCCGCCGTCTGCGCCGCCGTCTGCGCCGCCGCCGACGCGTCGCCGCCCAGCCCGAAGAAGAAGTACTTCTCCAGCTCGGAGGCCGAGGGCGGGCGCGGGCGCCGGCTCGCCGCCCCGCCGCCCGACGCGCCCTCCTCGGGGCCCTGCTCCACCTGCGCAGCCACAACACACGCCCGCCGCTCAACATGCTGCCCTCCGCCCAGCGCCCAACACGCAGAGCGAAGTGCGCACAAGGACTCAATGCTTGGTTTTAAAATAGTACATTATCAAACGATGATGTAACGATGGGTATTAATACGCAAGTTAATAATGTTTATCAGTGTAGTATAATCATTATTATTATCATTGATAATTATCAATGATAATAATAACCGTCAAATAAACCCTTTGTTATTTTAATATACTACTTGGGACCGTCCAAAAGATTCTTCCCTAAATGCAATCACCCGCACAGGTAATATTATCCACAAACTCCTCTCATTCTGTCACGATTCTAGTACTACGGTATCATATAGAGATCTGAATATCTTCATTGTAACGTTTAGGATGTTGTCTATTAAACTACAAATTATTTTGTATTATTAAAAGTGAATATACCTTCTTGGTCATCATTAATGTTACTTGATGTTCAAGATTAATCACCTTTACATTTTTCTTCCAAAAAAACAAACAAACCACTATACACTTTTTTCTGCGATTACCCCGCAGCACAAAGACTAACATACGCAAGCAAACAGATGCAAGGCGTTAAGCTTCTTGTATTGGGAAATATATATATATATATATATATATATATATATATATATATATATATATATATATATATATATATATATATATATATATATATGACTTCGTGGTAGCTCTTGGTCAGCGTGCTTGCTTTCCAATACGCAGCCCCGGGTTCGATTCCCGGTCGAGGCAAGACTATTTATATATACAAATATTCGTATTTCATATTCTAACGGTTTCTTACGTCGGAACAAATAACAAAGCTGTTTTGTTTGTTAGGTTTTTCCACAAAGACAAAGAACAGCTTATGGCCACTGTAGTAGTCAAATCCCTGTGGTTGGAGAATCTAAGGGGAAATCACATTGTGGAGCCAGCTTAAAGCTTTAAGTCCAGCACAGAATTCTCGGGTCCAGAGGAAACGAAAGTGATTTACCTCAAAATATAACGTCAAATTGACAGAAAGAGGATTCAATGTTGTCAGACGTGTCAACCATGTCACATCTGTCAACGCATATTATCATCACGTCAACGGAAGGTGAACCCAAATTCAGCTACATACACAGGAGTGGCAACAGGAAGTAATCGACGACAAGACTCCCTTTTGTGAATAATGTAATAACACATTTGGCGTAAAACCATAGACAAAGATGCAATAACCAATATTTATGTGCATGACTAGGGCCCTGTAAAGACATTGATTCATACGGACATTTCCAAGCGCTCTCTGTGTTCATGTAAAGAACGAGCATATGAGAAAATAACGATTGCACATAAGACAAAATCTGAGACGGCACACAACACACGATGTCCTCACCGATTAACACCACGCTTCCTCGAGAAATCGAAATTGGAGCAACCCGAATGACGAAATAGTAGGATAGTCATTTCCCTATCGTTACGACTAATTTAATTACATTCTACGACAAAGAGGAGTAAAATCGGTAGACAAATTTACAAACAAAAATACTTTTTTTAAAAAATTTTTGTTACCGTAATGCGGGCATGCTTTCCAAGTAAACATGTGCCCGTTTCACGTAACGACTTTCTAATTAATAAGCAATGATATTTTGGGGAAATATAATCATCATAGACAGACGCGGAAAACATCAAGACACTAAGATAACTACAGTACGAATAGTTTTATCAAGAGAATAATGTAAACATTAAAACTTAAAGATTAGTCAGGAAAACAGAACAACTATCTAAGAGTCCAGCCAAATACAAAAACAAAGGGTGTATGGTAGTTCGTAGCAATTTGGCTACACGTATGCGTGGAAATTATAATCATATTCACAACAAAATATGACTGATGGAAAGTCTGATCGAATTTATTATTTTACAAGCCAGCTGAAGTGTTTCGAGGATTCAATTTATACAAGAAAATACGGTCGTTTTTGGTGAATGTATTCTAAAACGGAACAACTTTTAATTTTTCAATTAAATTAATTGAGTTTCGCAATTAATTAACTAAATAGGTTATCCGTGCGAGAACTCTCGCATGCTAAACACCACCAACTTCCTTATTTTTCCATTTCCATATTAAACTTGTAAAACTTGTAACTTAAAACCCTCTTATCCGTCACTTGTTCTATATGTCACATTGTAATTGATAACGATGTAATATATCCTTGTCAATACAAACTATTTTTATTTAACTTTATTATCGAGCAAAGATGCACATCCGTGTAATTCAATCGCCTAGAGTATCAAGTAATTAGTAATTTCACATACAGTTGCAGATTCTACAGACTCTGAACAGGTGAGGTAGAATCGTGAAGCGTCGAACCAGTAAAAATGTAATAGAATGGTGAAGATATAGATTACGGTGTGAGGAACGTTTCTCTGAACGCCTTTGGCCTCAAAATTTTAGTTTTTAAGCCAATAGAACCCTTCGTTTATGAGTTATTCCACGATATAGATTTTAAAAAAATCTGAGATGCTTTGAGGGTTGCATTTTATATGAATATTTAGATGCGTTTTTAAACAAGTCTGTCATATTTTTGAAGTGAAAGTGCAATTCGTCACGTCTCCGTGAAATTATCTTTCTTTCGAGAATTCATTTATAAAGCGTTGCGAGTGAGAGCCGTAAAGTGAAGGTATTCTACTGAAATAATATGACACGATTAGCGCGTATTTTAAAGGGATATGACAAACGGTTAAACTAGTCAATGAAAATGTAATGGCACTGAAACATCTTCATAATTATCACAACTTTTAAACTCTTAATTGCAACTGGCGTACTGACCAATCAAAAAATTGCACGAAATATTTTACAAACACTGAAGTTGTTAAGCGCTTTATTTAATAAACCAATTTCAATTTTCGTTTTAACAACTGTTTGTTGATTTTAATTTTAATTTCGAAATTCTTGCAAACCAGTAGTTTGATTAAGACTTATGGACATAACTAACGGTCATAAGATTGCAAGCTCGAAAATGGCGAACACTTAAATGAATACTAATGAAGATTCATGGCTGAGCTCTTTAGATGAGCATCGTTACATAAATTGTACATTCTGAAGTATTTCGCAAAACCACGGTCCACTAAGATTTGAAGATTTATCTAAATACATTCTTTCTTGAATGACAGACCTAATGAAATTGGCAAGCTTATGAAGGGGCCGTCTTCATTAAAAGGCATTTCCAGCAACGCTGTACTCACACAGTAACAGGAACATGTTTGGAAAGCAACCTTCTTTAATAGTACACCTCTTCTCGTTATATTTCCAGATTATTAGCAACGATCGAACCGGTTGGTAGAGCTGTGTCAATTACGTAAAAGTTTCAGACTGCTGATGTCACAGGCTTTGAATATCTCCAAATGACAAAACAACGAACGATGCACATATCCCATTTTCCACAGAATATGTGAATTTGATAATTAAACCCATGAATAAGAAAATTACGAAATATATTAAAATTCGTAAGTTCAACAGTGATAAAGGATTCTTAATTTACATGACTTTTTTTCGATCGCTCTATAAGTAAAGCAATGTCTACAGTTGATCCTACAATTGACGATGTTTAAACCACTAAATCAAATACGAGAAATGTCAGAAGATTTTGTATAGGGAAGAAGAAAAAATCGCTACTATAAAGTTAACAACTCTATTCACAATTTCATCATTTGAATGATGGATAATGCATATTTCTTTAACAAGCCTTTCAAGTACATTCCAAGCATACTTCTTACCGGGTGTGGGTATTTACAATAAAATATCTATTTTTTCTACTTCCATTGTATAATGCTGTCATTTAATGGCTGCAACCAGTTGTATACTGATAGTCATTTCGATACAGTTTTCATTATGATACAGGTTCTTGACCAATCACAGAGAAGTTTACAAACCAAATATTGACACTTCATTAATCATTGAAAATCTTTATAGTAAATATTTCGTTCGATTGTGTACATTAAAATTGCATTTAATATTATATTTTGCTTCTCAGTTTTAATTTCTTTAATTTCTAGTCATTTTTAAGTGAAATATTATTTAAAATAAATTGAATCGTAATTTCACTTAGATCCTATTTGACTAGCGCAGTCGTAGTTATTGGAGAGAACATTTACATGAGGTTTAGATCTAAACGCAAGTCATTTTGTCGCTGCCGAGTGGTTCTCCTTAAAAAATGTCTAGTTTAAAATGTTCAGTGAATCAAAGGTGGACTTGACATTTTCAGAAATAAGGAAAAAAGAAAAAAAATTGAGACGTCTGAATTATTGACGCAACTTCTGTAGTCCCTTGGCGGTCTGGTAAAACAAAGCCACCTGCGGTGGATAGGAAGCTGTCAAATAGGTGGCCTTGGCTGAATCCTGCATGCCAATTGCCACGAAACGATTTAATGTAAAAGTTTAACTTACAAAAGTTACCATAAGTAGTAGAAAAAGTACCGTATGCAACTCGATGTAATGGGTATTAATACACTCGTGTGATGTTTACGATACTAGCTCGTTCCTCGCTCGTATCGTAATATCACACTCGTGTATTAATACCCATCATTACATCATCGTTACATAATGTACTATTAATTTACTTCGTAATTTTGGACAGCATAGGTATATCGAGTTAAATAGTCTAAAATATTAGTTAGCTCTCACTGGCGGATGGTGCATACTCTTCCGGCCATGTGGTTCATGAAATACTTTACTTGCAGATAAGTGCGCGTAGAAAGTGCGGAGCGAGCCAGTACGAGGGGAGTAAGAAAGCAACTTTCGTGAGATGTCTTCGCGGAAATGAGAGGCGAACAGACGGACATGCAATGCTTCTGTGCGGGCTTTGTTCTCAGTTCATTAGGAGGAACGTGGTACATCCATACAACGCCAGGCACCTAACCCCTTCACATTGGAACAAATATGGAAGTGCATTCTGAATGAATGATTATGGTTCTTTCCTGTCAAAACGTCAGGAAATGAACGATCTCAGACGAGTGGAATCACGGTCTTGAAATAATGAAGTACGTAGTAATATTAGGTTGCATTTATGAAGGTCATTTCGTCAACTACCGATACGATGTACTGGTTCAATGCGATCTTTTTTGATATATCTTTATTTTTTAGTATTTAATAAAAATTAAGGATGGATGACAGACACCGAATATGATTTTGATAATGTTAATTATTACATTGCTTATTAGTTAATGCCAAGACAAATATTAAATTCGTAAGGCTTCACGAATTTCTCTTGATAAATCTAAACGACATCACTTGATACCAGTCGATGCAACATACTACCTCTAGTTTCAGTGCATACAATGCATTGACTATTATCTTATTTAATACGCTTATCACGCAAGGGATCGCCATGCACACAGTAACTGCTCTACTTGTCTGTCATTAATAATCCGTTTGTATTCGTATTGGCTCTTACATAGGTCTTGCGACGCGTACATGCGTGTAAAACAGTAAATAAACTGTTGGTTTCCAAGTTTGAACGATACTTCCCAGAAAATATTCTAGAACATTTTTTTTGCTGAAAACTTCCCACTGGGAGATTAGAAAATAAAGTTAAAAAATAGTTTGAATGTTGAAATCAAAATTAAATAAAATTTGCCAGTTTCAAGAATTTTAGATTGAAAATTCTTCACGTTTGTTGTCGTTATGTGATTCTTTCTAATTGCATGACAATTTCTCGTTTTATTACAGTCATTCGACCAAGTACTTTTTGTTTGTAAATCAATAAAGATGCATCATGAAAGGATACTGAATCCAAGTTTTACATCAAGACAATATTACATCCACTGATGACCATGCAACGAAATGAATGTCGTATATCCGAGCTTGTTCAAGAGCAATGGTTAGATCAGTAATCACAACGTAACCTTTTGGATAGAATACTAATGATGTCATATCGCATTTCAGTAAACACGATTTCGAATTGAGATCCCCTGAATAAAAAATTATTCTACACAATTTCTTTTACTTGAATTTCGTAGTTTCTTCCTAATACTTGGTAAGAATCGTGTGGGTCAACGGGATAAATATATCATGCAGTTTGGAGACTTTTCGGGCCATTATGTAGAGTTTTTACACGACTTTTACGGTCTAATTATATACGTAGAAAAATATAATTTTCTCGTGTAAAGTAAATACCATTAAAGACCTACAATACTAATACTACTACTACTAATAATAATAGTCAGACTACACATTAAGAGCCGAAACGTTCGCAAACTCTAAACTTATGAATTAAGTTCTATTCCAACACAATCTATACAGTCAAGGCTCCTATTAATAAAACTTTCTATTCAAGCGACGATAAGTCATCATATTCTTTAAATAGAAGACAGAGAGGCTGCCTGAAAGAGTCATTAAGGCCGAGACGGATTGTACCTCGTCATCCTCCACAACGCACACAGCCCATACGCGGGCGTTGCACAAGCCGATCAGTCCTCGCAGCCCACATGCGCGCGCTCTACAGTTATACTGCGATTTTTGTATCTTTGCCCCTGACAGGAATCAGCTGCTTCGCTGCCATCCAATCGGGAGCTTACATTTCGCTACAGTGACGTGACGATTGCGACGTTCAAGCTCGCGACTGGATGAAACCGTCAACAGCTGATTCCTGTCAGGGACCAAGTTACGAAAATCGCGATTTTGTATCTTTGCTATCTGCTTCGCTGCCTTCCAATCGGGAGCTTTTTCGCTACAGTGACGTTACTATTGTGACGTTCAAGCTTGCGATTGGATGAAACCGTCAACAGCTGATTCCTGTCAGGAGCACAGTTACGAAAATCGCAGTATATACTGCGATTTTTGTATCTTTGCTATCTGCTTCGCTGCCTTCCAATCGGGAGCTTACATTTCGCTACAGTGACGTCACTATGGTGACGTCCAATCTTGCGATTGGATGAAACCGTCAACAGCTGATTCCTGTCAGGGGCACAGTTACGAAAATCGCAGTAAAATCGACGGCGGCGACAGCGCCCTCACCTCGCTCTCCTCGCAGCTCTCCTCCAGGATGGTGTGCAGCGTGAAGTCGATGGCCATGCGGTTGTAGCCGCGCAGCTCGGCCTCGCGGTCCGAGTAGGCGCTGGCGGCGGACAGCGTCGCCTCGTCGTCCGAGGACGAGTCCTCGGTGGCCGTGGTGGTGGCGAAGTCCTCGTTGCGGTCGTCCACCTCCTCCACCCACGAGTCGTCGTCGGCCAGCCCGTCCTCCAGGCACACGACGGCCGACAGCGTCTCCTCGCCGGTCACCACGCGCACTTCGTTCGAGTTCGTGTTGGAGACGGTCGAGTCTTCGTCTTCGCTGCGGCCCGAGCTGGAGCCCCCCGCGGCCCCGCCCCCCGGGTCGCGCCCGCCCGTCACGCTGCCCGACGGCGACGAGCACGCCGACGGGATCTTGGTGACGAGCGGGCGGCGCGGCGTCGGCGAGCCGCCCGTCCGGCGCGGCGCCGCCGACGCCTCCAGCGTCAGCTGCTTGAAGTAGTTGGCCAGCACGCCGCCCCCGCCCGGCTCGCCCGGGTCGTCGTAGTTGGTGTGGCGCACCACCACATCGCCCAGGCCGTCGCCGCAGCACTCGTCGGGCACGACGGTGGTGGTGTCGCTCGTCACCACGCTCACCTGCCAAACAGAGCAAAGCCCACTTTAGTGGCGGCTGATTGTTTTCGGCGTTTTATTTATTTATTTACGTCAAAAACAGTTTAAAACTGTGTGTGACGAGCTATGGGGACAAGTGAAATGTGTGCACGTTTTCATAATTCTGTGATCTCTATCCTAAACCATATGCTACTCGAATTTTGAATACAGAGAAAAGAGCGATTTTTTCAAGTTTGACAAAAATATTCGCTCCTATATAATAAAATATATTTTCAAAGACAAATGAGCTATAAATTTGTGCCCTTAACCCTCATTATGTTCTTCACGAAAGAATAATACTATTTCGTCGCGACAATATGGAAAACAATAATTTCAATAACTATATTTCCCACTGAAATTCGGAAGACGTGCACAAATAATGAAGTTACATTTATGTCCAGAGGCAAAGCAAGGGACCATCTCAGAATTTGTTCAAAGGATCAGGGAAACTGGATGGACAACCTGATCGGGATAGGGTTGGATCAATCCGACTTTTGCCAGCTAGCCGAGGTGTTCCGATGGTGCGATTTTTCTAACTAAGCCCCTAACGCCACGATGGAATATCACACGGTATTTCGCGTCTTTCTCCGTCACGCCGCTAGAAGTCGCATGATCGCAAGCACTGCTTGATACGGTCGCGGTCATGCGATATCTGGCGGCACGACTGAGAACGTCGCGAAATACCGTAACATATTCCGATGTGAAGACGGGTATCGCAGCATAGGCCTGGACCAGGTTTTTACTTATTATCCGCCTGTGGGTCAAGGAGACTTGTGGCGAGATGTATCCCCATCAACGTACCTATCTTATTTGGCCTGGCTGAGCTTTCTTTCGGTACACAGCTGCAGAAACGGACACTATTTGTTCTAGAAAGCTAAAGATTCCTTTTTGAACCGAACTCGGAACGGGAACCAAACTCGGAAGCTCGCACACAGTCCATGAGTTATCCTAGGAGCCCCCCCCCTTCAGTTCAATATTTACTTATCTTTACACAATTATCTGTAATATTTTTTATTTATGGCTGACGAAAGTACAGTGAGTCAGCTCGATCATCGTAATCTCGCAGCAAAAATCTCAACAAGGCTCTCGTCCGGTACACCCAAATGGTGAAAAGGGTGAGGCGTAGTAAAGATCATATTACGTTTATGTAGGATGATATGTTGAGAAATGAGAATAAAGGAAGAAATAGATAGTGGAATGAGAGGCATGTGAAATGTGAGAACTCCAGGAAATCCGACGCAAAAACCCGCTTATCCAACCAAAAAATTCCACAAGAATCATCCCAGACTTGTACATCATTTGAATCGCTGCACCGTAAGTTATGGGCCGCCGCACTATTTTCAGTTCAAACTTGAAACGATTCCAGGCTTCTGAGCTCTCTCATTACAATTCAGATTTCCAGGTCTCTACGCTAGCGACCGCTCAATTTCGCTGTGAGTAATACTGACAACGCAATTAGCGAACGGAGAAGGGCCACGAGAACAAAATAAGTGGCGTTCCACAATATACAATAAATCTGCCAAAGACGGCAGAGAACGGCCAGACAAAGAACAGTCACTTACGTCATCGCAAGTCCAGCCACAAGCAACACACGTTAGGCACATTCGTTTCGATCGAACTTCCAAGTACAGCACATAACCTTTGATAGTTTCATCAAAATGTAGCTAAAAAGTATGCAATTAAAGAGTACACGTTGTCATCAAACCTGAGAAATAAATAGCCCGCCATAAAAAATAATTGCTAAAAGTTACAAAATTCCTAAATATTCCTTTTTGGAATATCTTCAAAAAATTAAAAATGGGCTATTTGGTATAATTAAACAAGATATTTTACGCCCATCAGTTCCTAGTTTGCAAGACCGCACTGACACTTCTCCGAAGGTTTGTGTCTTGACCCTCCTTCGCCCTGGCCTGTGACAATGGCGATTCGCAGGCAGTGCGGTGCCCTCGACCAACGACATCGGCGCGGATCCGCCGGTCCCGGGAGAGGGGCAGAAGGACACGGGGGGGGAGGCATTATGTGTCGGTCCGCCTCCCACGCCGCGACTTCCAGTGGGTGACGCATCTTGGCAAATATTCCTCCGGAACATCTCGCCTTTAGCCCGCCGCTACCTCTCGGGACGGACGCGGGCTGGCTTTTGCCTTCTGGCCGGCGCTGTTGCCAGACGTCCGAAATCCGCTTCAGACGCTGGCACGTTCTCAAAACTTCCGCCGCGACGCCAATGTGCGACCGATAATGCGAACGGCTAACGCAATAAAAGTCGACAGTTTTTGTATATGGGCCTTCCACTTCGTGGTCGCTGCGGGAGTGCCTGTCGGTCGCTCGGCACCGCAGTCGGTTGTTTGATTCATTCGTGATTCCGGGCGCGTCAACTACTTACGTCATTAGTCCCGTAAGTGTACTGCGTGTTTTTTCTCGGGAGGTGGCGATGATCTTTTCCCCGCTCCAGCCTGGATAAGCTCTAAGCTCCCGACCGGTCTCCCGGCATGTGTGGTAGTGTGGTGTATGTTAGTGTAAGTGCGTGTAAGAGAGGATAGGACAAGGACGAGGAAGGAAAGATCGCGCACGGTCCGTGGCCCGTTTGTTAGGGTACTGCTCCGGCATTCGCTTGGTGTTGATCGGAGAAACCACGGAAAGCTACCTATCAGAGCTAGAATTCTCCTCCAGAAAGCGACTGAACTCGACATAGCTGACTAGCTAGTGTCGAAAATCCTGCCTAGGACCTCCCGGTCAGAGGGACTGCAGTGACATCAGGTTGATGCCCTGAGCCACCTCTCCCGGTACCCGCAGTCGGAACAAACGCGCGCTGCGGTCGATAGAGCACAGGCACAGAGCGGAGCCGCGTGGCGGCGTATGCATATGCGAGAGAGACAAGCATGCGTGGTGAGTCACAGGCGACGCGGCGTGGCCGGCCAGGTGAAAACGCCCCGGCATACCAGCTGCGCTTTTGTTCCGCTTTTAAAAGCGGTGCCGCGGCAGGCGAGGCGTCACAAGCGCGGCGCGGCGATATTTACAAAACGTTTAGCGGGCTCGCGATTCTCCGACCTCTACTAACCGAAGCGTTTCTGCTTCTGGCGGCGTTCGCGTCCCGAGCATTCGACGCCTGCTTCCTGGAGAATGGGCCTTCGCGAGCTTGAATCCTTCGAATGAGAAAGGCCTTCCACTAATGGTCGTTTCAGAACGCTTGGCTGTTGTACACTAAACTGCGTTCACGCTGGACTTCCTCGTTTTTGTGAACTGTTGGGAAACTGTGTGATGTACATTTAAGGTTAACCCATCTCTTGAGAAGATGATTACCTCGCCTCTTTTTCTAATGAAATCTATAACTTCTGCAACAACAACTAACATTTGATATTAGAAGGTTTCAATGTACTTTATGATCATTTCTCTTCCAAGTCAACAACTGTAAGTTGTAATGAGGATTTTAAGTACATTGGTCGTACTTGTCGGCCAAAAGAGTGTCTGACACAATGGTGTAATCTCACGTTTATAATATAATATTGGAGCAGTTTGTTGTGCTTCTTCGTAATAATGGGGCAAATTTGTTTGCGGAACAATCATTCCCAATTTTATTAACACAAATTCCCCTTAAACGCAGCCTTTTACACTGCCAAATTAGAGTATTCAACGGAAGTCCCAAACAAGCCGCCGTGGCAGACAATATCACAGAAAGCTAAGTGAAAACAACCTTGGACCCTCCAGATTTACCCCGCAACTTTCAGATACATCAACAGATACAGTTTCCAACGCAGTACCACAGCCTCAGCGTGGACGACGTTCGCCTTGTAATGGTTCCCACCCACTGTCCCCATGATTTACGGCGGGGCTGAAAGGGAAACCAGTCGAGGGCCGCGGCGACACGGCGCGCTGTCTTCCTCGCCGCTCCGCCAGCCTTCCCGAGGATTCCCCCCATTGAGAGTCGCCCCTCGCCACCTGACACTTGTGTACTTACGCTAATGAGATACGATCGATCTCCTCGATTGCTCTGTCGCCGGCGCAACGCGCGCTCTCGACGACGACGCGAGACGACGCGACGCCCGCCGAAGAATTCACCATCACTATTCTTCGGGTTTTCTTTCTTGGCGCGTGGGGGGGGGGTGGTCATCAAAATGGAATATCTCACGGTATTTCGCGTCGTTCTGGGTTGTGCCGCTAGGAGTCGCATGATCGCGACTGTATCGGGCAGTGCTGGCGATCATGCTACTCCTGGCGGCACAACGGAGAACGACGCGAAATACCGTGAGATATTCCATTTTATTGACACCCCCCCCCGTGCGCAAAGAAAGAAAAACCGAAGTATACTTATGCACCCACGCACATACACATCCGCGGTTTTAGGTGCTCTCTTTTCCTTAAGTGGAACTTATGCACACACGCACATACACACCCACGCATTTAGGTGCTCTCTTTTCCTCAAGTGGAACTTATGCACACACGCACATACACAACCACCCTTTTAGGTCCTCTCTTTTTCTTAAGTGGAACTTATGCACACACGCACATACACACCCACGCTTTTAGGTCCTCTCTTTTTCTTAAGTGGAACTTATGCACAAACGCACATACACACCCACGCTTTTAGGTGCTCTCTTTTTCTTAAGTGGAACTTATGCACACACGCACATACACACCCACGCTTTTAGGAGCTCTCTTTTTCTTAAGTGGAACTTATGCACACACGCACATATACACCCACGCTTTTAGGAGCTCTCTTTTTCTGAAGTGGAAGTTGGCAAGCCTAGGGGTGAGCGGCGCGGGGGGGGGGGCGGAAGACGTCCTGGCGGGGCGAAGCGCTGCTGGAGAGACTCCTAGCAACACAACTGAGAACGACGCGAAATACCGTGAGATTTAGTGACATTTTAATGACACCCCCCCACGCGCCAAGAGAAAAAAACTGAAGTATAGTGATGATGAATTTTACCCACACATCGATATTTCGATACAGCACCAAAAGGTTTTCGGTGTCGATGAAAACATCGATGCATGGTAAACCAGGTGGTATTTTCCCATCCTATTTCCATTTTAATTATTGTACTTAAATGTGTTATATATTGTTGTATGGTCACGTATAAATAAAATGTCAAAATAATCTTAATCGAATGTAAAGGAGACTTTATCCCTGACTTTTTCTATCTGCTCATTGAACATAATTGATATTTTGTTAAAATTTATAATAAAATGAGACATCTTGGATAAACCTTCAAAAGTAACCATAAAGAAATCGCTAAATCTGGGCATGGACAACAGCGATAGGTGTCAGTGGTGGTTGGTTTTGAGCAATTCACAAAAAAATAGTTTCTTGAAATTTTATTTCTATCAGGATATGGTACATCGACGTTGTTTTTGCCATCTCCACGCGGGACGCAGCAAAGCGAACGGAGAGTCGAGAACGGTCTCGGAGCTTTGCTCCGGGGAGATAACGGGGCAAGACGATGTGACAAGTGGCTCAGTGTTGTAGGCAGGCAGACTTTCTTTCTGAGGGAGTTTGAGCACTCGAAAGGAGAACAGTTCACAGAACAAATCGAATCTCCTTTCTACAAAACATGTCGAGAAATCCTGTCATGTTCTGACACATTTTCATCCAAACGAGATTTTAAAGTCAAATCTCTTCAACTTTTCGTATTTTCAGGCGGTGAATGTAATAATAGTTTACTTCGTTATTTAAACCCTCTAACAGACATTACCATCTCACATTAAACAAGGATATTATGCTCATTTTGGGAAGGAGCCACCAGCCCTCTCTGGCTACATGCCGAAAGCATTTGAATACGTCTAGTTGAATCGTTTACGCGGTCTAATCACCAAATAACAACGTAAATCCTTTTTCGATTTTAGGACACTGCATTATTCAGTAACACGTACATAAATCAGTGAATTTAGGCAACTTTCTTTCTAAAGACCTCCGCACATTAAATCACCATAGGTCACTGCGAAATGTGACTGCAAAAGAACGAAAAGGAAAAATATAATCGGGCATTGGGTAAAGGAAAACCAGTGGTGAGTGAGACACCAGATGCGTGCACACTTAATATGGTAAGACGTGACAAGAAAAAATGAAACTCCTGAAAGGACTTTGCGAAACAAAAAATGTTTCCGGAAAAGAAATAATGGAGAGAAAAAGAGGGACGTAATGAAACATGACACGGGGAGGGGAGAAGCGGAGTGTCAGGAGGAGGACACTGATGGACGGATAGAAAGAAGTTGGGGAAGAGGAAGTGCAGGCGGGGTGGGGTGGGGGTGAGAATGGATGTAACAAAACCGGTATCACGCAAAACAGGACGGAAGAGGGAAGGAGAGATCAGAAGTGTGTGTGTGTGTGGGGGGGGGGTCAGATAGGGCAGTTAGATGTGGTGGTGCGGGCAGGATGGAAGTCTCCCGCAACTACAGCTTGCGAGGGGAATGAACGAGAACGGTTTTAAAGAGCAGGTGGCACAGACGAGAACGATCGCGACATACCGTTGCAAAATACACAAGCCACGAGAAACAGAGTGCGCGACGGGACGGGACGGAGAGGAATACGGAGGCTGTGGTGGATAGAATGAGGATGAAGCAAGAGTGGGTCAGAGAAAGGAAGGTGACACGCGAGAGGACGGTGGAGCAGTCAGTGAAGTTAGGTCACAATGGCGAAGAGTGAAAGAAGGGAATATGGAGCCAGAATAACAGGCGCGAGCGGAAGGCAAGGGTGGGCGAAGACAGTGCGGCTAAACGGGCTGGGCGGAGCGGGACAAGTTGGGAAGAGCGAGGAGGGGCGGGGCAGAAACGAACTTGGAGACTGAGGACGAACAGCAAGTGCCTACCAGAGGAACGAAGGTGAGAGGACAAGATCGTGCTGCTGGGCTGGGGAAGGTGCGGGGCGGGGCGGGAAGAAATTTGGAGGATGAGAACGAGTGACGCGGGCGGGAGGCAATGGCGGAACAAAGGAACGACGAGGGGAGAAGAGAGTGCTACTGGGCGGGGCAGGGCGGGAAGGGGAAGGTTGGGGTGGGATGGGGTGCTTGGGTCGGGGAGGGGAGGGGCAGAAACGAACATGGAGACCGAAGCCGAGTGACGCAAGCGGACGGCAAGGGCGGACCGGTAAAGCAGATGGTGAGAGAAGAGAGGACGGGCGAGGGGTGTCCTGACGAAAAAAGAGGGACGAGGCGAAGCGGGGCAGAAATGAATATGAAGACTGCGGGCGAGTGGCGCGATCGGATGGTAAGGGCGGACCAGAGGAGTGAAGGTGGGAGGAGAAGAGAGTGCGGCGTGATCGTGATGGGGTAGCCTGACAAGGGGAGGGGGGGCGGGGCAGAAATGAACATAGAAACTGAGGACAAGTGTCACGGGCGGGAGGCAAGGGCGGTCTAGACGAGCGACGGTAAGAGAAGTGTGCCGCGCGGCGGGGCGGAAAGGAACACTAAGACTGAGGACCAGAGGAGCGAAGGTGAGAGGAGAACAGAGTGAGGCACGACGGGGCGGAGGAGAGCTTGGCGGTTGGGGAGGGATGAGGTGAGGAGAGGAGGGATGGAACGGGGTGGCATGGGACGGATCGGAACGGGGCGGGATGGGGCGAGGCGGGGCAGGATGGGGCGGGGCGGGACGGGGGCGGGGCGGGACGGGGCGGGGCGAGGCGAGTAGGGCGGCGCAGGACGGGACGGGGCGAGGCGGGGAGAGGCGGGGCGGGGAGAGGCGAGGCGGGACGGGGTGGGACGAGACGGGGCGAGGCGGGGAGAGGCGGGGCGGGACGGGGCGGGACGGGGCGGGGCGAGGCGGGTAGGGCGGCGCGGGACGGGACGGGGCGAGGCGGGGAGAGGGCGGGGCGGGGAGAGGCGAGGCGGGGCAGGACGGGGCGGGGCGGGGTGGGGCGGGACAGGTGGGGTGGGGCGGAGCGAGGCGAAACGGAAAGGAACACTAAGACTGAGGACCAGTGACACGTGCGGACGACAAGGGCGGACCAGAGGAGCGAAGGTGAGAGGAGAAGGGAGTGCTGCGCGGCGGGGCGGGGCGGAATGAGGCGGCCGAGGGCGGGGCGGCGCGCGCGAGAGGCGGGGGCGGGGGCGGGGGCGGGGGCGGGGCGTTATGGGTGCTTCCCGTGCAACTCGGCAGGCGGAGAAAGCGAAACAATGCGCGCAACTATTTACAACGAGCCAAATGCGAGCGAGTTGAGGCCAAATACAGCTTAATAAGCAGTCTCTGCATCCGTAATTCTCGGACCACGCCCTTCCTTTCAACTCGCATTACCATTCGCCGGAGCCTCACGCCAAACGCCACTGGATTTTACGACAACGCGTCGCCTCGGGCAGGCCCTCCTCCCCCCCAGCACGCGCCTCCCTGCAGATTGTACTCCGTGTCTTCCGTATCCCTCGAGGCAACTTACAAACTGGCACATACAAGCGGCACAATTCATCGGAGTGGATTAAATTTCGGTTCGTAACAAACTTTGTTTGATTAATACCAATACATTTCCCTTCCAGAATTTTTAACAATGACGATTGTACTCGCGAAATATGGACCATAACCTAAGCATAAATGAACATGAATTTTCAACACGTCATTACAATTTTCTAGGGCTGGCAAACTGGAAATAGTTTCATAAGTACTTCGAGATTTTTTCACATGTTTTATGGTAACGTTAATGCCAGGAAAATATCATCAAAAAATGTCAAAGAATAATCATCTGAGACAAATGATCCAAATGGGTTTTATCACAAAGATTTTGTTGATTTTGTTTCGTAGCCTAGGCTCGCTGTAGAATGTTGTTTACATTGAAACTGTTCAAAACTGCTTTCGAATGAAATAACTACTGATATCAAATAATGATTTTAATGATTCATTACTTTCAGTCGTGACGTATTTAGTAAAAATATCAGTCGTGCTTTGGACACGCCCATGTAGATACACGATGTATGAATGAATTGGAAAATTATGACGCTAACTACAAATAGTGTTAATAGAATATTTATCTTAATTTTCTTAAACCCTAAAAATATGAAATTAAACATATACGCATATGTGTGAAAGTTTTTCTATATACGTAAACATATACTAATAAATTATAACAGCTTATCGACATACAGAATTTCTATGTGTGTGGTAGAAGCTGAAATCTTGTAGTAGGCATTAGGGAATCGATGAATGAAGTAATCGTAAATCTGTACTTCAGAGTACAGTTTTACAGAGAACTCGACACGTGTGCGCAGTTTTCTAGAGGAGGAACACATAAAATAACTACACAATGATATTGTCGCGAATATAGAAAATTACTTCGAGAATTGAAAGTTGAGCCGAAAACAATTTTAAATGAAGCTCATCCCGACTCTCGAGAGCGCTCTGAACTCAAAAGAACTAAAGTTTTGAACACGCGTATCTTTACAAAAGGATACTCTTCATTGTCTGCATTTGTGCCGATTCCAAATCTGCCGGTAAGTGGTTTTAATTTATTTATTTACTTACGTCAAAACCAGTTCAAAACTGCGTGTGACGAGCTATGGGGAGAAGTGAATTTTGTATGTTTTCATAATTCTGTGATCTCTATCCTAAGCCATATTCTACTCGAATTTAGAATACAGAAAAAAAGAGTGTTTTTTTGACAAAATATTCGCTCCTATATAATAAAATCTATTTTCAAAAGTAAATTAGCTATAAATTTGTGCCCTTAACCCCCACCGTGGAAGAATAATACTTTTTGCCGCGACAGTATGGAGAACGATACTGTGAATAACTATATTTCCCACTGAAATTTAGAAGACTTGCACAAATAATGAAGTTCTGTGTGTGCGCAGCCCAGCGCCATCCGAAGGGAGCGGGAGGGAACCGAGTTAGCGCGGTGCTTGTCCCACTCGCACCTCACGTACTACGGGCGGCGGAACAATAAAACACATGCACCTCGCGCGCGTACGCACACCTGATGGACAGAAACTCCCCTTTGTGGAGAGCTCATGAAGATGGCCGCGTGTTTGTGTGTTTGCTGACGTCACTTCCCGTCACGCTTTCACGACCAGTTCGGCGCGAACGCACGCTGCACGCTGCGCGGACGCGGGTTTAAAGGGACTGCGAACCGCGGCTCCAGCAGCCGAGCAAAAAAAAACCTCCTTGCTTCTTTCTCTCTGGGATTTGATAAAGCTCGGATCTGACAATGCACTTTTTGATCATTCATACCAGAGGGGAAAGTATGCTACACCGTTTTGCATGGGATGACACGCCGATTTTTTTTTTCTTCCTGACAGGATGACAATATGAATGCGTATGTATGAGGAAGTGCTCAATTACCTCTATTGAATCTGAATTACACATCAACTATCACTGGGGTCACATCCGATTTCATTTAGCGCCTTCAGTGCTCTTCACGACAAAAAACAAAATTGTAAAAATTTTATTAAGAGATTGCAAATGTATTTGGACGGAATAACGAAGCAAACACACCGATTTAAAAAAAAACTACAATAAAACCTTCCATCTCTCCCTGTAAAGAACGATCGATATCTTCGCCAAAACAATGCTTAACAGATCATACAAGTACCAACTATATTACATGAAATGCACACATGACACGAAATATATATGCAACATTTACGTCAAAATATCTCAATCTGCGGTCTGTTTATGGATGAAATATAATTTGCAATTAACAAGGCTGTTTTCACATGCAATTCACATTTTACTATTACTGACATTACAATAAATCTTGATAACAATCTTGTATTACGATGTCACTAACAATGCAACACATTTCTCATATGAGACTGAAAATTATTTTGAGTGATGCAACAACATGTACCCGATATTAATACAGTATCAGGCAAGAAATTGTTTGGATTTTTCATGATTCTTCTTAATACACAGAGCAACCCTAGTTTGTCATCGGTTGGGAATTCGTGAACTTTTCATTAGAGCACTCCACATCCACTGTACGTCCCAAGAAGTTCATCTTTAGCTCATGTTGGAAAAGTATTTTGTCTGCGACTTTTAGGTAAAGCAAGTAGAGAATTCTACTTGATTACAGAAATACCGAGGAGTTAGCACATTTCACAAGCAATTTATTTGCGAGCAGTATTAATTCTAAGTGTAAGAGTATTGATGTTCAAACAAATATCATTGAGCAACTTTCATACATTGTACAAGAACACGAATATGTTATATTGATCCAGTAAAACGGCAGGGTATTATCGCAGCTCTGCAATACGTTTAAAATCTTTACGGCCTAAAGCAGCTGTAACGATCGAAGGCCCAGACAATAACAGTGAGAACTGCAATCTGAGATCATGCCCCACGGAATGTTTGAGTCAAGAGTCTGCACAAATCTACTCATTGTGTAATATGATAGTATGACGAAATGCCTAGTTTTCGTTCACCACATGGCTCACTTGTTTTCTTCGATTAAAAAGGACACAGTCACTCTAATGTAACTAAATTTCATAGGAACCTCGCTATCTTGAAGTTGAGGGAATTGGAAACAATTGTAACATCAATCTTAATTATTTCGACACCACCAGGCTCTTATTACCTAATGAAGTATGCATAATGAATACAGTTCGGGAAATCCGAGAAACACAAATCGAGATATCAAGGAGTACAATTAAATGTTAGAAATTCTGATTCTAGAATGTTTTGCGAGAGTGGACAGGAAAACACGGATTAAAAGAACGTTCTGTTCATTACGTCTCGTATTTTGAATGAAATAATTCGAGAACAGACAAATGACACCAGCTCACTCCCCTCCCCTCCTACTTGTGGAGTTTACCTCACTCTTTACGTAGACTTGGATAAACATGTGGATTTAGTGGGCCGGGCTGCAAAGCTCACAGGAAGGCGTGAAGAGAGCCAGTCTCTTCAGAGTAAAAGCGACCATGTGCCTGCCCTAATATTAGATGCAACCCGTTTTTTAAGAGTTCATTTTTAACGTGACTTCAGGATTTCGAGTCATGAGAAGTAAACTACAGACTATTTCACACGAACAAAGCATGTCACAGCATTAAGTATTACTGAAGTTCCCATTCTTTACGTCATTGAACACCACTTAAAATTCACAGCAATTATAGTGTACTACCTATCTGAAAATACCACTAACTCAAGGATTTTGCTTTCGAATACAACACTCAAATAGAAAGCTCAGGTCTCTAAATGTTTAACATGGGCCATTCAAAACCCATACAAAGTTTTGCTAAGCGGAGGTTGGATTGTTGAACTACAATGAGTGTCACATTTGAATTAATACAGCTGGAATCAATGGAATTTCTGTTAACTCGTTAAACTCGTGTATCATTGCAAGTTCGATCTTGCCCAACTGAATAGCATTCGTTCATTACCACTTAATTTCCCGATTAATTTTCACTATATTTCAAAAGATGTTCCCTTACTACTAGCTTACATTCCCACTGAATTGCCTTCGCGTACCACTAGTGGTACTTCGTCCCTTGAACCACGGCCTGGGTCTTACATTTTCAAACACGATTGGCTGGGACTGTTGATAGACATGCCTAAGGTCCGATTAAAAAAAGTTGGTGATTGACAGTTGCGAATGGAAGGGAGCGACAGTTCGCGTACCAGTGAGCACGTGTTCCCGGGACACGAAAGTAAACACTAGATTCAGAAGCACAACTGTCGATCACCAACTTATTTTAATCGGACCGTAACTCTGCAACGTGTGCCACTGCACAGGGCTCGGAGCACCTGGATCGCCACCAACCCCCGCGTGCAGGCGTGCGCGGGGCGTGCGCACGAGGGCCGCGCGGCCACGCGGGCGGCGGGGCGGCGGTCCCGCGCGCGCGGCTTATATAAAACATCACGTGCGCACGCGCACGCGCGCGTCGTCTGGCGCCGCCGCCCGCGCCCCGCGGAGAGAGTCGGCAGAACAACGCTGGGAACCCACCCGCGCCTTAGGTAACACCTCCCCGCCGCCTTTTAATAGCGACAATTCCTGTTGCATATGCATCCGATACGGCCGGATCGGGAGAGGTGGGCGGGGCTCTCCGTTCGCAGCGGAGTCCACAACGGCGGGTTTCGTAGAAAGGAGGCAATTTCTCTCGGCGTTCGTACACAAGAAAGCGAAAACAAACCCGACACGGTGGGCGTCACCGTCTGTGTGCGGCGTCCCGTTTCGGAACAAAATGACACGTTTTCGCGCCAGCCCATTCTCGAATTTCTCCGCGGCGGCGGCGGCGACGGCGCTCGACGCTTCACTCCCGACTTCGAGACACGCGCGGCGATAATCGCGTAAAAAACCCCGAAGATTCATCTGTTCCTCCTCCGCTGTCACGGGATTGCGACACAGCCACTGAATCACGACGTCATTTTCTCCGCCTGACGACGACGACGTACCACCTTTGTTGTTTCCCCGACTGCCTTCGACGATGCGCGAGCTCTCTCAAGGCGCCTCTCGCCGCTACAGGAACTCCAACTTACCGCGAAGAATACAACGGGAAGGTATGTTTCGGGCGTGCGCACCAGACTAGAACGTGGGCGGTGGGGGGAGGGGGAGCCAGAGGGCCGCACTTACGTGTAGCGGAAACGGAGGAGAGCCCCTCGCGGCGAGCGACGCAGCTGGCGTGCGCCGGGCGTAGCGCACTTCCGGGCGGCGGGCACCCGCGCCCGACGACCCCGGCGCGGCGCGGCGCGGCGGCGGGGCCCGCGGCGGCCCCGAGCGGGTGTTGCGTTACCGATACGCCGCGCCTCTCGCGTTTCTCCCGCGGCTATATCGTTTCGCGCGCCGCACTCGCGCTCGCGGCGAACCTTCCTCGCGCGCCAACCTCGCCGCTCGCCGCCCCTGCCGCCCTCGCCGCGCCCGTGCTCGCGAGGCTGAATGAATCGAAACGGGTAAATGTCAGGCGACGCGTTCCAGCTGGTAGAAAGGCGGCGGGGACGGTGGCTGCGGCGCGGGCCACACCGTGCGGCAGCAACAACGATCGACTGCCCGGCTCGGGGCTGACGTCACGGGGCGCTTCCGCGCAGACGCGGGGGAGGACAGCGCGTGCGGGGTGACGCGGGGGGCGGGGCGGGGCGGGACAGGGCGTGCCGCTGGGCGTGGCGCGCGTGTGCGTGCTTACCTGGATGGGGTCCGGCTGACGGATGGACGCGTCCTGCGTGATCATGACGAGGCTCGTGTAGCGCTGTTCGGCGGGACTGGCAGGCCCCGGGTCCGCTCCCGGGGGCTGCTCGCCGGCGACTGGCGCGCCCGGGGCCTCGGCGCCGCCGTCACCGCCTCCACCGCCGCTGTCGCCGTCGCAGCTCGCCGCCACCGCCACCGCCGGGGCGGCGGCAGCAGCGCGCTCTGGCGCATCGAGGTCAGCGGACCGGCGCTCGCGCCCGCGGCCGCGCGCGCCACCTGGTGGCGGACTCGTGCCGCTGCTACCTGCCTCCTCCTCCTCCGCCACCTCCACCTCCTCCTCATCCACCGCGTGAAGTTCACTGGCCTGCGCGTTGGGAGTGGGGCGTTGCGTTGAACCCGCCTCGCCGATGCTCGTTGAGACGTCGCTCCTATTGCTGACGTCGCCGCTGCTGCTGCTTTCTTCTTGGGGCTCGATCGCGTTTCCTCCTCCTCCTCCTCCGACCTCCTCCTCCGGAGCTCCTCCTGTTGCTGCTTGGGCCGGGCCGCCCTCGGGCGCGCCGGGCTCCTCTTCCCCGGCGTCCGGGTCGCGCGGCGCCGCGTCCTCAATAACGCACGCGGCGGCCGGCGCTGTTGCTCCCGCTGCTGCGGCTGCTTCTTCCTGTTCGGCGCCCGGGACCGCTTCTTCCGCACGATCGCCCGCGGGCGTGTCGCCTTCCGCCTCCGCCGCTCCGCCCGGCGCGGGCGAGGGCGGTGGGCCCGCCGCGGGGCTGGTCTCGCCCGGATGATCAGTCGCGGTTTCCGACTCCACCACCGACTCCGGCGCGTCCAGGACGATCTTTGGTGCAGATTCCGCCTCGCTCTCCTCCGCGTTTTCGGCTGTCTCTGGTTGCTGATCGCTCGGAACAACACGTGGTTCCTCCGTAGGGACGTTCTGCTCTGTTTCCGTCGCTAGACTAGGGTTTGCTTCTTCTATTTGTTCCTCAGCGTGGGGTGTGCTTACATCGATCACAGTCGTGGTTGTCTGTTCGTGTTTGGTTTCCGTTTCTGGCAAGACGCTCGGCCCTGGTTTTGGTTCGCTCTCCGGTACAGAATCCGTCACGCCGGGTTGCGCCGACATCTCTAGGACCTTGGTCGCGGTTTCTGATTCGTGTACCGCGTCACTGATCGGCAAATCCTTTGCTTCAGTCGCAGGCACTATGTTTTCATTTTCTTTAATCAGGTTTTTGGTTTCAGACTTTGGAATAGTGCCGGTCTCCTCCTCTAAAACAGTCTCGTTTTCAGTGTCAACTGCACTCGCCTGCACTAATTCTGGTTTGGCGGCAGGCTGCTCTTGCGACTCGCCGACCACTTTGGTTGCAGACTCGTTATCAAGGTCGTCTGCAGTTTCTGGCGTCGTATTAACTGGATCACCGTTCTCTTTGGATGCAGGAACAACACCGGACTCGACATTCGCTTGAGATTTCGAATCCGAAACAACCTCCTCTTTCGAATCCGAATCCGAAACAACCTCCTCTTTCGAATCCGAAGCCGCCACCTCCTCTTTCGAATCCGAAGCCGAAACCTCCTCTTTCGAATCCGAATCTGGAACATTTTCCGTTTCGACCACGTTCTCGGTTTCCGTCTCCACGGCAACTTCCTCTTCTTCCACTACCGCACAGCTCTGCTCCACTTTCGGCGCATCTTTCACTTCCTCCTGCACTACGGTACTCCCGTCGGACGCCGGCGGCGCACTCGCACAATCACTTCGCACTTCCTTCTCGGCTTTTGCTTCGCGCGGCTCTCGCTCTTCCTTCCGCACGTTCTCTTCTTTCTTCCTCTCCTCGGCCTCCCTTGCTTCGGCGGCGCGATCCCTATCGGCGCCCGCGGCGGCGGCGGCGGCGGCGGTGCAACCCGCTTGTTCAGGATCTGTATCCTTGGCGGAGAGAGCGGCCTCAGCGCCGCCGCCCTCCACCGCCGCCGTGGCTGCAGCTGCAGCCCCCGCGCCGGCGCCCGTCGGCTGCCGCGTGGGCGCCGCGTCCCCGTCCTCTGTCGCGTGATCGGGCGGTGCCGTTGCAGCGGCGTCCTCGCTTTCGTTCTCGGCGGCGGGCGCGGCGGGGGCGGGGGCGGGGCCGGCGGCCGCAGGTGAAGCGTCCGCCCCGTCGGCGAAGCCCTCCAAAGGCGACGCTGCCTCCTGCTCCGCGGCCCGCGGTGCTTCCGTCGCCGCCGTTTCCGAGGCGAGCTGCTCGCCCGGCGCCGCGGGCGGTCCCGTTAGCGCCAGGGCGGCCTCCCCGTTGTGGCACTCGCGGATGTCAACAGCGTCGCCCGCGTCGTGCGGCGCCGCCCCGCCCTCCTCCTCCTCCCCCGCGGCGGCGTCTTCTTCTTCTTCTTCTGCTTCCCCGACGCGGCCCTCCTCCGACTGCAGTCGCTCCTCCGCTTTGCTTCCTTCCACGTGCGGCTGACTTGCTCCAATTAGTGCCGGCTCGCCGGACTCCTCTTCGTCCAGAGCACGAACGTGCTTGAGCAGCACGGCGCCGTCGCCGTCCCCGCGGGGACCGTCCTCCTCGTCCTCGCCGTCGTCGTCCTCGTCCGTGGTGGCCGACGAGTCGCTGCCGCGATCGTCGTCCGACGCGCCGGACAGCCGCCGGGAGTGCTTGAGCAGCACGACGCCCGTCGGCTCGTCCGAGTCGTGGCCGAAGTCCACGTCGGAGCGCTGCGCGCCGCACAGCTCCGACCGGCACACGTCGGAGTCGCCGCACGACGAGCCGCCGTCGTTCACCACGAAAATCTGCGAGAAGTGTTCGATATGCGCGTCATCGTCCGAATCGTCGCTGTCGGCGGAGTGGCCCGCCGACCGGTCGCTGCCTTCGACCGCCGCCTTCTTCCGCTTGCCCTCCTCCGCGTTCGCCGCCTCGCTGCCGTCGCCGTCCTCCTCGTCCTCCTCCTCGTCGTCGGCGCTGGTGAAGTCGCTGACGTCATCGGCGGACAGCGGCGCGTGGCCGCCGGCGTCCTCCGGGGCGAAGCAGTACGTCCTGGAGACGGGCTTGCCGCTGTCGTCCGAGTCGGAATCGTCGTCGAAGGCGGGCTCGCAGCCGGGCGGCAGCGAGTCGCCGCCGGCGTGCTCGTCCATGGGCGGGCTGGCACTGGCGCTGCGGGCGGTGCCGCCCCGACGGCCGCCGCGCCGCGAGTAGAAAGGCTGCTGCTGCTGCTGCTGCTGTTGCGGTGGCTGAGGCTGCGCCGCGCGGCGGCGGGGCGGCGGCGGCGGCGAGGAGGCCCCGCCCTCGGCGCTGGGGCGATACGTCAGCAGCACCACGCCGCCGTCCTCGAGCGGCGCGTGGGCACGCACCGCCGCCGCCTTGGCCACCGCCACCGCCGGCGGCGGCGGCTGCACGGCGGCTGCCACGCGGCCCACGGGCTTGGCCGCCGCCGCCGCCGCGTCCGCGTCCTCGGCCTCTTGCATCTGGCCGTCGGGCGCGCCGCGCGCCTCCGCGGTGTCGATTTCTGGATCGCTTGTCGCGGACACGCCGGGGCACTCGGTCACGGCATCCCTTCCCGGCGGCGCGTGCTCCCACCTGCTGCTGCCGCTGCTCTCTCCGCGACCCGCAGCCACCAACGTCGCCGCGGCGACTGCCGCGGCCGCCGCCGCCGCCCGCGCCTCTTCGCCCGGATAACTCGGCGCGGGCTGCTGATAAGGCGGCGGCGGCTGCTCCGCGGTGGCGGCGTTCCCGTATTCCAGCGCTATATCCACCTTTATGTCCCTTTCTTCGGCGGCGGCGGCTGCTTTCTCGCGTGGGCCCCCTTCTCGCTCCGCTGCTGCAGCGGTGGCGGCGGCGGCGGGGGCGATGGGGGCGGCGCGGCGCGCGGCGGGGGGCGCCCACGCACGCGCTCGCTGCCGTCGTGGCGGCGGCGGCGGCGGCGTTGTCGGGCGCCACCGGGGCCGCGACGGCCGCGCTCACTGATAAGTCGATGAAGGCGGTGTGCTGCTCGGGCCTTATCAGCGACGAGATAAGCCCCGCCGCGCCCGCCGCCGCGGCGGCTGCGGGGGTGGCCGCGCCGGGGGCCGGCGGTGGCTGCAGCGGCCACGTGCACCACGGCCCCACCAGCACGTGCGAGACGGCGGGCGGGCGCTGGCTCACGCTGCGGATGCGGATCTTGACGCTGCCGGCGCCGCCCGCGCCCGCGGCCCCGCCCTCGCCCGCGCCGCCCGCGCCGCCGCCGCCGTACACGATGTCCGCCACGCTGACGGTGCTGTCGTCCGCCGACACCTGAAGGAGAGCAGAGGAAGAGGCGCCGAGTGAGCAGGGCCGCTGCCGCAGCCACCGCCGGTCGGAGCGCACGCCGCGCCAGCTCTGAGCCGTGCGGGCTGGCGGCTGAGGCTGAGCGCTCAGGCGGCGGCGGCGGCAGCGGTGCGGAGCAGGCCAGGCGAGCGGGCCGGGGCGCGGCGCGGCGGGGCGGGGCGGGCCGAGGCGAGGCGGAGCGGAGCGGGTCGGGACGGGGGAGGGGGAGAGAGGCGGGGCGGCGTGGGGCGGGAGGCGCCGTGCGGAGCCGGCCGCAGTGGGCGGGCAGGTATTGCTTGACCAAGATCTCGATCCCCGGCTCTGAAAGCGAACTGCACCCAAATGATAACGCAGGTCCCTGACCCGCTCGTTGGAGAAATTAGAATGCCTCGTGAAGTTATTCGCGTGGTATGGAATATTTACTCTACTCAATCTTTATTGTTACAATCTAGGAAGACACTCGCGCGTCGCGCGGATAAAAGGATACGCTGTGAAAGTACTTCGGAACACAGCTTCGTCATTCTTAGATAATCCTCTTTCAACTGAAATTCCCAATAACTGGAACTAAGAGAGCATAATCTAATAATCTCGATATCTTTCTATGAGTGAATGACACTTACATAATCAATGAGACGCTAAATATTGCGGAAAGATACACTTTAAAACAAAAGTATGATTTCCATAAAATGAATTTTAAAATTGTTGCAGTTCTGTTTTTCTCAGAATGCACATATTTTTTGTGCCAGAGATAGGATTTTAATTTAATATAAGTCTTACTTGCACTGCTATTATTTATATTATTATTATAATTATTATTATTATAGTACAAAGACTTGCGAATTCAGTGCTCTGCTGTCACACAATTAGTAAAATTTGTAATCATCTAAAGACAAACTCTTTAAAAACATCTTCACAAATAACTAATTTCACAACATAAAATTTGCATTTTTAAAATGTTGCTTCAATTTTCTCTGATTAGTCACACGTGGGATGGCATAACTATACGATTTCAACTCCGAAACTTTTATTAGCAAGTGAGGATTCGTTCGCTGGCATTCTCTCCTACTGCGTGCGAATGGAATTGGTAAATCAGAGGAAGCGACGTGACGCGGCTGAGTGGCTCGGTGCTGCTGTCCCGTTCCTCGGGCGCGCGCGAAAGAAATTCCAAGCGCCTCGGAGCTGCTGACGCCGCGGGAGTCCGGCGCAAAAACGCACGTCATCAGTCACAGATTACTCTTCCGTCCGCGAAAACGATGTAATACGAACACGCGGGATGCGTCCTGCCGTTCCTCCGTCATCTTCGCAGCGAGAGACTTGCTGGAGGTTTTCTTTCGACGAGAACTTGACTCACGACTAAGCTGACCGAGGCAGTTCAGATAGCATTTCGCGAAACTGTTATTATTGATACGTTTTCATCTCAACAAAATGTGAGTCGCTGTCATTTACGATGTTTTTTAAACTGTAAATGTGAAAAAAATAATCCACTGAACATTAGTACAACAAAAGACAAATCCATTAACTATTGACATAATGTTAAAGCGGATTTAATTTTAACTTTTGTGGGGGCCTTATCCTCCATGTTTGTCCGCAAGTTACGTGCGTCTAAAGCACAAAGAGAGCCAGAGGCGCGCCTACACAATGAAGGAAAACAAAAACTTATATTTTCTGATTTCAGGCAAAGCTCAAGTTGGCCGTCCCCGATTTGCAAAGAGAAGGAAACACTGCTAAACGACAACTTTCAGTTTTACTCCTCGAGTACGTTCGGCGATGGTCACAAGGGGATGGTCAGGGAACATTTCGGGACAACTTGTGGGTACAAAAAGACCAATAACAACTTTAGCTATTGAAGAAAATGGGCCCTGAAAATGAATATAAATTCGGATTATACATCTGAAATTTAAATGAACGAGACAAGTAGATATAACACAAAAGAAGATACGTTACTTAACCTGTTCTACAGAGGTACCGAGGACCTAGTGGATTCTAGAGTACAAAAGACCCCACTAAAATTAGAAGACATCGTAATTCAAAGGAAATAAATTGATATAATAATCACAAAAAACAAGCAATAAATATAGCGTTGGATGTAACATTTAAAAACGGAAATCCCTTTCACATCCATTATCTAATCATTAGTTCTGTGTCAGCATTAGTATGACGCTGTGTCAATGGCGGAAAGAACTTGCAGTCATGAAGTAGCCTCTACAAAGAACATGGAATCGTTCTTCACGATTACGGATGAGGAAAACCCTAATAAAGGTGTCGGGATATAAACTCAGGTCAAGCAACCCGTGACCAGTTTCACTGCTGTGCACGACTTCGCGGACTTAATCCCGAAATGAACTTCGTTATTTAAAAATATAGCAAGGTAAAACCAAGTGAGTTCGATTCACTTATTACGTATTTCCGAAATATGAACTCACTTTTCCAATAGAGATGAAATTGAATATACTTCTAAAAATGTTCTAGCGTTTCGGCAAATTTAATATTTACTTTTCAACACCGATGTTTCGGTCTTGATTCGGACATTCATCCGAGATAAACAACTAGGTTCAAAACAAATTTTTTTCCTTGTGCTAACCATAATTACCAAAATACTGTCAAATTTAAAAAAGTATTTATAAACAATATTAGCTCTGTGAGGAAAATAGGAGGTATCCTACCATGTTGAGTAATGTAAATAGAACTGCAAACTCTTCAAGTTTTCGTCGTATCATGCTGGCTTCATTGTGATTCATCAGATAACAGAACTATACCAGTTTCGAAAATGGCGACTGTGCGGCAGAAAGTGTACTACGATTTGGAATATGAAATTTGTGGTAACTGCCACAAATTAAGTTTTTTTTTAAAGAAAATTTCATACTTCAACAATGCGGTGCTCCTCCGCACTGCCACACAGATGTGCGTCAAGAAATTTCCACATCGATGGATGTGCCGATGAGCTGATGTCAACTTGGCGCTGTTCGCATGACTCTTTAAGTCTCCGGATCTTACAGGGTCTAATTGTTTCGTTTGGGGGCATGTTAAAGACATGTTTACGTGCCTCAATTGCCAACAATAGAGACACTGAAGAATCGTATTGTTGATGCTGTGCTGACAGTTTCTGAAGAAATGCTACATAGTATTTGAGCGGAAGTCGACTATCGCATAAATATGTTTCGTGTGACAAAAGAAGGGCATATTGAACATTTATGACAATGTGACAATAACTTTATGAGATTGAAGTTCTATTAATATATCACTCATTGTATCATAGTATGCGTTATAGTTTCTAAAACATACATTTTAAAAACCCGATGAATCATTTCCAATAACGCTGTATACTGGGAAAAAAAAAGTTTTTTGAAAACATTATGTGAACCTATTTTTACCATCTACAGACCTGATGAAGGTTCAAATCAGACCCAAAATACTGGCGAGTAAAAATTAAAATTGCCTTATTTTATACTTTAAGAATAAGCTAAAAACACAATTTTGACATTGCAATGTAACTTACAGGGCTACCGACTCTTCTGGACTTTTCTGTCTCGGACATTTAAAGAGGTAGATTATCGATTAGCCAATACTGAACTCTACCAAAATTTTGCTATTTTTAAGTGGTCCCAATTGGAACAAAATTGCAGTTTACACGTAATTGATAAAAATAGAATAAACTAAAAGTTTGCCATTTTTAGGCAAGGAATCTATTCAGGAAGAGGTTATGCCAATTGCCCATTGAGTTTCACAAAACTGATTTAGTACTGTAGCAAAATAATTATGAGAAAACTACGGAAATGTTCTTAAGTGCGGACCCTACTAGCGCTTTCACTCTGGGTGTGAATAAAAATATCAGAAAAAGTTTTATTTTGTGGAGATGGTTGGCAGACACACGATGGGGTTGGTTGTCACTGTTGAACGAAGCTGAAATTGAAACGCGCCAACTAGCCTCTAACGCGATTTTTGATTAACGACATGAGTCCGAGCATGTGTCAAGGGAACTCAAAATCAAATATCCGGTACACGAAAGTCAAGAGATTGGGGGAAGCTTTCAGCTGAAAAGAGCGTGAAGCAAAATCTTCCCTACTTAATCTTACAGAAAGCAATCAATGAACTAAGAAAATATAATTTCTTAAGTTCTAAAATACATGAGATCATCGTTACACTGATCACACTGAGACTTCTATGGAAGGTTTTGAAGGACACGTGACACAAAACTAGGACTTTTGTGTGCTACGTGGCCGATATAGAAACCTCAGTGCTAACCAGTCCCGTCTCCCCTATCACGACTGAGGCGTTGTATCGGTCCCTGGCGGCGAAAACGGGAGTCAACATTAATTGGCAGTACTGGAAGTGAAGTTGATTATAAAATTCCTAACAATGTACCCAAGACACCAGCGGGTCAATGGACCCCTGAGTCAGAACACTGCACACTACGACAAAATAAATGAATTAATGTCATGGAAACGAAAATTAGATGGAAAGGAAAGAAAAACAGAAATGAAATTTATTCGTACTTGTACTTTAGGGCGTTCAATATTGGATGAAAAGTATTATTGACCTATGGAAGGAATTTTGTGTAGAACCATTGCTTGACCAGCTGGTAACAAATAACAGACAATCTAAGAAGAATGCCAAGTAGCAAACATACAGCTTTGACAATGCAGTATCGACCAAGAGGAAAAGGCGATATAGGGGGACCTTGAGCATAATGTGCACCGGGACAGGTTGAAGAACCTAATCCCTGAAGAAGAGGAGGAGGAGGAGGAGAAGAAGAATGAAAGGAAAATGAACTGGGACATCATAGGCAGATGTCGATGTGCCACGCACCCATCGGCGCAGCTCCTGAGCGAGTGGTCAAGCAGTGCTTGAGAAAGAGTTTCTCCCTTGGGCCGTTGTCACAGAACCCACAAATCTGCATATTGCAGATTGCGGGCATGATTCTATATTGCAGAGATATTTCTCTACCATTATTCACCTCCCTTTCCGACGTCCACGCGTACAAAGATCTACAAATCTTATTACTGTAAGGGTCGGAGCAACATTTACCGATATTTCGGTAAATTTTATAAGGAATTGGAAAAAACAATTTTATGCGAATTCAGAGATGTGTATTTACTTTCTGTTGCTTTCAATAAACATATGAAGTTCCATTAGCAGGCTTGCACGTCGTAATCGTAAATCGTACTTTCAAATGTTTCTTTTCGAGTAGGAAATTCTCAGATCTTAACTTTGTATGTGTGAAAGTTCGTTATCGTCAATTCACCTAAGCTAGCATCTAAAATACGACAGAACTGCGCTCGTAGCAGAGGAGTATCCCTGTATGGCAGACATGGCTCGTGCCATGGCACTACTCACAAGGGGCGCTATTTAGAGAAAATCCGCTAAAACAAATAACAAAACCCTAATTTGAAGTACGAAGGGCACAAATTCGAAGTTTTCTATGGGCGCCTGATTACCTAGATTCGCCTCTGCTGATGTGTCACAAATTGAACAGAAATTATCACAGAAGCACTAGTAGAGTTGTTGAAGAGAAGTAAATACAACACGCGATTTTGAAATCACTTTAGAAATATTAACTGAAATCATTTTGAGGTTGGAAGCTCCCTGACTGCATGTACCACAAACCCGGGGGTCGATGTCCGATGGCAGAAATCAAGAATTTATGGTGAAGTAGTGCCTCACAAACAAGTAAGATTGCACCACGATGATTACGTGATTGATTAAAAAACTCTTTATTTCGTCGGTGATTTCCACAAACTCCTATCTAATTCATCTCTTTTAGTATTCAGAGCATCCAAGCCCCCTATAGTTCAATCAAGGTATCTGTCATACAAGTGGCTTAGAAAGATTAAAAATATCTCAAATTCGCTGGATCACTGAAACATGTCAAATGTATTCAATTAAATAATAGAAATATTATTTTTAATACTGGACATAAAGCATTCGTTCAAACCTACCAAACTAGAAGACCATGATCCACGCACTCACTGGCAAAGCGTTGAGAAACTTTCGCTGTAGGGCGCCATCATGTGCTCAATAAACCTGAAGACCAAGTGAAAAATCCAATCCATCTATGTATAATGCACAATTATTGATAGAACAAGAGCTCCAAATTCTTCTCTTTCGGAAGTATATGCACCTACACCATCTACAAATTTTATATCTCAGACATTTAACGACTGACAGGACAGAACAGAACAGGCTTAGGGTAGAAAATAAGCAACACGAATAGATCCTGTCGAACGATACATATTCCTTTTCATTTTGCAGCTAGAACCAACTGGTTTGTTGATGGAAAGTAAGAGTCATAAATAGTCTTCTTCAAATTTGCTAGAAAATTCTTCCACGTAGCAGGCACCGAGTAGTAAAGTAGCGTAAACCTGTGAGTGTGTTTGCCACGCATCAGCAAGCAGAGCTCGCAGACAAAATGTTGGACAGTTTTCGCTTTGGAGCATCAACACAAAATCAAGAAAATTGCATTTTGAAGATTCCGGGATGAAAACCAATGCATCTGTGAATATCGTGCTAGCGTTTCTGCTAACTCTTAATTCTTTGCCTTCTGGAAGTTTGTGAATCTTACAAAAAAATCTTATTTCTAAAACACTTCAGGATTAAGCGAACTGGCCTAGGATACAAAAAAAAGCATTACAAATTAACCTGGTCGAACGTCACAAATTCAATTTATTTTTCAGCTATAACCACCTGGATTGTTCACAGAAAGTAAAAGCCAGAAGTGTTATTACTAGTGGAAGCCAAGCTTAAAACAACTACGAGCGGACAGACTTAGGATAAAATAGAAGCAGTACAAGTTGGCCTGGGTGAACGACACAAATTTCTTAGCAAGTAGTGTAAAATGTAAACAGTAGTTTATAAGGTTAGTAAAATATTAGGTTTAATACGTAGGTTAGCGCCCCCACCCATATAACTGTACACATAATGTAAATAAATGCCATTATGTATTAACAGCTATCACCAATCCCATTGAGAAAAGAACTCTCTCTCAATGGGATTGGAGATGGAAAGAATCGACAGAGTGCACTTTTTCAAGTAGCTGCATTTTTTCATAAACAGGTAAGAGTTCGTGCGAGGCACTCGACGTCCGTTAAAACGCGAGCGAGGCACATGAGAAGGGAAATACTGCGCATGCGCAGTAGAGCAATCTACACAAACTATCGCTGTTCAGAAAGCATCGGGTAGCCTAATGCGAGCTAGATTGCAATCGTCCAGAAATTCGCTTTGGCCTTCTTAGTGATTTGTTTCATTGTTGTTTTTCTATGCTTTCTTACACAATATAGTATGTAGGCGGTTCCATAAGTTTCCGGCCAGACCAAGATATCGCCATCAATAAGAAAACCTTCTGCGCTGTTTATAGTCTTATCTTTAAATGCTGTAATCCTATAAGTTTGCAGCCGACATGTCACTCAGTTTTGTGGAGAGAAGTACTTGAGTTGGTTGCGGTGTTTGAATTGTCGTGGTGTTTCGTTTTTTCACGTCAACGCTCCAGTGCTTACTGCTCAGATTGCAACGAATATTGTGAAGGAGTCTTCAAGGAGATGGACCATTTCCTTAAAAGTCCAGATTGGGCAGGCAGCTACCTCTACCACTTATCAACTTTGAAGGAAAACCTTCAGGAAAGAAAAGTTTCAGACGAGTGTGAGGTCAAAGACGCAGTGTTTTTTGTTGTTGTTTTTTTACCATTTTGCGAACAAAAATTCTGAGTATTTTTTGAAAGGCCGAGAAATGTTAATATTCATATCCAGATGTAAAAAGTGAGTTGGAGTAATGAGTGATTAAGTTGAAAAGTTACGTTATTATTTTCCTTTCTATAAAAACAGAAGTTAGAGAGACCATAAACTATACTTCGGTTTTTCTTTCTTGGCGCACGCGGGTGTGTCAATAAAATAAAATATCTCACGGTATTTCGCGTCGTTCTCTGTTGTGCCGCTAGGAGTCGCATGATCGCGACTATCGAGCAGTGCTGGCGATCATGCGACTCCTGGCGGCACAACGAGAACGACGCAAAATACCATGAGATATTCCATTTTATTGACAGACCCCGTGCGCCAAGGGAGGAGGAGGAGGAGGAGAGAGAGAGAGAAAGAGAGAGAGAAAGAGAGAGAGAAAGAGAGAGAAAGAGAGAGAGAAAGAGAGAGAAAAAGAGAGATAAAGAGAGAGAAAAAGAGAGAGAGAGAAAGAGAGAGAGAAAGAGAGAGAGAAAGAGAGAGAGAGAGAAAGAGAGAGAAAGAGAGAGAAAGAGGGAGAGAAAGAGAGAGAAAGAGAAAGAGAGAGAAAGAGGGAGAGAAAGAGAGAGAAAGAGAGAGAGGGAGAGAGAGAGAGAGAGCATACTTGAATGTCGTATTTTTGTGGCGAGGCTGAGAAGTCGACGTTTTTGAGACGGCGCGCAGCACAGCCCAGCCGTCTCCCTGGTGCGAGACGCCGGGCCGCGCCGCGCCGTCCGAGTGCGAAGTCGGGGCGGGCGCGTGGGCGCGTGCGCCACGCGTCGCGTCCGCGGGCAGCGCTCGGGAGCGCGTGGTCAAGCGCTGCGGGCGAAGGGTGGGGGCCGGTGGGCGGCGGCGCGAGGCGCGGCGGGCTCTACTGGCCGGCAGGAGCACGGCGGCGGCGCGGGCGGCGCGGCGCACGGCGATTGGAATGACGCAAAAGGCCGCACAATTCATTTCATTGAAATTGTCTCGTTTGCACGATTCACGCACATCGGAAAAGAAATTCAACTTCAAGTCTCGTGTTTTATATATATATATATATATATATATATATATATATATATATATACAAACATATATATGTATATATACACATACATATATACATACATTGATCAGCATTGTATTGGAGGTACGCAGCGAACGAAGATTTCTAAGAAACTGAACGATTATATCCATACGAGTTTGGGAGTCACAGTTCTCCATCTTTGTTAAATGTTATAAAATTACAATTTCTCTGGTTTGCCATGAGGTTCGAACTATTGATAGTTCTTACCGTCGTAAAGTGAAGCCCGGTTTTAATGAACTCGTTTATACTGAACGCTCGGTTAAGGTGAACCGAAGTAACTGGTCCCGTTTCACTTACGTTACAAATAAGTATAAGAGGATTCGGTTGTAGTGAACGTAAACCTCGACTACAGTGAGCGTATGAAATAAGTCCAGGAAATTAATTGGATCTCGTATGTCATTACAGGGAGTAAAAGGGTCTTCGGAGAGTGGGATAGCAATCCAACAGTGCAAGAGGGATCGAAAGGTATCAAGATTGCATTACGAGCCTGAAAGCAATGCAGAATCAAGTATGGAAAGAGCACTGATTCTGGAGAAGGATCTAATGAAAAATGAACGAAGCAAACAATTGAAAAGAATTGATTTTTTTAAAGAACACACAAACATATTGAAATTTTCAATACAGGCTGATAACGAATTTTGCTGTATATTAATAAAATCAATCATTGTGGAGAACTATTTCATTTTGACATCATCGGATATAGTGAACCAAAGATGTTAGCCCCTAGAAGTTTACTATAAACGGAGTCGACTGTATTTCTTGTATATTTTGTCCTAAACTTGTCACGTTTGCTAAGAGCAACATTGCATCTACTCTTCTTAATTTATATTTAAAAACAAACAAACTGAACTAGTAGTATGTAACAGAAAAATCGTAAAGTTTTCATTTCCAACGCTTGACAATCACGAAACTTCAAATTATCTTTAATTCGGATTTCAAAGTACGTTAATTGGAAACGACGGATTGTGTGCTCCAAGGGATTCGCCGTTTAGTGTACGGCACCGGCATCCGCCTGGACGTCCACGGAGGAAACTACGGAAGTGAGTGATCAGAGCAGCCGGCCTGTGCAATTCCCACCAAGGCAGTGGCCAGTTGCGAATAAAGCTACTCAGCCGGAACCAAGGACCTCCTGGCTCCGGCACCGTTGCCCAGACAAATGTGACGCTGGGTTCCTCTACAGTCAGAACCAAGGACCTCCCGGTCTACGAACCGGTAGTTGTGAATTTCATTATACTGAACGAAGAGTACAACGTGTACGACGGAGCATCTTTAAAAGGTAAACATTCCAAGCCGTCAGAAAAATCTCGGAACTGAACCCTTTTGTGTATTCAATGAGCTTCTACATCTCAGAAACCTGACGATTTGCAGAAGCAGAATGATCAATAAAGAACTGCAAGTGATTACAATCTAGGTAACAAGGAAAGTTTCCGCACTATCTTTGGGAAGAATTAATGCGCGAGCGACGGGCATGTTCTCTCAAAACGATCCAAACGACAGATATTTCCCTTTCTACTGTTTGGATAACGCATCAAAGTCATTCGGAATCATTTTATCTAAATATAAACTTTCCTTATACGTTAGTAGAAACTTTTTGGCAATCGTCCGGCAAAATCTTGTCACGAGGAAGCATTTTTAATGAACCATAATGTTTACCAGTGTTACCAGTTCCACTCACAGTCGAGATTGTGAACGATTTATTTGCATGGCTTAAACCGTCCATCAGAAAGGGCCCATCGGAAGGGCCATCGTTTCAACCGTCCATCTGTGGCTACCAATCGGCGAGTTAAACTATCACAAACGAAAACCGATGGCTCGTTTCAGTCGCCAGGATACAAGCTGGTGGTGGCGCGTTTCCTGAAGGTCTGTTCCGAGCGCGGTCCTCTACACGCCAAGTAACGTTACGCCTTTGCCCAGACAAATGTGACACGCGCCCGCACAAAGGCGAGCAGCGGATGGGCTCGCGAGCGAGGCAGGCCGACTCGGGTGGTCGCTGAGCTGAAAGAACGCCACGCAGTGAAAACGAACAGGCAAAACTGGGTGTTTGTGGGCACCTTTCGGCCATGGTTGAAGGAAATTGGACAGGTAAGTCTGCCCCGATCGCGTGTGGGCCCTTGATGAGCAAAACCTTTAAAGACGAATTTTTTTATCCGCAATGTGATATGTTTCATTGCATTTTTGCTAGAAGAGAATTTTTAGCAATCGTCCGGCAAAAATTTGTTGCGAGGAAGCATTTATGGAGCCATAATGTTTCGTGTTACAAGTCCCACACACAGTCGAGATTGTGCACGATTTGTTCGCATTGTTTACACCGTCCACCAGAAGAGCCAGCGTCTGTGGTCACCACTCGGTTACCACTTTGGCATCTTTCGGCCACTGTTAATGGAAACTGGGCAGGGAAATCCGTCCCGAGCGTGTGTGGGCACCTGATGACCAAAACCTTACAAGACGGATTTTTTTACTGGCCCGTAATGTGACAGGTTTCATTGTATTTTTGCCCGCCTTTTTCCGGGGGCCGGACCACAGTGCGACGAGGGGTGGGGAGAGGGGGAGGGGGGCGTGCGGACAGTGGCGGGCGCGGAACGGCGGCCGCGGGCGGCGGCCAGGGGGCAGAAGTGGGCAACGGGGCCGCGGCGCTGGCGGACCGGAACTGAGCTGGCGCGGCCGCTACCACCACCGCCTCCACCGCAGTCACCCCGCTTCCATCCCAGCTGGAGTTTCCGCCGCTGCCGCCTAAGTCACAGCGCTTGCCCCCGCCACCGCCTCCGCCTTCGCCGCCGGCTCCTCCTCCGCCAGCGCCATCGTCACGGCCTCCGCCTCCAACACCGCCTCCGCCTCCTCAGCCACCACCACCGCCTTCGCCTTCGCCACCGCCTCCCATCTCAGCCTCCGCCTTCGCCATCGCCTCTTCAGCCATCGCCATCGGCTCCTACACTAACGCCACCGGTTCCACTGCCACCGCCTTCGCCACCACCTCCGTCTCTGTCTCTGCCTTTGCCATCGCCTCCTCCGCCACCGCCTTCGCCACCATCTCAGCCTCCGCCTTCGCTATCGCCTCCTCTGCCACCGCCACCGCCTCCGCCTCCGTCATCGCCCCCACCATCGCCTCCATCTCAACCACTGCCTTCGCCATCGCCGCCTCCGCTATCGCCTCCGCCTTCGTCTCCGCGTTCGCCATCGCCTCAGCCGCCGCCTTCGTCTCCGCGTTCGCCATCGTCTCCGCCTTCGCTATCGCCACCGCCACCGCTCTGGCTGCTGCTGCAACCGCCACCGCTACGCGAATGAAAAGTGCGAGGTGGAGCGGGGCAAGGGTACGTTTGCACTCATGGTGGTTTGTATCTTCTGATGACCTCTGGTTAGTAAACAATGAGGAAAACGTATTTAGGACTTAGCCGGATTAACGCAACAAGTGCCTCGGTATTGTGTTACGGTTGGAATGTCGTCAGTCGGTCTGCTCTACTTCTCGTTCTCGAAAAACTCGTCCTCTTCCTCGTCTCGTGTACCTCTGCACTTAACACCGTCAATCGATTACGTTACGGCGAGAGGCAATCGTTGATATTAAGTTACGGGAAGTTTCCATCGTACCTTGTCACGGACACAATTAACCCTTCAGAGTCAAGTGGGGTTTGTCGAACCTAAGATGTTCACAGGTTTACAACTGAAGGGCTTAGTGCAAGAAGGTGTTAACTCAGAAAATAGCCAAAGGTAAAATTTGAAATTTAGTAAACTTGTATGCAACTTTTTTTATAAAGCAGGAATTTATTTCATTTTAATATGCCAATTATTGCGGTTTTCATCAAAAGTAGCGAAGCAACTAATAGGAAACTCAGAAACGTCGTTTTAACGACAAAACTAAAAATTGAGTTAACAGATTCATGCACGAAGTCCTTCAATTTCACGAAAGAAATTTTATTCATTGGTGGACACTTTTTACTGTATTCAATTTTTCATTCAACGTCACTGACACGGCAATGCTCCTTTTAACTCACGTGTTACCTTTTCCTACACCGCAGAGAAAAACTAGTGGGAATGCCCAGCACACCGAAACGGGAATTTTGATTGAAATAAAGGCAATTATTAAACAATTTTTTTTAAAAAAATACTCCAAATTTTTTTCTTCGTATGTATCGGAGAATGGTAAAAACGTAGTGCTGGTCCTATTTTATGCGAACACTTTTTGTCCATTTTCGAAGATTGCAGAAAATTAACATAGCTAAAGTACAATACCGAAGATAATGATTTTTGTCTTAAATGAAATCTCTTAAAAATCTGTTGAGCTCGTATTGTTAGGTGATTCCATTTCGTGCTTAAACATTAGTTCGGGGAGGAAAAATTGTAACAAAAAATCCTTCAAAGAGTTCATCCGTCTCACATAACCAAAAGTTTAATGGATCCTAACAATGAAATATTATTGAAAGACCAGTTTCAAAAAGTATTAAAAGTGTTAGTTAATAATTAAATTATAATAGCAAGGAAGAATCTCATATTTATATCTTACCCCAACAAACACAACAAATAATTTTAGTACTTACAATGATGTTAGTGAAAATCCCACGTTTTCTTGGTTAAGTGGTTAGTTTCTTTTTCAAATCATCCCATGGGAGTTCTTCACGCATCCCGCAAGCTATCTCATACCCTTGGTGGCACGTGTTCCTCAGAACCTCTACTTTACCGACTTACAATCTAATGATTCATGTTTATTTTGCCAACTAATTTAAATGAATGGTTTAAAATATTATTTCTACAACCTTTTCTAGTTATTTCCGTTTTCAAGCCATTGGTAAAGAGTGTTTTTGTAATTAAAGGATTGTAACCAATGCGTTAGACAATTTCCAATTGGTCAATGACCTTACGTATAGACACCTACGCCAATTCAAGGTTACGCATGTGAAGTCTTAATTGAACACATTTTCACACATCCGTTCTTTCTTGAATTTGAATCTCTGACACATTTAAAATACAGAAGAATTCCTCACTCATTTCTATAAGCAAAGATAGAATTATACTAATTTCTATAAGATAGAATTATACTAAGTTTTTACATGAATAAAGCGCTTTCTCTACCCTACCAAGAGAGGAAAACCAGAAGGCACGAAGTACTACCTTCCCGATTTTTGCTCTTTATCTACTTTCTTTCACATATTTCTGGTAATAGACAACACTGAATAAAAAAATGAATTTCAAACGACAAAAAAAAAATTACAAATCGTCCTCAAAGGAAAACCCATTTTGTCATTTGATCGTATACGTATGTGTTAGAACATAGATTAAAGACGATCGCTTTTAAAATTTATCATTTTTGCTGATCAACTGCCAACGAAAGACCATTGGGACACGTTCATTTATTTCACAATCTATGCAAAACACATCACAAAAATTATACCCCGCAAACTACAAAGAGCACTAGAAAAGAATTAAATAAATGGTTCTGTACAATTAATTACTACAGTATATCACACATGTCGACTGTTTCGCTAATACCCTTTAATGGAGACATCACGACGTAACAGTCATCGTTACATTTATCATCTGACTGCCAATAATCTCGAATTCAATTTATCAATGTTTTCAATTGTGTCTCTATCGTTCTGCAATGTTACGGTACATCTCATTCATTTCTAATTTGAGATAGATTAAGCGATCTCATTTTGGAGTATTAATGAAGCACTAATTTTGTGTACATTCTGGACGAATGGAGACACCGATAACCAAACCCGAAGAAGTTTCTTATTTCTATAAACAGGGCCTCTTTATCGTAAAAAATCCAGATATAATTTGCCCTTGACAATAACATCTCTGGAATTATTGACATTTGTTGCAATTTGGAAAAGACAAAAACAGATTTGCACTAGCCATTAGCGCGCTCAGAGCACATTATCCCGCGGTCAGTTATGGACGGACAGCATCGTGACGAGATGAATTAACTGGTATCAGCAGAAGCCGTTTAAATGACGCATAATACGGCGGAGTGATTTGAAATTCTAATCAAAAATCGTTGAAAAAAGCATGTTTGGTGGACTAGTCCAACAACTGCATTTGCACTACTGTACTACGCAAATAAACTGCTGATAATTACTAGTTGGATCCGTGCGGACTTCGCACATTTTCATTTCAAAATGAGCTTAATAGAGCCAAACTTCGGAAGTTTCTGACTAAGAAGAATCGAGGGCATCCTTCAAAAATGTAACAAAACTTCCAAAAAGATATTTTGTACTCTAAGGCAGAACAAACATAACTTGTGTCCCTTTAGGATTTAAAATTTAAAATCGGAAACACAGTTTCCCACTTTTGCACGACGCTAACTACTGCATAACACGTGCCGCGGGTTGCATTTACCCCTGCTCTCCCTCATCTAATCTACGAACTTGCTTTTTCGTCTTACGTTTGTTATTATGCAGCTCTGGGGAGAAATTCCCTACAGAGCAGTGGTTTTAAAATCTGTCGTACAAATATTTAAGATTATCACGGCAATTATATTTTCTTGAATATTAGGCGTACATACGTAATATAAAGTTATGTAAACTGCAGAGAAAACGGCAATTTTTTGGCATAAAAACATATTGTAGGTCCTCGATACCAAAAAAAGTGGATAATTATTGCTCCTATGTGTAGTAAATTACTTTCTCAAACACGTTGGGTGGTCAGAACCCAGGTTTTGCGGGCTTCCATACCGAAAAATTGGTTTACAGCAAAACGTCTGTCTGTCTGTCTGTCTGTCCATCAAATCTGTGGACAATGCTAGTGGCTACAAGCCGCTAGCTACTGTTCAGTCAAAAGCAATATTTTCATCTAAACGGTTTCCCAAATAGATTGGTTGATACCACATTTTTTATCGTAAAGAGGAAAGTACGCTAAAAATAGTGATAGTCCGATTTTCTTTGTATTCTTTGCATTTTCGAAAATTACAAAAGTTCAAAATGTTATCGGCTTCCTACAACTACAATACTGAAGCTACATATTTTTCTTCTAAATGAAATTTATTCTCCAAAATTAGATCATTAAATGACGTCTCGTTCAACTTTTTCAAAATATAAGTAGTTTTCCTGTAATACTCAGTGAAAAAGACAATTTTGAAAACACGATTTTCTCGAAAACGGCTCCATATGTTACTTTTTAAAATTTTATGTTCCAATGGTGCTAAATGCATGAATTTAGACGATGTATCAGCCATTTTATGTATTCGTTTTATTTTTAAAAAGTTCACACAGTACATCTAAATGTACTTTTTAAATAGCTCTTACGTCATTAATATTTACACTATCATAAATTTTACACATTATTGCATTTGTGAGAACAAGTGCTTCAAATGATTTCAAATGAAGTTTCTCGAAAACTCAAAACTTTTCTGTGTAAATGAACTCAAAATTGCCCATTTTAAGAAACGCTAAACAACATTTTATCAAGAACGGATCCCCATTTTTCAAAGAAAATGAGCATATTGGACTATGTTTTACTCTTCTAGACTTATTAGATTAGAAAACTAGTGCGAGAAACTCTGTGTCATTCTTCAGCATCAGTATTTTTTTGATATTTCGCGAAGCAGATTTTGATACATCTCAGAGGTATAAAAAATTTCATATATTCGTCAATTTATTTACAGTGCATTTTAGAGTATACATTTTACATTATTTAATTGAACATTTGCAGTTACCAAAAGGCTTACAACCAAGAACTTATCGCACATCATTCGGTTGATTGTTTGATTCGTGTTTCCGGGCGCGTCAACTACTTAGGTCATTAGTCCCTTAAGTGTGCGTGTTTTTTCTCGAGAGGTGGCGGTGATCTTTTCCCCGCTGAATGGCGAGATCTGGCGCCGATCTACCGTCGACTAGCGGGGTTTTCCCCTCAACCAGGTATCTCCCACCAGCGGGGCAACGCCCCAGCCGGGACAAACTGTAAGCTCCAGACCGGTCTCCCAGCATGTGTGGTAGTGTAGTGCATGCTAGTGTAAGTGTGCGTGTATGGGGAAAGGATAGGACAAGGAAGAGGAAGGAAAGATCGCGCACGGTCCGTGGCCCGTTTGTTAGGGTACTCCTCCGGTATTCGCCTGGTGCTGATCGGAGAAACCACGGAAAACTACCGATCAGAACAGCCGGCCGTTAGAATTCTCCTCCAGACAGCGACTGAATTCGACCTAGCTGAGAAGCTAGAGTCGAAAATCCTGTCGCCGTCTGGACTCGAACCTAGGACCTCCCGGTCAGAGGGAGTGACATCAGGTTGGTGCACTGATCCATCTCTCCCGGTACACATCATTCGGCGGAACAATCTTTCATTTCCCGATGAACCCGCTCTCCCAGCTACAGACCCGGACAGGTGCATTGTTTCTCCTCCACCGACGACTTAAACGACTGACAATACGGCCAGATCCGGCTAGATCGCCTCCTTCTGAGCCTTTTTTCTAGGCAACAACACAGGCAGGGATAATGGGACTGGTCGCGCGTTCTTAGAAGCCCTCTCGTAGAAAGTAGACCAGAGCGGAAACAAACCGATCCGAATGACAGAAACAGCTTCTAACTCGCAAAGCGGAGATGGCGGGTGCGGAGTCATCCGTAGATATTATATAAGGAGGAGGGGGGCCGAGGAGGGGTGGAGGGGAGGGGGCAGAGAAAAAGTCGATGGTGGGCGCGGGGGCCGCTGCACTCCCTGAGCGTCTGTGCCCACGCGGCTGCCAACTAGGAATGCGACATAGACGTCGATGTTTTCAAAACATCCATGCTTTTACATAAACATCGAGGTTATGTTCGTTTTTTCTTTTTTTAAACAAAACGAACTACACTTCAGGAACTATACAGAGACGAAGAGGTCAGCGGAGGACAGAATGTCATGGCAGCAGCGACAAGGTACTTTTTGTCTTTAGGATGATGATCGAGGTTTTAAAAATCGATATATTAAAGCCGATGATTTTTCAACAATGATTGTTTGGCACTTGATATTTTAGGTTTTCAATGTTTAGATTTTGAATTAAAAATTTTCATAATCACAAAAAGTTAAAATGTATTTTTGTTTGTGTAAAAGTAAAAATGACATCGTAAATTAGTAAATTTAGGTGAGAACGAAACAAACGATTTGTACTCTCTTCATCGAACATCCATTGTTCTTTTATTTTTTTAAAATTTTGTTTTCTGTCAAATCTTTATTATGAATTTATACACACAGGCGTTGTGAAATTAAATTTTGAAAGTGATATTAGAGGTTATTAAAACAACCACCTTTAAAACTGGTTTTTTGGGCGAGGCTTGCTGTGACTGCGTTTGTGAGTGTAGGTGGTTTTCGATTCGGCCGTCGTCAACTTTTGAATGCCCCCTCTAGCGAAAACGTGCCTGTTGGACCCCGGGTTTGGTTCCTGCAAGTTTGTGTTCAAATATATCCAGTTTTTGAGGTGTAGCAGAGCCATACTACACATTCTGAACATTGTCTGTACTGCATTCCCTTCCGCTGCGATACAGATGATAACCCCTTTTTTAACAAAAACAAAATATTTAAGCACTTGTTCAACATGTATAGTATTCCTTGCAAAATAGTAATTTACAAGGAAAAAAGACACTAAATTAAGATTTCAACTTGTTTATGAGCAGGCCTGGCTGTAAGACAACGATGTTTCCTAAACATCTGATAAGATTTGACAGGCGAAACAAACACTTAAGAGTCAAGAAAGGTCCAAATTGAAGTCCTTACCAATGACACCGCAAATCCTTACCGAAAGAAAGATGGAGGGAATAAACTACGACCGCAATTGGAACGTGACAACGCCCTATGGAATTTTGTCTGGTCCAATATCCTTGATGTATAATAATTGTATCCCTGGCAGGTATAAATTAATACTTTTCTGTCAAGGGACGACTCTTTCCGGTGGGGGGGGCGCGATCCTTCATCCACACAATTCGCATCCTGAACACTTCTACGTTCCCTCATAAAGAGAAAAAACCTTTTGACAAAAGTTTGTTATAATAATCTCTCCCCGCTATGTAACAATTCGTAACTTTTTGAACCTTTTGAGACCACCGCAAAGCTCCTCTGACTGAGAAGTTCTGAGTTCATACTGGAAGATCCCAATGGTTTCCTCGCTTACCGTGTTCGCTGAATTGTATACAACAACGATTTTATTCCTCAATTTTTATTTCCGACATTCTATTTTACACAACAATTTTGAACAAGCAATCCTTTATCCAATATAACCTGTGTAAAATATATAAATTAGATAAAGACTGACGCGGCAGTAACTGCGAGTAGTAGTAAATTAATTTACAATATAAGAAAATAATTATTAAAAGGAAAATTACACAAATACTATTATACTAGCGTACCCGTGCGAGAACTCTCGCATGTTAAATCCCACCCTTTCCCTATTCATTTGTCTATCCGTTCCATAAAGGAGAGGAACTACTAATGTACTTACAGAATATCAAACAAAATAACAATGCAATTGATGTTTGAAACAAATTTTCAATTAAAGTTTATTCAACATTATAGAGAGATGTTCTTGGAACAATTCATTCTTCTTTAAAAACAACATTTGAAGAAATTTTTCAACCTTCCATGAGAGTTTGCTTTTCGCTTTCCTTGATAGTCAAATAATAGAAAAGGTTTTTACTCTTGAGAAAGCCAAGTAAAGTAGTGCGAAAATACCGGATCGGGCAAGAACAGACCTACTCATTGCAATATTATTTAACTTTCCTTTATTTTTTATGAAGAACCGAGTGTGTTTTGGAGAGTCAGGGTGCCAGCTTGCTGGGGTGAGAAAATTGAAAAATTATTTGTTTACTAGAATGTATTGAATTATTTTCTGAGTCTTTACGTACCTCAAGAAAAGCAATTCCGATCCAAAAAATAATCAAACTAAAGTTTTCACCTTTGAGTACTAAATACCATTTGTTAGCATTAGAAACAATTTAGTAGGCATTAGTAAGCCCACTTCGGTACATGGGAATGTTGCTCAAACTATGTTTGCATTTTTAATATCTTAACGAACCGACACCTTGAGTTTAATATCAAACGGTGTTTTATTTACAATATGAGTTTACAGTTGGGCGTTACTGTACATGCTTCCAGATATCGCCAACATTTAAATCGTGCGTTTGGACTGCGATCGTTGGCAGTTGTCGGGTGACTTGCACTATTCTTTCTATAATTTTAAATTTAGTTGTTTTTTAATTGATTCGCATAGTATTGTAGGCTAGCGCGTTTTGATTTTTGTTTTCCATTTATTTCAAGCTATTCTACTTTAGCTACTTTAAAAAGTTTGTTCTTTGTGTTGTGCCATAGCACAAGTTTTCCCCCACTACCTCTGCGTATATATATATATATATATATATATATATATATATATATATATATATATATATATATACCCGTGCGAGAACTCTCGCATGTTAGACCCCACACTCATCCCTATCCTTCTATTTTCATTCTAAGACGGAAAGTAGTTATCGAAACGTGTTTATTTGTATCTATACAACTTACTACTATCTATACTACTATACTTTTATTTGTATCTATAAAGGTAACTTGCAATGTACTAACACAATTACATATAAAAATAAAAAATAATGCAATTAATGTGTAAAAGAAATTTTCAGTAAAAATTTATTCATATCATGGAGAATTTGCTTGGAACAATTCCCAACACTTACTTAAAGACATTTGAAGTAATTATTCAATATTCTTTGTCAATTAGGTTTTAGTTTTTCGTGATAGTCTCAAAAATATTAGCTTTTTACTTTTGAGAAAGCTACGTGTCTGAACCCGTTGACTTCAAATTTCATCGAATGATAACGAAAAAATTGGTACGGGTAAAACACAAACACAGTCTTCACTCTTCACTGAACACCCACATCCTTCCACAATTAAGTACACAGCACTTGTAGACCATGAAAAAACGTTAATTGAATAGTTTCTCTACGCGCATAAGAAACAATCTTCATAGGTATAGGTATCAAGCAACTATAATAGTACTTCTAATTGTTGCTGGAGAGCAAATCTTGAATTAATGATTATGCAAATAAACCTCGTCAGACTGCACAAACTACGGTGTTAACAGGATGTGTATATAAAGATTGTCGAATCTAAGCCTTCTAAGCGTGTCGCCACAAAAATTGCTACCAGCAGGAAGGACTGAAATATTGAGGTGGCCTTGATAGAATTGAAGCGTGGAACCGAAAAGTTAATTGAATGGATCGAAGAATGTCTCATCTTGTAGATTATGATGTGAAAAACGTTTCTTTGAGGCTTTGGCCTCAAACTTTTACTTTTTAAGGCTCTAAAACGCTTCGTTTATGAGTTATTTGCAGATATAGGTTGACATGTGATGCGTGTTGCATTTTACTTGAATATTTCGATGCGTTTTTTTAAAGAAATCATCCATATTTGTAAAGTCAAAATGGAATTCGTCAAGTCTCCGTGAAATTCTCTTTCTTTGGAGCCCTCATTTATAAAGATTGGTTGCGTGTGAGAGCCGCAAAGGGGAGGTATACTACTGAAATAATATAGGAGACGATGGTTATTAAACACCAAGAATACATTATTTACCAACTAGCTGATTCATAAATAACAATTTTGAGAATGTGCATGCTAATAATGAAACGAGTAACATAGAAACGTTCGCAGTGACTTCATACAAAATGTTATAGACGTCATTATGGCACACATACAACTTTTATTAGCGGTTTATTTTGAACACAACATATTGTGATAATATTTCCCACCAACCCCCTCCTTTCATTCAGTCGCCGTCGTCGCAGAGCGAATGTATTCTTCCATGGCTCGCCAAGAGTACCTATGATGCCTCACTTTAAAATTATGAATTGTATATGAGTATATTAAAAAATAAAATAAAATAACACATTCCCGCTAAAGGCAAAAGCCCCTTCTAAGATAAACGTAGCTCATTCGGAGAGGACCCACAAGGAAGCAAGATGTTTGTGATAGTGCCTCTTAGTGAGCTTTTAGCGTGCTAATAATTTTTCAACGTTTATTGCTTTCCATCCCCCCCAGTCTTCACATGCACTCCGAACTCACAGAACACCCTCTTACTACATTTCGTTCTCCCAATATGTTCTTAACCTCCCCCGCTGAAATCTTCTCACCTCTCGACACCATAGTGTTGTGATGAGTCCAGCAAACGTGAGGTATTTTGAAGTGCGAATGTAATTCATCTAATAACTAGGAAAACTCGGCAAACGTTGTTCTGCCCTTCATCTCCCTCTTTCCCCTCCCATCGCCCATTCTCACTGTCGCTCCCTCCCTCACCCTGTCCCTGTCTGTCTGTCTCTGTGTGTCTTTGTCTCTGCCGCTCTCTGTCCCTCTCATTCACATTTACTTACACCTCCCTGAGCAGGTGAGGTAATATCGGGAAGCGCCGGATCAGCAAAAACGTAATAGAATAGTCAAGAAGAGCTCATCCTGTAGATTACGTTTCTTTGAGGCCTTTGGCCTCAAACTTTTAGCCCTAAAATGCATCATTTAGGAGTTATTTACCGATATAAATTCAAAATGCTGCAGAGTTTGTTGCGGGTTGCATTTGAGTGAATATTTAGTTTTGTTCTACAACGCCATGTATTGGAGTTACGACAGGATTAACAGAACATAAACCTTCTGGGTGAAAAATACGTAGAAATGCCAATTTTTATGGAGATTGGTCATACAGTGTTGGAGTTTACCTCTTATATATATATATATATATATATATATATATATATATATATATATATATACACAAAACTGAATGTTGGTATATGTATATTAATCAGTAAATAAATACACTAAAATATTATTTTTCCATATTTTCACTAGTAAAATGAGAAGCATTTTCTTTCTCGACGTAACTCTAATTTCTTGGTAGGATAGGTGGTGCTTTCGGGCACGTCAACTGTTGTGGTCTTTAGTTCCGTTTGTGTAGGGGACGCTTTTATCCCCGGCAGTGGCGGTGTTCCTCTCCTGCGCTGGATGACACCCGGCGCCGACTTGCACGTCGGCTTGTGGGAGACTTCCCTCCAAATGTCTTCCCCAGCAGGGCACCCCTCGAACCGGGCGAAGCTCGAACTTCCCAACTCGTCCTCCCACATTTGTGGTAGTGCGGTGCGTGTAAGCTTGTGTGTGTGTGAGTGTGGGTGGGTGGGGGTGTAAGTGAAAGGGGAGAGGATACGATAAGGAAGAGGAACGAAATATCGCGCGCGGTACCTGGCTCTTTCTTACGTTACTGCTCGGCAGTCACCAGGTGTAAATCGCAGAAACTACAGAAAACTCCCGTCAGAGTAACCGACCGCTAGCATCCTCCTCCAGACAGCGGGTGAATTTCACCTATAGTCCGATTAAAATAAGTTGGTGATTGACAGTTGCAAATGGAAGGGAGCGACGTTGACAGTTTGCGTACCACTGAGCACGTGCTCCCGGGACACCAAAATAAACATTTGAAATAAATACTTATTAAAGTAACCAAATCATACACTCGTATTGTACGAAGCTACAGCTTCAAAATCACAATTGTCAACCAACTTACTTTAATCAGACCATAGATGTGTAGATAAGAGGCGCACCTCAGCCACCGTCGGGACTGGAAACGTAAGACCTACCAGTTAGAGTCGCTGTAGAGACTGCGGCAACGAGCTAACTTACCAGGTCTCTAATTTCTTTGTTCGAAAGAATTTGTGTTTAACAATTCCTTGTTTTTGAACATGTATTTCTGGATGTGATGATTACCAATTGACTTTCAAGTAATTCTCACAAGTCCAGACGTGGATATTGTGGTGCATGGAGCATTTACAGATGAACACTTTTGTACTGAAAAATGTAGAGAACCACAATACGAGTGATAAATAACGCTCATCTGCTATTGTTATTGATGTGAGTACTAATCCTCAATCATTTGAATATTATATTGTTTTGTTTTCCGCATTAAATATCATAAATAATTTCTTAAAAATCATTTTCAAATAAAAGAAATCCCACTATCAAAATTAATATCATTACATTTATCTCCAAAACATTTGAGATATATCACCTATGCCACTTAAGGGGAAAGAGTAATGAATTTGCTACAAGCATGCCTACGAGCGTTTGCGTCTCGCCTACTGTTCGTCCATCCCCTCCCTCAGAATGTGGCCATCCCGTAGCATCGATCCGAAAGAAACTCGAGTATTTCTGGGAAGAGCGTCGCTTGTGTCAGTTGCGAGAAAGAGGAGGATGTGGTCGAGGCAACCTCTCTTAAGATTCTGAAAAATGCAACGAAAGTTGATAGTTTCTGAAATGAACACAAATGAATACCGCACAAAAAGCAATACAAAACGATCATTTCTTAACACATTTCAAACAGACAACAAACGTTCTCAAACAGAAAAACGCGCCCTGATGTCAAATGTGAAGACAAAGAAATTTCAATAAAAATAAAATTTCTACTTTAATTTTCTCTATATTTGTAGTAGTGAACGAAAAGCAGCATGAGGGAAATTTCAATAAAAATACACACCACTTGCTTTTAACTACTTCAGTTGTCGCAATTCGAATTTCGTCAGCTGCAATGTATCACTTAAGAAACTATAAATAAACTCCTTAACAGTGATTCGAAGTTCTTTATAAATCATATCTTGAAAACACATTTTCGGAAAGAATTAAAGATTCTTCGCTTTCGAACAGTTGTTTACAGTTAGAATAATTACTGTGTCTGAGTTAAGATCCATCACATTCTCTATACCGAGTTACATCTTCTCCAAATGAATTGATTAGCACGTATTTTGCGAGATTTCTAGAGCACCATCACAACTGACGAGGACTCCTATGAAACGTAACTTTTTATACGTTTCCTTTTTATGGATGATGGGAGACAATTACGTCACAAAGAACAACGTGAAACTAAAAACTGTGTCAATGTACGAACAAAATCTCCACATTTCTGTAAGTGCCTTAATCGGAGGAATGTGATTAAATGTCAGCACATCAGGGCTAATTCACTAAATATCATCTTCCCAAAAATAATGAATACTCAAATCAAATTTTGGACAAAATCGAAGTGCGTAGTATTAATTGAGAAAAGAGAATATTCTTATAAATCAAGACAAATAAACTGCATTAAATAAATGAAGAATCGTTTGCAATTTGGCATTAATTACATCAACAACAAAATATTGCAACTGACAAACCGTTTTGCAATAAGCCTACGTTTACGTCTCAAGGGGCAAAAAGAATCAATTTCTCACAAGGAGGTCCGACAATATTTGTCCTTCGCCTAGTGCTATCACGTCCCCACGCCCGTACATACAAAAACTACCTTCCACATATCGAACGCAATACGGATGTTTTCAGTGTTACATATCAGATCTTTGTACTGAGGTTTGTACGAAGGGAATAGACGGAAGGTTAGATATGCATGGGTATTAAGAATGATCTCACAAAAGAAGAAGACAGAATGAAGTCATGGTGGGCGGGTAAGAAAGGACAATAGATTGTGATTATGAAGTAAATACCAATTGTATTATGAAGTAATTGTTATTATGAATGGATATATTGCATTGAGGAAGTGAATGAATTGTGAATATATTATTGTATATTGTAACGGAAATGTGGAGGTGAATCCATCTGCATTCCCGAAATGGAATTGTCCATTAAAATAGACTTACTACTGAGAGCTGGTAGAAGTAAGACTGAATGGTATAAAGCGAAAGCAATGACAAAAACCTCTTCGGGGCCGTCCATATATTACGTAACGCAAATTTGGAGTATTTTCAATACCCCCTCCCCCTTGTAACGCACTTTCCTATCTTCATGTAACGCATTGGAACGTTGCCTGAGAACCCCTCCCTCCCACTTTTTATGTATTAAAACTTGTACGACTTTTCTTTTATAAAACCGGGTATTCCTCTCTAACGACATGAATCACTGAATAATTTATAATAACTTGTTTCTTACCTTCTTTCATTTTCGGGTAATTAAAGTTTCAATGCGGCATATTTCTCCTGCTCTGACGTACTTCCGCAACAGAATCTCATTTAGTGCACTACCGTGTATAGTGTTTTAAATATTACATTTCATTTCTGAGAGAATTCTCAGAGGAAGACACTCCCACTCCGAGAGGATATTCCTCAAATTTTCATTACAAGAAAAGTTATTACAGTGGGTGACTTGAACCTATGAGGCGCCCTATAAATAACCTGACCCTATCTGCGATGGCATGTTTTAGCAATTGCTAAAAACGAGAAATGTTATCAAACGTGGAGAAATATTAATAACTGAATAGTTACCCCGAATACAGATCTAACCCACAAAAAGTCAAAAATTGATATACCAGTGGCATAGTGACCTATTGGACTTAATACACAGCCCCCTTGATTTTGAGGGCGCACCGGCCATTCAAAGTATATATTATTCTTTAGGTAAAGTTTTCCTATTGGCGACTAGTAATCTATGTGCAGCAAGATGTCTGATCGATGCCAATATATAATGAGCGGCAGTGCCTTGACTACAATTTGACTTCAGAGTGATTCACAGTTCATACTGATGGTATGTAAGTTTTTTACAGAAGTAAATTAATTTGCTCTGATTAGAGGTTTTTCCTATTGCCTGAAAACTTTTCCTTTTGTGAGTGAGATCTCTATTCGGGGTAACTATTCAATTTTATGGTTGATGGTGGGTGCAGTATATTTCTGAAGGTTTTCAATCAGCAATAAAATGAGAAATCCAACGCACAATAAGAAATCACTTAGAAAGAGTGAAATGGTCGTGAATCCGCAATATAATTGCTAAATTGCATTTTAAGTTTGCCTTCGTATTCCCTAACTACTGATGCGTCATCGACGACAAACCAACGTTGTTTGAAAACATTTAATTTGACAGTGGCGAACGGTGAAGAAGCTGATCGATTTTTCAGTCACAGTACTTTGTTACAGAATATTCTAAGGATGAAAATTACTTCTTTAAATATTTCTTGCAGTTCACAAATGACAAAATATTCAATTAAATTCCAAAATTTCGTGGTTTTAATGGGAAAACCTAAAATCCATCAAACATTTTTTTTATCTTAAAGAGACCTCCCTTAATAGTAATTTTTTCATTAAATGCCAAATCTTAATTTTTATATTGCTATAAAATGCTAGAACTGTTTTCAAAAGGATTTTTTTAAATTTAAAGTTCTAAATTCTACCACCACTAATCATGTTTCTCTCGCCAAATAATAATTTTAATTCACGGGTCTGTCTGAACAAATGTTTCAAAATTCTAGGGCATAAACGTGGGGGGAAAATAGGAAATAAATGTTGCAAATTTGTAGGTGTTGCAATGGCTTAGTAACCTTTGGCCTTAAATCAAGTCATTTAATTTATATATGTGTAATAATGACCTATTAAATAAAAAAAATATTCTAAGGCAAGTAGGAGGGATCGAAGATTATAATTTTTTTGCCAATGAAGCTGTACTGGGAAACCTCATAGAACAATGTTACAGTCGTGACAGTTGCCCCTAGATTGGCAGGCAGCGTCTTGTACATGCTGCAGCTTCTCGGGATCTTTGTCCCGAGTGTCAGTGCCGACGGCCGACAGGGCTCGCTCCTGCGTCGAGCTGCGCTAGCATGCACCTCGCCACGGGGCGCGCCGCACAGTGGGGCGAAACGACGAAAGAGCGTGCCAGGCGCCTCTGCTGCCATCTCCCAATTTCACGCCGATACGAAATAGAAAATAGGATACGTATATGTGTTAAAGCCGACAATTAAAAAAATAAGAACATACAAAAATGTACACAAGACACGGGAAAAATAAGCTTAGATAGTACGTTAAACAATTAACTTTTCAGTTGTGAATAAAATTTTATTCGATAGTGAAGTAGTTGTATTACTTGTAGAGAAGATTGGTATTTTATTTTTTACCTGGACGATTTATATATTCGTGTACTAGTATTTCTCATTATGTTCTTACCATAACTTTGTACCACAAAACGTAATGGTACAATCAGTGTCACTATAATGGGAGTTGACTGCATCAGCACTAACACGGGGATTGTTTATTGGGGTTTAGGGGACCTTCATCTAATAAGGTCATTGAGGTTCTTGGGTGACCTAATGAGTAGATGATCGCGATAAAAATGATGTGAGTAATGATATAATGCGACGCAGGGGAAACGGGAAATATCTGACAAACCCTGCCGAGAGCTCTCTTTGTTCGCCACAAATTTTACTTGGGTTCGCCGGGGATGAATTTCGGGCCCCGAAGTGGAGGGAGTACGCTTTAGCCATTACGCCACAAGCTCCCTCTTCTGGGGGAGGATTAGAATGACTGAGAATGAATGACTGATGACCTGAGGCTCTCAAAAAGTTGTAACACTTATTGAATTGCACACAGTATCATAGGACGATCCTAGATTGTCAGGGACGCTAAATCAGTCCCACTAAATATCGACGCTAAATCACCTATACAATTGGATGCCCGGCCAACCAACTCGACCAACTCTTAGCTGTACAGTCTAGCACATTTTTAATGAGAACTCTCCAAAAAAAAAAAAAAATTTTGGAATTTCAACTTTTCCTGGCACTTTCTACACTATTTTTTTTTTTCAAAATGTTGCCTTAATATCGTATGCAAGACTAACTAGTGGTTCTTCAACATAACATGCTTTCTCATATTATTTGTAACATCTACGCGATATTATATAATACTTCTTGAACCGGCGAGTGTTTCCAACCCATAAAAACATTTGTTCGGGCTAAGACTTGAACCCATAGCATAGGTCGCGAGCTAACGACTTATATCCTTCGCTGTCTGGGTTCTGATACTGCTTATGCATTCGCCAGAAGTTGATCGAAGAAACCATGGAAAACTGCCGATCAGAGCTGCCAGTCACTAGAATTCTCCTCCAGACAGCGGCTGATTTCGACCTAGCTGTAGAGACCTAGTGGCGAAAATCAGAACCTAGTGGCGGCCATCTTCAGAACTCGGACTCTAGGACGTCCTGGTCAGAGTCGCTTCAGTTAAGGGCAACGGTGACTCTGAGCTAAACTCAACCAGTACATACATACAGAGAGACTTTTATAAGAAAAGACCGCTTTGACAACCACCACTTGGCCACTGCTGACAACATAACTGCGGGTTATGTCCATGTACTCAATTCGTCAATGCGTTCGTGTAGTTAGCTCATCAGTAAATGGCTTCCTCTGCATCTCTTGCAATGTCATCGCACTGCTTGACGTTCATTTGTTCCCCGACCTGTCAAAGAGGTCTCTTCTTAGAGTAACTCCTATATACATATTTCAACGTTGCGTCCCGACCTGTCAAAGCGGTCCCTTCTTAGAGTAACTCCTATATACATATTTCAACGTTGCGTCCCGACCTATCAAAGCGGTCCCTTCTTAACTCCTCTACTAGTCGAGAGTAGACGAGAGAGCGAAACCCGTCGTTTCCCGTGCCGGACGGGGCCCACTGTGCGGCGGGCAGGTGGCGTGGGCGGGAGGCGGGGGGCGGGCGGGACGTGCCGGGGCGGCCCTCGCCGCCCAGGGGCGCTCCGCCGACGCCCCACGCGCGGCTTCCTCGGGGGCGGGGGCGGGGGGCGAGGGCGGGGCTTCGTGCTCCGGCGGGCGGCGCGCGGCACGTCCGTCGCGTTGGGCGCGGCCGCGACGCCGCCGCCTCTCCCGGTCGCACGGGCGCGGGATGTGCCAGGCGCCGCGCCGGGAGACGTGGTTCCAAGAAGGGATGCGACACCCATGCCGATGTTTTCAAAACATCGATCAGGGGCGATGTTTTCAATGTCTCGATGTTTTCAAAACATCGATCAGGGGAGATGTTTTCAAAATATCAATCAGGGGTGATCAGGGTTTTCAAAACATCGATGTTTCTACAAAATCATCGATGAATTGAAGCCGATGTTTTTTGAACATCGATATTTTGTACTCGATGTTTGTATGTTTTCGGAGTTCTGATTCGTAGATGAAAAATTCGCAAAAACACAATTTCCTAAAAGTTAAAATACGAAATGAGAACTGTTGGTACCACTGACTGCTTAAGTCCGCGAAGCAAACGAACGCGGTCTGTTCTATCGTCATCGAGTGGTCTATCCCTCGCCCGAGATGATCCTGATGCCTTTCGTCTTCTCCTCGTTTTGCCCACATCAAGAGGCCTTACAAAACTTCATTTTCAGTTAAATTTCAATTACACAGTAAACCCTCGTTAACACGAACTCGCTTAACACGAACTTCACCCAAACACGAACAAAACTTCGGTCCAGGCAAGGGATTACGGTAATACGGACATTCATAATACTCGGTTAATACGAATTTTTATAACACGAACTCCGATTATTTCGGTCCTTGGAATTCGTGTTAATGAGCGTTTACTGTCAATTAATAGACAGTCGCTGTCAAATTAAACTTTGTTGCCCACGAATTTAATGATAGAGGTCACTAAACAGATGTTTGGCAACATCGATGTTCTGTCGTGGATGTCGCTTACCAGGTTGAAGGGCAGATATTGGATGCACGTGCCGGCGAGCTCTCCGAAGCACGTGGTTGGAGCGGCCGGGACCGAACGGGAGGGGGAAGGAATCCTTGCGCGCTGTTGGAGGATTTACGTTACCGTGTGCGACAGCACATCCAGCAGCATAGAAGCATTCAGCAACAAAGGGTTTCGAATAGTGAGGGGTGATAAAGATATTCTTTTGTTTGGTTAATATGTTACAGGTATTAAAATTACCGATATTTTATACATTACAGCTTTTAAAATTACCGATAAACTCACAAGCTGCCTACCGACAAATACATTTAATTGAGGGTATACAAAAGTAATTTAGTAATGAAAGTAATTTATTCGAAGAATTCCACGAGTGCTGAATTTCATGACTGAATGTTATTTTCTTGATAACAACAATGTATACTTAATTTAGTTTGAATATTACACCAAACCAAATTAAATAAGAAACTACTACACGTCCATGCGATAAAACGAAATAAGTATTTTTTAGTTTAAACTACACGGATAATACGTCTCTGATAGAAAACAAGGGAAAAAATCTTCGAAGACGTATTGTTCAAGAGTGAAAATAAATTAACGTATTCTGAATAACTAAGAGCAAAATGAATTTTTAAAAACTGCGTTGCGACATCCGACGGCATGGGCGTACTTTTAGAAACAAAATTATTAGACTTAACAATTCTAATCTTTACATACATGTTATTAAATTTAGAAATCCATTGTAACCTTTAATAGTCTTATCAGGGATTAAATTCTATTGTAACAGTTTAAACCATTATTCAAAATTTCTTAGTTCACATAAAAAAATAAATGTCAAATATTTACTGTGGCTGTGACAAAAGCGTCGAGTAGTAGGTCGGGCTTCAAATTTTATTACTTCAGGTCATAACTATGTCGACCCTGACAACTTAGGACCGTTCTCGGTACAGAGTCTTTGCAATTCAATGAACATTTAGATCTTTTGAGAAGCTCAGACAATCGGAGCATAGGAGCGCATTTCTATCCCCCCTCCCCAGCTATTACTATAGCATTGTCACTGAGTGGTCTTGTTATTCTGAACACAAAGGGAGGGATTCAACAAGTCGGGAGATAAAATGATAAGTTTGACTGCAGCGATTGTCACAATTCGTTTTCATTTCACTGCCTCAGGAGTCCACATAAAGATAACGTTTAAATGCCCAATACATGAAGTTTAAATGCCCCATTAAATGAAGACCAGCAAGGTAACCTTATTTGAAATGTCAGGAATACGTCGTCTTCAACTCCTGAATGATTCCAGTTCTCGTAGTATAATAATGCGATTGTAATAAAGATCAAAACCGAAATGACATTTTCTAGTGTAACTCCCGCTTCCCGCAGTTGATTTCGTGAGTTTTCTTTTCTTTGATTCATGAATTATTCACATCTTATTCAAAGTTTCTTCAGAGACTGAACAATGTTATATTAAACAAGTTGCGCATTATGGATGAAAGCGCGATGACAAAAAGTCGTGACTATGAAAACGTCCCTTTTCCATCCACTTTCTGTACAGAAATATTAAGAAAACTAGTGGTGCTACAGAATGGCACAGACTTTCCCGTATTAGCTTTCTATTTTCTTTGATCTCGGCTAGCTATTCGGATTTGCCACATACTCGTGTCAGATGCCATCTATCGCCGCCCAAATTACATTTTTTCGACATTTTCTTAATTTTTACTTTTCCTTATACGTACGTATATACAGAGTACTATGCGTAGTAACGGGAAAGTTATGTAAATGGTGAATTTTCAGCAGAAAAAATTCGTTGCCGGGCGTTGAGCGTTTCTGAAAATGCGGAATTTTGAGCTACTTTTCACAAGAAACTGTTGAGGTGTCGAGAAAATTTATAGGACATTAATAAAAGCACATGTACTCGTAAATATAATAATGTAAACAAATCGCCGCTAATGTAAATATTAGTGATGTGAGAGACAAAAAAATCATCTTTGTAATTTTTGGGCAAAACAAAAGAATAGAGCAACATGACGTTTATGTTATCTCATAGACTACATTTAGCACTATCCTTTCCAAAAGTTTAATTAAAACTTTTATGAAGCCGCTTTTGAGAAAATCTTGTTTTTGTAATTTTTTTTAAAAATTGCACATATTGCACACAATATTGCGCTAAAACTACTGAAATTTTCAAAAAATACATGATTTTAATGAAAGAACTCACAATGGAGAACACATTTCATTTGAAGAAAATCTCTATCTGCAATTTTGTAGTTGGAGGAACACGCCGAATAAAATTCAAAATTTTGCAATTTTCGAAAATTGGAAGAGTTTGAGAGTTAAGCATGAAATTAGGACCTGCACCACATTAATAAGTGTATTTTCCTTCATTCTTTCAAGAAATTTAAAGAAAAAAATTTGGAACCGTTTTTGAGAAAATTTTGAAAATGTTCGGGGGCTTCATGCAAAGTACCCCCAAATTTTGAAGAAAGTTTTCGAAATCGGGGCGCCTCGAGTGGAATCAAATCGACGGGGGAATAAACATTATGGAAGAAAGCGTACATATGTTTAGGCGCTGCTGCTGTTCACAGACTGACAGAGGGACGGACGGGCGTTTTGCTTTGAATTGGTTTTTCGGTATCAAGGACCTACAAAACAGGGATTTTGGCTACAAAACGTGTTATGGCATTTTTTTTCTTAATTTAGCAACTGGTTTTATCCACTTTTTCGTGATCAGGGCCCGGCGGTGAATTTTTTTCAGCCGAACATTCGCTGTTTTTTTTCGCGCAGCATTACATAACTTCCCTACACTACGTATATTACTCCGTATATACGTTGTATGTACGGGAAAGTAAAAATGACTCTGTTTAAACGGGCTTAACGCATTGGCAGGGATTTATCCTCCTGCTCTCCAGTCCTGGGGGTAGCAAATTAGCAACAACACTAGCGCCTAAACCATATGTACCCTTTCTTCCATAATGTTTATTCCCCCGTCGATTTGATTCCACTCGAGGCGAAACAGATTTTGAAAACTTTCTTCAAAATTTGGGGGTACTTTACATAAAGCCCCCGGACGTTTTCAAAATTTTCTCAAAAATGGCTCCAAATTTTTTCTTTAAATTTCTTGTAAGAATGGAGCAAAATACATTTATTAAGGTGGTGTAGGTCCTAATTTCACCCCCCCCAGGACAATCGCGTGCGCTAAAGCCAAGCGGCGAAACGGGGCGCCTCGCCGGAACCCCCACGCACCGTCCGCAGCTTAATGGGAAGTTTCAGCGCTTCCGAGGCGACAGCTCCGCACGCAGCTATTGCGCAGCCGCGCCCTCTGCAGTGCACAAGAGCCGCGCGAATAAAGCTAGGCATCCACGGGAAAACCTTCGATGACGAGTCTGTTTCGCGCTGGTTTGAAATCTGTCGCCGTTGTTTTCCTGCTTCGATGTTCGCGCCACAGGTAAAAGCACGGCGGCGACAGATTCACAACCAGTATAAGCCAGGTGCCAAGCTTGTTCGTGTGTGACGAGACGCACAGTGTGTAATTTTGGCCAACTAGCTGGAAAAAATGAAATTTTCGACTGAATCAAAATAGTAAAATTGTTATATTTCTGTGTAGTAGAATGTCTGAACTATGTGGGAACGTTGTTAGTTTTCACTTGAAGGTCACATGGACCCCATGGTGCATGTTCAAACACGTCTATCGCCGTTCCGCCAGCGCTCAGCTCTGAATGGCGCTTTTCAGTCCGAGAAGTTCTCTTGGTAGGGATACACTACTTGTCTAATTCTGTGATTTGTGGGTTTACTATTAGTAATGTACATGCTTTTACTATTAGTAATCTACATGCTTTGTTTCTATGAGGATAAAACTTAAGAATTTATTTTTATTCTGCCTAAAACCGTTAATGGAAAAGGCGAGCTATTTTATATTAAATGTATTACACGTTCTCTACATTCAATTGGAGTTTTAGTGTATTATATATCATTATACACCTTTCGGGCCATACACATTTTAAAACTAGTACTTTTGGGTTCTTAATCGTGAAAAGACTAGCTGCTTATACCTACTTATCTAAATTATATTTATGGAAGCCGATATATACGTTTTTATAGAAAGGCTCTTCAATTCACCCGCAGGTTGTTATTTGATACGCAAGTAAAAAATTCAATTGATAAGAGATCTGAAGCTGTATTAAATGTTTTCTTACGTGAATTAGGAATTATAGAACCTCAAAAAACATTGTTAGACAAAATTAAGTCTTATGTTACATGTATTGTCAAAACATTGAAAGCGGATTGCAAAACTCCGTAAGAACTAAAGAGTCGTTCTTGAAATATAACTCGTCCTGGCTGCAAGAAACTCTTGGCCTTCCTGATTAAATGTTAGAGGCAGTCCCAGGTCCATCACACATAAATGTACTAACTAATAGATCTAGAAGACCTAATGAGTCCTTCAGATACTTTGGAATTAAACCATAAAAAGGGAACCTTTTTTAGACACTACTAGCTCAGAAAAATTATTCATAGCTATTGAAATCAAACTAAGGATGTATGACAAAAATATGTGGCAACTATGGATCAGAAGTTCTGTGAAGCCTCTTCCAATAGAAGAACTACAATTAAGAAAGCTCGAAGACCCATTTTTCAAAAGCCTGCATCATTGTCAGTTGATCAGGCACTTGCTTTGTTGGTAGATATCATTATTTCCACCCGTCAGTATGTACACATACTCCAACAAAAAAATATTTTGAGAGCATATTGCATATTTCTTATCGTTCAGAAATATGAACATGGCAAGTGAGAGGAGAAAAAAATAAAGCGAAAGTGGCGAAAAAGAACTAGAAAAACATCGCACATACGAATTTGCTCCACCGGCTGCTTATTAGCTCAGATCCAATCATGATATCATGTGGAGCATACGCACCTGCAACTGCACCCAAAAAAGTGAAATATGAACTTTTGGTGTTATTAGAATCAAGACAATAAGACAAAAATGAGACGGTATATTTAGAAGAATCATCATCAGAAGAATACGCGAGCAGTGTTTCAAACTAATTTGTAAGTATTTGTTGTACATTCCTCTCATTTTATTGTTTTTATTTTTTCATTTTCGGCTTTTTTGTTTTATATACTTTCATTTTATTTTATTTTTTTGCAATGTTTTATAAAATACAAATATTATGTCCAATAGAGTTAAAGAAATGTAACGTTTGAAAAACAGATACTCTCATGAGGATAATACAAGTATTCAAATTTCCTGAATATTTTACAAAATATTTCGTAAAAATTTATGTTTTACGAGCAAATTTATTTATTTGTACATTATTTACGCAATAGACCTCCAAAAACTACGAGAAATTTATTTCAAAGAGAGTTATTAATTTTTTCCTCCTAGATCGTCAAAATTACACACTGTGCGACGTTTTACAAGAAGAAAATGAGGATTATTGGTGATAGGGCGAAGAAAACGGTGCATCGGCGAATACTACGTGTTTAAGGTGGGATCTGTGTTTGGGGCAGAAGGAATTCGAACAACACAACTTTCTAACATAAACGTATCCTCTGGTAATAATTCAGTTGAGAAGTTTTAACTCTGAATTTTACACTCCAGGTTTTAGTACTGAATAATGGAGTAATGAAATACTCCAAAACCAAGGATAGTATTCATCTCTACGAATAGCCATTCCACAGATATTCGTGTGACACAATGCTCTTTCGACTATTTCACATCATGATTCCCAAACAATTTTGAAGTTTGTACATGATTCAAAACACAATTTTTAAGTGTTATTTCTAGAAGTGTAAGCCTGCCAGGAAATGCATTCAGCAATTTTCTGCCATCATACGTGCAGTCGTCAGACATCAAAGATCAGATATCAAACATTACAAATAACGACGCTACCTTCCTTTTCAGTAAATGACTTTAAGAATTATCTCTATTCTACGAGGGGCATTCAATAATTAAAGAGACAAATGGGTCTGGAGAAATAAACGTTTATTTTCAAGAAATAGGACTTTTCTTACTTTTTAATATATTCCACACAAACATTTATGCACTTGCTCCAATACGTTACCAGTTTTTTAACATCAGCTACAAAGAACTCTTTTATCTTGTAGATTCAACCAATTTCCCACAAATGTTTTGACAACCTCATTATCCTGGAACTTCTCACGTAATGCCTCCTTCACTGTACCAAACAAATGGAAATAAGATGGTGCTAAATCGGGGCTGTAAGGGGGATGAAGCAGTACCTCCCAACCCATTTTGTCGATAGTTTCACCGGTCTGTTGAGCAGTGTGAGGACGTGCGTTGTTTTGCTGGAGAATCACACCTCTGTTCTGAGATCCACGAGATCCTCTCTCATGGCTGGCTTCACCTTGTTCAAAAGCAGATCTAAGTTGTTTTGGCTGTTTATTATACGTTGTTTGTCGCGATAATCTAAAAAATCCGCGCGTACAGCGTCCCCAAAAACATTCAACATGACTTTTCCTCATGATACTGGCAGAACGATGAGAATCAGTGACTGAACCTCGACCACTTTTGAATTGTTCTACCCACTTGTAAAAAATTCTCGCGATTCTTGCAACTTTCATCATACAATTTAGTCATTTTTACGAATATATTAGCTGGTTTTCACCTTCAGCAAGTTCAAAACGAATCGCAGAACAATGATCAACCAATGTGGAATTTTCAAGTGGACTCGCCATCGTTCAACTTAATTTTGAGGTTATGAACACAACAATGCTGATCCTCCAGGTGGTCAGAGCTCATCCCAGTGATGCCAAAGTCCTAAAATTACCAAACTTGTCCTACCCACGGTTTTTTCTCCTGACCAATTTGTCTCTTTAATTATTGAATGACCTACGTAGAATATTATGTGACATGATTAGCTGTAAATCGTAAAATTAGTTGTTCAATACAGCTGGAGGCATGAGTGAAAATGTACAAGAGAACCCACAAGAACTAGATTATTGAAGAAGATAATAACACAAAAATGTCTTAAGATTCAGTGATAAGATATAGATGTTTGCAATGCATTCAAGTATCTTCGTCATTCAGTGCAAACGTCAATAACTAACGCAAACTACAAACTACACACTTGTTTGTTCATCGCTGAAAACAAAGGTGAATCACTGTTACCAATCAGTCTAAAATTGGAGAAAAAAAGATGTCATTTGCCTAAGGCAATGGAGTATAATCGCAATAAAAATAGTGATTTAGCTGGGAAGGCTCCACGAGGTATTTAGGGGTATTACACCACGACAAATAGTATATTGGAGTAACTTGTAAGACACCAAATTTAAAAAAAAGAAATATGCAATTATTACCAGAATGAATACTTTAATGCAGGAGAAACTGCATTGGGTTGGAGAAATATTCCTTCCACGAATAACAAGCTAAGGAATGATCACGGTTTTGAACTAATCATTAGACTCCATCGACACAAACCTCCGCATCTTTCGTACTGATGCTCAGGTAATTTTCATTTGAGCGAACCAAATCAATTTACGGCGAGAAGTGTATAATTTCGCGGGCTCTGTTAGAAAGAAATAAGCAGACACACACGCGATACACCACACACGTTACGCTACTCCATCGCGTTGAACCCGGAAACGGTTTGTCCTACGCCCTTTAAGGTTTTAGGACCCCCTCTCCCTGCGGAAGTTCAATTATGTATCTAAGCTCGAAATCAACAAAATGATACCTTTCTGGCCATTCTATTATATTTTTGGAAGTTTATCTCTTCTCTGTACACACCATTCCGTAGTACAGGAGGACGGAAACATAAAGAAACTCGAAAAACTCTTAAGTTAATACTTAACTTTCTATTTGACATTCTGTGCAATTTTATCGCATGTGTCTCAGTCCGTCGGTTTGTTAATAGCGTTAAGATATATTAGAACATTTACTCGTTCACTTTACCGGCCCTAATGATGTATTACCTAGTTCAGGACCTGGCCGTTGGAAATTGGGTTCAACCATGAAGCTATTTTAACTTTTAAAACAATGATTTTTTAATTGCGAAATGATCCCACAGGTCCAGCTACTTCAACACATTTTGCAAATCAAGCCAGATTCCAACAATTCAATGATGTGAAAGAAGTGCAATTATCAAAACGCGTTTGGACGGAAATATAGGAGATACGTAAGAAGCGACATTACAGCGCGATACCCACATCCTTCCCTTTGGTGGAGATACACATTGAAATGTACTTTACTAGTTCACAGTTCGGAAGACATTTTGTTAGGGTCCTAGGATCTTTCATAAAGAAATATAACTATACTAGCCTACACTTAACGATTTATTATTATTAATATTATTATTATTATTATTATTTATTATATATTTTCCTATTAATCTCAGTTTTTTTCAAATTAGATTGGAATTCGAATAAATGGCCAGCTCTTCATCAGTAGATGGAAAAACATTGAATGCATCTCCTTTGCTCCACACGGTAGACCGAAAGGGCATCAAATACACTCTTTCCAGTCAGAAAAGTTATTATTTTGTGACTGACATTTCAGAACTAGTCTTTTATAATTATCAAACATTCATTTCATGTTTCTGATTTCACTTTCCATTGCAAATCATAACTTTTTTTTCAATAGTGAGCAAATTTAATCGTACTCTCTCTTCAATTTGGGATCCAATATCCATATCCACGATAAACTCTATTTAAACACACTTTATGCTATTCGCCATTTACCGGATGCCGATGAGATCTGACTGAAGTTTAGTACAAGTATATTCAAGTATTTTTAAACGAAGTCTCCCAAACACATTTTTTTCCAATCGCGAATATAGCAACCCAAATTTTAACTGGAAGCTTGCAACGGGTTCGTATTCGCAAAGAATTAATATCTACTCTCAAATAGCGGTAAAAATAAGAGTTATTGCACTCTCTGAAAAGTGCACAACCATGGAAAATAGCGGTCTGTAATGTATGTGCGAGGAATGTTTGCAAAATATTCGATGCGTCAGCACATATCAGTGAAACTTGAAACATTCACGATAAATTCCTCGTCCCTCACCGGCATTCTCTTTTTTTCTGGAAATTCAACACTGATCGGTGATGAACGGTCAACGGAACGTAATATACTATTTGGACGACTCGACGAAACTGGTAGTATTGGAATGTATTAAAAATGAACAATCAATGCAAAAAAATTTAAATCTTATTTAAATACTCCTTAGGTGTATTTTACACATTAATTTATAAAACCGTATTTTGAATTATATTTCGCCATATTAAACACCAGAAAACAAGACATAATGATTTTAGCCATGTTTCATATTCCAAGATAAAATGGAGATGAAACAAAATATTTCGCACTTCAAACAAAACAAAACTTTTGTGAAGATTCAACCAGATCTACAAACCAATATTTTTTAACCAATAAAGAAAAACTTATTAGGCAAATACCAGAAGATACATTACTTCCGAAGTATGAATAAAATTGTCAAAGCTGGCACTTTATTAAACGTGCATATGTAATTTACTGCTTTCGTACAATTCAAAATTAATTTTCAAGTAAAAAGGAAATCACTATTTATTTTTTAACGAAAGTAATAAATGGAAGGATTATTCCAATACTGACTTATATTGGTGAAATGGAGTAAATATTCGAATGCGGATTAAATAAAACGACCACTTTCATTTTTTAAGCAACGCGAAAATTGCGTAAATGCAAACTACATTCGATTCATCTTCAGATCAACTCTCTATATTACAAGGAACTTTTCGTAAAACAGATTGCAGACGAAAGAAAATAAAAAATGACAAAAAGAAAAAATGAGAAACAAAAAAAATCAACACTCCAATAGGCCCAAAATAAAATTCCCAACAAATCCAGAAACAACACATGGGGCTGTCGAAAGAATAAAAAACGAAAGAAAAAAAAGAGAAACAAAAAATCAACAATCCAATTGGCCCAAAATAAAATGCCCAACAAATCCAGAAACAACACATGGGGCTGTCGAAAGAAAATAAAAAACGAAACAAAAGAAAAAAAGAAAAAATAAACAAAAAAATCAACAATCCAATAGGCCCAAAATAAAATGGCAAAAAAAAATCAGAAACAACGCACGGCGCTGTCGCAGCGACTCACCTGCACCCGCTGCGTGCCGGTGGGCAGGGGCGTCCAGAGCGCGGCGGGCACGGGCACGGGGATGGGCACGGGCACCGGGATGGGCACGGGCACCGGCACGGGCACGGCCACGCCCGCCGCGGCGCCGGACGACGCGGCAGAGGAGGAGGAGGCGGCGGCGGCGGCGGCGGCCGCGACGGCGGCGGCGCGCAGCGCGGCGGCGGCGGCGGTGGTGGCCACGGGCGCCCCGCACGCGCCGCACGGCGCCCGCGCCCCCGCGCCCGCGCCCGCCCCCGCGCCGGCCGCCGCGGCCGCCGCCGCCGCCGCCGCCAGCTGCCGCCGCGCCGCCGCCTCGCGCTGCCGCTCCGCCCACGGCGCCACCAGCGGCTCCGCGCGGCCCGCGGGCGCGCGAAACCGCGCCTCCCGGTAGCGGTGCTGGTCCTGCAACACGCCACACACACATTGGAAACGTTATAACTAGGGACAGATCTTGATGACCTAAAACATTGCCAAAAATGACCCATAATGCTCTTAAAATGTTTTTTCTACTCTCCTTGTATAATGCTGTCAATTGATGGCTCCAACCAGTTGCATGATGATAGTCATTTCGATACAGTTTTCATTATGATACAGGTTCTGGACCAATCACAGAAGTTTACAAAGCAAGTATTGACAATTATCATTGATAATCGTTTCAGCAAATGTTTCGTTCGATTGTGTACATTAAAATTGTATTTGATATTATATTATGCTTGACAGTTTTAATTTCTTTTATTATTAGGATTTTTTCGTGATATATTATTTAAAATAAAGTGGATCGTAATTTCAATTTGATTCTATTTGACAAGCGCAGTACTCCCTCACAGGCGGACTGGTGGCCAGAGCCACCTGCGGCAACATGCGAGGGATAGGGTTGCGGAGCGTCCGCTAGGTGGCCTAGGATGAATCCTTTATGTCAACGGTCACGAAACGATTCAATGTAAAAGTTTAAATTATAAAAGTCGTAGAAAAACTACCGTATGAAACTCGATGTAATGGGTATTGATACACTCGTGTCAAGTTAACGATACTCGCTCGTTCCTCGCTCGTATCGTAATATCACACTCGTGTATTAATACTCATCATTACATCATTGTTTCATAATGTACTATTTAAAATGACCTAAACAATGTCGCAAAACAAATTTGATCAAACTACTTCAGATGAACAACTCAAGCTGTTGTATGTGTTACTGATGCAATCGAGGCTTCTTCCTTTTGTTCAAGTGAACTCAGCTGGCAAACATTTGGTTTGGACTATTCTTTAAAAGAAAATCTCTGCATTTATCACAATATCGACCGAAGTGACAATTACGCCGATAGGCGTCACAGAGACTTAGATTACTCACTCACAACGGCTGACATTTACAATATATGAGCGAAGAAATCGAATAGGTTACTCCGGAATTGTGTGGTGAACATTTGGTGCATCTCGTAAATATTGTTTGAAGCAAGTACCATTAAAATGATATTAAAATCTATGAAATCAGCGAAAAATGCATTAAAATGACATAAAAAGTAAAAAAAAAAAGACTTATTAGTGGAAATCGGCGAAAAATGCATAAAAAAGACCTATAAAATGGGTCATTTCTTTTTGTTATAAAGTAAAATGAATTTCTATACTAAACGGCATTGTTTCAAAGTGAATAGAACAAAAATGACATTTCATTAAAATCCTCCCCGTAATGATAACAAACACCCGATAGCACACACCGATCGCACTCGTGGCTCAGCGAAACAACTGCTGCCACTGAAACGTCTCTCATCAGAAGACTGATTAGTGATTCCGGGTGCGTCAAAGGCTAAGGTCATCAATCCCGTAAGTGAAGTGCACGTTTTTCATTGCGGGTGGTGGCGGTGATTTTCTCCCGCTGGATAGCGACATCCAGCGCCGACCTACGTCGGGTAGCTTGAGTTTACCTCAACTAGTTACCTCCCACCAGCCAGGCACCGCCCCCGTCGGGACAAGCTCTAAGCTCCCGACATGTGTGGTGGTGTAGTGCATGTCAGTGTGTGTGAGTGTACGGAGGTGAGAATAGGACAAGGAAGAGGAGGGAAAGATCGCGCGCGGTCCGTGGCCCGTTTGTTAAGGTACTCCTCGGGCATTCGCCTGGTGCTGGTCGGAGAACCCACGGAAAACTACCCATCAAAGCATCCGGCCGCTAGAATTCTCCTGCAGACAGTGGCTGAATACGACCTAGCTATTTAGCTCGTGTCGAAAATCCTCCCACTGTCGGGACTTGATCCCCAGGAACTCCCGGTCAGAGGCAATGCAGTGACATCACTTGATATCCTGGACGGCCTTTGCGGGTCTCACCGAAAGATCCGAAGGTTCGAGTGTCGATGACAGTGGATTTGCGAAATAGCTGGAAAGCTAGCTGCTCGCCGGAGCGAGCCGGAGTGTTGTGACTGATCTTGGATTCTAGTGGCAGTCTGCTCTAATTGGTAGTTTTCCGGTCAATACCGTGCGAATGCCGGAGTAGTTCATACCAAACAGGCTGCGGGCCGCGCGCGATCTTCCATCCCTCGTTCTTGTCACCTCCTCTTCCCTTACAATTCCACGGACTACACACACACATGGGAGATGAGAACGGAGCTTAAGAGCTTATCCCGGCTGGGGCGATGACATGACCTGTGGGGGAAATACCTGACGGACGAAAACCCCTGCAGGCCGACAAGTGGTCGGCGCTGCATATTGCGTCGAGGAAGGACCACCGCCCTTTCCGGCTACATCAGGCTGCTCACTCATGGAACCAATAACCACAGCATTTCACACGCCCGGAAACACGAAATATCCAATCACTCCCCCCACCTCGATTATGCGGTCGCATGCATTATCGCTCATTTTTCTGTGGAACTAATTGATTTTCCCGGACGACAGTGTAAATATTCCCCCTCTGAAGGAGCCTTATGACACCGCAGATACCGGCCACACATTTTAGGGGTCGTCCTTAAATTACGTAAAGCTAAAGAGGGGGGACGGAGTCTGAGGCAGCGTTATGCTGCGTTACATAGGGGTAGGGGGGTATTGGTTTATTGTTACTTAAAATTTATATTTATTTTTTTATATTTTTCAACGTTTACTGAAATAATTCCTTTTTTTGAGAATTGTACTAAAACATTAAAATATTAAGTAATACAAAAACAAAAATAAGTTAAAGTTTTAAGATGTAAATTGTCACAAATGGAGATCTTTTTTATCAATTTTTTATTGAATCCGTAAGATTGTGAAGAAAATATTCAAAACTGATATTTAGTTTATTCTAAAATCCATTTAAATTAGCGGAGTAGAATCTCGCCCATGGCGACGTGTGCAGGGCTTGTGATAGAAAAAAAAAACTTTCTCCCCAAAGCATCCTTCCTTCACTCACAACTTGCACTAACTTCTTCAATTCACAAGGGGGAGAGGTGTTGTCCGCAACAGTTACGTAATTATTTAGGGGGGAGGGGGTTGAAGAGTGCCTTACGGGTGCGTTACAGTGGGGAGTGGGGGTGTTGAAAATACTCCGAATTTGCGTTACGTAATTTATGGACGGCCCCTATTAGTAGATTAACCTTTCTGTAATAGACGTCACAATTTCTTAACGAGTTTGCGGTTTTGACCCGTAACAGGATAAGAAACGAAAGTCCGGTGAAGATTACTGGTCATTTAATATATTCCCTTTCCGGGACGCAAAGTCAGATTACGTGGAGCAGTTCCATCTCGAGTTGCATCGGAATGATTTCTTCGTGATGGTTTTCAAGGTTGTTCTCAAGTTTCATCAGGTTGCAAATTGAATCTTTGATTCCATGGAATGCAGTCCACGAAACAACTAGTGGCGTGAAAAGAAGAGAGGAAATACTGGGAATCGAAAGTTTTTGTAGTTGTTAAAGCAAGCACGTGCAAAAAGCTTCCGTTATTTCCTAGTTAAAGTGTATTTGAAACTGTGTCAACAAACAGAACATACTTAATATCAGTGCTACTATTAGGTCCGATACCAGCTTCGCATATTACTCATTACCCCCATTAAGCGGTTGTACTAAGGGCCATGTTGCTCTAGAAATGTGGGTGACCGCTTAAGGTTTCACTGTAATTATAATGAATGAATATTGGAATTACTTAATCTGACACCTGTGAAACTTTAGACGTAGGAGACAGCTGTAAAACCGAAGGAATGTCAAAAGTGTAATTGAGTCCGCATAATGGGAATGCGTAAATCCTACTTACCCTACAACTGCAATGACCAATTCTAATACGCTTGAGTTGCGACAGTATTTCTGATGCACGCGATATATTCTGTCTCTAATTCGCAATCTACTGTGCGAAAAAGCAAGGATTTATAACAAGGATGTTGGTGTATCTATATACTCCAATGTAAGGGCATTACAGTGAATATTTTTAATTTAAAAAAATCACTATCAAATATATTGAGATTTCCTTTACCTGATGACAATTCTGGAGGATTATTCACAACGCGATCTCTCTCATTCGCAACAAAATATTACAATTAAAAAGGCAATTGTGAATTTGTAGACACGCCTTGCTTAAGAGAACCTTAACATACGCTTAAGTGAACGAGAAAACGGAAAGCGAATATACTATTCATTGCTATGTTAATGTCTAAAATGCTAATCATAATTAATAATTTTAGTTCCTAAAATACAACTTCGGTTACTTAAAAAATAGCTAATTCTAAATACCAGAGAATTTTTTTATTACTATTTTAAACTGACATTTTACTTACACTTTTGTGAATCCTTCACAGCGATTCCAATTAAAGAATAAAATAATATTTGAAGGTAAACATGTTACCTATGTACCTTGCGTATGTGTTCCTAAGTGTGTATACGAACAACAGTATTGCAATAGTGCGATACATGTAACTGCGTTTCCAAAACATTACAGAGAACTAAATTGCTGCAAATACGCAGCGATCGATGATTCAAGCGAAACACAGGCCAATCAAGAACAACCGTTATATGTAAATAGCCCGTTATTTGTGCACTTCAATGTCATGGAAATTGCCTTATGACCTGTTGCCAATACAAACCGGGTTAAACAACATTCAATCTTTAATTCTCGTCAATTCTTATAATACATTTATGCTAACAGTTTCGGTAAATAAAAGCGAATGATAAAAGCAAATGTTGGTGTTGGTAAATATCACAAAGGAAATTCCCACATACGACATATCAGTCAATTGCGTAGCTAAATGCAAAAAATTTTTTTTTTTGCACAGGGATTTAGAACAGGTATGATATATATGCCCTACCAAAGTAATTCATTTTGAGAATAGACATCTTTTCATATATCAACATAGTGGGCTGCTGTTTAGTTAATAAGAATGTAAACGATACATTTCCTGTCAAAAGATTTTTTCCTCTACAGGGGTTTCCCCAACTAGAATTACACTGTCTCTTTTCAAATACTTTTATGCCCTGATGAGGTATACTGTGATAAATATCAGAAATCCACAGCTTAAAAATTTAGATTGTAAGTTTAGTAATCAACTAGATGTCTTTCGGCTTAGAACAAGGGTTTAGAGCAACATAAAAGTTAACCCCTTATAAACTGTCTAGCGAATAAAAACTAAATATGAATACAATTTATCAGACAAATGAACGATTGCCATTCAAAAAGGGCTGCAAGTCGCTGTGGCCGCAATTGCTCTACGATGTGGTTGTAGGTAGGAATACCACGTAAGACATGACAGATTTTCACCTCGTGATTATGGTAGAAGTACATCCATTATATACCGTACACTCCCTCTGAATCATCATTAATAGTAACTCAAGAAATGCAAGTATCAGCTCTCAGAACACAGAAGTTTGCTTATGGAACTTAAATAACACCTGCATTATTTTCAAGTTCTCGAGATTATTATTCAGTTACTACTCATCCCTATCAGTCCTCATCCCTATCAGTCCTCATCCCTATCGAATACTATTCCTTAGAAGTAATGTTGGGATATTCGATTCAATGCAGTTTTTGGTATCGATAACACAATTGCATGGAAACCTCGATATTATTGAAACTCAACATTACTTTCGAAACATCTTAAAACATAGAAAGATGTGAATGTATTTTCATCAATTCGATTATTCAAAAATAACAAGCGTTTTGAACTTTACCCATAATAACAAAGATGCTCCATTTTCAGTGTTTACGATTTCATATATTTTATATATTATTTCATATGCCATATTGAGATGAACATATTTCACGGTATGAACATTTTTCAAGTATCTTTTTCACCAGTACAATTTCACCAGTATCTTACAAAATGTGTTTCGTCTCTTCAAGACGTTAGCCCATCACATCACAAACTTCTCCTCAAACTTTTATTTAAACCTCATGCAAATACCATCTCTGTCCGAATTCACACTGTGCAGAAACCCAGTCGACAACACAAGAATCAAAAACAAGAATCCATTTCATGTATTTCTTAAATTGTTCTCCGAAATGGTATAAACACAGGTGTCTTAATAAGTTTTCTCAGCCAATGTATTAGCTGTAAGTGATAGTTATAGTTAGCTGTATAGATAGCTGTTAGTATTAGCTGTAAGTAATAGTAAACTGAAATTAGTTATAAGTAATAGTTATAAGTAAGTAATAGTAATAAGTAAGTAATAGTTATCCCTATTGCCCGGCATGAGCGGCTCCAAATGTAGGCCCTTAGACCCATTTATTTCGAAGCTGATTTTGCTACACGTCAGCACATATACGAGGTAAGAGTGGTAGCGACTATTTACAATGAAAAACGCAAAATTGTTTTGTTGGTGAATTATACTGCCAGAGTACTAGATATAAGAAATTCCAGTGCTTGCTAATTTGGTGGCCTGTTTTGGAAGACACTTGAGCAAAGAAAAAATAATGAAAGCTGACCGCCTAATTTTTTAGAACAATGGGAATACGTAGATGAAAATGGACACGATGAAAACTAGTTTTAAACAATTATGAATATGTTTCAAAGTAATCTATTTTTTGTTAATTTATTTAATAACATTTACATTTATTTATAAAATAGCTACATTTTACGTGTTTCCGAATTTAAATTCAAACTTGCTGGTAGGAAAAGCGGGACTAAAAAGAAATTATAAAAGTATCATTTATAAGTTTTATACTCAAACTGTTTATAAACCAAAAGCACCATTATAAACCAACGGACAAGTGAAATATTTATTCCCTTAAATAAATACAATTTCTAGAAAACGGTTTCCCTTAATTTTTGAAAATGTCCCTTCTCCCCATTTAATGTTTTCCTACTCTACCCATTTCCCCCGGTGGGTTTGATTGATTAGTGATTCCGGGCGCACCAACTTCTAAGGTCATTGGTCCTGTAAGTGTGGTGCATGTTTTATATGGGATGTGGAGGTGATCTTCCCCCGCGGAATGGCGAGATCCGGCGCCGACCTACACGTCGGGTAGCCTGAGTTTTCCCCAACCACGTACCTTCCACAAGCGTGGCACCGCCCCCACCGGGGACAAGCGCTGAGCTTCCGACTAGTCTCCTAACGAGTGGTAGTGTAGTGCATGTGTAAGTGTTCGTAAGCAAGGGGTGAAGATGCAGCAAGGAAGAGGAAGGAAAGATCGCGCGCGGTGCGTGACCGATTGTTAGGGTACTGCTCCGGCATTCGCCTGGTGTTGATCGGAGAAACCACCGAAAACTACCGATCAGAGCAGCTGCCCGCGAGAATTCTCCACCAGACAGCGGCTGAATTGGACCTAGCTATCTCGCTTGGGTCGAAAATCTCGCCGAAAATAGTGCTACCGTCGCCACTCTACCTACGCCTGGGACCTTGCGGTCAGAGGCACTGCCCAACAGTGGGTACGAACCCGGTACAGTGACGACGACTACGAGCTACAATCCGAATTTAACTTATATGTATGTTGGTTTGACGTCTCAAGTTAGCTACACCCCCCAAAAAACGGAGCAATTATTTCCAAATTGTAGCAATTAATTAGCAATAGATCATTTGAGGGTTTCTGTCGAGCTAAGAACCGAATTTAACTTATGTGTGACGTCGTGACGTCGCGTCAAGCCGTCTCACACCCGTTGTCGCCACGAAAATGCGTGGCAATTAATTCGAAGTTGTGGCAATTAATTAGCAATAAATCATTTGACGTGTTTCATTCGGGCACTGACATGACACACCTCGACGACGACGGAGGAGGAGGAGAAGGTGGTGGAGAAGGAAGAGGAGGACACGGAGGAGGAAATGGTGGAGGAGGAGGTGGAGGAGGGAGAGGAGGAGACGGAGGAGGAGAAGGAGGAGATGGTGGAGAAGGAAGAGGAGGAGACGGAGGAGGAGGTGGTGTTGGAGGAGGAGGAGGAGGAGGTGGTGGAGAAGTAGGAGGTAGTGGAGGAAGAGGTGATGGTGGAGGAGGTGGAGGAGAAGGAGGAGTGGGTGGAGAAGGAAGAGGGGGAGGAGACGGAGGAGGAGGAGGAGAAGGAGGAGGTGGTGGTGTTGGAGATGGAAGAAGAGGAGACGGAGGAGGAGGAGGAAGTGGTTGTGGAGGAAAAGGAGGAGGAGGTGGTGGATGAGGAGAAGGAGACAGAGGAGGAGGAGGAGAAGGAGGAGGTGGTGGAGGAGGAGGAGACAGAGGAGGAGGTGGTGGAGGAGAAGGAGGAGGTGGTGGTGGAGGAGAAGGAGGAGGTGGTGGTGGAGGAGAAGGAGGAGGTGGTGGTGGAGGAGAAGGAGGAGGTGGTGGTGGAGGAGGAGGAGGTGGTGGTGGAGAAGGAGGAGGTGGTGGTGGAGGAGAAGGAGGAGGTGGTGGTGGAGGAGAAGGAGGAGGTGGTGGTGGAGGAGAAGGAGGAGGTGGTGGTGGAGAAGGAGGAGGTGGTGGTGGAGGAGAAGGAGGAGGTGGTGGTGGAGGAGAAGGAGGAGGTGGTGGACGAGGAGAAGGAGACAGAGGAGGAGGAGGTGGTGGAGGAAGAGACAGTGGAGGAGGAGGTGGTGGAGAAGGAAGAGGAGGAGGTGGTGGATGAGGAGGAGGAGACAGAGGAGGAGGAGTAGGAGCCGCCTCCGCGCAGCAGCGGGCAAGGCATTCCCCGGCGCGCCCAGAGCGTTCACCCGGCGGCGGCGGCGGCGGCGGCGGCGCACGGCGAGGCGCGGCGCGCTCAGAAGCCGCCGCTGCCGCGTCGCGCGCGAAAGCGTGAGGCGAAAGAGACGCGCCGTGGGCGGCGGTGCACGCGGGGACGAGCGATCAGGTGCCGCCGCCGCCGCCGCCGCCACCGCCACCGCCGCCTCCGCCCCCGCCCCCACTGCCGCCGCCACCGCCGCCGCCGCCGCCGCCGCCGCCGCCGCCGCCGCCACCGCCGCCGCCACCGCCGCCACCGCCACCACCGCCGCCGCCGCCGCCGCCGCCGCCGCCGCCGCCGCCACCGCCGCGCGGAATACACAAAAGCGCGGGGCGTTCCCACGCGTCGCTTCTGCTGCTCGTCCTCCACTCCCCGGGTTTACCTTCGCGGAATTCGGAATTGATTCGCTTGCGGAGAGATGATGGAAAGACACCTGAAGCGGCGCTTATAAGAGAGGCAACTGAAAGTTTGACCAATTCTAGATATCAGGTAATCAACCTAAACAGTGCAATTATTTCATTAAAGGATACTGCCGGCAACGTCGGCAGTGCTCGCCAACGTCTAGCAGGAACACTAAAGGTAAGTATCTCAATTTTTCTTGGTGAGTGGCTTACTATTACCTACTCCGAAGCACCCCAACTCGGAAGCTGACTCTTCAACAGCGCCGTATCTACTGAGACGTAGGCGATAGGGTTATCAGAGATTTTTAGAAATATAGAAACACCAGCAAAAACATATATATTCAAAAAATGGTACAATAATTTGTATAGCATCAAATACATCAGTATTCTAGTGAACTGATTTCGACCCGGACTGCGTCAAACAACGACGCAGATAACGAAGCAGTAAAACATCTTGTTTTCAAAACACACAATGCAGCCTGTCGCGTGTCTGTCACTGAAACCTTCAGTTTTAAAATTTTTGTCGGACACGATACATCCGCCGTGCAATATAATTAGCATTGTTCTGATATATGTATATGCTTCGAATTCCAACATGTATTGAATATTTCTTAATTAAAAATCTCCAATATTTTGTATGTACTGTAATACATGGAAAGAGATTTTCAATCTCAATATAGCGACATATCGACTTGCAAATACCGGTATTCCGAGAAAACCAACATATCACAATGGTTGGGGATCAAGATGGGGATCAAGACCAGAAAACTGGTTCTTGGCTGCCCAAAACAATTAGAAAAGGTGAATGATGATTACGTACGATACACGGTAGACTCCTTATCGAGAACATGTCAGCCTTGGCGGGATAAAATTCCATAAAACCACATAGCGCAGAGAGGTTGGGTCCGCAGCTTTTAATCGGCATGTTTGGCATAATGCAATCGAAAAATCGTATCAAGATAAACTTATCAAAAATGTGAACTATCTTATTAAGGGGTTTACGTTCATTACGAATTATTTCATAAATAATATAACCCTTATAAATGTTGCCTCAGGAATCACTCATATGTTCCCTAATAATTGCGATTTTTCTACCTCTGCCTCTCAAGCCCCTATGGCCATGATGGAATATCACACGGCATTTCGTGTCTTTCTCGATCCTGCCGCTAGATATCCCATGCTCGCAAGCACTGCTTGATACGGTCGCGATCACGGGAAATCTAGCGGCACGACTGAGAAAGACGCGAAATACCTTGACATATTCCATCGTGAAGACGGGCCTTGAGAGGCAGAGTTAGAAAAATCGCACTATAGTTCCGCTGTTTGTACTTTGCAGGAGTCGGAACAGGAATGTATCAAAGGGTACGGTTTCTTCCCGACTCTTTCCTCGCATAATTTGTTGGGAATCCTGATACTTGTTTGACCAAAACATGTACCGTGAATGAGTATAATCCGCATACCTCTGCACAAGGTACGGTGTTGTTTACTTTCTTCCTCGTTTAAGTACGTCAGAGAAAGTTATCAACGTGCAGCGATGTTGGTGCTATAGTCACTAATAGTCACGATCGTAGGTGTAAATGGTATTCGTAAATTTTACCTCAGACATTTTTAAGATGCCTGTAGACTTAATGCTGCTAGTTTCACGTTTTGTAATTTTAAAATAAAGGCTGCAATAAATTTGTGAGCGATAAAAGAAACTTTTTTTTTACTTACTATTTTGCCACGTTTGAGTCTTTCTTTCGGCAAATTATTTTCTTTCCATGCATAAAAGTATATACTTAAAGACTGTAGACAACTAACACTGAACTGCTTTATTTCCATTAGAAATACTTAACAAAAAAAATTCAACGAATTTCTCAAACAATCTGACATGGCCAAATACATCATACTGAATCACAATTAATTCCAAGAAAGAACTTTGGGAAGGATGTGACAATCCGAAAAATCAAAACTGTTTACCGGATATTGAGATTCTATGACATCTCTCCCTCGACTCCATGAACAGTATTGGTCAAATGCGAAATACATGTGCAATTGGAAAATGATACGCCATCATCAATACGCCGAGCACAAACATGCTTAATGAAGCATTTGTATGCCAACTCACGATCCGGAAACGCTACAAGGTAAACAGAACCCCACAGAATGCACCTTCTGTATTTAATTTGCCGATTATTTTACCTGAAAGTTTTTACTCTGCAGAGCGTATAAATGAAACACGAGATTTATTATTAGTTTGAACTAAAAGGTCTGAATCATTTTTCTGTTTTTTCAACTTTCTCGCATACGTACGTATTTATACTGAGTTATGTTCTAAAATATAGTTTTTCAAATTAGATCATGTACATTTTTTTGAAAATAACATGTGTTCGCCTAATTTATGCTTGAAATAAAGGTAATTTACAGTTTTTGATTTTTTATGGCCCATATAAGTACAATACATGTATATTTTTTTAAAAAAACAAGTGGTTTTCGCGTATTTTTTGCATGAAGGAACGGCAATTTATATTTTTACATTATAAACCGGCTCCAAATGTTTTCTTTCAATTTTTTCCTCGGATAGAGCAAAGGACACTTAAAAAGTGGCGCAGGTATAATTTTCGTTGAACTCCCTGAATTTTCGAAAATTACAGAACTTAGAAATAATGCGTGAAATATGAGCTGTATGTAGCACAAGTTCTATTCGGCTATTAGGAACCGAATAATTACGAAAATGTGAAAAAATTGCAGACACTGATTCGTAGCAGCTGGAAAGAGGACGGGGACCAAACTGAAATGCTAGCCTCAGACAAACCACATCTTTCACAGTTGAGAAGGTCTGTGACACTCCGTAGCACCACTAGTTTTGCTTCTGTGACGAGAATAGGTGTGCTCATCGACATGTGTAAGGAATGCCTTTCTCGTTCTCATCGCTGCGGGATTCTTTGAAGCGTCAATTCACGCTCTGTCAGCGAAACCACTCTCGTTTGCTCTCACTTCACATATCGTCGGGACAAAAGAAGACCACACAGACGTGCTATTCGTCTCAGGAATTTAAAGTACTCAAAAATCGCTGCGTGTTTGTTGTAGTTACAGTTAATTAAAAATATATATTAAATGGTCTTCGAGACAAGAGAATAATTTGAAATAGAATGCGAATTGACATAGTGTTTAAATGTTCCCGTTCAGAGTGTGAAGAAATATTCGTGCGTACAATAGCCGTATGTTTAAAAAGTTAACTTTTAATGTTCTTTGTCCCACAAAATCGTGAAAAATAAATTTAAGGAACAAGTTCCTTTAAAATGGATAGCGGAGACGATATATGACTCAGCATCTTGATGACGAGGCACTTGGTCGTGTTTCGACTTCCAAACTTCACACAACCGAATCACCGGCCATCTCATATCATGCTTTTCATTGAAATGGATTTTCCGGTGTTTCATTGTTTTTGAATGAGTCAAATATCTGATAACGAAACCATGTTTTCATCTCTAAACTTGAGCAACCTTTCATCATAATAACACAGATTAGACTTCAAGAGCATTATTAAAAGAAAACAGCATTTTATATATTAAGAAGCGAAGATAGGTAAATCTAGAAATAAAAACGAAAATCTAGTAAATGATCGAAGATCTAGGTCATTCCACGTAAGCTGATTTCAGACTGGAAGTAAACTTTCCATCAATTTTCTCGCACAGGAAATAGTGTAATGACACTTAAAGAAATGTTAGTTGTAGAATATTAAGTCCCTATACATTTAAGGCAAGTTTTCTTAAAAATTCTTTTTTAATTAACAAGTAAAAAGTGGTGGGTACCTAGATGGAGATCTAGATGAAAAACATCATATTCGTTTTTAAATAACAAGTGAGAGCCCGTGCGATTAAATCGCACGGTTAAATCGATTAAATCGCACGGTTAGTCAAATAACCAAACTGTTTTCTGCTTAAATTCTACATTTGTACTCCAGCATTATAAATGACCTAATCTCACTAAAATCACTAACCTCTCATATTTCAAGAGTTCTATTCAATGTAGAAAATCACGTTCACGTGCTTACACAACCTACACTAAACTGAAACAAACAAAAATGCTTGAGATTGCAACATTCACTTGTCCCCCGCCACCGTCCGTTAGTGTAATTTTCTTCCGAAAGATAGCGCGGCAATCAGAAATTACAGATCCCGAATTACTACTTTTGTTTAATATTTGCGTATTTTTAAGGCAATTTTTCAATACGAATGTCCCATGTGCAGCTGAAAAGAAACACGATTTTTGAATACATTGCTTCTGTATACACATAGGTTTCGTATGTCGCTCAATTTATTGAAAATACCAAACAGCACTTTGAGAAATAATATATAAAAAGAATATAATAAAAGGTACAGAGATTGACGTTGATAACAGATTTGAACAAGAATATTCTTTATTAGAGGTATGGAAACATTTTTGGTAATTGAACTTTCCGAATATGTATTTTTTATAATTTTTTCTACATACATACTATGAATATAACAACGAGAAGCCAAGAGCCCAATGGAAGTTGTGAGAATTGAGGGTCCTGTGCTAGCTAAGATTGATGGAGTCGTGCACCCAATTTTTCCCTTGTTTGTTGCCATTACAAATCAAATATTAGCATTACTTTTTTCCATTGGCACTATTTGTAAAATATAATTTATTTCCTTGTTGTCGACAACATAGTTCTTATTCCTTTCATAAATAAACTTGTATTTCACTGCTGTGGATTTTGATAAATTGCAAATATAATGCACGCATTTGAAATGTGTCAAGTCAACGTCTTTTTGAAAACGCTCTCGTTAAAACAATAAAAAATATATTCTGATTTATCAGCTGCTTATTCATATATTTTATTTATATTCTCTAGATTTTGTTTACGAAGTGATAATGAATAAAACAATGCACGAGATAGATTTTAACACGGTAAGAAGTACTTGCGGCTTCTATGATCCCCTTGGGCTAAACCTTTTAGATGTAATCATTCATAAATTGTTTTACTTGCGATTACGACGAATTTTGTCATTAGTTTAAAATTCGTATTTTCTCGGAAGTCTTACGAATGTTTCACGGAATCCTGCAACTCCACAGAAGCTGTTCAGGATCCGCTGCATTAAACTAGACAACGGGAGAGCTAACTCATTCGAAACAGAAGAACAAAGAATATAAAAAGAATACAAGAACCTTTAAAATAAAATGTACAAAGCACAATTATGTATAACTAACAGGCCCAAACAGGCATGTCAATACTTATAGTTGGTAAATAAGATAGTTTTTAATTTAAGATAGGCCTGAACCCTGGTGCATAAGCTTTGATTTTTAAATTACATCCCTAACTTGAAATTGATAAATTTAAACATACAAATGCTGTAACAGCATTCCTCCTCTACCAACTCTTTCCTCCCTCTTTTTCATTCCTGTCTTCTATGTGAGAAAACTTCATCCAAATTGCGTACGTATTTCTCATTGAATGACCTCCTATTATGCACTAATGTAATAAAATTTTGAAAGTGGTTAGGCGGAAGAGCAGGCTAAATGGCCTGAGCCTCGCCACAAATAAAGACATTTATTTATTTATTTATTTATTTAAGCTCAATCAGCTGCAACTAAGCTGATTGAGCTGTATCCCATACAACTGAATAAATTCCCGCCTCTGCACGGCTACTGGCGAGGGGAAAATGGAAAAAAATAAACAAATACATTAAAAAAAATAACTCACCCGGAAAGTGATCTCGTCCAGGCCGCGCTCTCCGCAGTCGACGTCGGCGGTGACGAGGGCGGCGGCCGCGGCGGCGGCAGCGGCGGCGGCGGCGTCGTCGTGCGGGCGTCGGCGCACGGCGGGCGACGGGGGCGTGCCCTCGCGGCTGCTCCCGCCGCGGCCCCACCCCCAGCCCCCGCCCGCTGCGCCCCCGCCCCCGCCCGCGCCCGCGCCGCCGCCTCCCGCGCGCGCCCAGTCGCGCAGCGCGCTCGCGCGGCCGGGCTCGAAGTAGTCCCAGTCGCACTCGTCCAGCGCCAGCCCCGGCGCCGTCGACGAGCTCGACGAGCTGTCGGCGTCCGCGTCCTGCGGCACAAACACCCGTCACGCTTACCAACCTCCCTTTGCTTTACGCGCAATGGAGATACGACAAAGCATCCCCGTTAGGACAGTCACGGGTATACAAATAAGTACACCCTGTATCTCTCTCTCTCTCTCTCTCTCTCTCTATATATATATATATATATATATATATATATATACATATATGTATGTATACATATATGTATGTATGTATATACACACACACACACACATACAAGGTGTCTGGGGAGGAAACATCGAAACTAAGCTCTTACGACAATTGCAAGCATATTTTGTCTAATGAACTACGAGAATATTCCGAATGGTTGAGCTGCAATGAGCACTCAAACGTTGGTTTGAAAAATTGATTTATAGGCAAAACTTTGCATTATAGAAGCACAGAAACACTTCAGAAACATATAAATTGTTTATTATTTACAAAATAAATTAATATATTTCTTCAGAAAGAAAAAATTAAGCGAGAAATAAAAAAAGCACCCAATTTACACAATTCGACTGCTTATTTCTTTCTCCCTTAATTTTTCTGTCTGAGCAAATTTACTAATTTCTTTTGTAAATAATAAACAATTTACATGTTTCTGGAGTGTTTCTATGCTCCTATAATGCAAAGTTTACACTAGAAATCATTTTTTCAAACCAACTTTTGAGTTCTCATTGCGGCTCAACCATTCGGAATATCCACGTAGTTTATTAGACAAAATATGCTTAGAATTGTCTTGTGAACTTATTTTCGAAGTTACGACGTTTTCTCCACGGATACTCTGTATACTTGGGGTTTTTCCTTCTTGGCGCACCAAGGTCGCGGACGAAAAATGGAGAGAGAAAGCTTTCTCCAATAGGGAGCTTCCAAGTCACTACTATGTTGTAACATAGAAGCTTCCTAATGGAGAAAACCTTCCCTCTCCATTTTTCGTCCGCAACCTTAGTGCGCCAAGAACGAAAAACCCTAGTATAGGAGTGTCAACTAGCCGCTTTTGGGGCAAATTTTCTGAAGCCAGTTTGAGGCTAGTTCCTCGCTTGTCCGTACGGTGCTCACGATCGGTCTGGGTCGCAGTGTAAGATATACATCTTAAACTGTGGCTATTACACAGTTTTACAAAACATTTCCTACTAATTTTCGTAACTGTTAGCTTTAGACTTTACCTATTCCACCGCGAAGAGACAAATCGCTGACTTGAAATAAGTAATCAGCTGGCCACAGAGCTGTCGAATGGATCACGACCAATCACGACCTTTACCCAAATGAGACCCAAAGATCGCAGCGCTTATATGCGAGAACTGTGAGAACTAGTCTCACATAAGCTTCAGTTTTAGACTGGAAGTGAACACACCCATACATCTTACATCGTGGTACAGTATTCACATTCAATAGAAGGTAGGCACCAAACAATACTTCGGTTTTTCTTTCTTGGCGCGTGGGGGGTGTCATCAAAATGGAATATCTCACGGTATTTCGCGTCGTTCTTGGTTGCGCCGCTAGAAGTCCCATGCTCACCAGCACTGTTCGATACAGTCTCGATCATGCGACTCCTCGCAGCACTACCGAGAACGACGCGAAATACCGTGAGATATTCCATTTTGATGACACCCCCACGCGCCAAGAAAGAAAAACCGAAGTACATAGTACGATTTTTCTAACTTTGCCCTTCAAGGCCCATATTCCATTCACGATGGAATATGTCACGGTATTTCGCGCCTTTCTCAGTCGTGCCGCTAGGCATCGCATAATCGCGACTTGCTCGCAACTCGCGACTGCGCTCGCATGATCGCAAGCAGTGCTTGCGATCATGCGAGCTCTAGCGGCAGAACGGAGAAAGACGCGAAATTCCATCGTGGCCATAGGGGCTTAAGAGGCAAAGTTAGAAAAATCGCACTACACGCCTAATTCAAAACTGAACTGGTGTTTGGCCGAGGCAAAACCTGTACCAACCAAACAGCAGTGCAGGGTATATGACCTACCGTTCAAGGGCAATATGTTACCATTTGTTTCTATCTGTGCAATTTTTTAGTATTATTTTTTCCATATGTTCACTGTCAAAAAGTGATTATCATGGACTACTCTACATGTCCTAGAAATTTGTAACATTAATTCTGATACATCTGTATAGAATGCACAAAATATAAAGTATTTTCTAAACATAGAATATAAAGGAGAAGAGAAGTAATCTTCCACAAAAATAACGAGCATTTCGACAGGTATTGACGTGATTCGAAGTATTTCCACTTCATTTACTTTGGCCTTACATGCACACCACGGGTCATGCTGAGCACGTTACTGGGGTAAGTAATAAACTTGTACAGTGATTTTTAATTGTGCTTGTCTGTTTTAGTAGCTTTACATATTAATGTATTATATATTGTATTTTTCCAGTTGTCCTTTACATTTCTGTAGATACACTGATGATGAAGTGGAAATACTTCGAGACATGTCTGTATCTGACGAATAGCTCGTCAATGAATTTGTTTTGTGGAAGAGCACTTCTTTTCTCTTTTATATTCTACAAAGGAGTTCCACAATATTTCTGTGGAAACTACTGAGTATATATTCTACACATTTCTTCGCCTAACACGAAACTGACGAATTTTTTAAATGCGTTCTTTACTTCTACATTGTTTCAAATAACAGCGGTTTTCGGTCTTAACCCGAGAGAGGTGGCGCGGAGTCTCTTGTGACCCCACGTATGCTTGCTTAGCTGCAGTTGCCTAATTTTGCGAGTCAGAAACTTTACATTGCACATACCTTTCACCACATTCTTTTGTTATTTTCTGAAAGATTTTAAAAATTTTATACGTATTAATTCATACATAAATATTTGTGAAACCAATACAAACATCTTAAATTTCGTACTTCTTCTAAGTTGTGTGGATTAGCTTTGAAGCATTTTCAATAAATTGTTTATTTTTATGTCAGACAATGTTAGAAAATGAAACTTACTGAATTTTCTGATATCTTTGTCATTGAAATATCCAGGAAAATGTAAATGGAGTCACTACATAAAATGAAAGATAAATGATAATTTTGCCCTTTTATTTGTTTCAATTCCTGATTTGCAAGTTTGTTTATAATAGTGCACCAAGTTAATACGACCTTATAAATGATTGATTATTATTACAATAACTAATTTCGCACTTCTTTATTGCTAAGTTTTATAAAGAAATAGCTTAAAGGGGTCAGAAATGACCCCGCGCCACCTCTAACGTAACTCCGGTAACCGCCACCTCTCCAGGGTTCAGGGGATAGTGGGTGGGTGGCGTACCTCGGAGTGGCTGCCCTCGCCCTCCTCCTCCTCCTCCTCCTTGGAGGACGAGTCCTCGGAGCTGATGAAGACGAGGCGGTAGTCGTCGCCGTCGGGCTGCAGGATGCCCGCGCTCAGCTCCAGCGGCTCGCGCTCGGGCTCGGCGGCGCTCGGCGCCACGCGCCGGCTCACCTCCGACACGCGCACGCTCTGCGTCACGCGCGTGCTGCGCCGCGGACGCCCCGCCGCCCCTGCAACGCACGCGCACGCACATGTACACTCGTTCCGGGCCAACCACTTTTTTTTTTTTTCTTCTTTTCTTTTCATTAGTTTCAGTGATGTTTCAGTGGTTGGAAACAGCCTCGCCAGCCCGATGATCTGTGAAGTGCTAGCTGATAATGCCGAAGTGTCCGTTCAAGTAGAAGTATCGAATTGAATTGAATTGAATTGAATTGCCTTATTTGACGTGGCGAGACTCAGGCCATGAGGCCTGCTGACCACGGAAATTTCGCTACGCTCCTTTCACCAACTAGCGGAGAAAGAAGGTACTCCATGGTGGACGAAACAGGCGATTTTGAATTTACCTCAGAGGTGTCATTTAGGCTTGAGGATCTTTTACATGCAGTAAATCTACTAACATGGGACAGCCGGCTTTACTTCCTCTCCGAAGGAAGGCGTACAAAAGATTTTTTCGCCCTTAAAAATCCATAGCTGCGATCGGATTTGAATCCGCGAACGTGGGTATATGCTGGTCCTATAATCTAACCGTTACACCCTCGCCGCCACGGAAGTAGGTACCGGCCAGCATGGTGGAAACGGATGGGTGGACTCTTGCGGATCGTATCCGATTTCAGCCAATGAGCTTCAGGCACCAGTTTGCGTCACAATATTGGCGGGAATTTTAAATGCAGCCAGACACCGAAATTATCACATTGTCACAAATCATTAAAACAGATATATGAAGCTTTTTTTTTTTTTACAAAAAATTTCATATTTTATTTCTATTACACCTTCATCGTGTGGTTTTTCGTTTAAAATTGTCACTTTACGCCACACATTTCGTCTGGCTTTTCAAACGAAAGTGTCCCTGTTGTGGTTACGTGGTTCGTGCTGCAAAGTGGTGCTGCGCAGGAGAAAAAATCGGTGCACCGGAGGAGCCCACCCATCTTCTTTCCTGCATGCCGGCGAGGCCTCCGGATTTAGATTCCAAAGAGGGGTGGTACATGAGGAACTGGGAATGCATCTTTTGCAATAAACAACACCAAACATATTGCGGTGTAATATGTAATGATATGTAATTGCGGTGTAATATGTATTGAAATGTAAGCGGTCTTCAAGGTTTCTTTAGGAAACAATATGACCGCTTTCTAAGAACAGAGGGCGGTATGGAAGAAATATGGGGCGTCTTCAAAGATATTATATACGAAGCTTTGCAAAAGTTAGTTCCGTGCAAAATTCTAAAAAATAATCCGGATCCAGAATACTACAATGCAAAAATTAGGAGAATGAAGAGGATAACGAGAAAGGCATTTAAGAACAGAAAGCGCAGGAGCGAGCATATGAATATTTTTCGAAATCATTCAAAAGAATTGGAGCGCGAAAAGAAAATTGCTCAGGAGGCATATTTAAAGAATATTCTTGATGGGAAGGGAAATAACTGGACAGGTTTTTATAAATATATTCGTAGAAGGAAAGGAAATAAAGAGGATATCCCAGTTATTCGCGAAAATGGAAACACGCTAATTACTGACAATCGGGCAAAAGCGGATGCATTTAATAAGTATTTTAGTTCGGTTTTCAAAAATAGTGCGGACCATCCATTTATTCAAGGGCCTTCGGGTGCAAATCAGTTTATTATTGAAGTAAACGTTCTATGGAATAAAGTAAAGTCTATGAAAAATGATAAGTCAAGGGGTCCAGACGACATTTCTACGGATTTAATTAAACTAGCAGGAAAGGCAATATTACCGTACCTAATTAGAATTTTTCACGTGTCTTTGAATAATTCAAAAGTACCTGAAGATTGGAAATTAGCCTTTGTCGTACCAATTTTTAAAAGTGGTGACAAAACTAAATTATGCAATTATAGGCCGGTAAGTCTTACGTCAGTGGTCTGCAAGCTTATGGAGCATCTAGTTGGGAGTTACATTAAGAAAGAATGGGAAATTAAAAAATGACTCTACGATGGGCAACATGGGTTCAGGAGTGGTTATTCATGCGAAAGTCAGGTAGTCACGCTATTTCAGGATCTAGCAGATGAAATTGACGCGGGCGGGAGAGTAGACGCAGTAGTTATAGATTTTGCGAAAGCATTTGATGTCGTTCCTCACGATCGGCTTGTACAGAAATTAATGAATTCAGGCATAGATCCCAGGGCGGTGGCGTGGATTAGCGAGTTCCTGCGAGATAGAAAACAGAAAGTCCGAATTGGGCAAGAGTTATCTTCCGGGGCAAGCGTTACGTCAGGAATACCGCAGGGGAGTGTCATTGGACCCCTTCTATTTCTAGCTTTCGTCAATGATCTGCCGGCGCAATTAACCTCAAATGTTCGGCTATTTGCAGACGATTGCATATTATATCGTAGTATTAATTCCAAAAGAGATGAAGAAATACTGCAACGGGATCTTGATGCGTTATATTACTGGGCGGAAAATAATGGAATGTCCATAAATAGCTCTAAAAGTAAATCCATCACATTTGGCAGGGCTCATAATTACAGTGAAATACATTACCGTTTAAATAATGACATTATTCCGAGAGTTTCCTCGTGCAAGTACCTAGGAATTCATTTCGATAGTAAATTAAGTTGGAAAAAACACGTAGATTTTGTTGTAGGGAAAACCTGGAGATCTCTTCACTTTGTAATGCGCATCCTAAAAAAGAGTACGCCAAACGCGAGGGAATTTGCTTATTTATCTCTTGTTCGCCCAATAATGGAATATGGAACAATTTGTTGAGATCCGCACAAGATTATGCAGTGTAAACACTTGGAAAAAGATTCAGCATAGGGCAGCTAAATTTACTTTCAGGGACAAGAAAACGGCAGGGTGGGATTCACTCCAAAACAGGCGATCAGTAGCAAGACTCTGCGCCGTGTATAAAGCTTATAGTGGTCATCCAGCTTGGAAAGAAATTAATCGGCGGCTATGTATTCCTACATACATCAGTAGAGTGGATCACAGGCACAAAATAAATTTAAGACAGCAGAGAACGGATGTCGGGAAATTTTCTTTTACAAATCGAACGATTACGGAATGGAACAGATTGCCTGCAAAAACCTTTGAACCCTTTCCTCAAAGTGTTCAACAGTTTAGGAAATTAATTTAGGGTATTATTAAGTAAATGAGGGAGAATAGTGGGTTATATAGCGATGCATAAGTGTTCTATTGTGAAGTGAGGTGTAGTGCAGTGTATAGCAGAGAAATAAAGAAGGAAATGTTTTCAGGTCTTAGTGAAGTGAAGTGCAGTGTGATACTAGTGTAGTGTGTGTGTGTGTGTGTGTGTGTGTGTGTGTGTGTGTGTGTGTGTGTGTGTGTGTTTTCTCTCTAATGTAATTTAATGTTTTATGAAGTCAGTTTTTATATTATTATCATTATTTTAACATTACGTTTATTATTTTACCATTATTATTATTACTACAATTAGTATACAATTTGCTAGTTATATTACCTTATTCTTATTGTTGTTACTATTATTATTATTATTATTATTATTATTATTATTATTATTATTATTATTGGTATTAGTTCTATGTTATTGAGAGACTGTGTATATTTATGTTTTTTGTAAAAGCTGCCACCGGGGTATGCCCAATTGCAGTTTATATAAATCTATCTATCTATTCTTTAGGCGGGATTTTATTTATTTATATATTTGTCAAAAAACAGTAAAAACTGTATATGACGTGTGGGGAAAGAAATTTATCTGCGCACATTTTCTTGAGGGCCAGAATTAAAAAATAAAAAAAAAAATAAAAATAAAAAAATTAAAAAAAACACGAACCCACGGTTCGCGTACTTGGGCGAACCTGCTCCAAGCCCCCAAGCCGCTGCCCCCGGGTCAGATATAGACATTGTATGCATTGAAGAAATGGATCCAAATCTCGTTAAAATGTACATGCTCTGAGGTGCGCCAACGAGCTACTTGAGTACCAACAAGCTGAGGGCTACAGGGCCAATGGCTGTCTCGATGCGAGGTTCAGGGGATAATGTAGACTTTCCACTCGGGAAGGCGCTCCAGGATGCCGTTTGATTCCGCAGTGACCCCGGAAGATTCCTCAGGCACCAAGGCAGGGCGGCAGCGAGGGAGTGAGGAAAGGTTTGGTACGATTTTCATGAGTATTTTAGTTTGTTTTTGTGTTGTCACTGGAAATAATATTTTAAGAATACTGATCATGAGGAAAAGCTGCAGTGTGATTGTATGTGTGAGAGAGTGAGAGATATGAGTGAAAGTGAGACAAAGAGCAACAGAATCACAGAGAGAGAGGGGGGGAGAGGACAGGAGAGAGTTACGAAAGACATCAAATAGATCTGAACTGACAGGGCAATGTAACCAAATCTCAAAAAGTCCCTCCTGTTTACTTTCTCGTGCATCACATTTCCTATTCAACTGATTCTTTAAGGACCCTTAAATTACAAAATTCAGAAGCACTCCAAACATTTTTATGAACCTTGCCTTTGATTTATGCCTTTCATGCATTTCATTATCGCCTTTCATTTATGGCCTTGCCTTTCATTTTCAAACGAACTTTGACTATTTCATAAAGCAACTTATAAATTTCTTATCTAAACACCATAATGAATAAAGTGCCTAAATCAACTTCGTTTCCTCTAGTAACTTTAGTTCTCGAATTTAATAACGAACGGCCAGCTTTTGTGCACCATCAAAAGCTTCCTTTCGAATTTATGTGAACCAAATATTTTTGTTTGAGCAGGATCAAGACATCTCTAAGTTTTCCCAAATGCGTGACAATCAACAGAACCCTGATAACACAAGGAAAACTTTGTAAAAGCGCCCAAGAATCACGGCGCATTCTAACATAGCACCCGCCATCTTTCCTTTCTCTTCCTTGTCCTACCCTCACCCCTTATTTCCACACACTAATACTGATATTCACTACACTACCACACATACGGTCGAGAGACCGAACCGTCGAGAGCTTAGAGCTTGTCTCGGCTGAGGCGGTGCACCCCTACTTGGAGATACCAGGTTGGGGTAAACTGACTGTAGGTCGATGGCGAATCTCACCATCCAGCTAGGGTGAGAATACCCCTCCCCCCCCAGGATGGAAAACATGTACCACGCTTACGGGAATAATGACCATAACTGCTAGCGCCCGGAATCAGTAGTAATCAATCAATACAACGTGGCGATGAATAGGAGCGCTTATCGCCGGCAAAATCATACGAACCGCGCAGCGATCGGTTGGGTCACCCAAAGGGAGCGGCGAGCTGTGGATATATTCGTGTATCGATTAATCTACCTTATTAATTATCCAACTCTTGCCCAAAAAATTTAAACTGTAATATTTTTATTATTTTGCTTTGCCGTTGCCGCTTCTATCGATGACCGGGCGCTTCGCCGTACGATATAAGCAGCATTGGTGGCGAAACAGAATATAAACAAGGGAATTACGTATTGCGTTATGAACTGATACTAAATTCATGTTATATTGAAAATACACCACATTATTCAAAGTAGCCTGTAATATCTACAACAGTTCATCGGCTTAGATGACTCAGGGCATCAATTGATGACACTGCAGTTCCTCTGACCGGGAGGTCCTTGGGTTCAAGTCCCGACGGTGGATTTTCGCACTAGCTAGACATCTGGGTCGAATTCATCCACTGTCTGGAGTAAAATTCTAGTGGTCGACTGTTTTAATCGGTAGTTTTCCGTTGTTTCTCTGATCAACACCAGGCAAATGTCGGAGCAGTGCCCTAATAAACGGGCCATGGGCCCCGCGCGATCTTTCCTTCCTCTTTCTTGTCTTATCCTTTCTTACTTTCATACACACACACATACATTGCAACATGCCGGGAGACACTTGGGATCTTACAGCTTGTCCCGGCTTGGAAGATACCTGGTTGGGAAACCCGTTATCCAACTGTAGGTCGGCGCCGGATCTCGCCATCCAGCGGGAATGATCATCGAACGAGGAAAACATGCACTACGCTTACGGGAATAATGACCTTATCCGGTGGCCCGCTCCGGTAACATCAATCAATCCACAACTACACGAGCTTATGAGTACGCATAGTACGGCTTCAGTAGTACTTATTCGCTTTAGATCTGCTGAATCTGATGAAACTAGTTTACATCGGGCCATCGTCTTTGAGATCCTCGGTATGCATATCTGTAGACAGGATGATTCATTTCGTCAGCATTATCTTCCCACTAACGGGTTCGTAACTACACGTACAATATGACACACACAATATCCCTTGACAGTAGCTTTTCTCAAAGACACAGTTAGTTCTAAAAATGCTTCAAAAGAATTTTAATCGCGGAACAAGACTTGTTTTAGAGGAGGGTAGGCTTCCCGCGGAGCTTCGCCGCGTGTCGAGACTCCAAAGTGCGCTGGGACGACAGACAAGGGCTCTGGACAGTATCGAGAGAGACCCATCGTTACTGAACACAATGCGCTGGGGGATCCACGAGGGGGGGGGGCATGGTCCCTCCGAAAAGGCCAAGAGTTTTCGTTTACATTTATTTCGCAAAATTGATTTTATTTATTTATTTACCCTTTGCACTTTCAGTGATGCAGGATTATCCTGCTTAGGGTTAGAGGATGTTAGGAATCCTCTTAATTAGATTCGTAGGCTTCCGCGGCCGGAGTCATTATATTCTTGGCTGTCCGGGATGAGCCGCGTCTCAGTCGGTTTTACTAACGTTTCGGCCATCTTGCTGTGGCCTTCTTCAGAGCTATACTGCTGCCGAGAGGCTGCTAGCCTCTCGGCAGCAGTATAGCTCTGAAGAAGGCTGCTAGCCTCTCGGCAGCAGTATAGCTCTGAAGAAGGCCACAGCAAGATGGCCGAAACGTTAGTAAAACCGACTGAGACGCGGCTCATCCCGGACAGCCAAGAATATAATCCTCTTAATTAAGCCTTTTTTCCGGTTGCTCCCCACTTCCACGGCCTTCTGTACATAGAATGTAACGGGTATCTTAGATGTTATGTCTAGAAGTGGGGTATTAATATAGTAGTATTAATATATATTATATATATTAATTCAAATGTTTAAACGACAACAGCTTTCTGTCACTGAATTCAGTTTCTACATAGATGTACCAACAATGCTTTATGCTTATTTTAGCCGTAAATCAAATTAGTTTAAATTAAATTATGTCACTATTAGTATACAATAAAGCGAACCAACGACGATCGTCACTACAGCCTTCTGTTGCCAGTGCGGCGTTGCTCAATCAACAATGGCCGCTAGATTCGTATGACGTACACATTTTGCAAATCATCATTCTTGATATAGCTAGTTACAAAAGAAAGATAATTAGAGAATAAAATTGAAGAAAACAAGCACAGAATACACTTCTACTCAATGTACGTCATACACAGTTTTAATTGTTAAAATTGTCCACACACGCATTCTGTATGAATTTAAAAAAATCAAACCACGCAATCGTTTCAACAAGCCCGTCGATCACTGTACGTAATCAGAATTCTAAGTTCAAACATTTTCATTATTAATTAATATCAATTAGGAGTTGAGTAAATAAAACAGCAGCTACTTACAGAAAAATAAAAATTAAATGCCTCTCAAGGATCATTCCCTAGATGTTTATGTATTTTTCTTGAAGATCAAAAAACATTTCTCTGGTGAAAAGGTATTTGGATCTCATTGTCCAACCTCCGACAAGAAACCAATTTTAACTTTCATTTGATGATTAGCGTTTCAAGTTCAACAACATAAGCGACGAGAGTGTTTTAGTATGTATAGTACGCATTACGTTATTAAAAAAGTTACGAATCTTTATGAAAATAGAGATTCTAAATGATATTACGCACTAGTGTTGACTCGAAAGTTCGAACTACTGTGAAATGCAACACAATGTATTAATAGAGTATGCTTAGGAAATATTAAATATGTGTTCTTTCACTTTGAAGGAAGCTACTCCACATGATACAAAAATCTAGTGCAACGGAACTGGTGACAACAGTTTTCATCTTGAATCGTAAAGACATGCGCCGGGAGTTGACCTAAATCTACATTAACGTGATGCCAAATGGCGGCATACTTTGCGAAATTTCACGCAACCAGATATGCATCGTGCTCGCAATGTTCCAACGCTAGTAAACCATTCACTTGTCAACGTCGCGTTGGTAGCTCAGCTATTCTGCTTTGCCTAAGTCCGTAGTCCGCTCCCACCACCTGGCCAGGACTGCCTACGTGTCAATGCAGCGTGTCAACACTGATTACCACCGTTACATTGCCAGAGCAACCCCGACCGGCTGATTAGCTCCGCTTCCTTGGAGGATGCGGTCAATATTGACTAATAATAATACTACTAACTAGCCAATATCAGCTGAGAGCTGATTTGTGTCAACATAATAAAGACGATTCCTTCTTCTCACTCCGTTGAACTGTAGTGAACTTAAAGTGAGAAGAAACAAAAACTAGTGCTAATGCACGGCATATTGAAACGTTTCATCTGAGTAATATTACTCAATAACTAATCCTTTAAAAAAGTAGCGGTGCTACAGAATGGCACAGACTTTCTCGTACTATTTCTAATATCTTTAGTCAGACCTAGCTTTTCGGTCTTCCCCCACCATTTTCTCAGCTGCCATCTATCGCCGTATGAATGGACGTTTTTACACATTTTCACAATTTTTCGGTCCCTTAATCGAAGAACTGAAATATGATTTTAAGAATATTACAGAAGAGTAAGAAACAACTTTTCCTATACACAAATTTTCGTTACTGAAATTTGTAGCCGTAATTGAAAAAAATGTTGGGTTGAGCTCATGGTTTATGAAAAAGCGCAGTTTTGGGCTCATTTTCACAGAAAACTTTTGGTTTTTCGGGAAGTCATAAGACATGATTTAAAGACCTTGAACAAGCCAAAGCAATCATGCATTATACAAACCGAAAGAAATGTAAATATTAACAACGTGAAAGAAATAAAAAACATTTGTTTTATATTTTTTTTGAAAAAAGAGAAGAATACAGCAAAATAGCTTTTGTCCCACCTTAAAATTAGATCAGTTTTAGAGAAAATGTTTTTAATATTGTCCATATTTCAGTCAAAATGTCTCGAAAACTACTAAAATTTTCCCCAAAATTTCTTAATGAAAGATATAATCGTGCAGAACAAATTTCATGCGAAGAAAAAATCGCCATCTTGTATATTGTAGTTTTAGGAAGATGCCAAAAATTAAAATTTTTGTAATTTTCGAAAATTCAGGGATACAGAGAAATTCGAACATATGCCCTCTTTGTAAGCGTATTCCACTCTATTCTCACGAGAAATTTAAAGAAAAAGTTGGGAGCAATTTTTGAGAAAATTTTGAAAATGTCTCAGAAGCTTACGCAAATTACCCCCCAAATTTAAAGAAAGTTTTTCAAAATCGCAGAGCTTCAATTCCGGTCTCTTATATACATTTCTCCAAACAGTAAAATATGCTAAAGAAATGAAAGGCCATTTATTGATTAAAATACTATGCACATATGAGTATCCAATTCCATAAACATGCTGTTAAGACTGACTACTCTCTCTACGAAACACGAAGGGTGGCCTCAAATAATGAGCTTTGCAGAGAACTGGATAACGTTGGATACGAGCATTTCAAAATACATTAACTGCCTCGGATCGTAAGGGTAAACGTGTTGGCAAGGCACATATTTATCCAAAGAACAATACAGTTGCCTTTGATGAGCAGACAGAAGAGGCGGCAGAACGCACAGCAGAGAGATAATTTTAATAACACTAGAATTTAAATAATATTATTGCGGGTTTTGTTGTTTTTCAGAAGGCAATTTCTTACTAAGAAAATAGTGCGAAATAATGTCTCAAATGTATGAATGTCTCAAATGATGAATCTGGTCACATACACAACCTAATATATTCAGTTAATTGCATCGAAAACTATATCATGAAAAAGGAAAGTACGATTTCCCTTGAATCAGTAAGCAAGCTTACCCACCGTTAACGTGAAAATAACAGGCAATTACACGGTTCGTCATTTTCATAATGGAAATGCTGATGATAATGATTTGTATTCAGATAAGTCGTCACTCTTAATGCCATTAGAATATGAGGAAAATGAGCATGTTTCTACATATTCATCGCAAAGACCCGTTATCATCTCCACATGTCAGTGCAATTTTACATTTTAACTGGAGGATTTATTGATCCAAGTACACTCCCAAAAATCAGAATCTTTCCAAACTCTAATATCATAGAAACTTTTTCTGATTATTTAATTGTATTATCATGAATGACTTTTCCTCAGTTCTTAATGACAAGAGAACGGTTTTCTTCTTCACTACATTCATAAGAGGAAGCAATGCATAGACTTTTTTCTTTTCCCCTCTTTTCATCGTAATAAAACTTGATTACATCATTTTAATACCAACTTGGCTTTCTTGTTACTGTTTTTAACGACAATAACATCAAAGTTTAAAAACGTCACGGTACTCGAATCGTTCTGAAATACTTCCACGCACTAAAAGTAAATTCGGAATCCATCGCTTGGAGGCGAAAAATAAAACGCAAGCTTCCTATACAAATAAAGCGCCAAACGTCACACGGTTCTAAACCATATCCTTACCGCAAATTCGTTCGGGAAAAAACCACGCTATTTCATTACGTACCGCATGTCGCTTTTTTGTGTCGTATCGTTAATACGCACGAGGGCACAAATAACGTAAGCTACCAACTGGACAACCTACGCTGATTGCCCTCACACTACTGTTATCGAAGCGATGCATTTAAATGTGAACGGTCATCCCTAAAAACCCAACAGCCTAATTGCGCTCGCTCTCTTTACACATCCGCAGTGAAATTGTTAACGATTATACCTCCCTGATAAGGCCGCTGTCCCTGGTAGATATTGCGAAAATTAAACGGGCGTGGAGGGCAAGCGCGTAAGCGCACTGCGTTACATGTGCAAAACACAAACGAGTTTCCGGCGAATCGTCATGCGCAAATGAAGAAATAGGGCTAGAATAATTGGACGGTGTTATGTATCAACCGGCTAAGCGCCATTTTTGAAAAAAAAAATGTTATGGACGCCATCATTTGCGTTGGACCGTGTTCTAAGTGTATGCAAAATTGTGGTGCCAAATCTGAAAAAAATAGCCTTATAATTAATGAAAATGTAAACGCCTTCAGTCACATCAGAGATTTTATGTTTTGCAACAACCGACTATAAACCTAGATCTTTAAATCTGCTGTTCTTAATTTCACACAATGCAGGTAGGCGCCAGATATTCCACTCATGTTTGTGTAGTTTGGCTCTTCAATGAACGAAGTAATTAAATTCTAGTTTTTAGAGCTGAAAGTGCAATAAAACCTTTGAACACCATTATCTCAAAACTTGTATGATGTCGCATAGCCGGTTGATGCATAACACCGTCCAATTGTAACATCAACGAGTAATTGTATAGTAGTTGGAGGAGTCCATGTTTGCTAAAATTACGTACATGTAGTACATGTTCACATTTCTGAAATCAGGTTTAAAAAGGACAATTAAATAAATAAATAAAAGAGTTTTTGTAATTATAGCTCCTATACATTCGTTTTTACTTTCTCACCCTTACTTGGTAAGAAACTACTGTAATCGTGCGCCAGAAAACAGCGAATTTTCGACAGAAAAACTTATATTTTGGGCCCTTGTAACGGAAATATGGATAAATCTTGTTCCTAAATTACTTCCTCTAACACAATCTGTAGTCAGAATCCATGTTCTGCGGGACCTTGATACCGAAATATCGATTAACGGCAAAACCCCCGGTCTGCCCGTTCGTCTGTGGTCAAAGTTAACACTAAAACCGTTTTGATAATTTTCTCGAAATTGCAAGTTCAATTTTTTTCGGCAACAACTGCAATATTGAAGATAAAGGTTTTTCCGAATGAAATATGTTCTTTAGAGACAGATCTTGAAATAAGGACATTACAACTTTTCGAAAATTTTAGAAGTTTTAGCGTAATTTTGTGTGAATACAGGCAAATTTCAAAAATGTTTAAACAATTTCTCAAAAACGGCTCCAAACTTTTTCTTTAAATTTTCTTTTCGTATGTAACAAAGGATGATAAAAATGCTACCATTCTCATTATCGGCGAAGTTTCGTTTTTTTCAAAAATTGCAAAAAGTTAACATTTCAAAATTACAAAGTTGAAACTAGATATTTAAAAAAAGTAATTTACAATTTTAAAAAAAGACGAGTAGTTTTCGCGTAATTTGGGCTATAAATTAATGCAATTTGTAATGAACACGTTTTCTAAAAAAACCGCTTGAATTCTTCCCACAGATAAAACACGGGACGCTTAAAAGAATGGCGCAAGTCTCATTTTCGTTGAACTCCCTGAATTTTCAAAAAATTGCAAATTTAGAAATAATGTGAGAAAGTATGTGCTGTTCTAGCGCCATGATATTACCATAAGTTCAAGTACACTACTAAACAACCACTAGTTGGTTCATAGCGGTAAACAATACATTAGATTATCTAATATAATGTAGATGAACAAAGTTGAACAGCTTTTCAGTTACAATTTAATTACAAGTTCCTTATTTCAATAGTTTTACCAAGCAACGAGTTTGTAATTGCCATAAAAATTATGCACGTTATAGTAACAATAATTAAAAAATAATTTTTAAAGCAGTGAAATTAAATTCAAACTTTTTGCAAAACAAAATCTTGAAAGAAGCGGAGAGCAAGGAAAGCATTAGAGATAAAATTGACAAATCGTGTACCAGAACCTATATTCAAAATACAGAAATATTATTTCAGTAAGAGCAAACTTTCTTTGAAACTACAATTATAGTGAGTTATGATTACGTCTACTTTCGAAGACAGTCTTCCTTGTATGCGCATACGGATGAAAAAAGTGACATTCGTCACGGTAGCTGCCGCACTGGTCGGCGGGTGAAAGCAATCACTAAGCGAGGTTCACGGTGAGGGAGATGGGGTTAGAGAGGGCTCAGTGGCGTAGCTTCAGCTGGTGTCACCTGGGGCGAAGCTAATAGTGTCACCCTCCCCCACAAACTAAGTATAAAAATATCTATTGCTGCATTGATTATACATTATTTTATAAAAAATACAAATGTATTTGCACATGATAGTTATTAATAATATATTAAAAATTGTAAGTAATTAAGAATAATTGCAAAATAAATTCAAATGAAATCATAATTTATGCTTATGATTTAAATGTATACTTATTAAATTAATATAAACTAGCTGAACCCGTGCGATTACATCGCACTGAAGGGAAACCTTACATTGAACACTTACAACACAATTGATAAATAGTCGCACACATGTTTGTCTTAACGGAACGCACAACAGATTTCCGCTTCCCGCCGCTTCGATTCACATGCGACAACCACGTGAGTTCTCCTGTGGCGGATGGTGTGCGCATAACCGCCATCTTGACAGGCAGCGCGCGGAGGGCACGCTAACTATCCAAGCCGCAAAGTTCAAACAACAAAAGTTTCCTAGCATTTTATTAATAACGAAAAGCTTCGTGATTTGCAATATTTAGTGACCTCCATTTTTTTGGTACCTCATTTGTTAAAATCCGTTCACTATGAGCCGAGTAGGAGGGACAACAAATTCACGGTTTTAACGAAAATAATATATATGATAATTTTTAACTAAACCATAAAAATTATATAATTCCAATTATAAAATAATTTAATTGGTGGCACCTCTAGAATGGTATCACCCGGGGCGCCCCCCCTGCCCCCCCTAGTTACGCCACGGAGTGAGTACGCGCTTGAGTTTACGCTTGGGGTCAAGCGAGGTTGCAGGCTCGCATCCGGTCTCTGGGATCTGAACGCGGGAGAGGATTATTTAGCCCAGAGCCAGCACTACCGCTGTCTCTGCAACGACTCTGACCTCGAGGACCTAGTAGGTTCGAGTCCCGACGGTGGCCAACACCGGCCAGACAGCTGGGTCGAATTCAATCCCTGTCTGGACGAGAATTGTAGTGGCTCTGATCGGGAGTTTTCCGACGTTTCTCCGATTATTACTCGGGGGAATGCGGGAGCAGTACGCTAATAAACGGGCCACGGACAGAGCGCTATCTTTCCGTGCTCTCTGTCCTATCCTCACCCTTCACACAAATTTGTATTACCGGCGGTACCTCGGTGGGGGGGGGGGAATCGGGACCAGAACTCACCATCTAGCGGAGGAGATATACCTCCACCTCCAGGGCTTAAAGCATTTAATACACTAATGAATAATGACCTCATCAGTGGACGGGCCTGGAAACAATCACTCGGGCTGGTGGTCAGGTTCGGTCTCCGCCTCGTGCTCGGGCTCGGAAATAAGACACGTGCTCCATTCAGACTCAGACTCTGTCTCGTGCCTCAGGTACCAACTTGGTCACCGGTTACGTACGGCCTCGGACTAGACTTCAGTGCGGACTTGGTCGCGGGCTCGCGCTCAACTTCCAACTCGGACTCGTACTCAGGTGCGGACTCCGGATCCGCGCTCAGACGCGCGCGGGTTCGTTTTCGAATTGGGTGTCGGGCGCGCGTTCCCGAGTGTCTCTTTGTTGCGCGCGGATTCGGGCGCACGTGGGAGCAAGGCGCCCAGCGGAGCAGCGCAGCGGTGGGCGGGTGCGCGCCCAAGGCCGTGACCGCCGCCGCCGCCGAGCGGTATCGCACAGCCTCAGCCTCGCGCGCGCGCGCCCGCCCGCCAGTCAGTGGCGGATCCAGGGAGAGGGCATGCCTCCCAGTGGCATAGCTGCACTTGGTGTCTCCTGGGGCAAAGCTTCTGGTGTCACCCCCCCATCCCACAAATTAAGTATAAAAATATCTATTGCTGCATTGATTGTACATTATTTTATTAAAAATACAAACATATCTGCACATGATAGTTATTTACAATATATTAAAAAATTCTATGTAATTAAGAATAATTGCAATATAATTTTTAAATAAGTTATGTTTCATTTTAAAATATTTGTTAAATGTATGTTATTTATAAAACCACTTTACGAGATTTTAGGGCAGCAAACTTATTTATAACTTCATTAAAATCTATGCTTATTGCAATGTCATTTTCTATTGACGATGGAGCCAAATCAGCTAATCTTCATTAACATATACATTTTTAAGTAAATTATTTAAATTATATAATTCCAACTATAAAATATTTTAATTGATGTCACCCCTAGAGTGGTGTCACCCGGGGCGCGCCGCCCCCCTCCACTGATGCCCCCAGCTACTCCACTGATGCCTCCCCCCCCCAAAAAAAGGCCTAGAGTTTTCGTTTGTTATCTTCCTCATGTGGCAAAATATATTTATGTAAGAATTATGTAATTATTTAAAAAAATAATATTACATAGAATCGATATACACCACAAAAATAATATACAATATAACAATTATGTCGTCCCCATGGCCGAGATCGTTAAGACAGTAGCGCCGTAGTGATCTTGAACCACGGGGTCGCGGGTTCGAGTCCCGCCTCGGGCGTGGTTGCAAGTGTTCGTCCTTTCACCCCCTATCATCACCATATCGTTTCATCCTCATACCATAACGTTACATCCAATAGTGGTCGCTAATGACCTAGTAGTTGATGCGACCATAAATTTTTAAAAAAAGTTAATTATTTAATAAAAATCTATGATGCCCCCCTCCAAAATGATCGGCTGGATCCGCCGCTGTCGTCCGCACCAGCCTAGGATTGCGACAGCGCCACACAAACCATAATCATCATCATCATGTAAATAATAATCATCATCTACATTACTTCCCAAGGCTCTTGGAAATGTGCCATTTTATGACTATCTTATCAATAAATGTAGAATTTTTAATTACATAAAATTTCGCGATTTATATGTTAATGAAATAAAATCAAACGACATTGTTTCGACATACTGTAATCCACCGGAATAATTTATAGGTTTTTAAATGAAAAAAAAATCATTAAAGTCCATTGAAAAGTTCAGTAATGAACAAAAGGAGCTGACGATGTTTCTATTAAAACATGTACATTGATTTAAATCGATGATTTTTACCATCAATGTTTTTTGCGTTTGCGATATTTTGTTTGTGAATGAAGTTTCATTACCATAATTTTGTACAAGTTAACTGGTACTTTGCTCTGGTATTTTCTCTGGTACTTTCTGGGCCTTTTCCTCGTGCTTCGCAAGCTGAGAGGCGGCCAAAGCACGTCCAGTAGATCAAGAGTCTTCTACTTCTTCGCACACCCTTCTACGGCGAACTGAGGAAGCTCTGATCCAATGGGATTTATTTATTTGGTCAAAAAAACAGTAGAAACTGTATATGATGTGTGGGGAAAGAGATTATCTGCGCACTTTTCTTGAGGCTCACGAGGAGAGAAAAAAATAACAGAGAAGCGAAAATAGTAACATTTGAAAAACTAGAAAAGAATTTAGAAAAAATATTATTTTAGAAAATAGAAACTGATCCTCATTGCTCAGGATTTCAGGCTGTTTTTATTCATTGTTATTATTTTTTAAATTTGTTTTTTCAGTTAAATATTAATTACAAAATTAATAAACACAGCCACTGCCAATTCTCTTTTGCGCAAACGTAAATGTTAGAGGTTAGTAAATCATCATTAAAATCCTCGAAGTTTAAAAACGCCGATGCCCGATCCGGTCCCGTTGGCGAGACGAGAGCCTGCTCAGCTCGCGGCGACAGTCGCTTCGCGCCGGATTTGGAACGCGCTTTTGCGTGGCTGTGACTGGCACTTTCAGGCAGGAATGTGAAAACGGTTAAGAAAAATGTGTGTGTAAAAAGTTTTACGAAAGAAAGAAACGGAACGAAATATGACGTTTCTGGTCCATCGGCCGTCAAATCAATTTTACTCCTGGGACGCTACTAAAAAAAAGAGACCCTAAAAAATGGTATGTAATAATGCGATATATATATATATATATATATATATATATATATATATATATATATATCAGTCAAAATTGTGAAATAGTCTAGTAGGTATAAGTTTAAGCAATCTTTGTACTTAATGTGTATTTATAAAAAAATCCGTTTGTTTGTATCCCTGATGAAGGCTTAATAAAAGCCGAAACGTTGGCAGTTTAAAATGGTGTTGTTTAAATAATCAGTCCATAAATAAATAACAGTCCATAACTAAATATCAGTCCATAACTAAATAATCAGTCCATAACTAAATAATCAGTCCATAATACTAAAAAAAAACGTTTTACAAACACCCTCTTCGATTGAGCTACAATGTTTTTTACGGTCTGTTTAGATGTACGTAATAAATCTTAAATGTTCGTATATTTTAAAGAGATCGCTTAAGAGTGAAAAGAAACTCCTTTTTAACCATATTAAATGATTTTACTTCATTTATTGGTAAATTAACGATTTAATTAAGTAAATTAGACCCAAACTTCACCGTGTTCGTTTAACCCAGTCAGCTGCATTCAAATAAACAAGAAAAATTATTACCTTTGCCGATTCAGACAAATATTATATCAAAGAAGTAAAAACATTGACGACAATCCTTGAAGTTTAATTCCCGAAGTACGTCATTGCCAATTTTAATTTTTCACAGATAAACAAATTCGAAAGTTTCTCCTTTTTCATCATCTAAATTATTTCCCACGACTCTTGGATGTGCGCCATTTTATGACTATTTTATCAATAAATGTAGAATTTTTAAATATATAAAATTTCGCGATTTATGCGTTAATGAAATTAAATCTAACGACATTGTTTCGACATACTGTACTCCATCGAAATAATTTTTAGGTTTTTAAATGAAAAAAATATCGTTAAAGTCCATTGAAAAGCTCACTAATTAACAAAAGGAGTTAAACTTGTACAGCAATGATGACTAAAACTCACTCTTTATTATCTACATTTTCTTCATAGAAATAAGATATGTTTAATCTTATAAAGAGTATTTATAATTTTTTACCTAAAATTTGGGAATGAATCCTCCCTTAGGATTAATTCTCAATATTTTGACGGAAATGTCCGTTCTCGAAAACTCCGATATTTTCAAATGCGTCTAAAAATATCAATTCCTCATTATGGCCGTTATTACGGTACAATATTTCTAAAATTCATATGTTGCATTTGAATTCATATAAATATATTAATTACTGAGCTTGCATTCAAAATTTTATAATTCAGAAGCTCGTCTGTCGTTGAAAGTAAATTTTCTGAATCTACAGAGATTCCATTATCCCCTTCAAGAGTTACGTGAACTCCTTTCAAAACTCTCATTTTAATGTTGTCGGAAGAAAGCGCGAATTGGCAAACGTACAATGTACCAATCTTCACAAAAACCATTCAAATGATAATTTCGTCACAATCATTAGTCATTGATATTAAAAGTTCAGTCTGAAAGTAGTGTATATAAATACATTTCTGAAATGTAATTTGTTGCATTTAAGAGCTGAACTATTTTTTTCACTGAACTACTAATAACATATTGTGAAGAACGTTTTGTTTAAAAACAAAAGAAATGACGTACACGAGTACTCTCGATGCATAAATTATAAATGCTAAATTAAGAATATTATGAATATAAATCTGCGAATGTAGTCTAGTAACCTCAACTAGAAAACTTCACATCGTTCACCGACTACCTACCTATTGAAGAAAAATGCAAAGAAACGATTAATAACATATGGAATATATATTTTACTCCTATAATATCTATGTTCTTCTTCTTCCTCAATATTGAGTTTGCTTTCAAAGTGGAACATAGACGTTTTCGCACTCAACCAGCGCCCTTACAGCAGGAGAACCCCAATTGCGGTGGCTACGAGCACACTGCAGATCCTGTTTCCCAGGCTGCATTTTCTGAATCACCCCTCAATCTTGAAGGACACCACTTCACGCACTGGGAAAGACGTGTCTTACTTGTTCGGGTGCCAATCAGTACGATGCGCACGTTTTCTGACAATTAAGTGTACCTTTTTTTTTTTCTTCAAACTTTTAATTCGTGTTTTGAGTAATATTATTGAATTGAAGAGATTGGGTCAGGAACAAAACAAGCCGTATCAGCAGCAGCAGCCAGTCTCCAGCGGTTCGTAAATGTTAATGCCGCGATTTCGGTCGAAGTGTGCATCATCTTGCCACTGTCCCAAGGCCTTCTCAAATATGACCACGAGATAATTTTATAGTAACAAGAGAAGCAACCTTTTTATAAAAATAAAAATATTAACATTTAAGGGTAGGAAAGGCTTCCTATGACCAGTGAGGCTTGCCTTACCACTGCTTCAAGCCCTTCAATTGATAAATTTCTATGATGATCAAAGTCTTCCCTATGGGATAGCCTCTTCAAAGCAGTCCTGTCTTAGTGCCGCTAAATACCCGCTTGATTTGGTCGCGCTGCGCGACTGCTGGAGGCAGGCGGTCGCGGTCGCGGTCGCGCTTTACAGTCGTCGTGTCAACGGAGCTCAACGGGGCCGTTTGGTTCGATGCGCGACACGGGCGTAACGAGATGAGAGGCCCTGAGGTGGTCCCGCACCTTGGGACTTTTTATTTCTTGGTCCACTCCCAGCCTGGACGAATATAAAAATATACGAGCATGGCTTGTAGTCTAAATTCATGCCAAAAAGTAATCGCTTGCGATGAATTTCTTGATCAAGCAGCTGGACAAGAACTTTCGAACGTATAGTTCTTTTATCTATTTTTTTTTTATTTCCACAGTTTGATGCTACGTCAAAATCATAAATCGAGTTTATTTATTTATTTGGTCAAAAAACAGTAAAAAACGGTATATGATGTATGGGGAAAGAGATTATCTGCGCACATTTTCTTGGGGCCCAGAATAATAATAATAAAAAAGAATTAAAAAACGAAATTAGCAACATTTGAAAAACTAGAACAAAAATGTAGAAAAAAAATTTAGAAAAATAAAAATTAGAAAATTTTTCGTTCCCGAGTTGTAGAAAATCAATTTGAACGGTAAATGAAATAAATTGTAAGTTTTTCGTTTCCAAAACTACCAATATTTTATTTTGCTCAAAAATGAATGAAAGTGATAATGCTTTTTGTTCCTTTTCTTTGCTCCGTAATCTCCCTACGAAAGTTATTTGTCGATTCCTTCTTAGATATGCCTCTCAAATATTACGCGTAAAATCTTACGAAAAAGGGCACTTTAAACTTCCCTTTCGTACTGTCGTTGCCAAAACTATTTCGTAACGAACATAAAATCCTGATAACCCTTCAGTATCTTATCGCGCACTTTTGTACACATCGCGTTGCACAGGTCGTCCGACGATACGCTGCTCTGGTACGAGTGTATTTACTACAGATGAAACAGGGTGCAGGACGAAACTAACTCTGCAGCTGCAACAGTCGTAAAATACCGATAAACCTCCCCGCCCACATACCTACTATCCTGCTTCCTGTTTCAGAAGCTGCCTTCAGGTTCTGTGCTCTCTACCTTTTCCCGGATATATTCCCTACACTGGAAGAGAGAACATCCAGATTAACCGCGCATATATGTTGGTTCAAACGAGATGGAAATAACGATTATTTTGCAATGAGTATATAATTGATGTAAAACTATTGGATTGAAATGCATAATTAATTAACGAAATAAAATAATATTCGTGCTTCTATTTCGAAAACTATCTCACAGCATTCACGGGCACCAACCGACATTTCTGTTCACAAGAAACTAAAATCTGACACGAAACTTGTTCATTTCCACGTTCAGTATCTTGCAGACAACTCTGTATTTGTTACTTTTACAATCATTGTTCCTGGTCTAATAACTTCGAAAATTTCACGAAAAAGATTCAATGCTTTTCGAAATTCAGAATTCTAACATACACCTTTCGAATCATATTGGATAGAAGAATAAATGAATTAGACCAGTTGTGGCACTTGTACACTGTTTACTGCTTCATTCTTTCAATATATCCCCAATACAAACTTGACTACTTTTTGAATTTCGCCGAAAAACTAAAGAACGCTACGAACAATCGTACGTCAGCTTTGTTTGAGACATCGTGAGGTCAGCGAAGCAAGGAGCACTTGCTTCCACAGCGCGAAGGGCGCTGCCCTCTGACGGCCACACAGCGAATTAACTCCACAACCTGAGTGACTATAGATGCAACCACATCATGATCATACAATTTACTCCTCGGAAGGTTTCGATCATACATTTTAGTCTTTCGCGCACATGACACTACCGTGCGCGGTACAGCTCACATTCAAATGGCCTTACGTTGGGGCACAACTAAAAATATAATGCATTATACGCCATGAGTGATTCTGAATTTGCACCATTATACGAACGTCGCAAAACAGACGAAATGACGACGTTTTTCACCACAAATCTGTTTTCACTTCCATCATTAATTCACTTCCACCGTTATTTCTCAAGTTATATCACACGATAAAATGTTATAGCTCACATCGTATCGAAATGGTAATTCCTTCAATCACGATCATGTAAACATAGGATCTACAATTACATAGATTTTTTTTTAAAAATGCAATATGCTTTAAAGGCTCATTCTTTTACCATGCATCATTAGCACACATGTCGTGGCAGTCCCAATGACAAGAACATGAAAGCATGTTTAGTTACCAAGCAGAATGCAGCACAATTTATAGGCACGATGCAGAACGCAGCACAACCGTAACACCGAAGGCAGCAAATAGCGGTGGCTCACTCCGAAGGGGGGGGGGGGTTAAGCTCGAGGGGCTTCAGTTCCCCCAGAAGCCAATGATACATGCTATTAAAAAAATACAGCTCTTACTATTTTCCATTCTAACAAAAGTCATTCAGTGCATCAATTGTTAACGTTGTAAATATTAACTTTATGTCAACAAATTAAAGTACATTTTATTTTCAACATAAAGAAGAAATTCTTTATAAGAAAATATCAAGTCGGCTCTACACTATAACTCTAGCCCTCCCCTCCCCTAGAGAAAAATCCTGGGTGTGCCACTACATATTTGCGTTTACATTATGTTAGTGTAACACATACTACGTAATATACAGTAATTATCAAAAAATGGTAAGTTTCTTCGCTATAAAATATTTTGAAAGGTTCAGAACAGGTTGGAGGTGACTTCGGCCTCGTATGACAGGAGGGCTCATAGAAAATGAATTTAAGACAGAAAATGAGTAGAAAGAACGTAAAAAACCTCACGCGTGTCCTACTTTCCTACAGAAACATTGCGTACCGCTTTCAGAGCCATCTGTAGACGCAAATTGCCAGTCTAAGGGTAGCTTTTGATCATCTGATTGATTGATTGGTGTTTCCGGGCGCATCAACTGCTAAGGTCATTAATCCCAAAGTGCGGTGCGCGTTTTCAATGTGGGAGGTGGCGTTGATCATCCCGTGCTGGATGGTGATATCCGTCGCCGTCCTACACGACCTTTCTGCGTGTGGGGGTTTCCCCTTCCAGGTATCATCAGGGGGCACTGTCCCAACTGGAACAAGCTCTAGGCTCGAGGAATGTGGGGTAGTGTAGTGAATGTATGTAATTGGGTAAAAATGGGAAAAGGACGAGGAAGGAAATATCGCGCGCAGTCCGTGGCTCGTTTGTTAGGGCACTGCTCCGGCATTTGCCTGGTGCTGATCAGAAAAAACACGGAAAACTACCTATCAGAGCAGTCGGCCCCTAGAATTCTCCTCCGGGTTGCGACTAAATTCGGGCTAGCTAATTAGTGCCGAAAATCTTGCCACCGCCAGGACTAGAACCCTTGGACCTCCCGGTCAGTCCACTGGGAGAACAATTGAAGCCCTGTGCCACCTAAGCTGGTTGATCATTAAGTAATTTTTGTAAAAATAGTACATTAATATTTCAAAATTATAAGCTTAAAATTGTATTTGAATTCGATTCCAGATATATTACATGGATTAGTTCGTGCTGAATTTAAAAATGTCCCGCATAACCTCCTTCAGGCTCGAACAGTCAGTCGCCTGTTGAAGGGGTCACGAGCTCAAAGCAGTAAGCAACATTTCTATAATCTTAAAACATGTTAAAACCACTAACTGAATAGAGCTATTGCAAGTTGATATAGTAAACGCTTTTTCAGCTGGTGGAAAAAGTAGGAACACTATTTTTATCACAGGAATCCATGTTTACTACTTACGATGAACTTCAGATTTGGCATTCATAATTAATATACAAAGGATATAGCATATTTTTATGTAACTGGTAGCAGAACTGAAACGTAATGCTTCAACGCGGGGCTGCGACATTTTTCAATGATGACTTAAAATTAACTATGGGTGAGTAAGTTTTATTAATTTCCAAACATCAGTTTTAAAGAAAAAAATACAATAGTCCGATCATTAAGGTCAGTAGAGTTCAAAGGAATAAATTACTCTCTTACAATTTGTATTTCTTAACAATATTTATTTCTATTCCAACATCGGCCACAACCTAAACGGTACATGTCAACGCGTCAATTGCAGAGAATGAGCGATTTTGCAGACTTCTATTTTCTGCTCGTTTCTGACTCCCTGCTCCGGAGTAGGAGTCAGCAAAAGAACTAAATCTTCACTCACTTCTTCGCTTCACCTGACCAGGTTTTTGTACTCGCTCCCAGACATATTTCCCTCGTTTACAGTATATTCTACCGTATTTTCACATGTTCCCTCACATATTCATGTGTTCCCTGGATGTTCACATGTTTCCCACAGGTATCATACATCACCACCTACATGTTCTCCCAAATGGTCACATGTTCCCGCACTTAATTTGGAAATTCAAAAATTTAAGTTTTTTTTTGTATTATGAAATACATTTACAAACGTTACGGCGGCTTGTAGAGCAGTGCCTCCCTTGCCGGACGAAACGGGAAGTTCTAAATAGCTAAAGTGCCCAGAATCACGGGAGGAAAAATTCGTAAAAAAATTAAATCGCATTTAAAAAAACTTTTAAAATAATTATTTTAAAAGTAGGAATACCTTCACTCTGGGACCGATTTTCCAGCATTTCTGGCAATCCATGCTACGGAGTGATGGAACCATAAAAAACGTTAACAAAGGGCTCATCTAGTCGATTACGTTACAGAAGAAAGATTACTTGTGTGTAGTCACACAAAAACTGGTTTGGAATGTTCTAGAACCCACCGTTTCCGACTTATCAATGACGCGTGTTACAGCGTGAAGTGTTTTGCGTGTCGCACCTGCGCCTGATAATACATAGATGCGAATTTCCGTTTTTCGTCTTAAAACTCTTTGGTATACTCCTGGGAAGTAATTCCCTGTCTAGCAGTATTACATTGATCAGGTTTTGTGTCCATGATTTCTTATAAAAGGAAATAGCATACTCCGCCATCTTTCCTTAGCATATTGCATATTGAGGGAATTGTAATTGACCAGTAAGTCCCGGCAACCTGTAAAATGCAATTTTTCGAGTTCTGCCTCTCTTATTTGTGCACGTCTCCTGAATTTCAGTGGGAAATATAATTATTCAAATTATCGTTTTTCATATTATCGCGGCAAAAATATTATTCATTCATGAAGAAAATGAGGGTTCAGGGCAGGAATTTATAGCTAATTTACCTTTGAAAATATATTTTATTATATAGGAGCGAATATTTTGTCAACAAAACTCGAAAAAAACCTCTCTTTTCTGTATTCAAAATTCGACTAGAATATGGTTTAGGATAGCGACTACAGAATTATGAAAACGTGCACAAAATTCACTTCTCCCCATAGCTCGTCATACGCAGTTTTTAACTGTTTTTTGACGTAAATAAATAAATAAATAAATAAGCCCCTGAAGCCACGATGGAATATCACACGGCATTTCGCGTTTTTCTCGGTTGTGCCGCTAGAAGTCGCATGATCGCAAGCACTGCTTGACACGGTCGCGATCATGCCGTACCCAGCGGCACGACTGAGAAAGACGCGAAATATCGTGACATATCCCATCGTGAAGACGGGCCTTGAGCGGAAAAGTTAAAAAATTCGCAGTATAGTTACGGCCTCATTCACAATGCAAACTCAAACGTAATGTATTGCCGTAAACTTAGCAGTAAAATGTTCACGTAAGAACGAGCATTCATAACGAAGAACATGTTTCGTCTGAACCTATCATAATTCCACGTATTGAAGCTTGATCGATTCGTTTCTAGCTTTTGTTCCGATTTTCCTATCAATTTAAGCCTTTCGTATATGCGCGTAGCTGTTTATTTGGGCTGCCATTTCCTTTATTCTACAAACAAGGAATCTCTTATGCCCAATTAAAGAGTAATTCGTCGAACGTAATTATTTTATTAGCCGTGTCAAATTGAAGTCACAAGGAAAATTGCCCAAATTCTTACTCTAAATTCACTACTCGCGCCAAAACCGTTCGCAAACTAGTTCACTACATAACAATCATGAAATGACATAACCAGACAACATATAATGATTTGTACATAACCTCAGTTAACTACCTGAACACAATCTGAAATTGACCTTTTTTCTTCTAGCCGCTAGAAGAAAAAAGGTCAATTTCAGAATCTAGCGGATTTTGTTGGGCACACGAATATAGTCTTATAGACTTCGCGGTTGTGCACTTGTTACTTTCCCGTCTACATACGTATGTATACGGAGTAATATACGTAGTTTAGGGAAAGTTATGTGATGCTGTGCGAAAAAACGGTGAATTTTCGGCATAGGTAGCTTCAAGGATATGAAATATTTTCTTTCAAGTTGTGCTCAAAGATCTTAATCATTAATTTCATTGTTAACTTTTAATTTTTAATTATGAATTAATATTAAAGTGGAGCAGTGGCAACCCCAAATCTGTTCATGACTTTTCAAGAGGAATAATGAATATCTTTAGTAATTCATTCCAATGATGAAATTTCTACACCTGCAACCACAACCATGATTCATTTGCAATCGTATTCACACATGGAATCATAGGAAAAAATGTATTTTTTTCTACTCATGTAATTTTTTAATATTGATCTAAATATAGCAAAAAATCCAGAACCACAGTCTTACTTATCACACATCCAAACATTAAGTGATTTTAATCTTTTGATGGTCTATTTGGCTAAGATCAATTAATTTTACTGTGTTATAAAAATTAAATGAATTTATACAAATATGTAACAACTGGAGATCTTACACCACAGTCAGTGGAGATTTAAATAGAATTACACAATTACTGCTGCTGTTAGATAATATTAATACACACAAATGTTTTCATGGTTCTCTTTCAAAAATCTTTGTTTTTTACTTAATTATATATTTCACAGTTGATTAAATATGAATTAAAATAATTATAATTTTTTAGAAATCATGCACACCCAAACACAATACAGTACTGTAAATGCGGAATTAATACAGTTTCATACACTAAAAATTGGATTTAAAAAATTAGCATCAATGAGTCATACACTGAAAATTAAAATTAAAAAGGAAAGTGCTTGAAAACTGCCAAATATGCTTATAATGCCAACTGTCAAATATTCTTAAAGCCAAATTTGGGAATGAAACCAGCCAAAATGTTAATTGAAACGATATACAATTTATCATCACCTGTTTACCAAGAAAAAGTGTTAAAATTTTGTAAAATACTGATATTATCACAGATTTGTGATTACATTAAATTAAAGTATTAGACGCTCATGACTTTTGTAGTTTATGCGATTTATAGTAAAAAATGTAAAGAAAATTCCTAGTTCATTTTGAAAAACTTTGAATGCTAAACATTGCCGCATCTATTTAACAATTAAATTAATTTTATTATGAGGTTAAAGAACAGGAGAGTAATCAAAACAAACGTTATCCCTTTAGGACTGTAATACATCAATTAATTCTGGATTCCTAATTCATTTTAGTTTCTTAGAAAATTTTCTAAATTAGCCTGGACTAAATGTTTGGAAACACTAAGTTGCATAATAATGAAGCAACTTTGTTCCAAAATGTCATTTGTGCTATTTCTGAAACACCAATCCAATATTCAATTTTTGCATTCATAACACATTACAAGTACTTCTCAGGATTACGGGTTTAAAAAAATTTAAAATCTTCAAAACTAATAATAAGTAACTTCAAATAACTTTTTAACAGTTTTCTTCCTACAATGCTGGTCAAGGCTAACCCATTACTAACACCATTATTATTATTATTATTATTATTATTACAATATACTCACATTATAATGTATTTGCTACAAATTTGAATTAAGACTGATGATCAAGTTGGATGAAATGTGTGTATGCATCAACTGTGCTCCAAACAAATGCAAATATATCCAAACAGTGTGCATGGAAAATTGGCCTCCGTGGGTAGCATTATGCATTGTGGATGTCATGCAGTTGGCTAATATGAAAAGAGGTGTTGTATGTTTGGTGCCCAAGATGCAGACGTTTGTAATCCTTAACAAATGTAGGAAATATTACAATTTTGTTCTATCATTATTCATAATTTTGATATTGATGTAAACCCAAAATAATGGAAATTAGTGTATGCCAAATAGTTTAAGAATTGAAGTGCTTCCTCAAATGCATCATTCATAATTTTCAAAGATGACTTTTTGGTTGAATTATTTTCTTGCTTTCTGAGAACATTTAATTTGAGATTAAGAAAGGAATCGATTCCTTTTTTTTTAACTTTCTTACCTTTCTTAAGATGAGTAAATTTAAACACAATTAACTTCTTGAAAAATATTTTTTAGAAATACATTTTCAAAGAGTACCTTCACATGTTTTTATTTTTAAACGTATTAAGTCATGTATTTACTTTGTCTAATACTTACACATACTAGTAGTAGTAGGATAGGATCAGAGGATACATTCTTTAATTTGTAAAGACAACACAATATCACAGCAACATATTCTTTCTACAATTCTGTACAATTTTTTATTAACTGAAAATAATTTGTAAACATACAAAATGATTGCACCTTCTGTTTAAATGTTGCACACCCTCACCAATACCTGACACATATTGTATATCAGAGATCAAACAGTAAGATAGAAACTGAGAAGTAACTTCTTATTCCAAATCGCATTAAATACTGACCAATGTGATTATTAAGGTCAGTACGATATTACAAAAATGTAACTTTCACTAAATGACATTATAAAATAAATCCACCATTTTTTTCTTTTCATTTTGTTTCGTTTTAAGGGAAGAGAATGTATCATAGCATGATAAGATAACAATTAACCTGTAAGTTATTCTGTTGGTGGTATTTGTTTAAAAATCAACAATACGTATTTGATATATTATTTTGTTGTTGCATGCTGATACATTTGTTGCAAGAAACATATGACAAATTTCCAGCAGCAAACAATTCTCAAACTTTCAATGGATTTTTTGAGAATTTTAGAAATAAAATTCCATACTCTTCTCTTACTCTTTGATCATCCTTTGTCATTAAAGCAATGTTAGTTTTGTGAAATGCTAAGAAGCAACTTGCTCTCATTATTTTAATATCTTCAAAATCACTACAGTGAAAAGCATTAACAACAGGTTATCATTATTAGTATATAAGAACAAATATATATGAATCTAAGAAATTATTATATTGTAAGAAAAAAATAGCTCATTCCTCACATTCACACAGCAGCTACTATTCCAATAACACAATTAGTCCAACACACCAAAAAACACACTACACACAATTCATGCAATTCAGAAATCATTAATAATGAAGTTAATAATTTTAGTTATATACTAATTTGTTCTGATTTAACATTAAAAAAAAATACAAGAATTAAAATGCCTCCTTTGCATAGAAGCTTCACATTTCTTTGTTTATATTTTCTTCCTTCATTAAATATTATAAAAAAGACAACAATACATTCTATCTCCTTCTTGACAGAATCAAGAATTATGTAAGCTCTTCATTAATTACAACAACTTCAATTATACTATTCTCCAAGCAAGGTGAAGGAAGTATGTAATTTCACATAAAGTGACTGACATTTGTCTTTTGATCTACCCTTATAAAATGGTATTATCAATGTAAATGTTAACTTAATTTTAATTTTTTACATTACAAAATGTTTTAAAGCTAAAATCAATCAAATTACTTCTGCCACAAAGACAAAGATGTTATAAAAGCTTATTTGCTTTTTTAGTGACTTTCTATACAAAAAAATCATGAAATTCAATTCAAAGGGGATGAATAATATGTAAATTAAATAGGAGGTGAAGATTATAAATACACAAGAAGTATGAGAAAAGTAAAAGAAAAACAAAACAAGAAAAAAAATAGGAAAATGCAAGGAACAATTAACAAGTTCAGATTCCACAAACAATCACATCAAACAATAAGAACATCACTCATGACACAAATTTCATATTATAATAATTTTCTGAATTTCATCGTGATATAATTTTGGAAAACTATGACAGTGCATTTCATTTTCAGCACAAAAATATTTCTTCAGTTAACGTCAATAAGAACTATATTAGGAAATAGTATTGAATTTGAGAAAGTGATTAAATTATTAAACAATAAATAAAATTTAAAAAAAGAAATTGACAATATTTATATTTCTCCTTTGCTGAGAGTACATTACTTTACGTACTAGTGTATAATAACAACTATTATAAATAATTCCAAATTTCCTTTGGATACACTACTATTTAAAAGTTAATTCTCATGGTAAAAGAAGTAAACAAACACATTTCCTTCAAAATTCAAGTGAAAATATATAATTTGAAAAGAAATATTAAGACAAATCAATTTACCTGAATTAGAACTAAGATGTTCCATCCTAACATAAATTAAATTAACCTGTTCAATTTGTAGGAACTATTCCCAATAACACTACAATATGCATGAATACCACCATGATAAACTGTAATGTTTTTCAACATTTAAACATTACTTTAGATATATAACAAAAGAGTGATTTTATGAAACAAAATGATTTTTAATGTACTGCTGAAATGTCTGTTCCAATATCTTCACTGCAAAAGTGAAGCAAATTTTCCATAATTACCTCGGAATAAGAAAAGGTGGTTCTACGTATAATTTTAACATATCTACCCTGATTTTTATTGTGCACATTAAATAATTTCTGGACACACTCATTCTTTCTTTCAAGGAAAATATACCAATTACAGCATGTAGCTGGTAGCATTCAAGCAGTTTAGTTTCTCCAGGTGACTAACTGATGACACTCCAGTTCTCAAAGCAAATTTCTTGCATTTCAGGTGTTCAGGTCTCTTAGTTGCAGATCCAGAATTGCAATACTAAAGTTTATTAGTAAAATTAATCTCAAAGGCTAGAGGTACCAAAATGAAAATAACATTTTGAACAATTATTACCCCTATACATTATTAAACTGTTGACAAGTTTACCTTATTGTTCGGAAATTAATATATACTATTGTCAGAAAACAAATAAGGATTATAGGCAAGACTTTCGGAAGTTAATAAAATCCATCATATAATCAAAACAATCACAAAGACAGAAAAAATGCAAGATGTTTGGAAATTTCAAATTCATGCTTTTCTCATTTAACTCATTCTCATGCTGAAGTCATAAAATAAAAAGAGAAAATGTAAAGCATTTGCTTCTCACAGAAGATAACATACAATTTATTAAGATGAAAATGCTCTTTGATAGAAGATATCTTAAAAGGAACAAAACAAAAGAAGAAGTAAATCTAAACATGTGTAACAAAACAAATTCATAACAAATATGGAACATACGTATGGTTTACTTTGGTGTTTCATGCTTTCCACATGCAAAAATCCATTCTCCAAGTATGGTAATAAGTAGTTTGATTTAGTGTTAGAAAATGTGTCAAGTACAAAACTAATAGTCAATGCCCATTCAAATAATAAGTAATTACTGATAAACAGAAAAAGATTTGCAAAACAAAAGACCTTTCCAAAAAACATATAAAGGTGCAACATTCAACACAAAGGGTGCACAATTCATTTCAAGTATATCATGTGCAATGAACACTGAAGCAATGAACGATTAATGTAGAAGGTAATTTTACAAAGTACTGTGATAATGCAATGTAATTACCGGCTATTGATTTTAAGCAACAAGACTTTGTAGAACACAGCTTCAGCAAAAAGCATGAGAAAAAAAAGTAAGAATAAAATTTTTTAAAAGCTCCGAACTTATTTGTATGCAAAAGACTCTACGTAATTGTCTCTCAACAAAAAGACATTACTACCTGTATTAAGTCGCCACAAGCCAAGATATAAAAATTTCTTCTGGAATTTTAGTTTTCAAAGCAAATTGGTCGCTGTTCTATATGACACTTTCAAACAAATGGTTTACTGGCCTAACAGGGTCTATTTTTATGATTATTTCTTGTATTAATATTGTATTTTGTACAGATTATCAGTAAAATTTTAATTTTATATTAACAAAACTGCTAGCCAAGGGAAAATTTACTTATTCTCTTTAGGAATATGTCTGAATTAATTTTAACATTTGGGCAATTCTTTTTTTATTTTAATATACATTCTAATTATGGCACACACTGAAAAGTTGTATAGATTAGACCTTATCCAACAAACAAATTATTATATTGTAGGTTTTCAATAGTTGAGAACCAATTATTTATATCTCTGTGAATACACTAACACAGATAGTAAAGAAAACATTATGCCCTATTTAGCAAAGCTAAAAGTGAACTCTTAAAATGTATTAATACAAAAAATCTAGGCAGCTCTAACTAAATAAATAATCACAAATGTAAAAATAATATGGGGATATAAATCTACTGTCTTCTTAAATAAAATCACCAATTTAAAACACTCTCTTCTACATTCAAATAAGGCAATTCATTCCTAAAATTACTAGCTCCAAAAATAGAACTATTCAGTACTGTTAATAATCTACTATGAATCACACATTTAAAGAAATTAAATAACTAGAATGGAGAAAATTTTTGTTGTGTCCGGCATCGTGCATAGTATGCATATTTACAACCAGAGGTGGATCTAGATTTTTGACTTGGTTGGGAGACAGGCAGATATCATACAAATTTAAATTTAAAAAATTCAAATTGGATATTTAGAGATTCTAGAAACTGATTGAAAGAGAGGTGAATTTCAAAATGCAGTTAAATGTTGGGAAAAAGGAGAAGGGATGGAATAACATTTGAAAAATCAAAACCATTTGTGATGTTGAGCGTGTCACAAACACACCAAATTTAAAAATGCAACAAAAAAAGTTTGTTGAAATACAGAGATTGCAGCACAAAAGCCAAAAATAAACAGGGGTAGCAATTTCAATCTGAATCTTCAGCCTTGAATAATTTTAATTGCTCATTTCATTGAAGCTGATAAATAGCTTGACTACTAGTAAACTCCTACTTACTAACATTGCAATGGAACTGTGAATTGTAGATAGGACATTGGACAGTTGAAACATTTCACTTTTAGCTATTTATAATTTTTTGCATTTTATGGTGAAAATTATTTTATGAAAAATTTACAATTTCTATTTATTTTTCAATGTTGCAGACAGGTTTGTAAATTTCTTTCTTATAGTTGTTTTTTATATATGACATTAAATTCTTGTTCCAATTAGAATAAATTAACTAATTACGAGAGTCCCCACCTTCACTCTGAATCCACCCCTGTGTATATATCACAGAAAAGATACATTATACACATAACAAATACAGCACTTCCACCATACAAACAAAATTCAAATCTTAATGTTCAAAGCCCAAATTTAAATGTGAAATGATTGAATTGTGTATTTACAGTACTCACCTCTATCAAAAATTTGGCGAGTCTCTTGTCGACGTTTCTTCACAGTAACTTTACGAAATACGGTCTCCATGTATGGATCTACATCGAAGTCTTCACCTGAACTCGCTCTTACTGATGGTGGCGATCTCCGGACAGGTGCTTCCCCTGGTGCTATGCCAAACCGACGACTTGTTGTAGGAGGAGTGGCAACAATCTCTCCTCCACTATCACTTGTACCGCTATATTCCAGATTTGATGGTACATAATCTCGTCGAGAGATGTGAGCAGATGGTGAATGGCACCGATTGAATAGGTTTGATGCAATTATTTCATGAGCCAGTAACTGCTGGGAGGAATGCATTATTGATTCAGCATCCATCACTGAAAAAGGTCTTGATCTTGGATCTATTGCTTCGGAATTTGAAATTGGGTATCTTATGTGATATGGCATTATATCACGTGGGGGAAGGGACATTGATTGTAATCTTTCCATTCGGAGAGGAATGGAATGTTCTTCCATTCCTTGGCAGTTTGAGACATGTGATCTGCTTGGATCATGTCCCAAAAAGCAAGGGTCGTATATTGCAGACTCTTCGCCCAACCCATGTTGCAAATTCTGTGCTACATTATTACAATTTCCATTGCTATGATTTTGTGTTTTTTTTATGTCTTGTCATTGATTCTGATTACTAAAATCTGATTTTCATTTGCATGTTTCCATCACGGTGAGAAGTATCGAATTTTTGAGATGCTTAAACCACTCTTCTTTAGGTTGTAAATTGTGTGCCTTTGAGCTGGTAAGCAGTTAGAGATCCATGGCGTTGTCAGTGGTGAACCTGCAAATATAAATTAAATTTCTTAACACAAATTTATGAAAAAGCATCTGATATTTAACTCTCTATACGTTTTATGGAACAAATAAACTAAGCATTCATCCTTCAGTTATTTTCTTTAGTGTAAAATAAATGCATTATACACGCAACATTCACACATTTGCCATTTTGGGCAGCAAGTAAATACACAGAGAAGAACCTAGATTCGATACTCAAAGAAATCATTTGTGTAAAATTACGTTAATGTAGTTTAGTAAATAAGAGTTAATTTGTCTAAAATTAATTTCATTAACTCTTTTCATTATTTTTTTAAATTTAAAACCTTGAATAAATGAAACCTTGAAGCAATGAATAAATTCAGGTGTTCAGGTGTAACTATTGGTATCTACCTTGGGGTGATATTGCGATTATTGGTTATTTACGAAAGAGCAGGAGAAGTGCAAGTGCCTTCCAGATGATGCCTCTAATATGAATTACAATTCATTCATACCTTATTATATATGAAACACATTATAATTAAACAGCCACATTATACTGCTTTAACCTATGACTCTTGATATGACGTACCATTACTTACATCCAAATGAGTCAATTTTATATTCGAGAAATAAAATGCACATTGAACACAGAGTAATGAAAATCTGAATAATATAAGTATTGTAATGGAATTATAATGCTATTGTTTCATTATAAATTGCTATTAATTTACACACATTTCAGAAATTCTAAATAAAAATATTTTTAACGAAACCTACATATATCTTAATGGATTATGATCCAATTAAATAATTATTACAATAATGCTAAAATACTAAAAGAATATTAACTTTGGACACTAGCTTTCAATACAGGAACTAGTTATGGGCATCTATTTTCAATTTTGACTATAAAGCATATGCATTATTCAGTAACTAAAATTCTCTTCTTCATTTACATTTTTACACATCTCCTTCTAAATGCTATTCGACATTTACAGTGAAGTAAACTGTGATTCACAGTAATAACAAAAGGTAAATCAATACAATTTTGTTTTTGCTGTAAACGTAATAAACAAGTTCGTTTCCGGATAACTGCAGGTGACACCAACCACATCACACGCCGTGGTGACTTCGAGGGTAGAACGAGACATTAACTCTTTGGAAGCTCTTCTTTTTCAGCCGAAACTTGATTTCCGTAAATAGATAGAATTCACAGACCTCGACTGAAACAAACTTTTGTCTCCTCAGCAGAGAGGTAGATTATGGTGAAGGGAAATCGCTGACAGTCGGATACGGAAAAAAAAGAAAGAAAGAAAAAGGAAATGACAGCCACAAGCACCTGTATGCAGTCTCCCTAAACGAATGCATTTCTGCCAACCGACCTACAGTGAATTCTTCCGTGAAAACGGAACACGACTGAATATAAATTTAATATTTCAGAAAGTACCATAAAACAGAATTATTCAAAGTGTAAATGAAAGGTTAAATCAGATCAATGAACGAGTACTTTCGTAGTTATTCAATAAGGAACACAAGGAATCAAATATACGCGACGACAAAGATTTGAACACAGGAAGATGACAGCAACTTACATGCTTAATATAATACTCGCCTTATAGCACATTTCAGTCCACATAATTTCCTTCACGCCAACTTGCACTGCTTGCAGGCAACGACTGCCTTCGACAGTCCGACAAGTGAGTCGACTGCCAGGTATGCGCATGCGCGCATAACCTTCAAACTCCCTAACAGAAAGATATTGTACTGGAGCTCAGCTGGTGCCAGCGGCCTACGTGGAAGTTCACCCACCGGCGTATTGCAAAGATTCTCATTGGTCAAGGAATTGTAAGTTGCAGTCTCCTGCAGGTGAATCCTTTGTACTCACAATGACTATCGAGACAAAGGAGCAATAAGTGAAATGCCACTTATTTCCAGAGTTTAAAACTCCGTACAGCCAAGGAGTCCGATTACGTCAGGACTCGCAGACTTTCACTACCCTGTTTATTATTAGCCGGTTCTATACGAGGCATCGCTTTTCCTTTACTTACGAAACTACGGCTTTCAGTGAGAGTTTTGAAGATCGGCATGTGAATTAAGTACGTGAAGATATTGCCCACCTGAAATCGTGCAATGCTGGCTGAGAGGTCATTGGCGGCACCAGAGTACACACGACCCGCAAGTACTTGCCAACTTCAGTCACGTTGAAAACAGGTGACGTTACATCCTGGTCATCAGCCCCTCTTCTTACCTCGCACATGTGGTGCTCGTCAAACTTTTCCAATATGCTGCAAGTCGTCAGTTTCACCCGCCAGAACCTGTTTCGTTTTTGACACTGGATGAATAGGAAATAAATATTCAATTGCGAAAGGAAATATTTTTTCTTTTTTTTTACTTATGTAAAAATACATTTAAGAGTAGGCACTGTTCTGAAAGCATTACTTGAAAAATGTTTTTACTTTGCTGACAGTATTGCAAAATGACAGTACAACCGTAATAGGAAATGAACGAAGTGACGAAAAACGACCAGGTGAAAGCCATGACGTCGAGAAAAGGTTCAACGTGCCGTCAAGAGATGGCGCTGCCGCATGTTCTGGCGAGTAAATCCTTGCGAGTGGAATGCCCGATCTCTCACCCAGCATGGCCATCCAAAGCAATGACATCATAAATGGACGTCAGCGCCGCGGCTCATAACTCAGCAAAGTGACACTTGAGTTCTCTATCGAATTGGAACATCTTCAACAACATCCTCGTAAATCAACTGAATGTGATTTGTTGCAACTTGCTCGCGAACGGAGCTTTTTTAATTCAACAAATTAAAGAACAATTAATATTTTAATATTCTTTACATTGAACGATGTCAATGTAGAATAAAAAAGAAGATTCTGTTCAAAATGTATACTATTTGAAAAATAATTCAATGAACTTTTCTATTTGCTTTTCCTTTTTCCCTTTGTAGTAATAAACTTCACAACATTATGGTCGTTTGCAAAATAGACATTTGTCATCCCTCTCTCAAAGTGCACGTTATTTGATATAAATTGTTATTGTTGTCGGGAAAATGATAGAAAACTCAAAATTGAATCTGAATACAGTAATTCATGAGAAAATTTTAATGAAAAAAACACCAGAGTTTTATTCTGAGGATCAAATCGTATTATTATTTTCCGGAAACAATCTATATATAATATAATTTCCATTTCATGTTCCAAACAAGTTTGCGGAAATGTAGAATATTAGAATGCCTACCAAAAGACAATTTCCATTGAGAACAATATTATTAATTCCTTGGGATGCCACCTACGTAATATGAAAAGGATATAGAATTACAAAAACTACAAAGCGATCCCGAAATATTTAGAGATTAAGACAAGTATATACTCATGTATACCTGCATTTATTTTTAACACTAATGCTGTCCCATTTTTGTGGAAGAGAATTCATTTATTGTGAAAATCAAACAAAAAATACAAGGGTAAGTACTCTACGAGATATCCTAGGTCATTTTCTTTTGGTCTCGGCTACCTATTTGGACAGGCCATATACTCTTGCCAGCTGCCATCTATCGCCGCCCAAAGTACATTTTTTTGACATTTTCTTAATTTTCCTGTTTCATAATAGCAGAATGGAAATATTTTTTTAAGAATATTAAAGAACCGTAAAACCTCGTCGTAAATGGCAATTTTCTTTGAAACATTTGGATTCGTTTTTAAGAAAATGGCGTTTAAACGCTACTGTAAATTCGAAATTTGAAGATTGTTTTCACAGAAAATGTTTGAGTTTTCGAAAACATTTATTCGAAGTCATTTGAAGCACTTTAACTCACAAATAAAATAGTCTTTACAAATTGAGGGAAATGGGCACATTAACGGTGTGAGAGATCTTTAAAAAAATACATTTGTGTAATTTTTGAAAAAACAAAACAAAAACTCCAAAATAAACTTAACGTCATATTAAAGAGTGAAGTTCGAAAAGTTTGAAGAAATAATTTAGAGCCACTTCGGAGAAAATGGCGTTTGAGCATTTCTGAAAATGCAGAATTTTGAACTAGTTTTCACAAAAAACGGGTGAGTTTTCGAGAAACTGTACTTGACGTTACTTTAAGCACATGTGCTCATAAATATAAAAATGACAACAAATCGTCGCTTTTTTGTTTTCTAAAAAATTACACAAATTTAATTTTTTTGGAAGATCTCTCACACCGTTAAAATGAACATATTTAGCAATTGGTAAACACCATTGTATTTATGAGTTTATGTGCTTCAAATGAATCCTGATGAAGTTTTTCGAAAACTCAAAAATTTTCTGTGGAAAAGAGCTTCAAATTTCGAATTCAACAGTAGTGCTTAAACGCAATTTTCTTAAAAACGGCTCCAAATTTTTCGAAGAAAATTGCCATTTAGGGCGAGGTTTTACTATTCATTACTATTTTTGAAATACGAGGGTTGGGGCAGAAGACATGGCAACTACTTTTTTGTGAGAATATGAGTAGGGGTGGAAAATTGCAAATATACACATGAAAGGACAAGGTATAAACTAAGTACTTGGACATTTATCAACACACAAAAATTGAATTTATCATATTTATTAAGGTAATTAAAATGACCTTACTCGTTTCATGTTCTAAGGCATTTTAGAGAATACAACTTTACAAATTCGAAAAGCATTACATACCCGTTCTAAAGGCCTCATTAGGTAGGTGCTCGCTTACCGCAAATCACATTGATCCGCACACTCACAAGTCTTCTCGTGCGTTGCTGATCACTGGTTCCTGCGCATCTTTGCAGAAACTCTCCTGCGCATGTCGCGGCTATCTGGTATAGAAGGGCATTGCTCCATGAGCTTCCAGCAATTCCCTGTGACGTTCTCAGGCATTCCTTTCATGGTGAACGGCTCTCTTGGAGTAAGAGCGCTGCTGGAAACATGTTACATTCACCTCGCACGGCGGTAGACGGACAACTGATTTCACGTTGCTCTCTGTGCTAATAGAGGCACTTGCAGAGCTATCTGTTGATGTAAACACACCCTACTGCAGCATTTCTTTCAAGATATAAATGAAAATTTGCGATCCGATAACATTTCTTTTAGTAAAAAATAGTTGCCATGACTTCTAAACTAAGTGCTTGGACATTTATCCACAGCCCTCGTAATATTTCCGTTCTACTATTAGAAAACCGAAGAATTAGAAAATGTCAAAATATGTACTTTATGTATTTTCACACGAAAGATATGCACATTCATTCTTCGTATTTCCTTAAATGTTTACTTTCAATGATAGTGTTTTTTCTGAAATTATGTTGTATAATACTTACATTGATATAGTATGTATTCTTTACAGTATATATTTTCTTAAAAATTCATGTGAGTTATTTGTAATTAGTGTTAATAATTCTCATATAATGCATTCTCTAACACTAAGTAGAAATGTACGTTTATGTTTCCTTGCTTTAATGATCAATGCTTGTATAACTACAGTTTCTGTTTACATGTCAAATTCCATTAAAAGCTTGTAAAAATTAATACAAGTCTTTTTATGATATAACAACCCGTGTGTTGTTTTGACCCAAACTTGCCGCATTCGCACGAAGTTTTCTCACCCTGCTTCCCGCCTGTCACACGAGTGACTTCTCTAACACGCAACTGCGGTGGATACTCGGATTGACATGAAATTTCACCAGCTGACAGAACACCATGCAAAACCTACATATGCAAATTTTGAAGTGCTATGGAATATTATAAATAGCGTTTTATAGGCATTTTGTATCAGGACCTTTCGTGACCCTCGCGCTTCCCGCAGCGGGCGAGCCGTTGCTTCGGCAGCGCTAGGAACGTTACGCGGCGTCTATCAGTCGGTGTCAGATTTCCAAGCGCGTTCGTTCCATCTGAACCTGCAAAGTAAACACCCGTTTTTGTCACCTCCGCCCTGCACTCCAAGTAACTGAGACCTTGTCGACACTCCGATAGTGCAGGCGCGGTGTGTGAGTAACGGCCGCAGAACCAGCGGCGAGCAGCGATTTCCGCCCTTCCACGGTCGGTAAGGTCAAGAAAGGTCCCAATACTACCCAACACTAATTATCGCAAAAACACTACTTGCAATGCTTCATAGCACGTAAAAATTTGTATTTAGGGGTTTTGAAAGGTGCTGAACAAGCTGGTAAAATCTCAAGTCAATCCGAGTATCCAGCATGGTGAGTGTTGCGTGTAAGTTGATATCGCCGCGATCCTCAAACCTTTCCGAAGGCCATTCGCGTGCTCTTTCGTCCGACGGACCTGCTCTAGAGGGAAAAAACAATGTGATATTCGGCGCTTTTGTAACTATCCGCGCCAATGAGTTCGGCACTCTGGGGAGAAAAAATTACACAATGTAATAGAAGGTACAATAAAGTCTCATTTTGTAGAATACGTCCTAAGAAATGTGAAATGTGAGAGCGAAAATAAAATTTGAAGGGTCTACGGCACATCGTTTTCGAGTTATACGCCATTGTAACCTGTGTTGCCACAAAACGTGAGTTTTCATTTGCAAGCGCGCCTCATGGTTTCTTTGTATAATAATTTAGAAACATTTACATACTTAATCTTAAATGTTCGGCTCATCTCACAGAACTATTGTTCAATTCAGCAATCGCAAATTTAAGATGTTCTATGTTGACTGTGTCTTATAGTTCCTTCAAAACAGTAATCATTCCTTATCAAATTATTCACAAGAGGAGTCATTTCCAGAAAAACAAACAAACAACGCTTTCTCTTCAATCAGATGAATAAATGTTTCTGACGCCATTTTGTTATGAAATGCTTCGTTAGCGCGCAGCAGTTTCTTGATGGTTTCTAACTACTAAAACGTCCCGAAGGTTATGCTTAAAATGAGTCGAGACGCTGATGATATAGGTCAGTGGTGTCAAGGTCTTTTACTGGTGGCTGTGGCACGCGTCGTCGCACCGTAGCATGCCACGAGCTTTCTCTGCGCAACTAGTGTCGGGAAAGGGAACTATTAGTTGTTGTAACCCCGCCGTTTTACAATAGGAATGGCGTTGTCTCTGGAGGCGGGGTAATGAAGTGCGTGGAGGGGCGATTTCATCATGGCACTCGTGCCATGGACTCCCGCTCGTGGCATCGACCTTGACAACACTGATATACTCGTAGGTACTGCCGAAGAAAAACTACTTTTTTCGAATACAAACATCGGTTTAGGATGCTCAGGGTAACAATTGATGTTTCTGTAGTGCCTCTGACCGGAAGGTCGTGAGGTCGAGTCTCGATGTTGGAAGGATTTTCAACCCTAGCTAGGTTGAGTTCAGCCGCTGTCTGGAGGAGAATTCTAACGGCCGGCTGCTCTGAGCAGTCGTTTTCATGGTTTCTCCGATCAACATCAGGGCGAATGTCGGAGCATAACCCTACCAACGGGTCACGGACCACACGCGATCACATTTCCTCTATCTTGCCATCTCCTACACACACACACACACACACACACACACACACACACACACACTTACATGCTCTACACTGCCGCTCATATCGGGAGATCAGTCGGAAGCTTACACGCAACACTCACCGTGCTGGATACTCGGATTGGCTTGAGATTTTACCAGCTTGTTCAGCACCTTTCAAAACCCCTACATACAAATTTTTACGTGCTATGAAGCATTGCAAGTAGTGTTTTTGCGATAATTAGTATTGCCGACCTTTCTTGACCTTTCCGGCCGTTGAAGGGCGGAAATCGCTGCTCGCCGCTGGTTCTGCGGACGTTACTCATACAATCGCGCCTGCACTATCGGCCTATCGGCAAGGTCGCAGTTACTTGGACGGCATGCGGGGTGACAAAAACGGGTGTTTACTTTGCAGGTTCAGATGGAACGAACGCGCTTGGAAATTGACACCGGCTGATAGACGTCGCGTAACGTTCCTAGCGCTGCCGAAGCAACGGCTCGCCCGCTGCGGGAAGCGCTAAGGTCACGAAAGGTCCTGATACAAAATGCCTATAAACACTATTTACAATATTCCATAGCACTTCAAAATTTGCGTATGTAGGTTTTGCATGGTGTTCTATCAGCTGGTGAAATTTCATGTCAATCCCAGTATCCAGCACGGTGAGTGTTGCGTGTTAGAGCCCATGGCGGCCGGTCGGTGCTCCGCTGGGGGAGATACTGGTTGGGGAAATGCCCGCTAGGCGAAGAGTAGGCCTCCAGGATCTCGCCGCCCAGCGGGGGGAGATCACCGTAACTTCCTGTGTAACATGCACTACACTCACGGGACTAATGCACTAGCACTTGACGCGCCCGGAAACGAATCAATCCCGTCGGATACAATCAAAGAAAAAACTAAAATTTGTGGATGGACAAAATTGGGATGGGTATTACGACAGTCTTGTAACGAGCGCGGGTCTGCGTATGCACCCAACCTAAAGATTTCAAAATTTAAGTCTAGTCAGTCCTATAGAGAATTACAGTACACTCGCGGTACGCAACTGACGCTAATGACCTATAATAGCTCTTTGAGACTCGGCAAACGCAAGAAGTTAGGTGACATGAAGACTGAGATAAAAAAGAAAAATTGAAAAAAAAAATCAACGGGAATGTAAACTCCTGAGGCAAGGCGATAAGAGAATAATTTATTGCTAAAACTATGGGAACACGCTGGTGTGCTTTTTCGTATGGAATGACTCATTCATAATATAAAGAATTAACATATGATGTACATGTTGTAGTAACTGTAGAAACAATAACAGTGGACGAAAGTTTGTTCGTGTAGGTAGTAACGTCGTGTTCTTGCCACGAGGAGGACGGGTAAATCGTTGCCGACCTGGGGAGTCTCTATACTGCGAGTTTTCTAACTTTGCCTCTCAAGGTCCGTCTTCATGATAGAATATGTCACGGTATTTCACAACGTTCTCAGGCGTGTCGCCAGATATCGCACGATCTTGACTGTATCAAGCAGTGCTTGCGATCATGCAACCCCTAGCGGCGCGACGGAGAAAGATGCGAAATGCCATGTGATATTCCATCGTGGCCATAAGGGCTTGAGGGGCAGAGTTAGAAAAATCGCACTCAAGTAGAACACGACCTGGGTAGTATATCGAAGGGACGCGTCCCAACAGGTAGAAGCGAGTTTCTGCTTCGGGCAAGCTTCGCTTGTGTGTGCGTGGTGGAGCTTTCCTAATCATTTTTCATCTTCCTTCCATTTTCTCATTTTATCGTCATGCGTGTCCCTCATCGCCGCTTGGTGACTCTGGGACTAGGGGCATTGGGCTCAGTAACATTTCACCAATGTTGTGGATTCGAATCCCGTTTAAGGCATGTCTACTTCAGTTTTATGTTTGAGCTCGGTGGGCACTTCCCGAACATTGTTCTATAATAGTACTGTCCCTTGCTTTGTTAACAGTCTTTTTACTTTTTGAAAATATCTGGAAATATTATTGTGTATTAATAAGCATTGAAAACTGAGTTAATGGGTGTATAAAAACAGTCGCATTAGTTTTTAATAAAAGATACGGAAATTCATCTCAATCAACACGATACTTATTTTTAGTTTTCTGGATATTTTGAGAATTTCACTGGAAGAGGTTTGAGTCGTAAAATTTTTGGGGATAGTATGACGTTGAATTTTATGTAATACTTTATGAGATCAACCTCGATTCTTGGAAAGCGTTGGTTAGAGAGATTTGTGAATTTTAGTGGATGGCTCTTCTTGTTATTATCCTTTAAAAAACATCTTCAATGTTTTGAGATGTATTTTTTACGTTATTCCACATTATTTTAGTTTTTTATTAGTGATCAAAAAATATAACTATATTTTCCCATTATTTTTCCCTGATCTTTAACTTTCCTCTAAATGCTTATGCATTTTCGGAAGCAGACATGAAGTTCGAGTTATACGTTGCATGATGTTTAGAAGTAAAGTAAAGAATATGCCTGTTTTTGAGGTACTATTCTTTGTTTTATCCAACTATTGCTTTTCCCTGAAATATTGAATGCTCTTTTTAAGAGGAAAGCACGCTTTTAAGTGAAATGAAAGCTTTAAAAACAGTTATTTACGAAACGATTGGTAACAGTTATATTTTATTTTGCGAGCAGGAAAGTTTGCGTCACGAGTTGGATAGACCGACTGGCTTAATCCTACGGGCGAAATAAAATCACTTTTACCACGTGTGTCATACACAATTTTTTAGACAGCTTTACTGGCTTTCATTTTATTTTCATTCAAGAACTACACAAATCACATAATGATACATTATGGTCAGTATCATTAGTAACGATGCGGTCAAAAGTAAGTATTTTGTTTTCTTTGTTGCATTGTTGAACAGGTGAGCATTGACTCAATTTCAGCATTAGTGCTAAAAATTGAAATTTATGCACACAATACATGCCCCGAGAGAGCCACTTTTACTAGTGGCTGACTATCTAAAAATAAATTATATTTATCATTGGTATCAACAAGATTATAAACCATGTCAGTTCCTATAGCAAGTTTTCTGTAAATAATTTTATCTTCAGTAAATTTTCTTGACAAAAAATGTCAGGGTTCAAATTTCTCTTAATTGTAAGATTGGTAAATATATTTCATTTCATTGAAAACTTATAATTTATTTGGCATTCTTATCATTCCTTCACCTTATTCGTTAGATTACTTTCATTAACCACGTTGTTGAACTTAACCTATAATTAAAAGTTACAACACGAACCTAACTTGTATTTCTTCTTTCAATTGTTTGAATTCCAATGGAAATTTTGGGAATGTCATTTTAATGACAAATGATATAATTATTTTTCTAGTAAATTATTTCAGCAATAACAGAAAGAATGCTAAAAAATCGTTGGCTGTATCAAGTTATTTAATATCGCCCATTTGAATGTACTATCCACCCTGTAGATCTTATTAGTGATGCATAAGAGTAAACATTTATGATCTTTAAATTAGCTCCAAAAGGGGAAGTTTTCTCTATTCCACACTTTGTTATATTCGAATATTTCTCTCCAGCTTTACGGTCTCGGAGAAGTAGTGACAACGTCCCCCCCCCCAAATTACAAAGCCTAATAACTGATAAATTTCGGGGGCGTTGGCAGTGGTCTACATGTGCTGACGTCAGTGATCGAGTTGTGAGGCCTGAAGTATTAGTAGGTATTGATCGAAGACTTTATCTATAGAATGCAACATACACGTGTAAGTTGTTTACGTGTTATCATTAATGAGAAAAATCAAGATGCATAACTAAAATACAAATCTCTTTAACAAAATTTCACTTTATTGATTTGTTCTCACAAACGAGGAGTCCTTTATTTAATGGAGTCCTTTAATTAAGTTTGTGTCGATTTCCATTCTCGCCCAGGTGATCATTCTTCATCACAGAACACTACTTGATGTACATAAAACATCGAGTATTTTTCAGAAAAAAACATGAGGTTGTTTATTTTTCTAGAAATATACAATTTTTAAAACTTCGAAATAAAGGAAACATGAGTTTAATAACATGAAAATACTAGAAACATCAACAATAACAGAAAAAACTAAAAAGTAAAAATAATAATAATGAAATTCTAATAATAGGGGGCATGAATAAATTACCTGAAACAACAGTCATACAAATTTTGTGGAGGCTTTTATTTTTATAATCATTAACACAAGCATTTCATTACATCTATTGTTATGGCCAATATCATGTATTTGATATTCTGATTTTCTCACTAGTATTACTACTACGGAGTTAAGCCTAAGCATTCTAACCAGGTGATCTGCTGATAGCATTAAATGAAGACACAATTTTTATTAAGTCGGTCACTGGAGAAATATAGAGGTATTCAATCATATCTTGAAGTAATATTTTCAAACATAAAGGGCTTGGTATGCAATTTTGTACTCTAATTTTGATGTTTGAACAAAAACTTTGAATGAATAATAAAACCATATTGAAAGCTACCACCATACCATGATCCATTCATACACATTTATTTAGCTCTATAATTCCATATATACTTAAAAAACAATATGGAAGAGTTGAAGAATTGCAAACGAAATCATTCATCTTGACTTCCATGAAGACAAGCCGCAATACAATTCCATTCTCAAACAATCAGTTTGCTCTATAGGCTTAGGAACATTTATCACAATGGCATACAAGAGAGAACGTACAATAACTCTTAAAATAATTCTTCCATTCTTGGCTTATTAATAATCTTATAATATTGTTATTAAATCTGCAGCTGTGACACATTAAAGCAGAAAGAAATTACTCTATAAATCACTTTGAAACATACGTGTAGCTAAGTGTTGACCAACGTTTTGACTGTCCTGTCTAGGACTTCGTTGACTAGTCAGCCCGGACTGCCGAGAGCCAACATGTGAATGCGATCGCAAAGGTCTGCGACCAGCAACGACTAGAGGTCGCGGACAGAGGGAAGGTGAGGCTCTGAACGGCCCGCGCTCTTCGTCTCCAGTATGTACCCTTCTCCAGGCGCGCGACCATCCTACGTAAGGATTACATGCCACTCCCGAGCGTATGTAGACGGGATGTCACATCGGAATGCAGGTACTGTCTTATGTGAACAGCATCTAAAATCTTAACATTTGAACAAGTTCTGAGTCAATATCTAAAAATTATTGACTAACAAAGATAAGTGACGAAACTAATATAGGAATCACTTAGGAAAATACGAATCGAACAAAAGATTGTCGGAGGTTCAATCATCGCGCACTATCAACACCCAAACACACTGTGAGACCCTACACAGCAAAGAATCTCTTGACAGGGAATCTCGCAGAGTTCTGCGGCTCCAGCTGAGAGATGTCGCAGTGGATCAGACGGTCAGCGGGCCCTGTATTAGTCTGCGTCTCCAACACATACTTTCCCAGGCGCAAGTCCATTCTACTTGTGGATTCCTTGCGCCCCTCCATCAATTCTTTGTTAGCGCCGTCTTCCACACGTATCAGGGCAGAGTCGCTGCTTGGGCACGCTAAACTCTTTGATTACAGGTGGCGTTATTCAGTTTATTTAATTATCATAACAAAACGTTCAGTAATTTACTAGTTCTGGACCTAGCCCTGATGTCTACTGAAGGAAAACTAAACCGATGCAGGACTCAGTATACTTGGGTTTTTATTTGTTGGCGCGTGGGGGCTTGTCTTCCATGATGGAATATCTCACGGTAATTCGTGTCCTCGGTCGTGCCGCTAGGAGTCGCATGATCGCGAACATCGAGCAGTGCTGGCGATCATGCGACTCCTAGCCGCGCGGCACGATCGAGCACGTCGCGAAATGTCGTGAGATATTCCATCGTGAAGACAAGCCCCCACACACCAAGAAACAAAAACCCCAAGTATAGGAATGCAGGTACGGTCATGAACAGTTTCTAAAATCTTAACATTCGGACGAGTTCTGAGTCAATATCTAATGAATTATTGACTACTAAATATAATTGACGAAACTAATATAGGAATCACTTAGCGTCGTCTTGAGTAGTTTAGTCCTAGGAAACAAGGATCTAGTTATTTTCATGTAAAAACAAAATATTAGTATTTACTTTTTCCCCCCATTCAGCTCACTGAGACGAGAGTGAAGTTTTTAAAGTTTTCCGAACGAGGTGGAAGCTTCACCCGTGGCCTTGTCTACGCGGCCGGGGGCGACCAGCGGCGGCGCAGCCCCAGCTGCCGGACGTCGCCCTCCAGCCAGAGCGCGGCGGGCCCGGGCCTGGTCTGGAGGCGCTCCAGCAGGCGGCGCGCGGGCTCCACGCGCTCCTCCAGCCACTCCTCCAGCGCGGTCGCGTGCACGTAGCGCGGCAGCGCGGCGGCGAGCGCGGCGCGGCACGCGTCCAGCGCACGGCTCGCGCGCCGTACCTCCCGCGGCGGCGGCGCGGGCGGCGGCGGCGGCGGGCCGCGCGCCGCCTCCAGGAAGTTCCAGGGCGCCGACGGGGCCGACGCGGCGGGCCGCTGGAGCACGGACGCGGCGTCCGCCAGGGCGAGCTCGCACTGCGACACCGCCTGGAACGCGTCCGAGCCTGCGGGCGGGGAAACGACCACACTTGTGTAGAACTACGCTTGAAGTCGTAGGCTTCCGCGGCCGGAATCATGTGGATGATCTTGGCTGTCCGGGTGACGCCGCGTCGAAGGCTGTGTTGCCGACGTTTCGACCATCTATTCGGCCCCCACCTATATATAAACCCGAGCGCTGACCATCCCGGCGCATTCCAGTCCTGAGGAAGACCACGACAAGATGGTCGAAACGTCGGCAACACAGCCTTCGACGCGGCGTCACCCGGACAGCCAAGATCATCCATAGAACTATGCTTGTTTTTTTTCGTTCTCGGTGCACCAAGGTCACGGAAGAAGAATGGAGAGGGAAGGCTTTCTCCAATAGGGAGCTTCCACGTTACAACACAGTAGTGAATAGCAGCGCCCTGTTGGAGAAAGCCGTCCCTCTCCATTTTTCTTCCGTGACCTTGGTGCGCCAAGAAAGAAAAACCCAAGTATAGACGAGCGTACTCGTACAAGAACTCTCGCATGCTATACCCCACCCTCTTCCTTATTTTTCCATTTCCATATTAAGCCTGTAATATATATTTTTCTTCAAGACCCTCTTATCATACGTCACTTGTTCTAAATGTCACCTTGTAATTGGTAACAATGTAATACACCCTTCTCAATAAAACTTTCCTCATTTCACTTTATTATCGAGTAAAGCGGTACACCCGTGTGTTTCAATCATACAGAATATCCAGTAATTAGTAATTTCATATACAGTTGCAGATTCTACAGGAACTCTATAGAATCTTTGAACAGGTAGGGTAGAATCGAGAAGCGTCGAACCAGCAAAAATATAATAGAATGGTGGAGATCTCATCCTGTAGATTATATGAGCAACTTTTCTCTGAGTCATTTTGCCAAAAAATTTTAATTTTTAAGATCCTAGAACGCTTTGTTTAGGACTTATTTAACTATATAGATAAAAAAATCTGGCGTGCATTGCGGGTTGAATTTTACATGAATATTTAGTTGCGTTTTTTAAACAAGCCTTCATATTTTTAAAGTCAAAGTGCAATTCCTCACATCTCCGTGATAGTCTCTTTCTTTAGAGACCTCATTTATAAAGATTCGTTGCACGTGAGAGCCGCAAAGGGAAGGTATACTATTGAAATAGACTATTGGGAATGGTGCTATTGGGTGACTATTGGGAATGGTGCCCGTAGAAGTGAAGCCAAGATAGTCTTATTGTCCTTAAAGTATATTTTTTGCTTGATCTTAATTTGTTTGCCAATCGCAATTCTTTTATTGTTCAAAATGAAATATTCAATAAACGATCACTTATTACTGTAATAATTACTATAAATTACTCTTTATCAGCTAGAAAATAAGGATCTAGTTTCTTCATGTAACAACCAACCATTAGTATTCACCTTTTTACCCATTCAGCTCACTGAGATGAGAGAGTGAAATTTTAAATATCACTTATTTGTCAAACTTGCTCTCAATGAATTCGCCTCACTGATGTTGCTTCTAATCGTAAACTGTTAGAAAGTTTGCACATCTAATTTTTATCTTTCACCTATTTAATGCTTGAACTAATTAAGTTTGCTACAATGAAGCCGTTTATGATAAAAAATGTGTCTGCTAAAAAATCTGCAGCACAACTGCAAATTATGTCAATGTGCTCGATTAGTTTTCGCGTTCGTTTGCGGTGGGCTCGCTTGCAAATGTTTTCGACACAACCTCTTGCATGCCATCGTCCAGCATGACTTCCTTTTTTTTCCGATCTGTCAAACTCCTCCCTACATAGATCAACTTATCTACAACAGATTGCTCACTGGTGTACTGTTCATCTCGGGTCCGAGTTTGTCTGGCCCCCCCCCCCAAAAAATCCGGAGCGGTGAACACTGAAAACGACCGACTAACCAGTGGTTTTCTTTAAAATCCGATAGGCAAAGACATGAATACACATAATATGAACCTCACAGGTAAAAGGTACCATGTCAATTTCACCTTGTTTTACAGAAGATCAGTTAAAGTAGCTGAATACCTAAACATGCGCTACGTGAACCTTCGTTATTAATGCATATTGGGCATTGTAATAGGAGCAATGAAACTGGAAGAAGAGTGTTAAAATATCCCGCCTTGCCAAACATTGACGTGTGGTGCTCTTGATCTGAATAGTGTAGCGTGGCGCGTGCGTACGTACCGAGGAAGCTGCAGTTGGCGAGCTCCCAGTGGCTGGGGCTTTGTTCGAGCGAGGGCCAGGCGCGCGGGGGGCAGCGCAGGCGGCGGCGCCAGCGCTCCAGCAGCTCGGGGGCGTGCTCGTCGGGCGCCAGCGGCTCCTCCTCGCGCGCCGCCAGCAGCGACAGCACCAGCGACGGCACCGCCACCGGCAGCAGCTCGCACAGCACCTGCGCGCAAGTGGATAGGTGGTTGAATCGGTGGGTGAGAGGTTATCAAAGTAAGCGGGTGAATGAGTAACTGATTTGGTGGATGAGTGGGAGGGAGAGTGGGTGGGTACACGCATAAGTGAGTACACGAGTGAGTGGATGCATGAGAGTGAGTGCATAATTGAATAAGACTTAGTAACGAGCCAGCGTTTGAGTAAACAGGTGAATAAGTGCATAGGTGAGTAATTGTGTTGCTAAGTAGATGAGTGGCTTGATGAATGAGTGGCTTGATGAATGAGTGCTTGTTGAATGAGTGGCTTGATGAATGAGTGGCTTGATGACTGAGTGGCTTGATGAATGAGTGGCTTGATGAATGAGTGCTTGTTGAATGAGTGGCTTGATGAATGAGTGCTTGATGAATGAGTGCTTGTTGAATGAGTGGCTTGATGAATGAGTGGCTTGATGAATGAGTGCTTGTTGAATGAGTGGCTTGATGAATGAGTGCTTGATGAATGAGTGCTTGTTGAATGAGTGGCTTGATGAATGAGTGCTTGTTGAATGAGTGGCTTGATGAATGAGTGGCTTGATGAACGAGTGGACTGATGAACGAATGGACTGATGAACGAATGGGTTGATGAATGTGTGGAATGTTAAACGAGTGGGCTGATGAACGAGTGGGTTTGTGGACGAGAGGGTTTGTGGACGAGTGGGTTTGTGGACGAGTGGGTTTGTGGACGAGTAGGTTTGTGGACGAGTGGGTTTGTGGATGAGTGAGTTTATGGATGAGAGGGTCTGTGGATGAGTGGGTTGATAAACGAGGGGGTTGATAAACAAGTGGGTTTGTGGGCGCGCGAGGGCGGGCGCGCGCACCTGGAAGTGGTCGTAGCGCGCCCAGCCGGTGAGCACGAGCGCGGCGGGCGCGGGCCGGGGCTCGCGCGGGGGCCCGAGCTGGCGGCGGCGCCACGCGGCCACGTTGCGCAGGCGCTCCGCCAGGTGCGGCGCCGGCGCCGCGCGCCCCGACGCCCCGCGGAACGCCGCCGCGCCCCACACGCGCCCGAACAGGCTGCCGTACGTGTACCTGCGCACGCGCGCCGCACAACGCTCGACGTCGCCCTTCACAAACAGCAGAAAAGGATAGTAAAAATTCAATAATAGGACATTATAAAACGATGATATAATGATGGGCATTAATACACGAGATATTACCATACGAGCGAGGAACGAGCGAGTATCGTAAACTTCACACGAGTGTATTAATACCCATTACATCGAGTTGCATACGGTACTTATTTTACGACTTTTAAAAGTTAAACTTTCATATTGAATAGTTTCGTGGCAGTTGATTCAGCCAAGGCCGCCTAGCGGACAGCTACCTAAATCTACCCTTGAACACTGCCGCAGGTGGCTGTGGTTACCTGTCCACCTGCTAGGGAGTACTGCGCTAGTCAAATAGGATCAAAGTGAAATTGCGATCCACTTTACTTTAAATAATATACTATGAAAGATACTACTAATAAAAGAAATTAAAACTATTGAGCATAATATAATATCAAATACAATTTTAATGTACACTGTCGAACAAAACATTCGCTAAAACGATTCTCAATTATTAATTGTCAATATTTGGTTTGAGAACTTCCCTGTGATTGGTCAAGAACCTGTCTCATAATGAAAACTGTATCGAAATGACTATCATTACGCAACTTGTTGCAGCAATAAAATGTCAGCATTAAACAATGGGAGTTGATACAAAGTTATTTGTATTCCAGCATTATAAACGGCCTTTTCTGTTGCAAGAAACCGTTCATAATCGGACGTTTTACGGCACAAATGATGACGTATTAGATTTTATGGCACGAATGATTGCGTCATCACACATTCAGCCAATCGCAGTGAGAGAATCGGGGGTAGGTAGAAATAAACAGAACAGCCGACCACCGTTTTCTCGCACGGATGTCAAGTACCCGAGACATCACATGAAAGTTGTTTCGCATAATTAAGTTTGATTTTCTTATAATTTATAATGCTGTCATAGAAAAAAATAGCGTATGTAATTCGTTTATAATGTTGCATTTTTGCATTCGTACTGCAACTACCCTCGCGTCTTCGGTTGGGCGCCTCAGACGGGTAGCCGGCCCGCTCAGTCGACAGATTACCTGAAACGGCGGAGATGGAGGAAGCCGGTGGCCTAGGTTGAATGAGAAGTCAAACATGTGAATTTAGAACAAGTTGAATTTATTCATTAACAAAAGAAAACGCTAATGGTCTGGTGATGATAACTCTGGCGAGCATGCCCCCAAAATCGAAATAAAACAAAAAAATGAAATGTCATGCACATAAGAGAACAAAAAATTACAAAGTAATTACAATCAGATGAAACTCTTCTTCGCGCGCGAATTCCCGCTTGACGGCCATGCGCGGCCGGGAACTCCTCTTCGTCGCCCGGTCGAGAGGAAGTCAACACTGATTGTCTGATGTACTGTTCACACCTCTCGATCGCGTGTACGACATAAGACACTCAAACAGAAAATACCTCTGTTAGGCGGCCTGTGCCACCCACTGAAGTTGAACGACCTCAGGTCAGCTGGCAGTTCGGCTGGCGAGGTTCGTGGCGGGCGAGGGGCGCCGCTCGAAAAATGTAGGTCAGATCAGGTACTTGCGAGGGTAGCGGCCAAGGCGGCCGGAACACAAAAGCGCCGTCTGCTCGCTGCGGTGAATGGGTCAGCACAGTTCATTCACTGACACGGTCGGTTCATTCCCGGTCGATCTCACAATACTTTGATACTAATGAGCCCGTGAATTATCGCACAAATTCACAAAGGAAAAGAGAGTCTCGAGTTCGCACGTAAATCGGACGTAATATAATACGAATTGCTGTCAAATGTTCATAATACTGTTCTGCGGCCTGCGTTCGTCACAGAAGTCTTGTACCCAAACTCTACAAGAAACTTAATAATTTTTTTTAAGTCCATCGAACCGAACGCCACAACAGAATATAACAGGTTCCCCCCTGCGGCCGCCACTTGCGTCCGATTCTGAACACGGCTCCCAAGCTTCTCTATTGTGCCTCGTCGCTCCAAGTTTTAGGAAACCTCGTTCCCCCCACCAAAATTATCCCTGTGACTCTGGAATATTCTAGACCAAACCCGAATTCTGGCTGCTATTGGCGAAAGGGTACTGCGCATTAGATATTTTCTGCCCAATCAGAGGATGTTTTCGAGGCCGAGAAAAGAGTGAGAGAGGGGCTGGTTATCGCTCCCTCTCGCTTTAATTTTGCGTCGAAAAGGGGCAGTTATTAACGACCGGGGGGTGTGAGGGGCTAGGAATCTCTAGGGAGGTTGACGGAAGAGTTCCAGGCGTCGTGGAAAAATACTGAAGGGGTCGTGTGCGGAGCGGCCACCCAGAGTTGGGGCACACGTGTCCGTGACAAATTAGGGAGCGAAGGGTGCCGACACCGTGGCGCCTCGCCTGGCCCTCGGGTCGCCTCCGTGGCGCCTCGCATCTCTCGCGTCGCCGCCTGCGTGGAGTTATTTTGCGGCAGAATAAACCTGAATTTATTCGGTATCACTACATTGGCCTCCCTTCCCGCAGTAGAGATATGCATCGTGTTTTAAAATTCGTAAGGCGTGGTGAGAAGTTTTGAAACCTGAGATGCTTATCTCGTCAAAAAAAATTTAAAAAAGTGGTACCGAATTCTAACGACTAATTTCTGTGATAACAATTACATAAAAGGTCTTATTCAAATAGTTACCCTTAAATTAAACTCACTAACCCTAATAATGATGGAGTAATAAAATAAACTAATAAACTACAAGAAAATCTGAATTCCCTAATCTACGGTTACAAATATTATTTCTTAAACAGTGAAGGCACGGCTATCACGAACTACTCGGTAAGCTGTACAGTTCTGGCGAGTTTATTTTAGAGATTAATAAAGTTTGGAATTAAGTTTTCATTCTCTCATTTGATTGGTAGAAAGGCATTCTAATAGTCGCCTTAAATGACAAAGATGTTCCTGAAAATTTCGAGATGAAATCACAAGGTCGTCAATATAAGGCGTAACGAAGCGTTTGAGTTCGTCACCTAATTTTTCATCTAAGCATCGAATGAAGGCTGCGCCACTGTTCTTTAGGCCGAAAGGCATCCGCTTCCAGACATAAGTGAGGCCGTTGTAAAGGAATCCTGTAAATTTTCTGTCGTCTGGGTGAATAGCAATTTGCCAGTACGAACTAGAAAAATCCAAAGCTGAGAAGATTTTTGTTTGGTTAAACTTCCAAAGAATATCATCAATATTCTGCGGCGCCTCATTTTCTGGAACGGTCACTTCATTAATTCTGCGAGCGTCTAAACAAATTCTGACCCCTCCGTCTTTCTTTTTTACAACGACAATCGGATTTAGATAGGCGGTCACTGATCTCTCGATGATGCCCTCGTCAATCATTTTTCCGACGGTCTCATCAACTTCCCCCCTTAAAGCTTGTGGAATAGGATAGTTTTTCATCTTAAACGGCGAGTCATCGGTAACCCTAATTCGAAAACAAAAGTCTTTAATGGGATGAACGGGGCGACCGAAGACATGTAAATAATCAAGTAGCACTGTCTGCAACTGGGAGCGTTCATCATAGTTCAAAAAATCACATTTTTGCACATTTTGGCAAATAATCCCCTTCGTCGTTTCCCCCCCTTCCCAAGTTGCACTAGAAATGCTAAGATCAATCCTATCTTCCCCGTCATCTTGAATAATAATTTCTTTACCGGCACCGAAACTCATAACATTTCTGGAAAAATCTATTATTCCACCGTTTTCTCTTAAAAAATCAACCCCCAAAATAACATCATGATTAAGATCTTCAATTACTAGACAGGGCACATCAAACAACATATCTCCTATATTAATTGAAATCAGGACCTGCATTGAAATTGGCTTGCTTCGTTTTCTCCCAACCCCTATGACATAGCATCTGACGGTAGGTAATGTCGGTACTGGAATCCGCTCGCTTATAAGTCGCGCATAAAATTTCTTTGACACAGCACTAATTTCACTACCAGTATCAATAAGAGCTTGGACACATAAATTTCCCATAAAGGATTCAATAATAGGGCATTTTCTGGCACGTTCTTTGATAGTCACATCCTCGTCTTCGTTAAAATCGAAAAAGGCATAATTCACTGATATGATCGCATGAAATGGTATCTCTAAAGAAACTCGTCCGTCACCCAGATACCGAGACAGCTGGGACGTTTCTAATTTGTTGAAGCCGGCCGGGATGAATTTTGCCGTCCATCTCTCTCATCGCGATGTCCACGGTTCTCACGGGATTCGGGCGGCGCTCGCCGATCATCTGCCTCGTTTCCCTCCGCCCCTATTATCTCTATGCCACTGCGGCCTGCCTTGGTAGTTTCCGTCGGGCCTGCGATTTCTGTCGCGGTTCTCATTGTGATAGTTGTCCCGCGTTCTATCAAATTGTGCCAACAGTTCTTGGAAACGTTCTAAATCTCTACACTCCACGCTGTTGACAATATTCTGTACATACGTTGGGAAATGAGCTGTCAGTAACCAGATGATTTTTCGGTCGTTTGCCTGCGGGTCACACAGCTTGATGGCGGAGATTTTCTCCATGGCGTAGTCTAAATAGGACTGCCCGTGGCGGTTTTCCCATCGCGATTCTAAAATCTTCCGCTCGAACTCATATCTCCGTTGTTCGCCCCAGTATCGATTCAGAAACTTCTCCCGAAACTCTTCATAATTTTGAGGGAAAGGGTTTAAAGCGGAAATCCAATAAGATGCATTGCCTTTCAACAATTCTTGCATAAATTTAGCCTTCAAGTGTGAAGGTACCGCCTTCGTGAGATTCATGTAATTTTCCGCCCGGTCAAGGAAAACTTTGGGATTTTCATCGGGTTTTCCGGAAAAATACAGGTTCTGCGGTGGAGCCCACGAGAAGCGAAGGCCTGAGCCACCAGAATTCGGATTTGGGTAATTCTCGCGTTCCTTTTCAATTTCCTCCTTTACCAATTCTAGGACAGTACGATCAATTTCCCTTTTTAATTTAGCTTCTCTCTCCCTGATGTTTTCCTCACTAATATTGCCTACTTGCGCGAACTTTTCGTGGATATGCGACACTTCTGAATGGAGTTTCTGTCCGATTTTATTAAATTTTTCGCCCATTTCCTGCTTAACTTCAATGATCTTTTCAGTAACCGACTCACAGCACGCTTCTACTTTGTCGTCGCATGCCTGTAATTTGGTCTGAATTTCGGTTTTAAAAATTTTGAAATTTTCGGTAGTTTCCGCTTGTGCCCTTCCCAACTCCTGACTGAGTTTTTCTACATTCCCCTCTATTTCCCCGCATCTGCCTTCGACCTGATTCTTTAAAATCCCTATTTCATGGTTAAGTTTTTGCTCGAGACTTTCTAATTTATTTGCTTGGGCTTCCAAATGGCTTTCGATTCGGTTAAATCTGTCCTCACACTTGCTCTCATGTGCTGTGAACCGTTCATCTAACATTTCCTGTAATTTGGCAGCGTTATTTGAGATTTTCTCCTCTAATTTTGCGGCATTATTTGAGATTTTCTCCTCTAATTTCGCGGCATTATTTGAGATTTTCTCCTCTAATTTTGCGACATTGCTATCTGACTGGTCTTTAATTTCTTTCAATTTAGCGGCGTTGTCTGAAAATTTCTCCTCAAATTTGGCAACAGTGTTATCTGAAATTTCTCTCATAACGCGCAAGATCTCACTTAAGGTGGGACCTTGCGTCGACGGCTCCTCAAAACTGTCTTCACCCGTCACGTCAATACCTGATTCGTCCTGCATTTTTACAATGTTACGCGGTTTCACTTGTTTTAGTACGCGCACACGGTATTCACACAACACAACACAACACAAGACAATGACACTTACAAGGAAAACACAGTACAAAATGACATCCTCAACAGACCATAAGTTATTAACTTCTCTACACCGTGCTTCCATCCATCATCTTAATAATTTAAACAATTTAATAATTTAGGCAGAGAAATCTCAGGGCGCTTATCTGGGATATTAAAAAATGAAAATTACGATTATTTCGCGTTAATCGAGCCCCACGGTGGGAAAGCCAATTGCAACTACCCTCGCGTCTTCGGTTGGGCGCCTCAGACGGGTAGCCGGCCCGCTCAGTCGACAGATTACCTGAAACGGCGGAGATGGAGGAAGCCGGTGGCCTAGGTTGAATGAGAAGTCAAACATGTGAATTTAGAACAAGTTGAATTTATTCATTAACAAAAGAAAACGCTAATGGTCTGGTGATGATAACTCTGGCGAGCATGCCCCCAAAATCGAAATAAAACAAAAAAATGAAATGTCATGCACATAAGAGAACAAAAAATTACAAAGTAATTACAATCAGATGAAACTCTTCTTCGCGCGCGAATTCCCGCTTGACGGCCATGCGCGGCCGGGAACTCCTCTTCGTCGCCCGGTCGAGAGGAAGTCAACACTGATTGTCTGATGTACTGTTCACACCTCTCGATCGCGTGTACGACATAAGACACTCAAACAGAAAATACCTCTGTTAGGCGGCCTGTGCCACCCACTGAAGTTGAACGACCTCAGGTCAGCTGGCAGTTCGGCTGGCGAGGTTCGTGGCGGGCGAGGGGCGCCGCTCGAAAAATGTAGGTCAGATCAGGTACTTGCGAGGGTAGCGGCCAAGGCGGCCGGAACACAAAAGCGCCGTCTGCTCGCTGCGGTGAATGGGTCAGCACAGTTCATTCACTGACACGGTCGGTTCATTCCCGGTCGATCTCACAATACTTTGATACTAATGAGCCCGTGAATTATCGCACAAATTCACAAAGGAAAAGAGAGTCTCGAGTTCGCACGTAAATCGGACGTAATATAATACGAATTGCTGTCAAATGTTCATAATACTGTTCTGCGGCCTGCGTTCGTCACAGAAGTCTTGTACCCAAACTCTACAAGAAACTTAATAATTTTTTTTAAGTCCATCGAACCGAACGCCACAACAGAATATAACAGGTTCCCCCCTGCGGCCGCCACTTGCGTCCGATTCTGAACACGGCTCCCAAGCTTCTCTATTGTGCCTCGTCGCTCCAAGTTTTAGGAAACCTCGTTCCCCCCACCAAAATTATCCCTGTGACTCTGGAATATTCTAGACCAAACCCGAATTCTGGCTGCTATTGGCGAAAGGGTACTGCGCATTAGATATTTTCTGCCCAATCAGAGGATGTTTTCGAGGCCGAGAAAAGAGTGAGAGAGGGGCTGGTTATCGCTCCCTCTCGCTTTAATTTTGCGTCGAAAAGGGGCAGTTATTAACGACCGGGGGGTGTGAGGGGCTAGGAATCTCTAGGGAGGTTGACGGAAGAGTTCCAGGCGTCGTGGAAAAATACTGAAGGGGTCGTGTGCGGAGCGGCCACCCAGAGTTGGGGCACACGTGTCCGTGACAAATTAGGGAGCGAAGGGTGCCGACACCGTGGCGCCTCGCCTGGCCCTCGGGTCGCCTCCGTGGCGCCTCGCATCTCTCGCGTCGCCGCCTGCGTGGAGTTATTTTGCGGCAGAATAAACCTGAATTTATTCGGTATCACTACAGTACAAATTTGAAAACTCGCTCCTAACGTCGCTCGTTTTCAAAACATGTACTCATGCAATAAAGTATAACATTATAAACTAATTGCATAAAGAATTATTTGAATGATTCTTGAAAGGGTCAAAATAGCACAGTACCCCATGCTTCGGTGGTCTAAAAGTTAGCGTATAGAACGCTAACGTATAGCGTATGTGTACTGAAGTTCGCGGGTTCAAACCCGATCGAAGTCATGGATTTGGAAGGGCTAAAAACAGTTCGTACTCCTCCTTTCGGAGGGGAAGTCGAGCGGACTGTCCCTTGTTGTAGATCATGTGAAGATCCTAGATATAAAATATCCTCAAGCTTAAAACAAGCCTCTGAGCAAAATTCAAATCGCCAGTTTTATTGCTCGAGTGTTAACCTGCTTTCTCTGCTAGAGGGTGAAAGGAGCGTAGCGGAATTTGCGTGATCAGGCGGAAGAGCAGGCCTCATGGCCACGGAAAATGAGGCACAATTGAAATGAATTTATAGCAAAATAAGTAAGGGAGCTCTGAATTCACACTCCTTACTACATTCCGAACTCAATTGGGCACATCCTGACTTACATCATAAACAATCCAAACATAACCGATTAAGAACTACTGAAAACTCAAATTACAAAGTTTTTTTAAATTTGAATCCTATTATGTCAATAACCAGAGTTGGTTTTCAGTTCATCATATCATACGGTAGACTTATTGATTATAAACAATCAAACCATAACACGTCATTATATAACCATTTATTAATTTCAAAGTTTCGCATGCTAAATTTACGTGCTTATTCGGGTGTCATTTGAATTTATTCATCTATTGACAAAATGTGTCCGGACGAAAGCAGGCTGAAACAGGATGAACGTTGCCTTCCCCTCCGTTGACAGGAGCACAACGGATGGCATCATTTTCTGAAATAACTGTACATGGACATTGTATATTCAAAAGCTCTCATCAAGGCCACAACCCATTCTTGATTTGTAAAAATACCAGGGCTCCTTACCATATTCCATACGGGCTCCTTACCTTATTGCAAATGCAATTGTGTAGTTTTGACTTAAACTACAAGCTAAACATTACCGAATAAAAACTTTTTGGAACTCAAATTACCAGCCTATCGTACAAATATATCGTAATGGAATGTAGATCATTGATCTAAACGTTTGATTAGATGTTTTGCACTGGAACATAATTTTACTGAGAGGGGAGACCGACATGGCTGGGAGAAAGCAATTGCTGACCAACGAGTGCATTTCATCATACAGCAACACAGCGCGTATCCATTCATTACAAAAAAAAAATCAACAATCCAGCAAAAAATGTTTTTAAACCCAGTTTTTGTAATTTGTTTTCGATATCATGAACACACTGGGCGACCATTTTAATTTCCACTCGCGTGTATAAAGTGTTATTCAAATCTGGCCGCCGGCGACCCTGGGAGGGCCGGTCGCGTGTGGACGGAAGCGGAGAGAAGAGGGAGGTAAACAGACACATGAAAGGGCAGACATGACGTGCCTTCATTCGCTGTTTGCTTGCCCTACACGCAAACAACGCGCAAGGGCGAAAGGCTGCGCTGGGCGGGCGCGCGCGCGAGCGATCTGCGGCCGCCAGTGCTGCCCCAAGAGGCGGACGTCATGTTCAGTTTCCGAATTAAAGAGAAGATTAATTGATGAGCCTCCCCGGCCGGGGCCGCGATCCTCTGTTAATAATCCAAAAACGACTTTATCGCCCTCTACGGAGATACAAAACATCACTTAACACTTGACAGAGTAATTTTTAATCCGGGCGTGACGCGACGATGACAGTTGGCGAATGAATTATGGAAACGCTCGAGATGGAACTGTTGAAATCATTAAAATTCGCTGGGCGGGAGTGGACTATAAACATTGTTTCCACTGTTAAGCGTGCATCATTATTCACTCGTTTCAGTAGTTTCATAACAGAGAATATCATGTATTAAAAGTGTACAGTGTTCAAATGAAAATTTGAGAATTAACTCCACACACAGGAATTGTATTTTTCACATTGAGAGAGCTATCAAATGTACAATAAATTATCATGATAGCTTCAGTAATCGAAGGAAAGCTCTGTACATGTAATTTCATTGCACATTAATTGAAATAATGTATTGCGTTTCTTCTCCATCGTGTCTTCTCCAATTTTTTCGTGATGCAAAAAAGGTATTTTCCCTTGTCAATAAAAATCAGTTTTATTTTTCCCTCTCAGGCATTTTTTCTATTAACTGATCGTAGAATTCGTAATAATTAAAGTATATATTATTAATTTTTATTTTACACAAAGTAATGTTACGAAACGTGTTCAGCGTTTTTCAAAAACGTGTTGTCAATTTGACTGACTAAATTTCTTCAGAAATTCATGACGATATCCTCCACAGAAAATTATTTCCCTCTTTAACAATAGTAAAGTTTAGTAAATAATGCCTAGGTACGTTAAATCATTTTCACTAAAATGCACATTCTGATATAAATAAGTTTATTTATTCACCCTTATTTAAATGTGACCTATAATAAATTTAAATATGACCTATAACTTATTTAAATATGCCCTTTAATACGCTCTCCACGACTAGCTCACCTGAAAGCGGTTTCAACTTTGAACCACCCCACTATTTAAGTGGGAGGCCTTGCCCAACATTGGGATCAATGACTTTATTATTTATTTACTTATTTATTATTTATAATAAAAATGAATGTAGTGTTTCGTTCCTTTGTGTTGGAACCAGTTAGTTTCTCTAGGTAACGATGTACCAAAAAGGGAGGGGATGAATGGCACATTGGCACTGGCACTTCATCTTAGCCTGGTGGAATTAAGAATGCGATTGCAGTAATAATTTGGAGGAAATGGAACAACAAGGGACTGATTATTTCAAAGGATTAATAAATGTCAGTAATATAATAGGGTGTTCTTGAACAGTGGCATAGCACCCTTCATCGAATGTCCCATCTATCATAGTTTTACAGTGCGATTTTTCTAACCGTGCCCCTGGTAGGTATCAGCTGTTGACGATTTCCTCCAATCTGGATCTTGGACGTCACCACAGTGACGTCCCTACGATGACTTTTAAGCTCTCGATTGGATGAAACCATCAACAGCTGATACCTGCCAGGGGCACGGTTAGAAAAATCGCAGTATAGTAACGTCGCAGAATTGCACAGATTTTCACACTTTTCATTTTTCATTCACTTTTCGTTAAAATTGTAGCATCTACTTTCCAGCTATTGCACCTAAGTCAATTGTATTGACGATGATTGACGAGTCCGGAAGCTGAGACAGAGGGGTTGGTCTATACTTTGAATATATCACGGAATTTTGCATCTTTCTCGGTTGTGCCGCTAGATGTCGCATGATCGCAGCCCTGCTTGATACGGTTTCCATCATGCAATATCTAGCGGCATGACCGAGAAAGACGTGAAATGCCGTGACATATTCCATTGTGAAGACGAGTTTGACGCACCACGTTATAAAAACCGAAGTATAACGGCCAATCCCGCTGCCCCCCCCCCTACCCTAGGTTATATAAAACTTCAAAATTTTACTGTCTTTGACAAATTTGGTTTAAAGTGCAGCATTTATTTCCTACCAATTGCTCCCACGTATAACCCGACCAAGCGAAGTGTTGGACTGAAGAGGGAACGGCGCGTATGAGAACTAACAACGGCGACAGTTGGGTCGCGCTCTAGTGCCGGGCGGTAGAGTCTGGTGAATTCATGCTCTGTTCCCTAGTAATGAAGCATTTTTGCATAACATAGTACATAATGCTAATTAATCAGCCCAATTGTTTTTTAGGTAATTTTCCATAGAAATATTACTTTAACCACACAGAGAGCACGTAATAATTTGATCACTTATTAACGATTTGAAACACATATCCATTACGTTGTATTTTATGGGAATCTGAAGGTAAACAAACAATTCCTGGCTGTTTTTCATCAAATCGAATAATGTAATTTACTCACGTTGTAGAATTTGTTGTGTAGCATGACTGGAATACGTTATTACTTTTAGGGACTCAAAATACTTCTGTTCTTTTTATGATTGTCAGTATTTATTAATATAATTATTCAACACGTCGGCATTTTTCCGTGGTTTTAAATGGACGTCACGAGTATTGTTGAAACTAAGATGACATTACAATAGGGCCATGTGTATGTCTTCGTACCTTGGTCTAGATCAATGGTTCAGTTTTCAGTTGCACTGAGTATCCCAATAGCTCTGTCTCTTTCTCTCCGAAGCAAAACAAAGCGCAGGGCTGCCCTCATCGCCAGTCCTACACTCTGCTAGGTCGGGTTATAAGTCTCACGGACTAGAGAATGTGAATGGGAGGGATTGGGGGTAGAAGAAAAGGCATACCGCCTTATTTCATTGTCCCACATCATGCATTTTAGTCTAATGTGCCAACTTTTAAGATTATCGCCTATTTTTGGTTCAAAACTTCAGCTATTTTCTCGCCACTTGCACCAATCTTAGAAGATATTTCAACCTGTATTAACCGACTTTACTCTCAAGGTAGAGCTCAAAAGTTTCTGATTTAATTGGGTTATGCGAGATAGACACAATGCCAAAAACAATTTTTTCGCCTCAGAGCGCTCTAAACGGATTCTATTGTGTCGACCTCTATTTTTCGGACTGAATGCATTAACTTTCCCCTGTACTACATATGGCTGAAGAAATAAAAAATATTGAAAAAAATCATTTCATAAGATAAACGAATTAATGTCATAAAATTAGGATTTTCCAATACTAAATAAATAACAGGATATACTGTCACCACCTTTCCTTTTTGTCTCCCTCCCAATGTCGGGCGATGGCACGATGGGTGAGGCAGTAACCAACCACCTAGCGCCTGGTCCAACAATTGGGGTAAAATTACCTCGCGTATGGGAGGAGACGGGTGACTCGAGTAATTCTCCCTTGTTACTCGTTGTTGTGGCTTTAATAAAGTTAAGCCACAACGCACTCATATAAGAAGGTCCTAGCAGACGTTCTTTCCAAGGGGAAGGGTTCAAGATTTAGTACACTGGGATAGATTAAGAACACTTTTGTCGTATGTTTTACGAAAATAACAACAAACAATATATTCTGTACTGAAAATTAGTACATCAACATAGCATGAATTGACTATTAATGTCCTGTTTGAATCTGATATGCAAAAAAACCAAAAATTGTTACAACATGTAAGAAAAATCTAATTGCAAATAAACTCTTGAAATTTTCCAATTAAATTCAAAAGAATGGATTCAAGAATCGGAATTCCAATAATACATAACTAATACACGATTATCTCTACACACATTTCCTGAAATACACATAGAATAATACACACTCAAAATGTTGTACCTGAAATTACCATTCGTGTATAACATAAATTGATAATATCAATACCATGTTCTATTAAAAAAAATATCAATCTTCTACTTGTTCTAACAAATTCACTTGATTCAATTAGAATGCATAACTGTTATCGTTATTACAATGTCTAATCTTACCAACACTAAGCAAAGTTAAATTAATTTACTCTTATGAGATCTCAGACTTAAAAAAAACAAAATGTTAAGTTAAATGCTACACAGTTGAACTTTGCATCCGACACAATATGTCAATCAATTGAATAATTGTCTATCCTTACTTCTGAATTTATTTTCCAGTAACACTTTTTTAAATATGTGCGTCCAGTAACGAAACTGTAATTCGATTTGGCACACGGATATGTATTCAAAAACTCATGAATAAAGTCAAGCAATATTACAGTTAACCATCTAGTGAAATATGATACTAAAATCGTTCTACATCTGGCCCACGTTTCTGCCGTTAACTTGAAAAGGGTTTGCCGAACTCACGATGTCTCCCGCGACGTGCGAAGCCTTGAAGTTTTTCAGGGTCGTCCGGAAAGGAACTCGAACACGAGAAGATCCCGTTGACTGCACCGTTCTCTTCGGGACTCGCGTCGTTGGCGTCAGCGTTGCAGTAACGTCCAATGATCGAATTTTATTCGAGCTGGTTCAAGTATTCTTATACAAAAAAGCTGCAATAAATCACACATTGCTTGTTACATTTCTATTTCAATTAGCTACTCGTTACATTTCTTTTCGTTTCAATTCATAGCATCACTCTTGTTAAGTATTCTTCTTTTTTTTTAAAAATTATCCACGTTTCATGTATTTTATTTATTCCCTCTCATGAATAAATTATCATAATAATAAGATGAGTTACCTTTTCTAAAAGCTTGTGTACTGTCGAAATCTTGAACTGGCGTGGTCCGTCGATCCAAAAGTTTGTCCAGAGTAGTTCGGAGCACCTTCTCGTTCCGCTGACTTTCGGTAAAAAATGGCCGAGTTGGTCTCTTCTTGTTCTAAATTCTCCAATATTCGTTTGCTTTATTCCCATTGGTCGATCGCATCGTTCCGCTGGCCGATTTCGTTATCACGCTTCTAGTACTAGTGATAAGCGCTCCTGTTAGCTTATTTTAAAACTATGTACGTCGCCTGGCGTTCTCTCTCGGTTAGTGTTGTAACTACTAGATCTTAAAATAACAGAACGCGTTTACGAAAAAAAAACTGATATTTTCTTGCTGTAAACGGCTTTAGCGGTTACAATACAGAAGAGTAGGAGAAAGGTTTCTTTCAGTTGGGCGCGTTTGCCGCGAAGTCCGTTAGTAGTGAAGTGAGTCAATGCTGCTGTAAAGAACACTAATTGCCTTTGTAAACAGACGATCACGAGCAACGGATATACACGTCAACGCCCGTGAGCTACCTCGACGTAATTAATATCTTCACCAAGTTCTACGTGTTGGTTACCGTTATGTTAAACTAGGAAAACCCAGCAAACGTTGTTCTGCCCTTCATCTCCCTCTTTCCCCTCCCACCTCCGTTTCTCACTGTCTCTCCTTCCCTCCCTCACCCTGTCCTTGTCTGTCTCTGTGTCTTTCTGTCTCTGCCGCTCTCTGTCCTTCTCTTTCACATTTACTTGCAGATTCTGCACGTCTCTGAGCAGGTGATCGGGAAGCGCCGGACCAGCAAATATGTAATAGAAAGTTCAGAAAGATTTTATTCTGTAGATTACGATGTGATAAACGTTTCTTTGAGGCCTTCCGCCCCAACCTTTTAGTTTTCAAGGCCCTAGAAGGAGTTATTTAACGATATAGATTCAAAATGCTGCCAAGTGTATTGCAGGTTGCATTTGACGTGAATAAGTAGTGGATATGTAGTGAATATGTAGCGCCATGTAGTGGAGTTACAACAGAATTAAGAACACACAAACCCTCTCGTTGATAAAACACATAGAAGTGCCAACTTTCATGGAGATCGGCCCAACGGTGTTGGAGTTTTTCTCTTATATAGATACCAACATCCTGTTTTATATATACAAATAAATAACACAAAAATGAAGTAACTGAATTGCGAGGTAACGTACTTTCTTCGATGCAACTTCATATGAAGAAGAATTAAAATGTCGTCTTAAATCAACAGATTTTCTTGAGTAAAATTTGTTCTTTCTTTGTCATCCTTCTTTACCCAATATTAAAGTAGAGTAGTAATATTTATATTATTGGAAAGCACTTTGAAAGGAAAAGTTAAACAAAAACATTGAAATATTTTCACAAAACATATTTTTGAAATGAGTGCATTATTTTTCCATTTAGATAAATTTAAAATATTTTGAGAATTAAAATTTGTATTGTTAAATATGAATCTTGCAGTCTTTAAGAGAGGTTATGATGTGCAAGAAGCTTCCTTCATCAGCAAGTTATAAGTTGTGATTACTTTTTGAAGCGTGAAATATAGAACTGTGAAGCTTTTATGTTCATGTTTTACTCGGAAATTCATTACTGGAAATCTAATATTATTTTACGAACTATATTAATTACAGCGAGCATGTGAAGCTAATAACGCCGAATAGCACACATCGATCGACCCGGACTCCCCAACTCCATGATGGAAGTTAATAAGGTTCTCCTCGCTTGCACCGAAAGTGGGGGGGGTGGGGGGGTGCGACGCGATCAATAATTGAAATTCAGCATGCGTCCGTAGCTCTCGAGGTTCCCAGAAGAGTTAACGGAGGGTCCAAATCGATTTCGCGTGTTTGTCCCCGCCCTCTCGCCCAAGAGGTCGCCCTCGCCGTCGCCGTCGCCCGCCGAGCGCGCATAGTCCGCTTAGGCGTCCGCGCCTCGGTGCAGCCGGGCGAATGTCTTGCCGCCGCTCACAACGGCACCCGAACCGCGCATCCTACCACCGCCACCGCCGCCGCCGCCGCCTTCGCCAACCCTCCGCCGCACACTGGGCCACGCGCAGGAAGCGGGGACGAAGTATGGTTGTGTTGTAAGTGACCCTATATGTTTGTGTGTCTATTTCATCATTCATCAACATCATAATTTCAGAATAATATTCTAATATTCTGATTCTGATTGAGTCCAATGGAGAGGTTGCTGTTGAGTTCACTATGTGTCCTCGAGTTTTGTGTTGAGTTCACTATGTGTCGTCGACGGTTAAAAATGGGACAACAGTTCCCTTTATTAAGGCGAGTGTCTCATTGATATATATTGTTTATTTTGTTTGTGTTTTGTATGTTTCGTCTTTTATTATAACAATCTAATTTTATCATTTTAATATTTTGTTATTTCAACAAGTTTTGAAGAACTATTTACTTTGAGGAAGTCGACTTACTTGATATTAAGATTCATTTTTATTTAATTGCCACGAAACATTTTAACTCAGTGTATTAACTTTAATTAAGTGATTATGTGAAATTATTTGACATAGTGAATAATATTGATTTCTGTATCTCGTAATTTACGAGCCTGATGGTGTAACTAAAACAAGTTACGAAACGTTGTGTTCTGTGTGCAAATATGAACAATAAAGGATTGTCATAAATAAAATTGGATAAGTTTTATTATTAAGAAACACACAAATCAGGAACAATTTTACAATTTTTTAATCATAATTTCAGCCCTTCCCCAAGGGCTAACAATACTGGGGTATAAAAACTGAATCAGCATTAAATTGCTGATAGAAAAGTAACGTGCACCTACCCCGATAATCATGTCTGAGCTCCGGCGGGATTCACGTATCACGTGGCCCCAGGATGGCCGAGTCTCGAAACAAATAAATAAATAAAAATAATGTCATCAAATAATATAAATTATTCACCATAATCAATGGCTGCTCGGGGTCAAACAATAGTAGTTTATGCAATTAGTTGATAATGTTAAGCTTTATTGCATGAGTACATGTTTTGAAAACAAGCGGCGTTAGGAGCGAGTTCTCAAATTTGTACGAATGCAATAAAGCAACATTATAAACGAGTTGCATACGCTATTTTGTTGTATGACAGCATTATAAATTTATAAGAGAATGAAACTTAAATTCACGAAGAATTTTCCTGTGATGTCTCGGGTATTTGACATCTGTGCGAGAAAACTGTGGTCAGCTGTTCTGTTTACCTCTACCTCCCCCTAATTCTCTCGCTGCGATTGGCTGAATGTGTGATGCCGCAATCATTCGAGCCGTAAAATCTAATACGTCATCATTTGCACCATAAAACGCCTGATTATGAACGATTTCTTGCAACAGAAAAGATCGTTTATAATGCTGGAATACAAAAAAAATCACTTACTGCCTATCTGCGTTTTTAGATACTACAGTAAAACCTGTTTATGGCGGAACCTGAATTAAGCAGAAACCTGCCTTTGATGGAAAAATATATTTTCCGCAATATTCTCCAATGCAAAGTACACTGTATAAGCGGGGAGCCTACCTAACGCGGAAACGGAAAGGAATGTTTAGTATGACAGTATAAAGAATTCTGGATAAGACAGAAAGGGAATATTGTTTGAAAATTAAACATTGAATTTTCAGTGTGGCAACATCGTACCACGAGGCACTCCCACCTGCGCTCGTCCACTTCTAAGCTACCCTCGACCGAACATCGTGTTCCCCACGGTACTCGTGCAAAAATCACTTTATTTGCAATAGCAAAGACTTTCCTAAGCCCGTGTGAAGGAAGGAGACAGGCTAAGAGTGATCCTTCGACACAATGCGTACTTTCTTCAGTTCGGCGAGTTGCAGGTGTTCTATTAATCAAGTGTTTATGATAACAGTAGGCAAATTGAAAACGTTAACTCTTGTTGAGAAAAATATACAAACGCAAACAAAAACTTCTGTCAAGATTCTGATAAAGAAATTTAAAATTGGGAAAAACGCAAGGGTATGATACGTAAAAACAAAGACAAAATGAAGAATGAGTTGTAAAAAGAACATTTTTGCAGGTGGTTGCAACATTATTCACCAGTACTTAGGAAAATAACAGAAATCTAAATCATCAGATGAATTTATCTGTACCTACAAATATTAAAGAAAATATTATTTCTCTTATTTTTTTGGAATTCTTTGTTTGATGAGACTTCGTGTTGTGTTTGTGTATGTCATTTTCTTTGACTCTTCCGGGATGTTTTCGTTTCTTTGAAATGTAGTTTTTAGATGGGATAAATTACTCATAGAATTTATTCGAACTTTCAACGATTGCGTTTTCTGAATTGACAGATTGTATTGCAAACCTGAATGAGTAGGAAACCTGCACGAGACAGAAGAACATCTTGCACCCACACGATTCCGACTTAGATAGGTTTTACTGTGTAAGGTATAGGTATTAAACAGTAAACAAATATCTAGGAAGAAACTGGGTCCGTCACGCTTCGCATATTTCTATGGCACATCAACCTTGTCTCGTTTTTGAAAATTATTTTTTAACATCCACTAGTAAAAACAGTTACTTTTAGAGCATGAACAACGTGTTGAATATTCAATTTCTAAACACTATTGCTAAAAGAGAGGCGATGTTCAAAAAATAAAACTGAATGTATCAAAGAAACAAATATTTTCCTCTGATCAGCTGCATTTGATCTTAAGATGGCACCCAATTAAGTGATTTGTACACTTAAAAGGAACGGAATGTCAGACTAAAGTTGGCTAAAAAATAGTGTTTGACACGCGTGTTAAAAGGGTATTTATTTTGCTGGTAGAATTGTGCTACTCGGCTTATCGGCCTCGTGTCGGAACATTTCCAACTCGCAAAATAAAATGTCTCTTTTATCAATTCGTATCATAAATAACTATTTTTGACAACTTTCCCGCCTCTGGCACCACTGTGCGTTGTCGTCGTCGTCGTCGTCGTCGTCCTCGTCGTTGACACCGCCGCCGCTTTTAATCGGCTCAGGGTTTGCGACTGGGTCCGCGCTTTCTCTTGCGCCCGCAACGCCGCGCCCCTGTCGCGGCAGGCGCGTTTCGCACTAACCCCGGGGAAGGACGTCCTCTGATATCTGCGAACGGATGATCCGGTTAGGGCTGTGGTACTACGTTCCGGACAGTGGGATGATGCGAAGATTAAATTTGTTTTTAATCTCCAGCATTCGGTACGTTTGCGTACGTCATATTCAGGTGTTGATTATTCTCATTATAGGTTTCGATTCACTCACACCCACCGTTTAATGGCACGTCCAGTGACAACTATCCAGAATTAAGTGAAAAAAAACTCAAGGTAAAAGTTTAAAAAAATTGAATATACTCGTAATATCAGCATCTACACTCAAACGCTCTAACCCTATATAAGTGTATCACTAGCCTTGTGTAAGTGCTTCACAGCGCTTGAAATTGATCTGATAGCCATTATTCCGAACTCAAGAAAAGAAGTGATGGAATGTTTGTATTCGAAACTTTCCAATAATTGTGGTGTTCGGGAAGAATCTGAAATTGGTTAATTGACTGACTAACTTTTAAGTAGTGATACCATGTTTTAAAAACTAATTAATAATAGAGTGTCAAAGTAAAAGAAACAGTGGACGCAATGTAAAACAACATTTTTAAATAATTAAATGACTTTTTAGTAGTATGTATTCATTGAAACATAAAATGGTTCAAGCCCAAATTAACAGATGATCAATCGCTTTTTATTAACGATCAACTTCATGCAGACCGATGCAAGTAATGGTTACATACCAAATTGACAATATATGATTATGATGCTTCCGCAATTTTTCTAGTTTTGTTCATGTATCATCCTAAAAGATTTGTTTATAACAACCTCGAGTCTGTCAATTTACGAAAACATGTCAAAATTAAAAGATACGAAGTTGTAATAAGATGCAAGACAAATCGTTCGGGTTCACGCATGAAAATTACAAAAACGTGAAGAAAAATCATAATAATTTATTGTCAGTTTGATGTGTAAACAAATTAGTAGTAAATGTCTTAATCAAATAAGATAATTATATATTTACAGGCGTAAAGATATTAGTTAAGAAGGAAACGTTTAATTACTTCGTATTTTCTTCTTCTTCTTCTCCTTCTTCTTTTATTGTTATTACTTTCCCGTATACGTACGTATACACGGAGTGATATAAGTAGTATAGGGAAAGTTATGTAATGCTGCGCGAAAAAATGGTCAATTTTCGGCGGGAAAAAATTAATTGCCGGGCCGTGAAAACGAAGAAGTGGATAAAACCAGTTGCTAAATTAAGAAAAAAAATCCCCTAACACGTGGTGTAGCCAGAAACCCTGTTTTCTAGGTCCTTGATACCGAAAACCCAATTGAAAGGAAAACGTCCGTCTGTCCGTCCGTCCGTCCGTCCGTCCGTCCGTCCGTCCGTCCGTCCATCCGTCTGTCAACACTACTAGCGCCTAAACCATACGTACGATTTCTTCCAAAATGGATATTCCGTACTCGATCTGATTCTAGTCAAAGCTTTGAGATTTTGAAAAAGATTCTTCAAAATTTGGGGGTACTTTATATGAAGCCCCCCGGGGATTTTCAAAATTTTCCCAAAAACGGCTCCAAATTTTTTCATTAAATTTCTTGTATGAATAGAGTAAAATACACTTTTTAACATGGCATAGGTCCGATTTTCACGTACAGCTCTGAATTATCGAAAATTGTGAAAGTTTGAATTTTTTTCGGCGTCTTTCTCCAACTACAAAATTGAAGATAGAGATTTTTTCTTCAAATGAGATTTGTTCTGCATATTGAGTTCTTTCATAAAGGTGATGTAAATGTTTTTCAAAATTTTGGTAGTTTTCGTGCAATATTGCGTGCAATATGTGCAATTTTAAAAAATTACAAAAACAAGATTTTCTCAAAAACGGCTCCAAATTTTTTCTTTAAACTTTTGGTAGGGATAGTGATAAATGTACTATATCAGATGACATAAAAGCCATTTTGGTCTATAGATTGTTTTTTTCAAACATTACGAAAATGTAAATGTTTTTACTTGTCTGTCACGTCGTTAATATTTACATTATCGGCGATTTTTTCACATTATTGTATTTACAAGTACATAAGCTTCAAATAATGTCAAGTAAAATTTCTCGAAAACACAACCGTTTTCTGTGAAAAGTAGCTCATATTTCGGCATTTTCAGAAATGCTCAAACGCCATTTTCTCGTATACGGCTGCAATTTTTTTCTTGAAACTTTTGTAACGGATAGTGCTAATTACACTCTTTAGTATAGCGTAAAGTTTATTTTGAGTTTTTTTTTCCAAAAATTATATAAATGTAAATTTTTTGAAAGATCTCTCACATCTTTAATATGCACATTATCCGCAATTTGTAAAGATGATTATATTTGTGAGTGTAAGTGCTTCAAATAACTTCAAATAAAGTATTTTGAAAACTCAAAAATGTTCTGTGAAAATGAGCTTCAAATTTCGCATTTTTAATAGTGCTAAAACGCCATTTTCTCCTAAACGGCACATAATTTTTAAAAGAAAATTGCCATTTACGGCTAGGTTTTTGTGTTCTCTTTAATATTCTAAAATTAATACTTTCGTTCTACCAATAGGAAACCGAAAAATTAAGAAAATGACAAAAAAATGTACTTTTGGCGGTGATAGATGGTAGCTGGCAAGAAAGAGTACGTGGCAATTCCGAATAGCTAGCGAAGACCCAAGAAAATAGAAAACTAATACGGGAAAGTCTGTGCCATTCTGTAGCACCACTAGTTATTATTATTATTACTATTAATCCTCTAATTCACGACTAAAGATGTTATTAGTCGGTTGATTATAAAGTCTACTCTGGGTTGCAACCAGGTTCCTAAGGAGTCGATCTAGGGACTATCGGTGCCTCTACAAAACTTTGCGCAAAATGTAGGCTGTTCCAAATAAAGCAATTTCTTGCACTTCCCAGTCCTTTGAATGACCTGTGAGTTTAGCCAAGTGGTTACACACATTTTGTGAAACAACTCCCAGAGGATAACTATCGGGACGACCTGTGTTTTTATGCCCCACATTCGGCTGATCTCGATTTCCAAACTCTTTTATTTAAGACGTTTCTCTGCCTCCTTGGTTGCGACTTTTTGATCGCAAGACACAGCCACGTCTACAAATAGACACGATTTTTTTTCCAAATCCCGAATAACTATATCCGGTTTGTTTGCTGCTATCGTGCGATCCGTTTGTATTTGTTGGTCGTACAATGTTGTGTAGAGTCCAACAGACGTCACCGGGTGTGGTGAGTGTTCGTACCACTTGGGACTTCGAGGGCGGTACAGATCTGCCAGTGGAGGTAACTACAAACCCTGTCGTGTCTTTTCAAGTATTGGGTCTTTGCTAGAATTGGGCAAGCTGAAACGATATAATCAATGGTTTCTACGCGTTCCTGGCGAATGCGGCATTTATCATCTTGGGAAATTTTGAGAACCGCTTTATCATAAAGTAGTCTTCTCAATTTCTGATCTAGGGCAGCTATTACAAGTTTATTATTATTATTATTATTATTATTATTATTATTATTATTCCTCTAATTCACGACTAGAGATATTATGACTCAGTTGATTATAAAGTCAGAGTTGTAACCAGCTTCCTAAGGAGTAGATCTAGGGACTACCGATGCCTCTACAATACTTAGCGCAAAATGTGGGCTGTTCCAAATAAGGCAATTTCTTGCACTTCCCAGTCCTTTGAATGACCTGAAAGTTTAGCCAAGTTCTTACACACATTTTGCGGAACAAATCCCAGAGCTCCGATTACTATCAGGACGACCTGATGTTGTCGTTGTTGTTATTATTATTATTGTTATTATTATCATTATTATTATATTTATTATTATTATTCACGTAATAAATAAAACAAGAACTGTACCACAGCGTCTCGAGATTGGTTTCGCGGCACAGTTGTCTCACGCAAGTTGGAGACGCGCCCGGATATCCGGTTTCAGGAAACTAAATGTGCTTCCTCGGCGCTTCCTCCGCCCTCCTTGAATTCCCACTTGGCGGGACTTGGTCCGACGGGCGTCCGCCCCTCCCCCTCTCCTGGTGCTGCGTGTCGAGGGAGGAATACCAAGCGCGGGTGGCGGGCGGGGGTGGGGATGGGGGTCGCCTTCCCGGCGCGGCGTCTGGAGGCGGATGCCGCCGTCTCAGGTGCGGTCCTATCCATTTCCGCGCGCGTCCCGCCCGCCCAGACGCACGTGCCGACCTAAATAGTGCAGACGACAGGCGCGGCGCCTTCTGCTCGGGGGGTTGCAAGAGTTCGAAGCACGCGCAGGTCACGGACGTTTCCGCCCCTCGGGATTGTGCTGTGATGATGATAAAGACGACGACGGTGATGATGATGATGATGATGATGATTGGTTGATTGATTGTTTCGTGTTTCCGGGAGCGTCGACTACTTAGGTCATTAGTCCCGTAAATGTAGTGTGTGTTTTTCTCTAGGGAGTTGGCGATGGTCTTTCCCCGCTGGATGGCGAGATCTGGAGCTGACCTACCGCTGACTAGCCAGGTTTCCCTCAACCAGGTATCTCCCACCAGCGGGGCACCGCCCCAGCCGGGACAAGCTGTAAGCTCCCGACCGGTCGCCTGGCATGTGTGGTAGTGTGTGTGTAAGAGGAGAGGATAGGACAAGGAAGAAGAAGGAAAGATCGCGCGGGGTCCCTGGCCCATTTGTTAGGGTACTGCTCCGGCATTCGCCTGGTGTTGATCGGAGAAACCACGGAAAACTACCGATGAGAGGATGATTATGATGACGAGAGCCATACCCATGACTAAAGCCTAGAAGTTTGGCAAAAATACCCATTATTTTGGTTACGACTTTAAGGTCTTTAGCAGTAGCACTCGGTTAACTCTACTTTTGGAATTGTTTTACATGTTTTACAATATTTTTTGGCCTTTTTAGATTCCGGCGCCCGTTTTAAGTATTTTGCCCTTTTTGGAAAATTCGTTCCTTTTCCGACAATATTTTCTTTTCTCATGACGATGAAGAAAAAGCATTTGTAAAACTGAATAACACGTGGGTACTGTTGTCTTCGTTTTGTCTTTCCAAGCGGAGGCACGATATCTGAAAAAAGGAATGAACTCTGGCTCCAGGGCAAATCGTTTTGAGGCTGGGAGAATCAATATTCTGGGTTTCTTCATTAATGCTCATATGCATTCTTCATCCTCCAAAAATTCCTTTGCTTGAATATTGTCTTCGACCCATTTTAAGAACAGACTTTTCTGTACACGATATTGTTTATTGTATGGCTCAGTGCCGCCGATTACAGGAGTTTTAGAACTCAAAAAATAGCAGTGTTTCTTTCCATTGATGTACTTCGAAGATATAAAAGAGAGTAGCTCAGTCCTTATTACAATTTCGTTGGAGGATACAATATTCAGTGTGGAAAAAATCGTAGGTATCACACGAAATTAAGTGTGAAGTTAATAATAATTTTCAGTATTGCTATTGAAAATATTATTTTTGAGAGCCATGCAAGTTTATAAAAAACAAGAAATATCACAATTTATGATCATTATTGTCAGACTTAAATAACATATCACAAAATTGTTACATTTAAAATTACAAAGATCAAATTTGAATGTAAGTGCTGATGTACTTGAAAGAAATTAAAAAAGTGTAATTATTATGAATTCTTTATTAAAATTCCTTTTTCACGTTCATTTGTAAGATTTTTCTTGCCCTTTTGAAACCATATTTTAGCTTTGTGCATTTTAAGGTAAAATACACGTCTGGACTTCCAGGCTCTGTTCACTTACTAAACGTGGGAAATGAAGGAACCGCCGCAAGAAACGATGATGATTAGGAGGGGAGAAGTAGAAAAATTAATGATTAGAAATGGGGATACGTAATATGAAAAGTTTGCACCAGGTCGGCGACAGCAATCATCACGTACCCCCTTTGGGTCGGTTTTCCTAAACTCCTTTAAGTATCTCACGAATCGTGTTTGAATAATCACGATTAATATTAACCTCGCAATATAATCGCGTTACCTGTGCATTAATATCGGAATATTTCATGCTCATATCGAGAGGTTAGGGATTTTCACATAGCATTCTGGGAAGGAAACTTTCTGTTTATATTCTGTGTTCTACAAAATGTCACACTTTCATTTGCAAGAAGGGTAGAATTGACCTCTTTGATCCTAGGATCTGTTTACTTACTGAAGATAGAAACATTACATCGCAATGTAATCAATATTTGGTTGTATTAAATAATTTATGTCTGTAGTCTGACTGCGAGTTATCACTAATGTCCGCATAGGATAACTCTTCTTATTTTCATTTTTATGTGTTTCCTTAATTTACTACTTCACGACCTCCAACGCAAATACTTCTTAATTTGGATGTCATATTCTTTCATGGTCTGCACTCTTTCTGAATATGAATGAATAAAGAAAAACAAACATAACACCACAAATTAATATCTCATAATATCTCATGTTTTCATGAGATCAATCTTTAATCACGAGAAGAGATCAGTTAAGTGCAAATTCTCTACTTAATATATATTTGTTCCACGTGTGACTAAATTTCTTTCGTGTGAAAGCTGTGTACAGAAGAGCTTAACGTACTAATGAAAAAATAACTTATTGCAAGAGCTCGCCTTTCTGAGGTGGTGAGGCAATCTTTCACGCATATATATTAACATTAAGATTGCCAATTACTTCTGGCATTTTTCACAGTACATCAACTACATTCTGAGTTTCATTGCTTGATAGTTTTTATTTCTGGAGAATTAACATATTTAATTTTGTACGTAAGTCACAATGGATGCGGTTAGTGTAGAGATAGTATATGTGAAAAGAGAGAACACGAAGCAAATATTAGTCAAGATATGCTCACAGAACACATACAAGAAGTTGGAGAAAATGAAAAATATTCTGTGAAGCACTAAGTCTAGTTTATCGATTCTATTCCTAATGATGACTCAGAATACCAGAGATCTCTCGAGATGAAACATATGATTTTCTTTTAGAATTTCTTATTCCTTGATTCAAATTTCAGCATACCAATACTGTCTTGAAACATAGTTGCTTATGCATGAACCGAAGAAAAGTCAGGAGAAGAAAAATAGAAGAATATTTTTATTGTTATTGTTTGAAGGAAAATCTCTAACATTAACATTAATTTTCGTGAGACACCCACAAACTATTGACTTTAAGTATTAAAAAGATTTCTGCACTTTACAATTATGGGTTGCAACCCAAGGAGCGGGTGTGGGTTACTCACGAACCTAGCTGAATGGCCAGATGCATCCACATCAATAACGACATGCGATGATAGAAATATTATTTTTTCAGACTCCGACTCAAAGTAATGTTTTTTATTCTAGAAGAAAATCTGAAAAAGAGGAATTAGTGAATCAAACATCATATTGGTCGACTGTACTCAAAAAGAAGAGAGTGGCATTGCCAGATGCCAAAGCAGTCTGAAATGAAATAAGGATACAATTGGCAAAGCATCTCACATGGACAACTACTATTTGTTCTGTCTGTCATCTGACAAGAAACAACATTTTTCGGTTGTATGTTCAGTTTTAGCTCGAGTCAAAGATTTAAACTATTGTTTTTTAAAGGTATCCATTAATTAAATAAAACATCGTTACTATTTCTACTTCTTCTGTAACACCCAACAACAAAGTCCAGCAAGAAGAAACATTATTTGAGTGATGTAACTGAAAGAACTGAGAAGTATTCTAGGGTAATATTTTATTTATTTAATTTATTTTAGATCGCTATGCAACTGCATGGTCTAGGGTAATAGTATTGACTGAGAGAATTCATGAAAGGATAAGGTTTAATTAGGCCTAACATTTTTGATTTCCTCCAAGTTTCAGCATTTGAACATTAAAGCATATACTTAAGGAAAATTTTGGTGAAAAGTTAAGTAAGATGAACAAGTGAAGAAGGTGTTTGAGATCCAAAAATTTACAAAAAATTAAACAAAGGCGAAGAAGATGAAAAAGGAAGAAGAAATAGGAGGAACAGAAGACGTCGGCTTCTGGGATTTTCCCCCAACCAGGTATCTCCCACCAGCGGGGCACCGCCACAGCCGGGACAAGCTTTAAGCTCCCGACCGGTCTCTTGGCATGTGTGGTAGTGTAGTGCATGTTAGTGCGTGTGAGTGTAAGTAAGGGGTGAGGTGATGAGCAGGAAGAGGAAGGAAAGATCGCGTGCGGTCATTTGCCTCTTTGTTAGGGTACTGCTCCGGCGTTCGCCATGCAATGATCAGAGAAAGCAGGGAAACTACCGATCAGAGCAGCAGGCTGCTAGAATTCTCCAGACAGTAACTGAACTCAACCTAGTTATGTAGCTAGCGTTGAAAACCCTGCCACTGTGTGGAGTGTAACCCTAGGACCTCCCGGCCAGAGCACTGCAGTGACATCAATTGATGCCCTTGGCCACATCTCCTAGTAAGAAGTAGGTAGAGGAGGGGAAGAGGAGGTGGGAAAAGAGGAGGAGGAGGGAAAGAGGAGGAGGAGGGAAAGAGGAGGGAAAAAGGAGGAGGGAAAAAGGAGGAGGGAAAAAGGAGGAGGGAAAGAGGAGGAGGAGGGAAAGAAGAGAAGGAGGGAAAGAGGAGGAAGAGGAGGGGAAGAAGAAGAGGGAAAGAGGAGGAGGGAAAGAGGTGGAAGGAGAGAGAAAGAAGGAAAGACGAGGAAGGAAAGAGGAGGAGGAGGAGAAGAAAGAGAAGAGAAAAAAAGAGGATAAGAAGTAGAAAGAAGACGTGGAGAAGAAATAGAAAAAGAATTGGCAGAGGAAAATGTGGCAACATATTGGAATTAACGACAAAGAGAACGTGCAAAGGAGGAGGAGGGGAGGCGTAGATACAGAGCTCTCCGCGGTGGGCCGGGCCGGGCCGGGCCGCGGCCGGCTGCTCCCGAAAAGGCGCGCTTAGCCGCGCTGCGCCGCGCGCGCCGCCTGCAGCGGGGCGGAGGCGTACGTGGGGTTGCAGCGAGTAATGAGGGCGCAGGCGGCGCTGGCCTTGCGGCCCGGCGCGGCGCTTAAGGAGACACACGGCGCGGCTGACGTCACGCCGCCGCCGCTTGTTTACAGACTTTTTGCTTGGTTTTGATGTGTGTTATATCGACGTACAGCAACGAAGCAGAGGAATTAATAAAAAAGATAAAAGCAGCCAACAGCCACATTAACAAACTCCAAATTTTACAAAATAAGTGTCTCAGCAAACAAACCAAAGCTCCGTGGTTTATAAGTAACGAACAACTGCATAGAGAATTAAAAATAGAATCTATTCAAGACTACACAATCAAAATTTCAAAAAACGTTTATGAATTACTACCAGAATCCCCAGCCACAGCAACTTTGCATTTAGGTAAAAATTACAGCCAACCACAGAGAATTCATTCACGCTACCCTAAAGACATTTTCAAGCCTCCCTAACTAACTGAAAATATAAAATGTTGTTCTCTCTCTCTCTCTCTCTCTTTATTACACTCTCGCACACACAACAATACCAACTCATTTTTTTCTAACAAACTTCTACAGAAAGAGTATTAACAGACCTGAGGATGGTTCATCCTAAAACATTATGTAATCGTATGTAAACGCCCTTGAAAGGCAGAAATGCCGAACAAGAAGAAATAAAATTTAAAAAAAGGAATTACAAAAAGCATCTTCTAGCGGTAGGGCTTAACAACAGTTAAATAAAAATAAAAACCATGTGAATGTGTTTTTTTAATTTAACCAATTTTTGGGTTAAACCGGTTTTTGTGAAAAGATTTTTTTTTATCAAAATAAAGTTTTAGGTGAACATAATGGCTTTCTCCATATAAATAAAATTTGTGAGTCTCCGATTTCAAAATAACTGCTTTTTAATAAACGTAATTGGTTATACAGGTGATATAAAATCATTCAATTGCTTTTACAAGTAAAACATTTTTTTAGTTAAACACTACTGCAACATTTTGAGCACCATCCTTAGTGTTAAGTTTTGAAATAAACATAATTTTATCAAAATTTGTTATTTGCACTTTTCGAAATTGCGCATCAACCTTTTTGATAAGCGTATATCAAATGTTTAAATATCATACACTATCAGCACTACAAAAAATTCACCAGTCTATTCTCTTCCCAAAAGAGGCACATACTCCTGTGATCCTTTCTACCATAAGTTTTAAAGCAAATGCGTTTTAATGGCTTGGACATTAAGAATAAGAAAAGAAAGAATTACAAGAAATATTTGAGATTGGATTCCTAGCGGTAAAAAAGTCAAAAGGACGTCCTAAAAGTAGTTGTGTATTTTGTTTTCGAAATTAAGAATAAAAATGATTTAAATGAAGAAGAATGTACAGATAGGGATAATTGAAAGAAATTAAAATAAAGTAGTTGTAAGACACTTATAAATCACCGGTAATTTTAAAGCAATGTTATATCTGTTAATAAATAAATAAAATACGTTTTAATTCACATAACTTGTATTTGACAAGTTTTAAAGTATATAAGTAATAATAAGTAATGTTATTTCCAATAATATTAAGAAAATTTTATTTGTATCGTGACAGCGTATCAAAGGCTGCTTGGCTCTTGCCCCGATGATCTTTTTGCAATATTCTTAAAGGACGTACCAAGAGAGCAAAAAGCGCCATACATAGTAGAATATTATAACAACTTTTATTTCGCATACTTTTTTCTTTCACATTTCATTAAACGGCAGATTGATAGAAACACAATTTTTTGTGGAACTAATTTTTTGTTTGAACAATTTTTGAACAATTACAGATAAAATATAATGAAACCAAATACGTTTGTACTGCAGATAATGCGTGGTAAAATGCTTGAATTTGTTTGAAATGGTCATAAAAATAATTTTGTTTCACATTTCTTCACACGAAAAAACAATTTCTGTGAAATATAAATTAAGATTATCGATTATGGAGAAGATAATGGATATGTTAAAAAGCAATAAAGCAATGTGGAGGAATACATGTTTCAAATGATCAGAAGAATCGTCTTGAAGAATTAAGAACATACTAATCAAAAGTGACCGAGAACAAATACAAAAACCTTCCCGCAGCCTGACGGATGTGAAGTTTCTAGACACTTGTTCTCACAGAACTTGAGTCCCAATTACAGCGCAAGTTTAATAGGACGAGTTTCATCTTCCCTTTTCTTGCTCAGCAGTTCTCATTTCCCGGACTATTTCTGAAACAATTCGTCGCAGTCTATCAAGCCGAGTTTCTCCTTTCGACTGCGTCAATAGTTTTCTCTGGTACGTTTCAATTTCAAATTTCACCTCTCAAAGTGGTCTCTTTCAAAGCCTTCATCGCACGACCGAAGCTTTTCTGTTCCACGCCGTCTGCGTCACCCTACACCTCGCTCGTCTCCCCTACCCCACCCCCTGATGCTTCCCCTCCCCGTCCTTTCCCCATCCCCTGACTCTTCCCACCCCGTCCATCCCCTACCCCCTGACGATTTCCCTCCGCCTTCCCCCCCCCCCTAGCGCTTCCCCTCCGCGTCCTTCCCCCAGCATCTGACGCTTCCCCGCCACGTCCTCCCCCATCCCCTGACGCTTCCCATCCCCATCCTTCCCCAATCCCCTGACGCTTCCCCTCCGCATCCTTCCCCCCACCCCCTGACGCTTCCCACCCCGTCCTTCCCCCACCCCTTCGCTCGGCGCCGCGTTCATTTCCCGCTCTTTTCTCGCTAAAGGAGACATTCCGCGCCTTTGTGCCGGACACTTTTATTCCGTCTAAGCCAGTCGGCACCTTGCCGCGTCCCAGAGGGCGGGAGGGCGAGCGTGCGCGCCGTGACGATAATGACGACAACGACGGCGTCGACGACGAGAATGACGACAGCGGGAGCGAAGCGGCGGAGAGCGCGCGGCGGCTGAGGGAACGCCGAGAGAAGAGGACGGAGGCGGCGGTGGCTACGAGACCGCTGCGGTCTTTAGGGAGCCCGCGAGAGATAAGGCGCGGGAGAGAGAGAGAGATACCAATGGCGGACATGCGGCTGAGAGTGGCGGTGGCGGATGCGGGGAAGGGGGGCTGGAGGATGGAACGGAGACGTGAGCAGGGCGGGCGTACGCGGACGGGAACGGGGTCGGGGGCGGGGTCGGAGTTGCGGAGGGGGGCGGGGGCGGGGACGGGGACGGGGACGGGGACGAGGGCGGGCATACGCGGGCGGGATTGATTGATTCGTGTTTCCGGGCGCGTCAACTACTCAGGTCATTAGTCCCGTAAGTGTAGTGCGTTTTTTATCGGGAGGTGACGGTGATATTTTCCCCGCTGGATGGCGAGATCTGGCGCCGACCTACCGTCGACTAGTGATGTTTTCCCCTCAACCAGGTATCTCTCACCAGCGGGGCACCGCCCCAGCCGGGACAAGCTGTAAGCTCCCGACCAGTCTCCCGGCATGTTTTTTGAATTGAATTGAATTGCCTTATTTTACGTGGCGAGACTCAGGCCATGAAGCCTGCTCTTCCGTCTGACCACGCAAATTTCGCTACACTCCTTTCCCCGGATAGAGCGGAAAGAAGGTATTACTGAGGCGACGAAACCGGCGATTTGAATTTAGCTCAGAGGCTTCAATTAGGCTTGAGGATCTTTTACATGCAAGTAAATCTACTAACATGGGACAGCCGGCTTTACTTCCCCTCCGAAGGAAGGCGTACGAAGGATTTTTTCGGAGTGTGGTAGTGTAGTGCATGTTTGTGTGTGTGTGTGTGTGTAAGAGGAGAGGATAGGACACGGAAGAGGAAGGAAAGATCGCGCGCGGTCCGTGGACCGTTTGTTACTGTACTGCTCCGGCATTAGCCTGCTGTTGATCGGAGAAACCACGGAAAACTACCGATCAGGGCCGCCGGCCGCTAGAATTCCCCTCCAGACAACGTCTGAACTCGACCTAGCTGACAAGCTATTATCCAAAATCCTGCCACCGTCGGGACTCGAACGCAGGGCCTCTCCGTCAGAAGGACTGCAGTAACATCAGGTTGATGCACTGAGCCGTGAGAAATGAGTATGAGAAAACTGCGAAGCGGTGGGCCGAAGAGGAGGTCAGCGGGAGGGCTAGAATGGCAACAGATGTGCAGTGTACCGGATGCGGCCATGGCGGGAGCAGGTAGGGGGCGGAGCCGAGCGCGACCGTGGGCACAGTATGGGCGGACGTAGAGGAAGGGGCATGCGTGTGCGAAGGGAGGCGAGGGATAAGGGGGCAGGGTGGGGCGGGGGTGGGCGTGTCTGCGGACAAGGGAGCGGTCGAGTAACAAGGCCGGAGATCGGGCGGGCGAAAGGGCTGCTGGTTGGCCGCGTGAGAGCGCGTTTGGGATGGCGCGTCGATGATCGTGTAAGAGGAGGGTGAGGGCGCGGTGCGAGACAAACGGACGCGCGTTTGGACGGGCGAGTGAGAGGGTGGGTGGGCGCATCAGAGAGCTCGTGAAGGGCTGCGGTGGTGGGGCGCGGGTCAGCCGGGGGAGGGGAGCGCAGGTGAGAGCGAGCCGCGGCAGCGAACGTGGAGGAGGCTGGGAGGACGCAATTGCGGGCGAGTGGGCGTCTGTGGGCATGGCGGCTGGCAGGAGGAAGGACTGAAGGAGAGGGGGCGCGTGCGGTTGCAGGTGTGAAAACGGACGCGGGCGTTGGGAGAGAGGGCGGGTGGACGCGTCAGGAGGCGCATGTGAGGGCGTGGCGACTGACGCGAAGCAGACGGACGCTATGGGCGTCGCGGCGGGTGCGGAGGAGGGGTAGAGCGAGAGGGATGGTGTGGTTGCGGCGCGGGGATACGGGTGAGCGAGTGAAAGGGTGTGCATGAGAGGTTCGTGGGAGTTAACGGAGGTGGGTGAAGGCGGGAGCGGAGGCGCGGGTGGGGCCGCGGGTGGGGGCGCAGGCGGAGGCGCGGGCGGGGGCGCGGGCGGGGGCGCGGGCGGGGACGCGGGCGGGGGCGCGGGCGGGGGCGCGGGCGGAGGCGCGGGCGGGGGCGCGGGCGGGGGCGCGGGCGGGGGCGCGGGCGGGGGCGCGGGCGGGGGCGCGGGCGGGGGCGCGGGCGGGGGCGCGGGCGGGGGCGCGGGCGGGGGCGCGGGCGGGGACGCGGGCGAGGACGCGGGCGGGGGCGCGGGCGGGGGCGCGGGCGGGGGCGCGCGGGGGGCGCGGGCGGGGGCGCGGGCGGGGGCCCGGCGGGGGCGCGGGCGGGGGCGCGGGCGGTGGCGCGGGCGGGGGCGCGGGCGGGGGCGCGGGCGGGGGCAAGCAAGAGACAGCCGAGGAGAGCCGCAGCCCCAAGGGCCGCTGTGCGGCGAGGGACGAGCGATCGCCGGAGACGCCCAGGCCCTCAGCGCGCCGCCCTCGCCTGAATCACCGGCGGCCGTATGATGTCGCCGCCCCTTCCTTCGGCCGCACCCTCCGCTCTCCACGCCCTTCTCACTCTCTACGGCCTCTTACCAACAGCTTTGCTCTGGCGTATTGCATGGGCTCGTTTCTTACTCAAGAAACCTACCGCGTTTCACTCGCTCTTGGCTATTGTCTTACATCGTACAACCGGATCCCTATACGATAAGTTTTGTTAACATTTACATCATCATGTTGATTTGACGTGTGTGTCAAATAGCTGAATCAATTCAGTTATTTGCACCTAGAACAAATCGACTGTATGGGAACTTCGGTGACGTAACTCTTCATTAAGTGTTTATTCTGACTAGCGCTCTCATTAGTTATTTTACAATTTACCGTGAATTTCCCTTATAACTCTGGTTGGCGATCAGTATATTTTTGGTTTTCCCCAATTCCTATACATCGATTTCCTACCTTAAGGATTCCGTAAAACAATTCATTAAGTAACTTGGGTTATTTATTCCTTTATAGAGTCGACAGTCTATGCTTCAATTTCTATACCTGCTTTGTTTTTATTCCATTTTGCATTTCATTTCATCCTCTTCCTAACGTTTGGATGCTGTCTCTTGCCTTGCTGTTCAAATCTTCCTTGACTACCATGAAAACCAACATTTTTTTGCGAGGAAACTCGACGAAACAACATAGGAACATTAAAATCTAAACTGATAGAAACTTTTTTAGTTAACATTACGAAAAATCCTGTCTAAAATAGTTTTCATTTCAACATAATGTGAAATATCTGAGTTTATTTTAGAGGCGCGCTCATGATTTTGTGGCGAGTGGGGGGCACATGTTTTGATGTTCAGCCAACTCGATGGATTTTATAAAGAATTTTTCACGTACGTTCAGTATAAATGTATTTTTAAATGTTAACGTGTAGCTAATTTTTGCAACGTTTACATTTGATACATTGAATGACTTCGTTAGTATAGAAGATTAGTACAAGTTATACTTTTTAAATGTATCATATATCTAGCTTCTGGGAAGGTTTCAAGCCCAATGGGTGTCTCCCCCCTCTTGGGTGCGCCACTAGTTTATTCACTGTATTTGTTACTGCATGCGCTTCACCTGCACACTGTTCCACTATAGTTTATTTACCACTTGGATTTGCGAAAAATATTTCACCATCTTAACGTCAAAGGAGCATAACTTTGTAAGATGATGAAGAAGGTGAGAGAGAATAAAGAACGGAGAACATTGAAACCTCCTGAAGAGCAAATTATTCTATTTTATATTAAATATAAATAATTATACATTTAACAGTGAATTTTACCGTGTGATGTTTAATAGGCCATATACATAATTATACATTTACCTGCCAAGTCATGTATGATAATACATATATGTATATATCATGTATCAATACATAGTCATCATGTACGATAAGTTTGAATTTCTAAAAGACAGACATAAGCTGATCGCACAACATTATACTTACGTATCGAGCGCTATTGTATCGAGCAGTGGTAGCGATCATGCGACTCCTGGCGGCACAACGGAGAACGACGCAAAATACCGTGAGATATTCCATTTTATTGATACACCCCCGTGAGCCAAGAAAGAAAAACCGATGTATAAGGGGGATTACTTTTATTTTGGGGTCCCGCAACAATCCTGCCCGTCGCCACGCGCTGCCTACTCTGTGAATCTGAATCAGTGAAATTGTCACTGACTCAATCAGTGAGAGCCGAAGTCACTGATATCTTCGAAATGTTTAGTTTTGCTGGCAATCAGCGAATATGCGAACCTTTTCATAATGACCGCAGCATTTCACTGGTCGTTAGTGGTAAAAGTGCCGCGCCACCACCGCTCACTGATCCTTCAAGTCACAGATTTCATTGATTCAAACAGTGAAGTTTCACTGGTTCAAAAAGTGGACCCAATTTTCACTGATTTATTCAGCTCAATTCACTGATTGTCAGTGGCAGGGTTATAACTGACACCATCAGTGAATAGTCACTGTCAATCAGTAGTTTTTCACTGATTCAGACTGAGAGAGTAGCGAACGTGTGCCCGGGTGGACTTCGCGGCGCATCTCGTCTCCGCTCGCCTTCCACCAGGGCCCTGCAGCTCTCCATCAAAATCGCGGACAAAGCTCGAGGGTGCTACTGTAGGAAGTGCTAGTGTCGCCGGGTACAGGCTCGCCAACATCGGCACCTAAAAATTGTGGGATATACGAAACGTTTCTTCTAAATGTTCAATTATTCAAAATATGTACATACAAGAAACCGCTGAAGAAAGCGCGAACATCGACGCTATCTTTTGTAGCATTACGTGCCTGCCTGAGCGTAATGCGAACCTACGTAGCAGCCACACACGTTTAAAGTATCGTTGACAGTAGTTCGTATTTTAGTTCCGGTAAGAAGGTGGTGCTGGAGAGGGCGCCACTGTAATGGTCTCCACCACGTTACATGGGAGTTGAAGGGCCCTGCCTTCCACCGACCCTCGGCCCATCTGCTCCGCGCCGCTCGCCCCGGGCCGCTCGGCGCCGCCGGCACGGCCCGTCGCCTCGCCGCCCCCGGCGGCACTTCCGCGCCAGCCACGTCTCATGCCACACACACACACACGCGCTCACACAGCTCGTTTCACGTGTCCATAAAGCACGGCGCGCCCGCGCGGCCGAGCACCGGGGATCAGCGGGGATTCCCCCGCAGGATCAGAGAGCTAAAATAAATAAGAACAGCCCCCCCCCCCCCACGACGCTACTTGTTGCGCGCCGCGCCGCGCCGGCGCTGACGTTTACACCGTCTTAAGATGGCGGAGGCAGGCAGCGCGCGCGGCGACAAAGAGAGGAGTTACGCGGGAATATTGGGTACGAGACTCGACGCCCAGAAGTGATTCGACGGATGAAAAGGGTGAAATAGTGCTTCAATTATGGAGCGGTCCAGTGGCGCTTGCCTTCGGCGCGTTTGTTTTCTTTTTTGTTTGTTTTTTTGGCCTCAGACGTGAGTTGCAGAGCCCTTGTCTTGTATTTTATTAAAGCAACGTAAAAGAAACGACAATACGGTTCCATCTCCTCGCTATATCCGGGGTCGCGAGGATCAAGAAATAAACACTGGGGAGTGTGTGACGCCCGGGAAACCTTTGTGATAAAATGTGGTCCGTGTTCCAGCTCTCCATCATCGTTGCCTGCGCTTATTGGATAGAGAACGGGGAGAAAACAACAAGGAGGAAGAAAGAGTCGGCCGAGAAAGCAGTAGGTGGGGCTTGTCTGCGAGAGTTACCGCATCAGAACGGAGGGCTACTGCTCCAAATGCAGAGGCCAGCGTACTCTATTACCCATCTTAATATCGGAGATACAACATTCACTACATATGAAATGTAACACAAAAAAGGTTTACTGTAAAATTTTCATGAACTTTTACAAGTTTTCTCAGCTTCGTAGTTCAAATAATAAGTCATTATCTTAATTTTCTAAAATCTCAATCTCTTATCATTCATCACATGCTCCAATACTGATGTGTTCTCTGGAAAATGTATCAATACACTTAAGTAATGAAAGATTTGCTAAACAAGATTTTATTACCTCCCGCTCGCATCCGGTACGCAACATAGAACAAACAGTAAACATGTTAATGGCACCCGACTGACCGATAATGATGATAATGCCACAAGTAAAATGTAAATCAATAGATATGTGTACATGGAGGCACTTGTTCCCTTTGATGGCATCACCGCACACAAGTGACAGAAAAAAATGTCACACCGGTGAAATAACAACCACAATGTATGTCGACGATAGTGGAGACAGTGGACGAACACATGATTGTAACCGTTAGTGCAAGTAGAATGTGTTATGATCGCTCGACGTCGTTGGCAGAGCGTGAAGATGAGAAGGCGTTGAGGAGATGGCGCAAGCGACTGCAGGGCAAGAGAAAGACGCGAAAGGCGGATGAAGTTAGGGTAAGTGGTGGGTAAGAAGGTGAAGAAGTCGGAAAGCAGACGACGGGGCGGGAAGAGCGGAAGAAGAGAGCGAGAGAAGACTCGATGCGGTCGGGAAGAGGGTGAAATGTGAGCACGAGGAGGGCAAGAAGAGTGTACGATGTGACCAGATGGGGGAAGGGAAGAGGGTGAGTTTAGGACGGAGAAAGGACGCACGAGGGAACGGGAAGATGCAAGGAAAGGGGGCGAAGAGGGTAGGGGGACGGGAAGATGTCAGAGAAATGGCGGGGAGACGGAAGGGGGAACGAGAAGATGTCAAGGGAAGGCCGAGGAGAGGGTAGGGAGACAAAATGTCAGGAAAGGGTGGGGAGATGGCTTGAACAGGGAGAAAAGATGTTAGGACGGAAGGTGCAAGGAAAGGGTGGGGAGAGGATAGGGGAACGGGAAGATGTCGGGGAAAGGGCGGGGGGAGGGATTGAACAGGGAGGAAAGTTTAGGATTCAATGGGAAGGTGCAATGAAAGGGCAGGGAGAGGGTAAGGGGACGGAAAGATGGCAGGGGAAGGGCGGGGTGAGAGCAGGGAGATGGGAAGATGTCAGGTAAATGGTAAGGAGAGGGTAGAGGGAACGGGAAGATGTCACGAAAAGGGCGGGGACAGCGTAGGGGGAACGGGAAGATGTCAGGGGAAGGGCGGAGAGAGGGCAGGGAAACGAGGAAGGGACATCACGGAAAGGGCGGTGAGATGGCTGGAACAGGGAGGAAAGAGGTTAGGAGGGCACGAGAAGGCGTCAGAAAAGGGCGAGGAGAGGATAGGGGTCGGGAAGATTTTAGGAAAAGGGCGGGGAGACGGTAGGGGGAACGAGAAGATGTTAGGGGAACGCCGAGGAGAGGGCAGGGAGACGAAATGTCACGGAAAGTGTAAGGAGATGGCTTGAACAGGGCGGAAACAGGTTAGGAGGGAACGGGAAGAGGCAAGGAAAGGCGGGGAGAGGGCAGGGGGGCGAGAAGATGGAGCGGGAGGCCAGAAGACGGGAAAAGGTGTGCCAAGAGGGCGGAAGAGAATTGGGAGGGGGCGGGGCGCGCGTGGGCTGGCGCGGCGACGCAAAAAGGCGGGAGGGGGCGGTGAGCGGGGGGCGGGGCGGGGGCGGGGGCGGGGCGCTGTGGGATTTGAGGCGCAGCTCCAGAATGCGCGCGCGGCGCCCTGCGTTGCATCTCAAGCAGCCTCTCGCGCCCTCCCGCGGCGCGGCGCGGCCCGGCGCCCGGGGGCCGCCTGCGCCTCCGCCTAAGAGCCACAAAATGCCCCGGATTGAAAGCGAATGTTGCGTGCAGATGGGGCCCAAGTTCGCGGTTATTTGGGACGGATTTAAGACAGCTTAGTATCTTCCAGACACGGCTAAGGGGCGCGAAATGAAAATTACACAAAATAACCTTAAACAGCAACTTATCTGCGTTGGAAACGTATTGATAAATGCGTATTTGCGGAAAAATGAACATTAGAAACATAAGTTTCCATAAGAAACAATTCATTTTTTGCAAAAGTAAAATATTACTAACCCGCTTGCAAAATTTTGGTCTTTACGAAGTATTTATTCATGAATGGTTGTTTCATGGATCTATTGTTAAGTTTTTTCCAAGGTATTGCTTTGCAACTCTAGAACGGTGAGGGGAAAATAAAGAAAATTGTATACACTTGTGTATGATTTTAGAAACTAACTCCATTCGAGAGTACCGAAAATGATTAATTTCGCAAGGTTGTAATACGAAAATATACCTTTATGTTAATATTGACTGAGTAAAAGTGATTAAATGATTTTTTAAGAACATTATATTGTGTTAGACGCAAGAGAATTGTCAAAAAGTAATGAATGAAATAAAACGATGTTATTGGAGTAGTTAATAGTAGTCAGACTGCACGCATTCCACCGCTGGTGCCCCGGTTCGATCCTAGGAGGTTCCAAGTGGAATTTGTGGTGGGCAAAGTGGGTTAGCGGCACGTTTTCTGGCGGGACTCCCGTTTCTCCGAACAATGTGCATTCACAGGGTCGCTCCGTCATTCCCTACTGTATCCTGTCATTAACCACCATTCCGCTAATGGTGGTTAATCTGTTATCTACGGATCACAGTGGCGTCTATGCGATATCTGAGGACTAGCTGGGAAGGGCTGCTGCTACCTCAGCGCGTTTTCGACAGGTAGGGCCCCGCTCTGGAGAAGTAGAGAGAAGGGAAATGGTGAGTGGGACCCCCCTCCCAAGGTTTCAGATTTACGGGTGGAAAAGAGTGGATGGAAGGCCAGGCGGGTCGAGGGGTCAGCTTGAAGCTGGCCTCTGAGGGGAAAGAAGAAAGTTCAGTTTGGTTTTTAGTTCCTTGTTAATAATATTATTTTACACATAACTATATATAATAATAATAATTACCATATTTTTGTAGAAATCATAAGTAGTTGAATGAACAGATGTTTCCTACAGTAACATACCAATATTACAAACACATCAATTAGTGTGGATTGGAGAGAAAAAAGATTAACATAAAGTTATTATTGCTTTGGGCTCCCTTATTAAGGCAAGCGTATCATGCAGGTTTTAATTTTTTATTGTCATTCCTTCCGTTTTTGTCATTTTAAATATTTTAGACCCGATAAAATCTCTCATAAAGAACCATTATATATCATACAAAAATAAAATTTTTAACTTAACAACTTTAGGTCGATTCCACTCCCGCAGGAATCTCGAATTCCTCTCCACCCGATATCGCCGCCAGTATGCCACAAGAGCCCAAACGACTCTTGCGCGGGAGCTTGATAGCCTCGTCAGTTCGTTAACAGCAGTTTAAACTTGAGGTAATTATCGAACTCGCCAATAGGTGCGGGCTAACAGGCCGAGCGACTCGCCCGGTATGTTGTAGCCGAATGGAAGGCCAGATAGCGGCCAAGTCAATTGAACGAGTGTCGATGGCGCGGAAAATCGCATCGTGTACATTTAGCGCTCCATTGTGTTTCAGGTTAGGGACTAAATAGCGCGTTTGCGCGCTGCCCACACGCCGCGACGCACTGACGTCTCGCGCCCGGCGATAATCGGCCACCGCACAGTCGCAGCCCCTCCACCCACTCGTTTCTCAGCTTGATAAGGCTTTCTGCTCGATGTACAACGAGAAATGGAATGGACAGAGACAGCTGTTGCTATGAAAACCTGCGTGATACGCTTGCCTTAATGAGGGAGCCCAAAGCAATAATAACTTTATGTTAATCTTTTTTCTCTCCAATCCACACTATTTCAAGTGTTTGTAATATTGGTATGTTACTGTAGGAAACATCTGCTCATTCAACTATACGTGCTTCTTAATAAACGATGGCAGTTATTAACGGAGTATTTATGGAAAACAGGTTTACTTTCTTCTCTAAGAAATTGATTTTATTTGGTTGGTTCAATTGTAAAAAAATACGAAACTCCTATTATGATCTTTTGAGACGAACTGCAGACACTCTAGATTATGGATCTCCATTAAGTGTGAAAAGATTCTGAATAAATGAAAAATGTTCAGCAAATCTATAATATGCCATTAAAGGGGTTTAAGGTGTAAAGGAGACAGAAAAGGAGTTACAGGGGGGGGGCAATTTCCTTATGGGGAATATGGAAGGGATGCGGTAAAGGTGACGGTTAGTGGTTTTTCTTAAAGGAAGGAATGGTTAGAGTAGGGATGTTGGTTGAAAAGGGAGGTGAATCAACACAATAATTTCCTTTTATCTCTCCAATCTAGAATAAATTAAATGTAATAAACAATTAATTTAGAGTAGCAAAACCACAAATCTTACTGGAGGCCTCTCCAAAAAGTCACTGACATCTCATATAGAATTAAATCCCTTAAAAGACTGTAGTGTGGGTAAGAAATACATAAAAAAGCTTCAAGCATAGTCCAAGAATAGGATGAAACAAGCAATAATTTGAAAAACGAAAAGTGAACATGCAGAGAATTTAACTATTTGTATACGTTTTGCTCCCTTGCACGTGCAAAATACCTTCCATTGTTTTGTAGTGATAGTGTAATTAAAATATGTTAACTAAGAATGCATTCATAGCTTCATAAATCTACAAGTACTCGTTTTCCATACTATCACAGCCTCCATTAAGTAGTCACCTGTGCTAATGGCCATTTTTCTTCTTAAGTATGAGTGACAACAGAGGCTTCACTGAAATCGAACTATTTAATATCTTCAGGATAACTATTGTCTGTTCACCCTAAGAAAAGGCCTGATGTAAACAAATTCACGTGTGTTAGGATGATGCTCATTGCTTTGCAGTAAGAGCTTTGCTGTGGAAAGGATCCTGACGCTAAATTGAATATTTCTCTGTATAAGAACTAACTTATCTGCCATCGTTCGTTAAATTAACCTGGCATCAAAACTTTCGCAACATCATCATATCATCCTATTTGCGAGTGGAACTACACCATGCGGCGTCTCTGGAATCCAAGCTTCCACCTTTTTCTGTCTTGTCAATCGTTGTCCTTCATGCATCTATCTTGCATTGCCTGCCTTACTCCATCATTCCAAGAGAGTCTTGGTCTTCCCCTTCTTCTGTGCAGCGGAGGTTTCCAGTGCCAAATTTTCTTAGGCCATCTTTGTTCTGACATTCTTCTAAGATATCCATACCACTTTAGACGTCTGCCTTCTATCATTTCAATTACGTTAATAGCGATTCCCATGCGTTGCCTAATTTCCTCGTTTCTGACCCTATCTGTTCGCTTTAAATTACAGCTACGCCTCCAGAACTCTATCTCCATTGCTTTTAATTTTCCTTCATTTCTTTTAGAAATTTCCCACACTTCGGAGCCATACAGAGTAATACCTTCAACAATAGTTTTATATATTCTGTTTTTTACATTACTTTTGCAACGATTTTGAATAAGGAAACCCTTGTAAACAGCATGCACGTTGCTAACCATAAGGTTATGAGCCTCTGCTAGTCCAGCCTAAGGACGTGCAGATCGACATGGGTCCCGACTCGTCACGTCATAGCACGTCACGTGGGATACGTCTCGTGGGATCGCGGCGCTTCAATAATTAATCACAAGAGAGGAAAATGTCTTCGAAGTGGCGAAATGTGAATCGTTTTGAAAGTTTTCAATTCTTTACTGCATAGGAATCCGTCGTTACCGGTGAAGCTGAACTTGCAGCAAAGTTCAATGGAATCTAGCGTATTGAAACTCAGGAAAGAGCTCACCGACAAGAGACTACTACAAACACCAGCGAAGAAAAGAAAGCGGAAGAAACCTGCAATTGAAGCATATAATAAATTTGTTGTCAGTGCTGTTCGATAATTGCGTAATTGTAGCAGCTTGTGAACAGTGTTGAGGGGCTGATTCAGCCGGTCATTTTCGAGGGAGCCATCGTAGATTTTTGTTAAATAATAAACATTTGTTATAACACTGTGTTTTATTTTTGTACTGGTTATAACACTGTATATTATTTTTGTACTGGTTATAACACTGTATATTATTTTTGTACTGTATTATATATACTATATATTTACATACTATAAGAATTATTTTTTAAATAATTACATAATTCTAGCATAAATAAACATTTAAATCACTTTTGCCAAATAAAAGCAGGTAACAAACAAAAACTTTAGACCTTTTGGGGGAGCCAAGGTCCTCCGGGATCCGCCACTAACAGTGATAAAGAACAAATGTAGTCAAGTAAAGGGGTACGTGGCACGTAGCAATAAAACATTTAAACTCAAGGAAGTTCGATAAATACTCGAAGAAGCATTGATTCACCCCTGAAAATTGGCTGAGTGCAGTTACGAATGTTGTGAAAGAAGAATCAGATAAGTGGCAGATGGATTATCTAAGTGACATCATTGTTGAATATCTTGTAATTACTTGTGGTCCTTCCATAACAGAGTCATCTGCATAAGACATGGAGGGGATCGAACCACTTCCTGAAGCAGACTGATTGTAAGTAAAGTAATTGCATGGGCATGACATTCGCATATCAGCTCTTCATCCATTTGAATTTGCAGGGTATGGTGCTCGCGTCATCGAAAGTAGTGCGCTTGGAGTTGTCCAATCAGAAGCGTAGTGCGCGGCAAAGATTTCTCCAGTTTGTTTACATCAGGTTTTTTCTTAGGGTGAACGGATAATAATACTATTTATATGAAATTGCAGTTTCAGAGCTAATTGGGATTCTCAAAATTTGGGATTCTCAAAATCACCATTCTCATCCTCAAATTCTCAGGGTTTGGGATTCTCAAAATTTCAAGAAAAAATCCAAATTGTTATTGGAACTATTTTTCAGAGTCAGAATCTATCGAGTATTGTAATTCATGAAGTGTAACTAAAAGACTTCAAGGAGAAAACGTATATTATTTGAATGATAATGTATAATTACATCTAATTACACGTTAACGCCTCCACCCTCACAATAAACATTACCGCAATTACGGGGGCTTGTGACCTCAGAGAGCGCGGGTGATGTATTGATTAGGGGTTATATTCTAATCTCCAATCAACAGAGGTGAATACTCCTAAGGACATGAGTCGCCGCTATCTACATGCGATCGAACAGGTGTTTAATCCAACTAGTAATTACTATTACACAGATTTTGAATGGCAGTACAGAGAAAAGGATTTGTTTTCCCCTCGAACAAATAATTTTATGAATATCTCTGAGATACCAATTGAAAAAGTTTATGCAATTAGTTTATAATGTGAAGCTTTATTGCGTGAGTACATGTTTTGAAAACGAACGACGTTAGGAGCGAGTTTTCAAATTTGTACGAATGCAATAAAGCAACATTATAAACGAGTTGCATACGCTATTTTTGTGTATGACAGCATTATAAATTTCTAAGCGAATCAAACTTAATTTTGCCAAACAAGTATCCTGTGATGTCTCGGGTTGTAGACGTCCTTGTGAGAAAACGGTGGTCGGCTGTCCCGTTCACCTCTACCTCCCCCGATTCTCTCGCTGCGATTGGCTGAATGTGTGATGACGCAATCATTCGTACCATAAAATCTAAACGTTATCATTTGTGCCGTAAAACGCCCGATTATGAACGATTTCCTGCGACAGAAAAGGTCGTTTATAATGTTTGAATACAAAAAACCCTTTTCCTGTCCAAATCACCTTTCGTCCTTTTTTGACCCGCGACAATGTTGTAGTATCACTTTCTAATTGCCTTCATAAGGAAAAAGTAACGAAGAAAACAAGAACTGTAACTAATACTACAGAATACATTTATTGAGAGTGCAAAGATCGATTTTCAATTTAACGTGGGTAACAACTTATTTACTTTATTCACATAAACATACAAAATAGTAACCTTTTAATGCTTATATGTATTCGCCTTTAGAACACAAATCGGACTGAGTTTGTGGAGTTTCAAAGTCTTAAAAAAATGGGGGACAAAAATATGGAAGTAACATACAAGGCCATTGGGTGTTGGGAATTTTTGAATGGGAGTATAACATCAAGAGGTACTACAATTCATTGGTAAGTCCAACGCGTAAGTCCAAGAAATGGTGTATGAAATAAATTTTCAAGGCATGAAAATACTTTTAAAACAGTTTACAGAGTCGGCGACACCACATTTAACCAGTAAGAAATAAAACATTAAAAACAGAGTCACTATAAAATGACATACTCTTGAAATGACATCTAACGGTGCAATTCGCTTTCGCAGTTTGACTTAGGTTAGAAGAGGGAGTCGGTGTCGGTCGCACGCTTCGGAACTCGAGATCTGCCGCAGCGGAGAGCTTAAACACGCGGGATGCGCGCTAGAAAGGTTCAGCTTTGGTGCTTAGGGGAAAAGCTACAGGTTCTGAATTGTGGCTCTGCCGGGTTCAAGTACGTACCTATCAATGAATAAAAAACTAAAAATACAAATTTATTACAAATAACACATTACATAGAACAAAAGTATTTTGTAAAAACAAATAAATAATGAAAAGATGTAATAAAAATACGACCGACGGGGGAGGCCAATCCTGAAGATATAAGATTGAGCTACTTGCCACCGTGGTAGAGGAGTGGGGGGTCTGCAATTTCTGGGAAGACAGTGAACACATTTTTGATACGCAGGCTGTTAGATTCCGAAATAGAGGTGTGCCCAAATGACTACAACCAAGAGCAAGTAAGATGTCGAATTCAGCTGTTGTCTGGAGGAGAATTGTAAGTGCTGGCTGCTCTGATAATTAGTTTTCCGAGGTTTCTCCGATCATCATCAGGCTCATGCAGGAGCAGTACCCTAACAAATGGACCGCGTGCGATTTTTCCATCCCCTTCCTGGTCCTTTCTTCACCCCTTACACAAACATTTATACTAACATGCACTACACTACCACACGTGCCGGGAGACCGGTCAGGGGCGTAGTGCTTGTCCTGACTGGACCGCTGCCCCCCCCTGATGGGACGATACCTGATTGGGGGAAAATACCTCTCGTCGACGTACAGATCGGCGTTGGATCTCACCATTCATTGGGGGAAGATCACCTCCACCTCCCGAAGAAAACATATTACATATACGGGACTAATGACCTTATCAGTTGACGCGGCCGAAGTCACTAATCAGCCAATAGAAACATTTGTTTATTCAAGAGAAGCATCGACACTGGTGTGGGTTTTCGCATGAAATGACTCACCCTTCAAAAGACTAGACGAACGAGTTGTTGGCGTGGCGTTGGCGCGCGCCTCGCCTCACTCACCAGAGGGAGGGCGTGACCTGCGGCGCGATGGCGGCGTCGTACACCCACACGACGGGCTCGACGAGGGCGGCGAGGCGGCGGGCGTCCTCAAGCAGGTCGCGGTGCGGGATGCGGCGCAGCATGTCGTCCCAGATGAGCGGCGTCACGCCCGGGAACAGCCAGCGCGCCAGCTGCGCCACCCGCGTCACGTGGCCCAGGAACAGCTCCCTGCCCAAGCACACTTGTTTAATACGTAATTTATTCGCTTACTTAATAATTTATTCACTTATTCACTTAACTCTGCAGTGGTAACGTGACTTTTTGAAACAAAAGTGGTAACGTGGGGTGTCTCCAGATCCCCACACTCTTTTCATGATATATTCTAAATTATTAAAAATGAATTAATATAATATTATTCTTATATTATGAAAAATGCTTTGCGTATAATTAAACAATTTATTACGAATTTACTTGCTAAACAAGTCTGAAAATTCATCAGGAAAGCATCTAATATTTGGAGTTAACTTCTCTACAGGTCTGCGCATGTTGTCACATCCAAGCGCATGTTTCGTGGGACAAATTGAAATCTTTTCAAATTCAAAGTACAATGGAAAATTTCAATACCCATATTATCCACATTCCACAATTCAGCAAGATTTTGATGCCCAGATTTCACAGATTCAGCCAAAATACGTAGCACAATTACCGCCTTCATTGCCGCTTTGTCAGTCTTATAGGTGCTGTGATCATTTTTATTCCTCTCTAAATCCATTTAAATTTTGATATTGGTGGATTCTGTAATTCTCTCAATCATATCCAAATCAATAAAGAAAACGTAATCCTGGCCTTTTGGAATTGCGTGCAGACTGCTTTGTGCAGGGCGGTGAGTAACGATATTCTGTTCCCGCTTTCAGCAAAATTTGGCGTATTCTTCAACTCCTTTTTTAACATATAAAGTGGCCTAAAATGTTCGTAGTACTTCAGTATTAACTTTGCGGGGGATCCTAACGTAAAAATACAGCATGCAATAATTTGCCAAACTAATAGAATGTACGAGACTGAAGACACCTTTGATAACGTAGAAGGTAATGCGGGGGTCCCTGAAGTCACCCCAAACAAAACAACAGCTTGTTACACGGATAAAACTCACGAAATTGGCAAACTGAGAGCACAATAAATGTCATGATACAAAAAGAGAAAGGTGCTAAAGCAATGGTCAGGGTAGCCAACGTGGGAAATACAAGAAGCGGGAAGAAAGGATCGTGGGGGTCCCACAGACCCCCGCGTTACCACTCCCGGGTTAAATTAATAAAATTTAAATGTGTAAAACCGATACTGTAATCTTTGTATTATTCTCGGGTATTATATGTTCCTTGACAATTATATGGCGTTAACTATTGATACTAGAGCATTATTAGTTCTTTGATATCGATAACGATGCTGAAAATGTCAGGACAAGAAATATAAATACTCAATTACAAGATTCATCGAGAGCTTCGCAACGTCATGCGCACAAAGCGGATTCTAAGGATACGCTGATTTTTAGGCGGGTTCAATAACCTTGCTTATTTGAAAGAGAAAAAGGTACCAAAATATTGTGGTTCAAATCAACTCAAAACATCGTAGCCTGTTAGCAATATTACTTATTTTAATCGGCTTGCCTCTAGCCTCCCCGGTAGCTTTAGCCATCACAAATCTCCCCTCCCCGCAGATTCCAAGGACATAACACGCGTCTCCCACCTCACATTATTGCGGTGGTAGTCTCCCCCTCCTCGGATCTCAGCGGTGGCCCTAGGGTCATTCTGTCTGTCCCTTTGTGGGTAGTACCGCCGGGGAACCCACAGACTCATCTCGGCCACCAGATTTCCGGTTTGGGACACGATATCTCAGTCCGTAATGGAAAGGAAGTGGATATGGAGGGCGATACATGGTCAGCCTCTTCGTGCCACAAAACACATTTAAGCCTTTCGCGGGATTTGAACTCTACACCTTTGTGTAAAGCATACTTAGACACAGCTGCCGCATGCTATCAGGCCAGCAAGGAATGGAATGAAGAGTTGAAAGGTGATTGGAAGATCCCCATCGTGCCACATCAGAGATGCAAGCATCCGCGCCCGGGTGGTATTCGAAATCGCGGCCCTTCGAGCACAGGCTGGCCTGGCGCTCCCATTTTATTGATCTCGATTGCCCAGGTCGGCCAACTCAGCGCCCTAGCGGTCTACGTAGCAAGATAATATTCTGGGTAATTTCGTATTCCGAATAATGTAATAAGTAATTTGATTTAAATAATTTTTGAAAGATATTAAAACAAAATTTCAGTTAATCGTTTTTTTCCAATAGTTTAAAACATTTTAGTATGCTCACTTCTGAATGGGTTAATGTTTACACTCGTATAATCTATTTTGGTACAATGCTAAACGTTTTTCATCAAATGAAAGTTCCTTTTCATTTTCTGTCAACAATTCCTATTTTCCATAATTGATTTTCATTTATATTACCAATATATTTTACTATTTTATGACATTCTTCAGTTAAAAATTATTTAAAATGTTACAGTTCTTTTTAAAAGTTATCCTCGTTCACATTTGATTTACTAAAAAGGTAAAGAAGTATAACATAGGATTTAGAAATCGAACAATATTTCAAGTAATTATATTAAAAAGCAACAATTATATCAAAAACAAACAAAATATTACATAACAAAACATTATTATTCATTTATACTCCATTTACGTTGTAATATTTTTCCTTGATTGACATATTTTATTGGATTAATAAAAGGTGTGGTCCGGTATCAACTTAAACTTCACCAGCTATCTTATTAATATTTAAATGGATTTTTGTAAATTATATTCATTACTTACATTCCTTCATTGTATTTATAATTTAGGAACGGTATTTTTTCTTATTAGATACAGTGAATTAACATATAAGAATATCTATAATTCTTTACATCCGGGCACTGTCCAAAATAAGCATTTACTGATCTCTCTGAACCTTCGTCTAATTCATCATCATTTCACGAAACGTCAGGTCAAGAGAAATAGTGGTGTGACCACGGTCTCTAAGAACAATGTTCGTCAGCAACAGCTCTGCGCGTGTTTGTCGATTCATCCCGTTTCAACCGCAGCCCTTGACGGAGAACATCGTCCGTCACTTGGAGCGTGTTCCCCGGAAACAGATGAGTTGCTGTCAATACCGCGTTATTTCAGCGTCGTGAGAACACGTGATGGATGTAGCGGACGGCGGGCTATTGGTTTTCGCCAGTCATCGGCCCGCCTGGCAGCTTAAGAGGACGCGCGTGATTTTTATATTCCCCTGACTGGAAAGGGCGAGTGCGACTGGGCTTGTGTTTTGGAGCACGCGGTTGGTGCAGTCATCCAGGTGAGGAATTTAGTTTTATTCTAACTCATTTCAACACGACGCATCTTGTTTGTGAAAACTAATCACAAGATAATATTTATGCTCTGAAAGAGTGGAATTTGAAGATCGATTTTTCGAAGAAAATATGTAAATCATGAAATTTACTTCATTTAAAAAACAACATGTAAAGGAAACGGAAGCTTAGTACTTCGAACATTTCAGATATATGCAGGGTATTGAAAACTAGTTTGCTGCGGTCAGCACTGATTTTTAAATTTTTATTTGTTGGTTCTACATTGACTCAATTTTTTCTGCTAACATCAAGAACATCTAACGCGACTGACAAACGAAGTGTGAAAAGCATTGGTTGTGCAAATAGAAATAAGGGGTCATCCATTAATTACGTAACACTAAAGATCCCCCCGATCCCCCAGATCCCCCCGATCTGATGCAGCGTTGGGCTGCGTTGCATAGAGATAGGGAAGTGCGTTACAAGGGGGAGAGGGGATATTGAAAATACTCGAAAGTTGAGTTACGTAATTTATGTGCGGCCACTATTGGGTGAATATGTGAAAAGCAATTTTACTTTCTCGTATAAGTACTAAGTATATGCGGAGTAATATACGTAGTATAAAGAAAGAGTAATATACATAGTATACAAAGTTATGTAATGCTGCGAAAAATCGATTTCGAGATTTCAACGGAAATACACGGTTTGGGGTCCCCTGATGTCGAAAAAGTGTTTTTTTCAAAACGTCGGTCTCTCCGTCCATCCATCCCTCTGTCTATCCGTCCGTCCGTCCGTCCGTCCGTCCGTCCGTCCGTCCGTCCGCTCGTTCGTCCGTCTGTGATCACCACTAGCGGCTAAACCTTGCATAGAATTTTTTTCAAATTGAAGAAACTCCAGTCCATCTGGCTCGAGACGAGGATTTGAGATTTTGAAGAGAAAATTCCTTAAAATTCGTTGAAACTCCTGGGACAGAAAAATTCTATCTCAATATTTCGCCTTTTCAGAAACGCTCAAACGCAATTTTCTCATATAAGGCTCCATATTTTTTCTTCAAAATTTTCGAACGAATAGTGCTAATTACACTCTTTAATATGATGTAAAGTTATTTTTTTTAACAACACAATTGCAATTTTCCGCGCTCCAATTTCTCAGGGATGCGCAGTAGGCTGTCATGGCGGGACGCAAGAAGACATAAGTTTCAGTCCGAGTGGGCTCTTGATTTCTTGTGCAGTAAGCGTGGAGGTGATGCACTTTGTGTAATATGCAGGAAGTATTTACTAACAAAAAAGAGTAGTGTTAAAAGGCATAACGAACTCTCTTCCAAGGACACTACAAGAATTTTGTCGGAGATCGGGAAAAATGTGGTGACACTTCTAAATAGTAAGCTTCGTTATTTAAATCTAGGTTATTATAAATCCAGCAAGTGTTTCACTTCATCATCACTCTATAATTTTTGAAGTGTTTTTATCACTTCATTATCACCCGAAAGGCATGCACATCGTTTTTCTTTAAATGTTTATGTTCTATAATAGTGTCAGTGTTTTTCTGAAATTGTTATATACTATATCTTGATATAGTATATATTTTGGTTTATATTTTTCGTAAAAGTATTCATTTGAATTATTTGTAGCTATTGTTAATAGTTCTCATATACTGCAATTTAAGTAGAAATGTCCATTAACGTTTCCTTGATGTAATGATCAATGCTTGTTGAATTTCAGTTTCAGTTACATGTCAGTTTCCATTAAAAGTTCGTAAATTTTAATGAACGTTTCTTTATGATATACCAACCCGTGCGTTTTGCCCAACTCGTCGTATTCCTAAGATGTTTTCTCACCATTGCTTCCCGCAATTGATACAAGTGACTTTTCGGTAAGCCGATATCGCCACGTGCCCCAAACAGTTGCGAAGGCCATTTGCGTGCTCGTTCATCTGACCGTCCTGGTCTACGCATTGTGATAAAGGAAAGATTGTGATTTATTACCTTTAGGAAGAAGATTTATCAACTTTTTCGGTATCGGTACCTACAAAACTAGTGTTCCTCTCCTTAAATCGCAGTTTTATCGCTGCTGCATTACAGTGCATTCTTTGTATTACATTAGCAGTCTGTGAGAAAAGAAATATAATATAGAAGCTGGAAATGTCTGCATATCTTCACAGTGTGTCCCGAAAAACAAAGGTTTAGGTTTGAAGTACATGAAAAAGACGCGTCTTTGAAGAATTTATGGTTCATATCTGCACAATTTACAATCTGTTCTTGCAGAATATTAAGTAAATGGTTTGAATTTACACAAATAACATTATTACATAGACTTACTGTTTACATAGAGTGGTTTTGTTTAATTAGTGATTAAAGTAGCGGTGTGGCAGTTCTAATATGCGTTGACGTTTCAGTCTATATATGTGCTCTTTATTGTCCAATAGATTAATTGATAGATAGTACGTTCATTTAGTGTCTTCAAATATTTCTGCTTTTTCGTAATGACGTCCTCAATAGTTGAGATCTACAGGTCCTTATAAAGTGTTTTGTTACTGACAAAACACGATGCTCCGGATAACTTTCTTAATGTTCTTGCTTCGAATTTTCCGAAAATCCCAACGTTAGATTCACTGGCAGAACCCCATAATTCTATACCGTACGTCCAAGTGGATATCCAAAACTTTTAAGAAATAACAACATAAAATGCATAGTGACTTTCAAACGAATATATCTTTCTTTATTCTCGGTGAGGACATTACACGTTGGAATACAAATGCGAAAATTCAAGAAAACATGTGAAGGTGCCGTTTGTAGTCTGTTTTCGTGACCTAGTTTTCAAGGATTCAGGTAACTAAATCAGGATGTTTTGCGTTCTGTAGAATTAGGTTGACACTATTGTTGTTGATGTGCACATAGTATAGTAATAAATGCAATTTGTGTATTCTTTTATGCATTTTTAATACATTTTGTCTTCTATTATTGCTCAAGTATACTTCAAGCAACACATTAAAATAACGTAACTTTTTATATTTTTGTAAATAATCTCGGTGGTATTATATCTAATGTTTGTCTTAAATTTCTGTTTTTAGAAAATTATTAATTTAAATTGCAATATAATTTTGAAATATATGGCCAATTTTTTTATTAAAGGGAATACGAACATGAGAAACAGGTACTAAAACATAACCAATTATTTATGTCTCTTTAAACTCATGACTAGGTACAGTATTTTTGGCCGTTAATGTAATTGTAATTACAAATATGCTTGAAAGATAATTTGACAACTCAACAGATAATTTCAGGGATAAAGTATATTTACAATATATTACAATGAATAAACAGAAATACTGAAGGGAAATAAGCTTTCGTAGAAATTGGTTTGAAAATATAATTGAATGGTCAACGCAGAATTATTTGTTACATCTTCGCAGTTTGAAATAATTAAGTTTTTTTTAATAAAACACGCGGAGAAAATAATATCAGTTCTATTATAAAGTCGGGATTTACAGATAATGTTATACAAGAGTTGCACAAGTGTTAGAGAAGCATGCTCCTGTTTATGGAAAGAAAATCATTTAATATTAATATACTGAAACTTAACTTCTCTGTTTAGGAAGAAGTATTAAATTACCTTTTACGACACATTGATATAATTATTTAGTTGCAAACTGCAAATGTGTTCGTGAAACCTCATTATGTCCACATTTCATGCGTAAAGTTTGTTCTCACATGCAAAGCCTGCTCGTATTTTTATTTCATATTTCTTAATGTATTCAAATTGAATATGTATTGCCTGCTCCGCGCAACAAGGTGGCGCCATAAGGCCAAGAACAAACAGCCTACTGCCAAGGGAGATGACTCACATTCATATGCTACTCACGTAAAGTACACACGTTGCATGTTTCCTTTCCCCAACAAAAGTAAACCGAAAAGAAACTCCCAGGAGCTGCCTGCGGGGCCCGCAGGATGAGCAGGGAGGTGGGGGGGGGGCGCTGTGGCGTGGCAGGGCGGGCAGGGAGTGTCTGGAAGTTCCGGTTGACCGCAATTGTCTCCCGGGGGAGGGTCGCAGGGCGAATCAATAATAATCCCTTTACCTGCGGGAGATGCCCCGGCAAGTGGCAAATAAGTCACGGAAGTTTTTCAGCGGCGCCGTCCGCCCGGGCCCCGCCCCCCTCCCCCGCCCCCTCCCCCGCCCCTCGCCCAAGGCTTTGCCGGCCGCAATCCCGGGAAGGTCGGCGCGGGGCGGTGATTTGTGGGCTGCGGAGCGCGGGAGCACTTTCAATTCGTAAGAAAGTTGCCGCGCGCATGAGAGGGGCCGGCGATAGCGGAGGGGTTGGGTGGGCTGGAGGTGACGGTGGCGAAAGGGGCGTGGCAGCGGCGATGATGGTGGTGATGGAGGGCGAAGATAGTGGGATTGATGGCGGGGCAATGTGTGGGCAATAGTGCGGGGATGGCGGATAGTGAAGAGGATGGTGTTCATGTTGGTAATGTTGGTGTTGGTGGGAACAGAAGTGGTGATAATGGTGAAAGTAGGGGTGTTGTTGGTGATGTTGGTGTTGGTATTCGTGGTGGTGGTGGTGTTGGTGCTGGTGATGATGACTGATGATTGATTGTTTCCAGGCATGACAATTGCTATGGTCACTAGTTCCGTTAGTGTAGTGATTGTTTCATCCCGTTCCTCTACTGCTGGACGGTGAGATCCGGCGTTAACGTACATGTTGGTTTCCTCTTCAGGTATCTCTCCGGTGGGGCACCGCCGCAGCCGAGACATACATGGCCCGACTGGACTCGGGCCATGTATGGTAGTGTAGTGCATTTAATTGTGTGTGTGTGTGGGGTGAGCGTATGTAAGGAGAGAGAATGTCATAAGGAAGAGCAAGTAATGATCGCGTGCTTCGAACAGTACTGCGGTATTTACTTGAGACTGATCGGAGAAATCATGGGTAATTATCTATCAGAGCAGCCGGTCGCTAGAATTCTCCTTCAGACAGCGGCTGAATTCCATCTAGCTGTAACGTAAGGGTCGAAAATCCACCTCGTCGAGACTCGAAAACAGGACCTCCCGGTTAGAGGCGCTGGAGAGAAAGCGGTAATGTTGACTTTCAGTGAATGCAGCTGGTGTGATGTTGGTGGTGATGTCTGTAGTGATGGGATGGCGGGGTGGATTTGGAGGCGGCGGCACCTTTTCTGACGGCGGTGAAGGAGGCAGCCCTGGTGGTGGGGGGCGGTGACGCAGAGGGAGGGCACCACCCCTCCCCCACTTCCCCCAACCTCAATTGACCCCCGGGCAGTGCACGCGCAGGGAATGTGAACTCCTGGGGGCGATGGTCAACTTCGATACTTTGAGTTAATGCGCAGCACCCGTTTTAATGAAAGGAAGCGATACCTATTATAAATCAAACCCTCTGCCATATGATGCACGAAATACTTTGGTTAAACAAAGGAACAACAATATTAATATTAATAATAATAATAATTATTATTAATTTTATAAATGTGAAATGTAAATAAATAGTTTTATTTGCAAACGTTTTATTTTTATATTATGATATATTTATGTGATAAATAGTGATGTATTGACCTATATTATCTATTCAATACAGTGATGTATTTTACTTGTGCAAGGAGAAATGATTTGTATATAAGAAATGGCAAAAGTTCATCTATCTTCATTTTGAGCTTTAATAACTGTAGGAAAATGCTCTCGGCGGTACAGATGTATGAAAAGGTGACGCCAGGTCGAAGGTAGTGTTGACCATCAGGTTGGGTCCTTCTTCGGGTTGAAATAAGCCAACCAAAATATACGTATAACATGCATTGAAATCAATACTGCCATCCACAATACTGTGTTTAGTGATAAATAAGTTTTAATAGTAAAAAATAGTTCTTATTCGTCTTTAATTTAAGACATTCAGATTTATTTTTAATCATACATAACTGTGATTTAATTTTTAATCTACATTATAAGTTAGCGTGACGTTTCGGCTATCATCGGACAGCTCGTTTAAAGAAAAAGAATGCACATTTTACAAAAATGGATTATTACTGCAGTCAAAACATAAGCTCTACTTCATCGTTGGTATTAAATTTTATATATATATATATATATATATATATATATATATATATATATATATATATATATACATACACACACAAACATTGACCGAAGCTTACGTTGTTTTAATAGAGTTGGAATACAAATTCATAATTAAATATACATTATTTACAATATATTATGCGCATTCTCACAGTGTTTTATGTTTTATGTTGTTGTAGTAACTATTTGTTAACTTTCTTTTGTTAGGAAATGTTTTTTTCAGAACCAACTGGCTGCTTCTTGAATGATTGAACGTCTATTTTATTTAAGTTTTTAATTTGCTGGAAACATTTTAAAACAATAAAAAGATGGAATTATTGAATTTAGTTGCGTTTCAATTATTGCAAACACAAATTTCCCATATCGATATGTTAATGACTGTTTATTCCTGAAAATCAAAGCCGCAGTTTGAGTTTAGAAACAAAACACACCAGTCCACAAACGATACACGATATTCGTGGACATGTTTGTGCAGAAACGAGAAACCTGCCCTTAATTAACATATGATGATTTACGCTTAACAAATACGCCCCGGCGGAGCCTTGTTTACCCTCTCCGCTCTCGAAAAACGATGCAAGTTATGAGCCCCGAAAAGTAAACGAAGACTTTATGAGTTCCCTGTAACGTAAATTCCCATTTGTATTATTCCCTGGAAGTGTCACGCGCCTGCCACAGAGGGATAAACGCGCGGTGGCGGCTGAGCCCCAGCGGCGAAAGCCCGGCGGCGGCGGAGGCGGCGGGGCGGGGACGGAGCGGGGGCGGAGGTGAAGGCCGGGGCGGCGGCGGAGGCGGCGGAGCGGGGGCGGGGCAGCGGCGGAGCGGGGGCGGGGCGGGGACAGGCGGGGGCGGCATCTCACCGCCAAAGCCGAGGGAGATTGAGGAGGCGGGGGTGGCCGGCGGGGGGAGGGTGGAGCATAGGCAGAGTAGGGAAGGCGGAGCGGAGGTGGAAGAGGAAGTGGGAACGAAGGTAGTAGAGGTTTGAAATGGAGTGGAGAGGGTCGACCGAGGAGGGCTGGGTGGGGAAGGCGCAGGAAGCAGGCCGTGGTGGGGTCGAGCGAGGCAGGGAGGCCACAGGCAGGGAGCGGAGGCTGAGATGGAGGCGGGGCTAGCAGGCGGAGTCTGACCAGAGAAGAGGTTGGGGTAGGGAAGAGGACGAGGCTGGGGGAGGAAGCTGGGCGGTGGAAGCTGGGACGGTGGCAACGCGGAGGTCCGTGCAGACGCGGGGCCAGAAACACGCAGCCGGAGGCAACGGCTGAGCAGACGTGAGCACAGTGCCACACACATGGAGCGGCTACAGGTACAGCTCTCAGTACGAAGCAAAAAAGGCGTCCAAAACAGAAGGTTGTCAAGGTGCAGCAGAAAGCCAGAGGGGTGATGATGGAGAAGAAAAAAAGAGGAGGCATTTAGTAACAGAGAAAGAGGAGAATAAGTCAAGACAATAAAGTAATGAAATAACATGAGAGTAACAGAAAATAATTGGAGGAAACGACATACCAGAATTTTAACACTGAAACGCACGAGGAGAAGGAAAGTGAGAAAGAAATAGAAAAGTGGAAAAAATAGGAAAGGAGTCATATAAAAGGCGTGAAAGTAGACAGAGAGATTAGAGAGGGGAGCGGAGAGAACAAACATACAGAGCAATGAAGAAAAAGGAAAGCTTAGAATTTCAGCTTTCGCCCTAACTAAGAGGAATGAATAAAAAACAACCACTGCAGGTGGCAAGGGGCGCGCGCCGGGTCGGAGCGCAGAGGAGGGCGCGTGGAGCGAGGAGGGGCGGTTGCCAGCATGTGGCGCGGGGCGTAGCGGCAGGTGAGGTGAGATAAGGTAAGTGGGGTGGGGCGGGGCGCGGCGGTGGTGGGCGGGGCGGGGCGGGGCGCTGGGCGAGGGGCGCGGTGGCATGTGGGCGGGGCGGGGCGGGGCGCGGCGCGGCGGTAGGTGAGGTGAGGTGGGCGGGACGGGGCGGGGCGGGACGGGGCGGGGCGGGGCGGGGTTGGGCGGGGCGCGGCGCGGCGGCATGTGGGTGGGGCGCGGGGAGCGGGGGCGCGGGGGCGCGGTCCCAGGGCGAGGCTGCAGCCATGGCTCGGAGGATTTCCAGCGTCGCGCGGCTGCGACGGCGAGCACGGTGACGCTGAGGAGACGAACGAGAGGCGGGGGCCAAGTCTAAAGGCGGCTCGGGCCAGCAGCGAGCTACTGATCTCCCAATTCCGATCAGTTGTTGTTAGTTAACGCTTTATTTTACATGGCGAGACTCGGGCCATCAGGTCCGCTCTTCGGTCTGATCACGCTACGCTTCTTTCACCATCTAGCGGAGAAAGAAGGTATTATTCGAGTGACGAAACAGGTGATTCAGAATTGAGCTCAGAAGGTTCTTTTAGGTTTGAGGATGTTTTACAAGCAGTAAATACACAACTTGGGACAGCCGGTTTTACTTCCCTTCAGAAAAAAGGCGTACGAAGGTTTTTTCACCCTTACAATTTACAGCTTCGATCGGTTTTAAACCCGCAAATATTCTAACCGTTACACCACCAGCTGTGCTCGGCAAATGTCCGTTCCCTCTAATGTGCCCAAGAGACCGATACGCGGTGGGTAGGGCGAGCGCCGAATGTTCGTCACTCGGCAAATAGTAAGCAACTCATCAACACTATTCGGGATTCGGCGAGCGGTCACTCGCTGTTCGCCAAATAACGAATGCGTGTAGCCGCCTTAAAGCGGTGACGCCCACTGCCCGTAACTACGTGGGGGGGGGAGGGAGGGAGGGTGGGATGGAGGGCATTTCATGTGACTAGCTGTTAGTGGATTCAGATACCACTTAACAATAAAAATGAATTTTTAAAAAATAATTCAGGTTTTTGAATTTTTTTGTAGTGACAATAGCGCTGGGACTTCCTGCATGTTTAGTATCAATGTACGGCAACAATTCAGTACAAGGTGAGTTGGAGAATGAAGAGGGAGAGTTTGGGTTCAAGGGCAAGAACATAAAGAGAATGAGATAATTCCTCAATCACTAAAGACGGAGGGAGACCCTCAGAAATATATTTAGTTGAATAAAATGCTTTTGCTACTCCCATTGTATAATCCTGTCATTTGATGGCTGCAACCATTTGCATAATGATAGTCATTTCGATACAGTTTTAATTATGATACAAGTTATTGACCAATCACAGAGAAGTTTACAAACCAAGTACTGATAATTAATCATTGATAATCGTTTTAGCAAATGTTTCGTTCGATCGTGTACATTAAAATTGCATTTATTATTAATTTGCATTAAAATTATATTATGCTCAATAGTTTTAATTTCCTTTATTGTTAAATTTTTTCGTGGAATACGATTAAAACTAAATTGGATCGTAATTTCACTTTGATCCCATTTGACTAGCGCAGTACCCTCTAGCAGGCGCACAGGTAAACACAGCCATCTGCGGCAGCATGCGAGGGTAGATTTAGGTAGCTGTCCGCTAGGTGGCCTTGGCTGAATCAACTGCCACGAAACTTTTTAATGTAAAAGTTTAACTTACAAAAGTACCGTATGAAACTCGATGTAATGGGTATTAATACACGCGTGTGAAGTTTACGATACTTCTGTATTAATACCCATCATTACATCATCATTTCATAATGAACTATTTTGATAGATAATTTCATCTCATTCCTCATTAATGTGGAATTTCGCATTATTTTTGTAATACCTCCATCAATACCATTTATGCAGGAGTTAAATGTATAATTAATGTTACGTATAGTAGTTGATTGAGAGACAAAATCTGTACCATATGTGTTTCTAATTGCAAACAAAACTCCCAAGGTAATTAATGTAGTATGCTAAAATGATTTTCGTCATAATCTTTTAGAATGCTTACTCCCTTCTAAAATAAATTTAATTGTTCAATACTTTCGCAGATAGTATAGATACATTAAAATATCTTGTGATTGAAAACGCAAACTACTGTTTGCTTTCAAAAATAAAGAATGAGACACTGATGTTGTCTAGGATCAAAATGTTTTATTTAAAGCTGAAAGATCTTTTTTGATAGCTTGGCTATCATCGTCAGAGCTATCTGAAAAAACATACAAAATTTTGAAAAGAAAGATGCATTACAAAAGTTATTAACAAAAATAAGTTTTCGTAAAACTGAAGTACATATTTTTGTCAATAACCTTTTGTAATGCAACTTTCTCTTCAAAATTTTGTATGTTTTTCAGATAGCTCTGATGATGATGATAGCCAAGCTATCGAAAAAGATCTTTCAGCTTTAAAAAAAATATTTTGATACCAGACAACATCAGTGTCTCATTCTTTATTGAAAAACGTATTTACATTACCAACAGTTATACTAATACTTTCGAAAACAGTCCACGATTGCCGTCGATGCCTTTTGGTTTTGTTTCAGTCGCTCGTAAGGAAGCGTGCTCACGTGCTGGAGTGTTCGATCGTGTTGCAGCGGTCGCACTCCTGCAAGATCACCTCGTCGCAGCCGATGTGCAGGAAGCGGGCGGGCGGCGTCGCGCGTAAGTGCAGGTGCATCACCTGCAGCAGCATCTCCTCCACCAGAGCCTGCAACCATGCCGCAACAACTCACGTTTACTCTCCTACAGTTCAAGTACATATTTCAGGGCGTGTAAATAACACGAGAAAGCAAAGAAAGGAAGCAAATCGAAACGACACTAAAAGCGTAAAAACAGTTTGTACAAAGAACGCATTTTTCCCGCAGGTACACCAACATTTATTATGCATTGCTATCGCAGACAAAATATTTTGTGATATTTACACAACTTAAGCATTCTTTTAAGTTTTTTTGCGATGAGACGAACATTTTTGATTTTAAATACAATTGGAAGCAAACACGTATAGATAGAAAATGCTATTATTTAGATGGTAGATTAATTTGGAGATGATCTAATGATAATGAAATGTTATGAAAACGAAGGCTTTCGCGGCCGGAGTCAATAGAAACTTACTTGTCCGGTCTCCGCGACGTAGGCGTAATTGCCAAAATTTCGTCCAGAGGAAGGTCGCTGTATCGATTTTTACTGAAAAATGTAAATACTTGATTGTGAGAGTCCCTTACAACACCTACCGACTGAATTCTGATACTTATTGACGTCTATAGTTAAGACACAAGTGACATCATGCGACAGCAAAGTTTCTAAGAAAAGGCCGCTCGCCATTAAATAGTTGCTAAGCACATATTGCGAGATAGAACAGCAATTTTTTTTCATATTTTCAGTACGTAAAGAAATGTTGTACTTTATTCTGAGACCTAATGGTCTCTCGATTTATCAGATTAAGGGGAGGTTGTACACGTCATAGGACCAAACTTTTCCATTTCCGTTTTTACTTTCCCGTATACATATGTCAATACGAAGTAATATACGTAGATAATAGGGGAAGTTATGCAATGCTGCGCTAAAAATCAGCGGATTTTCGGCAGAAAAAAATCATTGCCGGGCCCTGTTAACGAAAAAGTAGATACATGCAGTTGCTAAATTAAGAAAATATCCCTTGACACGTAGTATAGCCAGAATTTCTATTTTGTGGGTCCTTAATAGCGAAAAACCAATTGAAAGCAAAACGTCCGTCTGTCCGTTCGTCAGTCCGTCTGTCTGTTCACCCGTCCGTCTGTCCTCCGTCCGTCAGTATGTCTGTCCGACCGGCAGTCTGTCCGTATGTGAATACCACTAGCGCGTAAACCATACGTAGGATTTTTTCCAAGTTGAAGAAACTCCTGACCGATCTGGCTCGAGTCGAAGCATTGAGATTTTCAAAAATATTCTATAAAATTTGGGGGTAATTTACATGAAGCCCCCGGACATTTTCAAAATTTTCTCAAAAACGGCTCCAATTTTTTTCTTTAAATTTCTAGTAACAATAGAATAAAATACACTTATTATGGTGGGATACGTTCTAATTTCACGGTTAACTCTGAATTTTCGAAGTGCAAAATTTTCAATTTTTTCGACTTTTTCTTACAACTACAAAATTAAAGATACAGATTTTTGCTTCGAATAAAATTTGTTCTCCAAAGTGAGTTGTTTCATTAAGGTCATGCACATTTTTTTATATTCTAGCAGTTTTCGTGCAATATTGCGTGCAATATGTGCAATTTGAAAAAAATACAAAAACAAGATTTTCTTAAAAACGGCTCCAATTTTTTTCATTAAACCTTTTGTAAGGATTGTGCCTAATGTATTCTATGAGATGACATAAATGTCATGTCGCTCTATTCTTTTGTTGTTGTTTTTTCAGAAATTACAAAAACGGATTTTTTGACTTGACTTTCACGTCGTTAATATTTAAATTAGCGTTAATTTTTTCACATTATTATTTTTATGAGTATAAGTGATTTAAATAATGTCAAGCAACGTTTCTCGACTAAATCGTTTTCTGTGAAAACTAGCTCAAAATTCCACATTTTCAGAAACGCTCAAACGCCATTTTCTCAGAAATGGCTCCAAATTTTTCTTCAAACTTTTTGAACGGACTCTTTAATATGACATAAAATTCATTTCGAGGAATTTTTTTGTTTTCAAAAATTACACAAATGTGATTTTTTGAATGATCTCTCACACTGTTAATACGCACATTTCCAGTACTTTGCAAACAATATTGTATGAGAGTTGATGTACTTCCAATGACTTCTAAAGATGTTTTTCGACAACTCAAAAATTTTCTGTGAAAAAGGGCTTCAAATTTCGCGTTTACAGTAACGCTTAAATGCCATTTTCTTGAAAACGGCTCCAAATTTTTCAAAGAAAATTGGCATTTAGGAGGTTTTACTGTTCTTTAATATTATTAAAAGAACATTTTTGTTCTACTCGTAGGAAAAGGAAAAACTGAGAAAAGGTCTGCAATATGTATTCTGGGCGGCGATAAATGGCATGTGGCAAGTTTGAATAGGTAGCCAAGACCAAAAGAAATAGAAAACTAATACGGGAAAGTATGTGCCATTCTGTAGCGCCACTATTTTTATTTTGGGAAAGCTTAATATGAAGTCTCAACATTTTCAAAATTTTCTCAAAAGTGGCTCCAAATGTATGTATTGTAATGTATATATTGTTGATCTCATGAAACAATGGAAAGATTAAATAAATTCGGGAATAAAGCTACACTCCCAAAATGAATGCATTAATACATTATTGTGTGCAGACGATGAAATAATTATGCAGAAAACAGAAAATGATTTGCAAAAATCCACTTAAACCAGATATGTGTGTACTATGATTTTAAAATATCTGTTAAAAAGACAAAAGTTATGGCTTTTAAAGGGAAATGCCCTATACGCTCCAAAATTGTTATAAATAATCAGATAATAGAACAAGTGTCATATTTTAATTTTTTTGGGCTGTGATATTAGCTATGAAAGGGAAAATTATATGCAAAATAAACTAAATAAATATCAAATGATATGCGGAACTGTTCATAGAACTTTAAAAAATAAAACAATGAAAGAAACTAGAATGAAATTTTATAAAGTAATGGCAGCACCAGTATTAACATACTGAAGCGAATCGCGGAGCCTAACAGCAAAAGAGCAACAACGAATACAAACAGCAGAGATGAAATTTCTAAGGAGAGTGAATGGTTGCTCGATATTAGATCAAATCAGAAATGAGGAGATTAGATCTGATCTAAATATACATTCCATGAATGACCGTACTAAAGAAAATAAACAACGCTGGATACAACATATAAATAGAATGGATAACACAAGAATAATAAAATCAATATTGTCTTATAAACCTGTAGGAAGACGAGAAATAGGACGTCATAGGAAGAGATGGTTGGAGTGAAGACGGAGCAAGCTGTCAGCCCAATCCCTGATAGTGAAGAAGAATAATAAGTGGCTCCAAAATTATTGATTAAAGGCTTTCTTCGTATAGCGCAAAGGTCGCCTAAAAATGGCTGACTTATTTTGGTTAAAATGTCTAAATTTTCGAAAATTGCAAAAGATCGAAATTTTTGAGCGACTTCTTTCAAGTACAGTACAATATTGAAGATAGTGTTTTTTGTTAATAAAGTCTGCTCCTTAATGACAATCTTTACCTACGATGTTGTACAATTTTTCGAAAATACGAGTAATTTAATGTGAAGGATAGCCAATTTTTGTTTAGTGATTACAATTAAATGTTTCGGCTTTTCAGTTTGAATGGATAGCTGAGTTTCCTGCTGTAGAGCACTACAACACAGGTCTATGTTAAATATTGTAAGTGCATTTTCAGTAACATAATCAACTGTGTTCACAGTGAACAGAGATTGTATTTTTCCAGAATTTGTCAACTTCCGTCATTTTATTTGTATTAGAAAATAAGTACTGAAACAATGTTTGGAGAGCGGGGATCGATTTCCCGAATAGTGCAAATGTCGAACTTTTCTGTTGGAAAATGTCTTCCGTTGTTCCTTTTGTGCAATGTGATCACAGGGATTCAGTTATTTTAAATCATTTTCTGATATTTCAAATAATTGACTGCCTCTATATGCATTGTACCATGGTATGGAGTCGCAACGATGGTTGACAATTTCGCAAAGGCAGACGTGCTCTCATGCAATTGGTAAATTTACTAGTGTCTGGGTGTTGAAATGGATAATAATAGTACACTACTACTAATAATAATTATTATAACAATAATAATTGACTAATATTTTTTATTCACACATTTCTCAAATATTAACAGTATTTTGCAACAATATAAAAATACAATAACAATGAAAGCATAATGCGATTTTCGCAAATGCACCTTCATTTACATTTCTCTGTTGGCACGAAGTGAGACGCGATATTCACTTGTCTCTGCACCTCTTAATAATTACCAACGGTGGATGTTATTCAAACAATTACCACGATAACTGAATATGCGTCCCACAAAACGTGGTTATCCCAATTGTTTGCTTTCGCTTTCCATCGCGCGCGAGTTCGCGCTAATGAAAGTGATGAACATTGCGGCAACGGGATTCGCTGCGTTGATTTTCCCTCGCGCTCTGGCACTTGGGTGCCTCACTTCTTTAACCACCTTGTAAAAAATGAGAGAGAGAGAGAGATAGAGAGAGAGAGAGAGAGAGATAGACAGACAGACAGACGAAGAGAGAAAGAGAGAGACAAACAGAGAGTCAGACAGAGAGAGACAGACAGACAGACAGAGAGAGGCAGAGAGAGATAGACAGAGACAGACAGAGAGAGGCAGAGAGAGATAGACAGAGACAGACAGACAGAAACAGACAGAGAGACAAACAGAGAGAGACAGAGATTGATTGTGTAGACCGGAAGAGTGTAGACTGTTACTTCCTACAAGAGCGTATATTTTCGAGATATACTGTTTATATCTAGGTACTGCAGGGTCAATATTCTACTATGTAAAGAAAGTTATAGGTCAACGCAAAATAATTTTTTTTTAATTCTGGCCCTCAAGAAAATGTGCGCAGATAAATTTATTTCCCCACACGTTGTGACCGAACGTGTAGGTCGGCCGTGGGGAAATTTCGTGGGTAATTTGGCTCTTGTTGAAATTTTGAAAAAAAAACACAAAGTTGAAAGCCACAAACATTAATATAATTGAATCTTCAAAAAAAAAAAGAAACACAAATTGCAAAATTACCTAACATGCACAGATAAACAAATGAACAAAGAAAAATACAACACTGAACAGCGTAAAAAAAAAAACTTTTTGAGGAAAAATCAACTGCAAAAATTATGAATTTCAAAGTTGGCACAAACTAGCATCACAGCAACATCTTCTGTGACAAAAATAAATTGAAATCCAACAAATTGAAACAAAGATATCTCTGGGGAGATGAGTGCACATAATATTACATCAGAGGGTAGAGCACAGGCATTTCGGATGACAAAATGCCTCAGCACTTTCTGTTTACAAAAATTGCAATTAACCCTTCCTCAACATACACTGCATTAGCATACATAGTAGTTTCTTGCAAAACAATTCACTTCAATTACAAAGACATATGTTGTGTACAATTAAAATGAATAAACATAGTTTTGAAAACACAGAATATTCAAAAGAAGTTGCAAAAAAAAACAACTAAACATGTGTGTTTACACCATAAATGTGAAACATTTATTACAACCTACACCTTTGGTTGAAATTAAAAATATGTAGTATTTTTACTCAACAGGCATCCAAATTTCAATAAATATTTCAAGATATTTAAGTTCACTTAAATTCTTCAACAGTTCATAGCAAATATACTTTTATAACCTTTTAATTGTCCCTAAATAACCCAAATTGTTTTCTAACTTGATTTGGATTTTACACTATCATCAAAATGTTCTTTTTCTTAAAAGACAGAAACTGCACTTGCAGTGTATTAACATGACAAGATTCTATCACAAATAAGTGATGTTCTCTCCTAAGTAGGACGCACTACTTCAAATATCTTTTGAAAATAGTACACAATGGCTACGAAAACACCAATGAGATGGGTATTTCAGACATTATGCAAGAATGTTAATGGCAAAAAAAAACATTAAACAATCTGACAGTGAACTACAGGAACAACACTTCAACCTGCATTCTACAGTCAATTGCTTCCAAATTCTCATTACTTTTTATAGTATCACATACAAAATTGTTTTGTCTTTAACACTGACCTTATTTCGGTGGCCGTGGCGTTCGCCACCAGCGCAAAACTCACAGCGAACTAATGCGGCTGCCGACGCTCTGTCTTGAGCCTAAGCACGTGTTCTCTCTGTAATCACGTCGTACTCCAAGACCAGATACCTCCGTCGAACGCGCATCTGCCGTGCGAATTTAGCCACCACTGGGCCAACCTCTCCTTTCTCGCTAACTGGAGCTCGCGGCCCCACACCATCAGCTTCCAAATTCACGCTGCTACCTCACGCTGCCGCTTCACGAAACATTCTGCCTACTCTCCAGACACCGCCGTTACAACCCCTTCTTTTCCGCGTAGGGGGGGACAACTGTCTTCCCCCCGCCACCCCTCCAGCGACCGCTGATAAGGCGACGGGTTACGTAATCGCGCGGCGAAGCACGCAGACGAGGTCTTTCTTATCGCCAAATAGTGACTGAGCAAGCTCAGGATCGCTACAACGTCATATACAGTTTTTACTGTTTTTTGACAAATAAATAAATTAATAAATTCAATTTGATAGTTCAGTTGTACCGGCGAAAGCGTAAAGTTTGCAACATCATGCGCACTTTAAGCCCACTAGTAAACTTGTAGGAGCGTGTTCACATCCCCTTTGCCACCGACGCGAGTGCATTTCATCCTTTATTGCCCTTGGAGAATGGAATAGCAAGTAGAGATTCAAAATGAATAAGAATAAACCAACCGTGTAACGTTTGCTCATAGGAGAGATGCTTGCCCATCTCTTATGATCAATAGAAATAAAACACCGCAAACAGAGAGCGTTAAATATCTAGGAATTCATTTGGACAGATATCTTACGTGCAAGAAACATATTCAAAGAAAAAACAACAACAATAGATATAGTTGCAACTAAGGAAATTCTTTTGGATGATAGGTCACAGATCTAAATCATCACGTGAAATTAAATAATTAATTTAGAAAACCATTCTAGTTCCTGTATGCACATTCAGGATCAATATCTGACACACTGCTAGAAAAACTAATTTGCCGATCTTACAAAGATTTCAGTCAAACTTTTATAGAATAACTTCTTCTGCACACTCGTTCATATCAAATGCTGCCCTACATCGAGACCAGAAACACTAAATGTTCAAAAGAAGATTGAATAGATAAGTTCAAAATATCACCAACGCCTGGAAATGCATCCCAATCATCTATCTATACGTTCTAGATAATAACCAAGAAATTCCTCGACTCATCAATTTCCTCTCTTTATCTCCCTCACCCTTTTAATAATTAGCACTTATCCAAACATGTTCTCATACTTTGTTCTATCATGTTCGTATATTCTTAATGCTCATAATCCTCAACATGAATGTTATTATTCTAATGATAATTTTGTCATAGATTTTTGAAGAACACCAAGGAAATGTCACCAATGGGCGGCTTTCTTACTTTAATTTAATTTTATATTGTTAATATTTATAGTTTTTACTGATCACTTCTCCTTTTAAACAGATTGTAAATATTTGTTGAATAAAAAAATCTTGGACTACTCTCGAGAACGTATCCTGCACCTCGTCAGCGTCACTTATTTTTGTGATATTGATCATGTAACATGATTTTAAGTTTCGTGCAACCGGCTCTCAATTGTTCGAGATAATAAATAAGTTATATCAAAGCATTATTTAACTCTCATTTTAAAATTTGGATTACATCACATAAATTTCCAGAGGATTTTGTTTACCGATATTCATTCTTAAATCTGAAAATGACAAACTTATGTTACTAATTTATTGGTTTCTATTTCTTTCATACTTAAATTATTGTCGTCAAAGCACGAAGAATAAGAAAATAATTTCTAAAAGTAAAATAAAATAAAATAACTTGTTTTAGAGGTAACAAAATGTTCGTTCGAGAGCTGTCGGTCTTTGCATGACCGAGTGTTCGTGAACCTGAGGGCACCAAAAAACCCGGCGTGTCGCTGATACACGCAATTTCACCTGCAAGAGCAGCTCTGCTCGTATTCCAGCCCACTTCCTCCCCGTGCATTCAGATTTCGTCCGCACGGAGTCACGCAAATATCCAGAACGAGGAGGCGCACGGGCGCCCCGAACAGACGAAAGCGCGGTTTAATGGAGCGCGGGGCGCCGTGACCTGCGTTGCACGCGGGCGGCTCGATTCGGCGGCGCCCTGCGAGGAGAGCACCGCACTTGCACCCTCCGTTCAGGCACGGGGGCGAGCATTTCGACGATCCCTTCTGGCCACTAAGATGGAGATCCTTCGCCGAGGCCCCATGCTCCGAAAGGAAATAAAGGAAGAAGATCCACAAGCACAATTCACCCAACATTCTTCAAATAAAAGCGAACCCCTTCCACATATTACTCGCCAACCACGCTCCCCTCATGAATATGTTGGGATGATTATGTAGGCACAATTTACCCAACATTCTTCAAATAAAAGCGTACCCCTTCCACGTATTACTCGCCAACCACACTCCCCTCATGAATATGTTGGGATGATTATGTGGGCACAATTTACCCAACATTCTTCAAATAAAAGCGAACCCCTTCCACGTATTACTCGCCAACCACGCTCCCCTCATGAACATGTTGGGATGATTATGTGGGCACAATTTACCCAACATTCTTCAAATAAAAGCGAACCCCTTCCACGTATTACTCGCCAACCACGCTCCCCACATGATTATGTTGGGATGATTATGTGGGCACAATTTACCCAACATTCTTCAAATAAAAGCGAACCCCTTCCACATATTACTCGCCAACCACGCTCCCCTCATGAATATGTTGGGATGATTATGTGGGCACAATTTACCCAACATTATTCAAATAAAAGCGTACCCCTTCCTCATATTACTCGCCAACCACGCTCCCCAAACATTCTTCAAATAAAAGCGAACCCCTTCCACATATTACTCGCCAACTAGGCTCCCCAAACATTCTTCAAATAAAAGCGAACCCGTTCCACATATTACTCGCCAACCACGCTCCCCTCATGAATATGTTGGGATGATTATGTGGGCACAATTTACCCAACATTCTTCAAATAAAAGCGAACCCCTTCCACATATTACTCGCCAACCACGCTCCCCAAACATTCTCCAAATAAAAGCGAACCCCTTCCACGTATTACTCGCCAACCACGCTCCCCTCATGATTATGTTGGGATGATTATGTGGGCACAATTTACCCAACATTCTTCAAATTAAAGCGAACCCCTTCCACATATTACTCGTGGAATCTGGAAGGGGTTCGCTTTTATTTGAAGAATGTTGGGTAAATTGTGCTGGGATTGGGATCTTCTTCTTCCTTTACTTCCTTTCGAAGCATAGGGCCTCGGCAAAGCCTCTCCATCATACTCGATTTTCTGCAATAGGTATGATTTGTTTCCACGTCATATCCGTCTCCCTGATCTCTCCTTCCTCTGTCCTTCTCCATGATGTTCTCGACCGACCTTGGCTTCCCTTGTGGGTTCCAACATAGTGCTTCTCTCTCAATTGAATTTCGGGGTTTCCTTAAAGTATGTCCTATCCAGTTTCATTTTCTGCGTTTTATTTGCATTGCTATTGACATTTCATCGGCTTTCTTCAGCAGCTCTTCGTTTGTTATTATTTGTGGTCCCCTAATGTTTAGGATTCTTCGTAGACATCTGTTTATGAATACGTGTAATTTATGTGTTATTTTCCTCGTTATTTTCCAAGTTTCTGATCCGTATAAAAGCACAGATTTTACATTTGATTGAAAATACGTAGTTTTGTTTTTACGGCAATATTCCTGTTTTTCCATACTTCTCTTAATTGCATAAACTAAATGTTTGCTTTGTTGATTCTTTGTTTAACGTCTTCATCTGCGCCTCCACCATCAGTTATTATACTCCCCAGATATTGAAACTTGTGAACATCTTATACTTTCCTGATTAATTTGAAAGGTGTCTTGAGCATTTGCATTTATTCTTAAAGATTTCGTTTTACTACAATTAATTAACAACCTTACAATCTTTGCTTCCTCACATATATCAATAAGCTTGGGACTGGGATATTTTCCATTATTTTGTCATTCTACCAATCAAACATCGTTCGAATAAAACATCTCACTTTGCTAGAACTGAAAAAAATCATTTTAAAATATTCCTGACATAAATTATGTTTTAGTTAAAGTTTGTCAATTGTAAGTTTATTGAAAGGATGATAAATTACTCTTTGATATTAGATTATATGGGACTGTCCGTATACCTATGCCGTATACCTATAAGATTTCTCTTCTAATGTCCATACCAGAATTCATCTTAACATACCCATGTATACCTTCTGGTATGATTAAACGGATCTGGAGAACCTGCCAGAACAAGTGTCCGCTGGCCTGAACCGACAATATTTGGGGACGTGCGATGGTATTATAAATGACCACGAAAACCACTATATCTTCAGAGGATGGTAAATATTGAGAGACATTTTACACAAGCATGTCTATACATGACACGTAAGCACCCAAAAGGAAGGCACTATTTTAATAGAGATAACAATTATCTGATTTTGAGCTGTAATAAAAATGTATGATAACACGTTCAATATTAAAGACCTTGAAAAAAATCAATTATTGAACTGAAATGAAAAAGGAATGTTTTAGGTCTTTGAAACGTAGCCAAAATTTTTTTTACAATTCTTGTATTTAATTTCTTAATGTGATAAAGTGACTTCCAGGAAAAATATGCATTTCCGATATTTAAAATACAGCACAAAAAGACACAAGTAGCTCATTTTTTAGCTCGTATATTTGGATATTTTTATTCGAAAACCAACTGAATTACGTCATATGGCCCGGATATTTATTTATCACATTATTATTTTATTAGATCGGAAGAGGAATTAATTATATCGACAATGTATCCCCATCTCTGCCTGTCTTTCCCAGGGCCGCATTGCCCAAACCGCTTCTTTCCATCGTCCCTGCCCTGCGCCTCCTCGCCTGACTCCGAACCTGCCCGCCCTATGCTGACATGCTTGCTACGATCATCTTTTCTACGGGCGGCTGTAAACGGATACATTGCTGCACACTCTCCCGGCAAACTTTCAGAAATAACTTTGATCTCAATTACTTGAAGCGTAATGGTGCAATTGGAAGGAATTAAAAATACTGTAGTAGGTACATGTAGAAGCACTATGAAACGTTTAATTTACTTTCACGGATTTCCACACTATTTTCAATATATTTGTCAGTCACCGAAAGAAAACTTCATAAATTTTTACCATAGGAGTAGAAAAGGGTGATATGAGAATTTTTACGAAATTTCACACCAACGGTAACAGCTTAAATAACTTGTTTTGAAGATGTGTTCAATATTTTATTAAGATCAAAATGTAACTATACAGGGTGAGTCACGTATCTTTAGCACCTCCTGTAACTTTTGAACGATTGACGTTATTGCAATGCAGTTTTCACGGAAGTGCATGAGGGAAAGGGGCTAATTGATACGTGCATAATTTCTATTTTATCACTTGTATTTTACGAGATTTTTTGGGTAACTTTGTTTTTTCAAATGGAACTATATATATTTTTTCAGTCCACCATAACAAGCGTAAAAAGACGAATCCAATGATACATATTGTCATATGTTAGATAAGCATTTTTTGATTAATTTTGATTTTTGCGACTGGGGTTTAACGGACATTTTGAATAGTCCACCACACAAGGTCACGCAGAGCTCCACCAGCACACGTGCGCCCGGGGAAAGGAAGGGAATGGGAGGGATCTTATTTGAAAAAGTATTCCAAATATTCACAAAACAATTGCAGGTTTTTCCTGAACTGTGCTTTCCATCCTTCCGCATTTTCAGATTTTCGTCTTTCTTTGATTGAAGGAATTAAAGGATGGAAAATAAGGATTTGTCATAAGTTTGTATCGTAATAAAATTGTTAATAACTTCAACTCTATTTAATGGGGTTTCATAAGGTAAGTATTAATGGGATCTTGAAACAAAGCACAATAAGAATAAATAAATTAAACTGTGCAAAATATTGCATATTTTGAGCAAACAATTTCAATGTTAGTAAGAATATAATAATAACTTAGGGATAGAAATATTCTTATTTCAATAAATACTACTTAAGAAAAATGCGTATTTTCAATCCCTAAGAAACACAAAATATCTGAAAATGGATCAGGATGGAAAGGAGAGTTCAGGAAAAAATGCAACAGTTTTGTGAATATTTTTCGTATCCTCAAGTACTAAAATCCCTTCCCTTCCCCGACCCCGCGTTTGCTGGGGGAGCGCTGCGTGACCTTGTGGGGCTGACAGTTCCAATGAAAATATCCGTTAAACACTAGTCGCAAAAAAATCACAATTACTCAAAAAAATGCTTATCTAACATATGACAATATTTATATCTTTGAATTCGTCTTTTTACGCTTGTCATGATAGACTGAAGAAATATGTGTAGTCCCATTTGAAAAAACAAAGTTACCTCAAATATTTCGTAAAATACAAGTGATAAAAGAGAAATCAATACATATATCAATTAGCCCCATTCCCTCATTCACTTCCGTGAAAACTGCATTGCAATATCTTCAACCGTTCAAAAGTTACAGGAGGTGCTAAAGTTACGTGACTCACCCTGTATATTTGAATAAAGACCGAATCAACTTCTTTATATAAATAAAAGAATAATTTGAAAAAAATAGTCTAATTAATGCCCGACAAAACACTTCCCAATTCAGTGAAAATCGCACTGAAATCAGTTAAGGTGATGCAGAAACAAACAAAAATTGTAATACCTGCGTGAAACAGAAAAAAATCGTAAAACCAATTGAAATGTTTTTATAGCATTTAAATAGGTCTGAGATAGAAAACAGTAATGATACAGAATCGTGCAAACTTTCTCGTTCTCGTTAATTCCCTGTTTCGTGATTATGGGTTACTTTTTGATTTCCCCACACTTTTCCCAGGCCTACGTGCGCATAAAAGACCTACCGTTAATCTGGGGATATTCCCAATTAAGAGCAATTTCGCGTTCCTCCATCGTTACAGAGGGTAGATCTATCTCGGCCCTGTGCCTTTACATTTTCGACCATATTATCTTTTGGCCATATCTCGGTGCTAATACCATTGTTCTGGGTGTAAGGAGCCAGTTCGTCAATTTCACACATCGACAGCAAACAAAATTGCCTACGAAGCCACGAGATTATCGAAGGATTAGGGTTAGTCGTAATACATGAGAGTCTCGGAATGCCCCCATAACACGAACACAATATGAAATATTCATGCCTTATGCGGGGTTATTTTGAAGCGCTAAAAAGTAAAAGTTTTCAATGAAAAATCATTGCTTTTCCGAAAACATTAAGAACTCCTTGGAAAGCGAAAATTATTTCACCATCACATTTTTATTTAAAATTTAATTCAAGAACGTCTCATTATTTGAGATAGTGTCTTTAAAAGCAGGTTATAGACTTATTTACAAAAAAAACTTTGATAGAGAAGAAGAAAAAATCAACGATATTAAATATTGTAAATAAAGAGTTTTATTGTTGATTTATTGACTAGTAGACGACGAATACCACAAAACAGATGAACTTCTTAAGAATTATAAATTAAATTGAATGTGAATTATGTGCATGTAAATGATGACATTCTATATGCCATGATTTTCTATGCATAACAAACTTTTCAAGTGAGTTAGCGATACAGTTAAGTTTACCTTCTATTTTCGAATTTTCTTTTAACGTTTACAGTATTTATAATGAATTTATATTGGATTCAGTTTTATTCAATTAAGTCAATACCAATACAGATCTCGCGACGAAACGACAAGTTTTTGTTTCCACATTTAATATTCCTCAGTGCAGAAGGAGAAATAAAGAACAACAATAATTCAATTCGTGTTTCATCGCGAGGTGTTTCGAATATTGTTTTAGTCGCTTCACGAAAATTCTGTAAAATCACACCAGGAAACGAACATAATCAGTTCTGATGTATGCTATTCCAGTTCAATATAACTGTTGGTGATGGATAACAGTGAAAACCATTTTACAAGTAACTTCGGATTCAAAAACCTATACAACACGTGTTCGTAATAAAACAAGCTACATTTTTCTGAAAAATTCAAGTTATTTCAGAGAATGGTAAATGATTTTGGAGGAAGTATAATGGAATATTTAGAGTCCAAAATGCCATTTCAACATGTGTCTTATTTTCGTAGTATACAATTACAGCTGTTTGTAGTATTTGAATGATTGAAACTTGACGAAAGTGAAATAAATTATGATCAACATAAATGGTTAAAAAGTAAAAAGTACGGATAAAAAATAAATTCAATGGGAAAATTAGTTGTACATATTATGCCTGTCGACAAAATCCGTGTAACTCCACACATCATTGCTCAGAAAGCTGAAAAATGTGTAGAAGTTAGCGATGTGATTTTTAGAGATTTTTATAAGTAGGAATATTTGTGAATGTTTGTGTTTATATCATCCAATTTATTCTACGTGTTGATCTGGAACTTATTTTAATGGTATTGGAAATCTTGAGAGTAGGTCAATAAAAGACTCAAAGAGCTCATCTAGAAAAACACTCAAGCCGTTTATTGCCGTTTATTTACTCACGAAACACAATTGTGTCGTTCATTTCCGTAAGCTTCCTTTACATCAGTGGTGTCAAGGTCGATGCCACTAGCAGGAGTCCATGGCACGAGTGCCACAACGAAATCGCCCCTCCAAGCAGTTCATTCCCTCGCCACCAGAGACAACCCCATCCCTATTGTAAAACCGCGGGTTTACTAATAGTTCCCTTTCCCGACGCTAGTTGCGCAGAGAAGCTCATACATGCTATGGTGCCACGACGCGTACCACTGCCACCAGTAGACGACCTTGACACCACTGCTTTACATCATTCAGATATTAAAAAACCGTAACCTCAGACCAGATCACAAAAACCAGTCACTTGTTTTTATGACATTTCCTGATTTGACTTCGATCTTGTCCAAACACTACCACTCCTCCTGAAACATTCTGTTTGTGCTACGCTGTTCCTGGCCGCGGGGCGGGGCTGGTTCGGCGTCATTTCGCCCAGCGCTGAAGCCGCCGCTCTGCCAGTGGTTGCAAGCTCGTCCGCGCATTATCGGGGGGCGGGGCGCGTACTCGCGGAATATATATTTGGCTCATTATCACACTTTCAGCCGCGCGATCGCGTGTCCATCTGCGCGCGCCGCGTGGCGCCGAATAAAGCCCCCCCCCCCCTCCTCACACGCGCGGGCGGCCACTGCGGCCGTCCCAGGCGGCACAGGAATTCTGGGGTCCTGGGGTAAAAGTCAAGTTTTGGCAAAATTGGGTTATGTGCTGAAACTAAAAATTAAGTATCTATATTTTGTTTTTAGTAAAACGACCGAATTCAAATGTTGCCTCCTTAACGACAAAAAAAGCGTTGGGAAATGGCGTTGAGCGTAGGAAGAAGCGTTGGCTCAATAATATCTAACCCTTTTTCCCCCTCCAAACTAAGATTTTTGACTTACGAACTTTTATGCCGTGACCACAGAATTGGTAGCCACCAGTTTGGAGCCAAATGGATTTTTCAGGGAGAACAATTATACAGCGAAGAATATTGAATTGGTAAAAAGTAATGATTTTTTTTTGCTTTCAATTGTCAACATATAATTTTTCCGAAGACAAGTTTACGGGGCTTGGTCAGTAGAAGCAAGACATTTTAACGTGTGGTTGTTTACCAACGTTTCGGAAACTGTATTTCCATCATCCGGGCTATTCAAGATGAGAAAAAAAAACACGAAAATATAAGGTCACAAAAAAAAACACACCGAGTCACACCTTTCGTTTTCTTTTTGTGGCCCTATATTCTTGTTTTTTTCTCGTCTTGAATAGCTCTGATGATGGAAATACATTTTCTAAATCATTGACAAACAAGCATGTGTTAACGTACCTATTTAGCTTCTATTGACTAAGCCCCTTAAACCTGACGTCAGTATAATATTTGTGGTCGTTAAGTATTCTGTATATATTTTTTATAAGTTTATATTATACACGTTTTTTCTATATACCCATTTATTACTTTTTTCTATTACACAATTTCTATCAAAGAAGGAGGTTCAAAGAATGATTTGAAAGTTGTTTACTTGTAATGCCTGGACACCTGAAGATTCATCCACAGACCCACTCCCAACGTGGGTAAATTTTCTGGGTGGCACTCTATGCTCCCACAATTGCCAGTAATTTTTGAGTCCTACATTACCCACATGGGAGCGCTACACAACGGCCTCAGTATTTAACCGTTACTTGAGGCGCTCTCCGGCTAAAACAATGTGGCATCTGATTACGACGCAAAATGTAGGACAATTTAATTTTTCTGGGTATTTAGCCAGAGTTCTTTTACAAGACACAAATACATAACCACTGTGATTTTCCGCTCATTGAAAACCCACGCACCACAGCCAGGGCCCGCGTTCTGAGGGAAAGAGGCCAGTAAAATATCTATTCAACCATCGTGGTGAGCATTATTCCAGACTCAAATATGCCAAATTGTTTTTGATACACAGTCATTAACAATTAAATTAATAGTATAAACATTTGGAAAATAGCGTTCACGTAACAAAAATAGGATGCTTGAATAAATATCTATCGAACAAAGACAATAGTTTATTCCAACCTGATCACCGGGAATTCGACTGTAATGTGTAATGTGTGTAATGTTTCAATGTGCATTAACCATTTATTTCTGTGCCCCAGGTTTGAGGCTGACCGGGTGAGATATAGTGTAAGTAATGATATGAAAATAGTGCTAAACGACAAAGAAAAATGCAGTCGATTTGTTAATTTTTTGAAGGCCATTAATTTGTACAATGAAATTTAAAAATGTATACATTTTTGAAAATTGTATATGTTGTTAATATGTCTGTCGCTAATAACCGTAGTAGTTGATGCGTCGTAAAATAAAAAAAATATTTAAAAAAAAGTTTATTCATTATATTTTTCCCAAACACTTAGTTTTACAAATATCTTGTCGGTTACAGGATAAATATATTTGATGCTTACGAATATAATGCACAAGGTAGGGAAATGTCAGTACTGCATACAGTATATCCTGTTGGGAGCAAAACATTATCACAGTGAGAATGTAGAAAATTCCATTTCGAAATTGTTTTCTGCAAGAAAATCTAGGAAAGGTTTTGTATTCCCTCAGAAACCTTTGATTCATCTTCAACAGATTTACGACTACGTAAACGACGAACAATTTGTAACAAAATGTCTCAAAGTTTGCTCACAAAAATTGTGAAAATGTTTCGTGTTTTCACGCTCCAATCCTGGGCATCATTCTGCGTGCCACCGTCCCAACACTTCCGCCGTCGTCACCTCCGCAACCATGAAGGTTCCGCTGCTGCCACCTCTACCGCCTCCGCCACATCCGACTGGGAGGTAGCTCAGGGCATCAAATGATGTCATTGCAGTGCCTCTGACCGGGAAGATCCTAAGTTCATGTCCCGACGGTGGCAGGATTTTCGACACTACCTTCTCAGCTTGGTCGAATTCAGACGCTGTCTGGAGAAGAATTCTAGCAGCCGGCTGCTCTGACCGCTAGTTTTCCGTGGTTTGTCCGATCAACACCAAGCGAATGCCGGAGCAGTGCCCTAGCAAACAGGCCACAGTCCGCGCGCGATCTTTCCTTCCTCTTCCTTGTCCTCTCCGTGCCTCTTACTTACACAAAAAATAACATGCACAAAACTATGGTCCGATTAAGATAAGTTGGTGATTGAGAGTCGTGCTTTTGACGCTGTTGTTTCATACAATGATTATATGATTTGGTTACTTTTATAAGTATTTATTTCAAGTGTTTATTTTCGTGTTACGGGAACACGTGGTCAATGGTACGCAACGAGTCAAAGTCCCAACTTCTTTTAATCGGACTTCACCACAAATGGCGGGAGACCGGTGGAAAGCTTACAGCTTGTCCCGGCTGGGGGCAGTACCCCGCTGGCGGGAGACACCTGGTTGGGGAAAACAATGCTAACCGACGGTAGGTCAGCTCCGGATCTCACCATCCAGCGGGGGAATATACCCGCCACCTTAAGAGGAAAACGCACACACTACACTTATGGGAATGTTGATCTTATCAGTTGACGTGCTCGGAATCGTTACCGTCACCATCGCCTCCGACGCCGCCACCGGCGACTGCTTCATTCCACGCCACCGGGCTCCGGGATCAATTGAATTTGTTCACGGCGCATGTTTTATTTAAATATATTCAAAGCGTGCGGTGGATCGATGGCTTTCATTTATTCACGCCGTGAAATCGGCTTTCCCGCCCCCGGGTGCAAACGCTATTTTCCTCGCGTCCCGATCAGGCGGAACGCAGTGGCGGTGTGCTCTTGCACCCCCTCCCCCTCCTACCCCCTTCCCCACCTCCCCACCCCTCCCCGCGGCCGTTGCAGCGCCCCGTGGCAAGAGTGCGCTCCAAACGGCAGAAGAAGGGGTGGGGGTGCGAGGGGAGGGGGGTCGAATCGCGAAAAAAAAAAGAATTTTAAAATATACGTCGGGTTAAAAATTAATGCGCACAATTTGGGGAATCCTCTTGCGGAACGGTTTGCGAGGACCAAAAACAGCACTCACCGCGCTGGAGAGGGATGCTTGGGTACTCGCGGAACACTCCGAAAGCATTGAATTACGCAGTGCATTCCGCTACTTTCGCTCAAGAGCGCGCGGCTGTGTTTTCCTACCTCCGGCTTTTTGCCTCGGAGACCCCAACGCTGGCCATTGACAATGATGCACGTCCTGTTGTTGTAAGTCCGCACGTTTCGTTCTAAATGCTCGTTTTCTGATATAGTTTTATGGCCGGCCTTATTGCCATCCCTTTCTTCCGACCGTGAGGTTTATATTCCCTTCTTCCCTCTCGCGAACAAAACGCATCCTTGAGGAACTACTTTACATAAACTCTACATTATGCAGCGAGCTTCCAAGAAGTACTTCTGCTCGTGACGATATATTTCGCGCCCGCCGCCGCCGCCACGGACCGCGCTGCAAGGGGCCCGGAAGGGGCGGCAGAGCCGCGAAATCCGGTGCAGCTTACACGCGCCCTCTCTTCCTATTACCGGCATATTGAGTCTCCATTTTCAGGGTTTAAAAGGTAATATGTACCGATACCTATTACAGAGGGATTACCGACTTGTAATTCACCCTGCACACGCGAGTGCTCGGTCGCCGCGTCGCCCGCGGCGGGGGCGGGAGTGGGGGGGGCGCTGCTCCCCCTCGGCGCGGTCCCGTTCTCCCTCGGGGATTTCAAGGAGACACTGATTATAAGACACGAGTTTTAACGCTGATTGCCTGCTATCCTGCCTTCTATCCTTGTTTGAATTTGACTAGAAAGTAAGTATATAAAACTCTTTACCAATATTGACTCATCAAACTTCATCACTTCCCAAAACGCATGCATCTTGAGCTACGAAAATGTAAATTTTTAAATTAGAAGTTAATATCTAAAGAATACCAGTAGTCAGATACAAGCAAAATAAATATTACAACATAAAATTATCTTGTAACTTACTGCTATCACAAACTAGGGGAGCTATAGTAGCACATACTTACCAATATTATTTTTTAATTTGCAATTTCTGAATATTCAGGGAGCCCAACGGAAACGAGACCTCTATCACTTTTTTAAATGTCCCTTGTTTTAAACGTGGAAAAACTTTAAAGAAAAAAATTGGAGAGGTTTTTGAGAAAATGTGTTTTCATAAATTGCATTTATTTCAAGCAGAAATTACACCAAAAATTATTTTTCTCAATCATTTTACGTGACCTTTTTTAGAACATTTGATTGTTTAGACCAAATTTTGGGTGGCAAAAATCTCTATCTTAAACTTTATAGTTTTGAAATGATACATTTTTGCAATTTTCGAAAATAAAAGTGTGTTTGCCGGAAAAGAGACAAGCACCAATGTTTGTACAGTACTTTGATACATAAGAAAATAAAATTTAAAGAAAACATTGCTGCGGTTTTTGCCAAACTGTTTAAAAAACTAGAAATTGCCTATATTTCACAAAAAGTTAGGCGAAAATTACTCATTTTCGAAAAATTTCCCGTGACTTTATTTCAAGATCTGACTTTAAAGAACAGATTTCATTTAAGAAAAAATATGTATCTTGAATACTGTTGATGCAACGTTGACAACGGACGGACGGACAGGCGAACGGTTGTACAGATGGATGGATGGACACACAGATGTTTTCGATTTTCTGTATCAAGGATTTAATGAAGATTCTGACTACACAACCTGCTGAAGAATGTAATTTACTATATGTAGGATCAACGTTTTCGTTACCAGGTCCGGGCAATGAGTTTTTCTGCCGAAAATTCGGCGTTTTCCAGAGCACGTTTACTGTACTTTCTCTTCTTACAAAGTAAGGGCGAGAAATTAAATTTGTACGTTAGAATAAAAGAGATCGAGTGCAATTTGCGAAGGTGTTTTCTTTCTTTGCTCATCTTAAAGAATTGTAGTAGTAAAAATAGTAGATAATATTTAAAATTCGTCTATAACATTTCGGTAAACGTTTGCATTTCTCATTACGTGTCGCATCTCGCATCTAGTTATTTGTTTCTGGAAGAATTAAATAAATAAATAAATAAATAAAATGTTTCTTTATGAGTTACGGAAATAATTTTGTGTACAAAACAATATTTTCTTAGGTATATGTTATATATTTATTCAGTGTCTCATGAAAAATATTATTTAGAAAATCAGATTAGCAATTCATCAAACAATTGAAAAAGTATCAGACAAAACATTTTTGAAGTAACTACACCAGAATTGTGTAATCTTTTAAATTTTACAACTTCTTAAAGTTGTGTGTAGCGTTTACTATTAAAAAGTTATCACAAAAAGAAACAAATAGTTTTGGAGCCCGATGTATGTGTTCTTTGTTCTCAGCCTATGCACCCTCAGTTACTATGGTTTTATACCGTGAATTAAAGACAATGTTTTTCAGAAAGACGTTTTTATAATGGAAATGCATGCTGAATGGAAAACTATGTAAGAGCTAAAGGACATGCAGAAGCTTCAGAAGGAATGGATAGAGAGGTAGTACACTCTACAGTTTAAAGTTAGCTAACTTACGGAGAAGGTTCTGCGTCAACTTGTTCGTGTATTCAATACTTTATTCAAAGCAAGGTCCAGAGGGACTAACTTTGTCGGATAATAAAGAATTGCGTAATTAATATACTTTCTTAATACGTATTTTGTCGATATAGACAGTACTCCTTACGAATATCCTCTTTGTTATGTTCCTATCCAGCACCATTCATGTTTATTCATAGGGAAATTTTTTAAGTTGATGAAATTTGCATTTAAGTGTTTTTACTTCTTTCAGACAATTAATTAATTGCAACATAATTTAAAATTTTTATTTAAGAACTACAATCCATTAATATGTTTTTATGATTATTTATAATGTGCAATTTGAAAAGAACACAATATACAAAGAAAGAAAAACAGAGACAATTCACTCCATTGAATTCTATTGTTTGGCAGCTTTGGTGTATAAAGTTTAGTGTTATATCCAAATTTACAGGTACAAACTGCATCAAAGCCGTAGATTTTTAAGGGCGAAAAATTCCTTCGTACGCCTTCCTTCGAAGGGGAAGTAAAACCTACTCTTTCATATTGTAAATGTACTGTATGTAAAAGATCCTCAAGCCTAAAATAACCCTTTAAGCTGACTTTAAATCGCCTGTTTCGTCACCCGAGTCGAACCTTCTACCTTTGTTAGATGTTGAAAGGAACGAAGGGAAATTTGCGTGGTCAATCGGCAGAGCAGGCCTGATAGCCTGACTCTCGCCACGTAAAATAAGGCTTTATTGTATTGAAATGAATTGTTTGTAAGGTACCCATACGAGAAATACTTCCAGAAATCCGACATATTAATTAATCTCACTTCCATTATACAAAAATAAAATGAATAAAATAAAACATCTAGATTAAATTACAGAAATTGTAAATTCCGGAATTAAACTACGGAGCACAATAAATATTTGACAACATATCGTATTAATTATCCTTTGTAGATCAATATTCCTAAACGCTGACAAATAATTCACGATACATAAACACACGAGAACACACACTGCGTTCCCTGCGTATTATTTGATATCATAACGTTAATGCAATACGCTTGTAGTTCGTGCATTTTATAAATTGTTCCACACGAGTCGCTCAGGACGACAGGTTTGCTGCAAAGGGCGACCTGGTGCTTCACTGGACACGGAGCGACTGAAAATAACTATTATGTTGTAATAAGACCACGAAAACAGACACGGATGAAAATCAGTTTTATTAAAAAAAACACGTATGCATACCTTGTAAATAACGCCTGGCGGGACTGACCAATTGGAGGGGCGAGGCGGAGGAGGAACATTCTATTCACAAAACAACAGCTAGTCGGGCCAAAACTCTGACGTTAGGATCGGCTAAAAGGCCAGTCTCGGGAACAAACTCGTATGGATTTGCAGAATTCTCCGGTGCTCGCTGACAACGAGTTCGATGTTCGCCTTTGTACTGAGAGGTCCTAGGGCTAAATTTCCAACAGTGATGGATTTACGATACTAGCTTGACACCTAAATCAAATTAAGCCGCTGTCTGTAGGATAATTCTGACGGTGGGTCGGTATTGTTCGCCTAACAAACGGCCACGGACGGCGCGCGAACATTCTTTACTCTTCCTTGACCTATTCTCTCCCCTTTTACACACACACACGCGCGCGCGTACACCTACATACACTACACTGCCTCACACGTCAAGGGCTTAGTGCCCAGCTGGGGGAGAAAACTCGAGGAGGAAACGAACAGCAAGCCTGGGTATGTAAATTGCGGACCAGAAGGCAAATAAGAGCTAAACCCATATGCAAATTGCGGACCGACCCAGAGAAGGGTATACGTAAAATGCGGACCGACTGCCTGCCCTGGCGGATAAAAGTGAAAGGTGACCAGTGGCGTAGAGTAGCGGAGGCCGCAGGGGCGACCAGCTCCAGGCGACACTTTGAGGGGGCGGCAAAATTTCACAATAAATAATAATAATAATAAGGCATATTTAGCCGTAATGTAGGGGGAATAATAACAACAATAATAATACATTGTAAAAATCTGAACCATGTCATATTTTCGTCGTAACTACGATTCGAACCGATTAAAATGGGCTCGGAATCTTTCATTACTTATTCTGTGACAACTTCTCTAAATTAATGTATTATAATGACATATTGCTAATTGTAGCGATTGGCAGTCTGTACTGACTTGTTGGGATTCCTTGAATTGTATTTTGCGCTTGGATTGTTTACGGCTAATATTAAGCGAAAATGACTCCTATCATATAAAGAATGATGTTCAATATTGTATAATAACACCTGCAAATTAGATTAAAGTACGTTAAAGTCCCTACAGGGAAGTCCGTGAATGAAGATGTGACAATTCAAAGAAAGTTTCATCAACAAATCGTCTATCATCCAACTCACATTAACTTAATCGTATTTATGTATTCGCTTTCCAAACTGATTTTAGTGCTCTTAAGTTCTTGTAGTGATTGTTAAATTATTGAATTACTGGAAGTGGTATTGTTCGTGTACGTATATATTCGACTACGTGAATATTAAATATTTTATTTAATAAAATTATTGAAATGTTGACGAATAAAGTTGAAGTTAAAGATAAAAGTTTTGTTTTTAATTCTATTATATTATTTTCAAAAAAAATATAAATGGTATCAGTATCGTTCTAGTTCTAATTGTAAATTCGTGTTTTATTTTCAATTCGCTAATAACTGAATCTTGTCGTTTGTCAAAGTTTAATCATGAGTAGGGAGAGCAGATTTTGATGATCTAAAGCATCGCAAAATCAATAAAATGTTCCTAAAATGTTATACAAATGCCCTAAAAGCAAAGAAAAATGACATAAATATGTGATGAAAACCGGTTTGCATCAACAAATCAAGCTGTTGGATACTTTACTGATGTAATCCAGGCTTCTTCAGAAGTTCAAGTGAACTCAGCTTTTAAACCTTTGGATTGCACTGTACTTTACCAGGATATCTATGTCTTTAGTTATCCCGAAATCGGCTGATCAGACAATCGCGCTTACAGGCGACACAAATTAGAATACATATTGACAACTGCTGTGATTACAATTTTTAAATGAAGAAATCCAATACGCTACTCAGATATTCTATGAAAAATATTTTTTGCATCTTGTAAATAATATTAGAACCAAGTACCATTCGAATAACATTAAAATCGATGCAACCAGCGAAAATGCGATTAAAATTACGAAAATGGTAAAAATAATTACTTATTAATGGAAATCCCAGAAAAATGTAAAATCTTGTGGTGATACAGAATGGCACATAATTTCCAGTATCACTTACGAGAGAAAGAAACAACTATTTGAGAGATTGGGCGAAAGTTAAAAGAAAGAACATTTTGACAATATATTGTGACAACAGGCATGCAAGTTTTTTGACATAAAGACTACCTCTGGTTTATAGTTTTACAAACTCCAACTCCACAGATAAACTTCGGGAAGTGTCATGTGAGCGAAAGTGGGTCAGGGAAGGTTCTACCGCCTGTAGAGAATAGCAGTGCCAAATTTCAAAACAATCGATTTTGGATGGAAAGTCGCTAATTAACACATAAATGAGTTCTTTCTCATCTGCAAAATTCGTGTGCATGTATTTCAACTTCGTGCTTTGAGAATTGATAAGAATAGACCTGACGTATGTGGTTTCGTAGAACATATAAACGCCGCGCCGTTCTCTCTACACGATGAATTTTGTATATACGTTTATGTGATTCACGGCAGGCGCTATGATCATATGTCTGATTTGATTTGATTTATTCAGTCAAAAATAGTAAAACTATGTGAAATATGGGGGAGAAGTACCTTTTCTTGAGCTCCAAAATCCCTTCCCAACACTTTAACTATAAATGTTGAATGATAAATGAAAGTTACAAAAAAGCAAAGTTAGAAACTTTTGAAAACTAGACATTTTCTCTCGAGTTATAGAAAACTTATCTGCATCGATAAACAGACAGCAGGTTTTAAGTTTTTTGTGTTTACAAACTTGTTTTATTGTCAAATATGCTGTATTGCCAAATTTGTACGTCCAAACTTATTTACAAACAAGAGTATTCTTACAGGTTAGAATCATACATTTCCTTAAGCTGGACAAAATATTGCGCTACACGTGAGAAAACACACAAGAAGGAACTAGTGACAAGAAGTGCAAGTTGGCTGATAAATAAGACACGTCATCAACAAGACTGACTCATCACACAGAGTGCCACTGCCTGAAAACGGAAAGCTCGTTTTGAATCCTCTTTCAAAAAAAAAAGTGTATGTTTAGGAGCTACTTTCCCGCGGGAGTCAAATACAAGTTTGTTAGAGTTGAGGCTCGCTCTGTGTTAAATGAGAGGGTAAAGCAAAACTGCGGATGCTGATGGCCGCGGAGCACTCCAGTACTGGATATGCCAATTCCATGCGCGGTATGGCGTGGCCGGGAAGGTCGGATGGGCGTTGCGGGCCCAGGCAGCTAAAGATCGAACCCGGTGGTATCGGGGCAGGCACGGTGGAGCTCAACTTAGTGGAGCTGAGCACGGCAAGGAGTTGCTGGACGTGTAGGAGCGGGTGGGACGAGACTGGCGGGGCAACGAGAAGGGGCAAGGCGGGTCGGGTCGAGGATGGTCGGTGGAATTGGACTAGGCGTACGGAGCGACGGGGCGGAGGGTGGCAGAGCGTGGGAAGGGGGGCGTGATGAACCGAGGCGGAGAGAGACAGAAAGAGCGAGAAGAGGCAGGGTAGGATGAGATGAGGCGGGCAGAAGCGGAGAAAGGTATGCCTAGGAAAAGTAGTGTGGGGAGAGGTGGGGGCAGGGAGAAGCGCGGCAGGGTGAGACAAGTCGGCGGGGTAATCGACACGGGGCGAGACGATCGGGGCGAGACGATCGGGGCGAGACGATCGGGGCGAGACGATCGGGGCGAGACGATCGGGGCGAGACGATCGGGGCGAGACGATCGGGGCGAGACGATCGGGGCGAGACGATCGGGGCGAGACGATCGGGGCGAGGCGGGGCGAGGCGGGGCGAGGCGGGGCGAGGCGGGGCGAGGCGGGGCGAGGCGGGGCGAGGCGGGGCGAGGCGGGGCGAGGCGGGGCGAGGCGGGGAGAGGCGGGGCGAGGCGGGGCGAGGCGGGGCGAGGCGGGGCGAGGCGGGGCGAGGCGGGGCGAGAGCTGGGTCGAGACGAGTCAGGGTGGAATGGAATGGAGTGGGGCTAGTACGGCAAGGCGGGGCGAGGTGGGTGAAGGAGAGGGCGGAGACGGCGGCGGGGAAGAGATGCCGCCGTTGGGTCAGTGCGGCCGGGCGCTTTACACAGCGCACATGGGACGTGGTGGGGCGAGGCGGGGCAAGGCGAGGGAAGGCGAGGAGAGGAAAGGTGGGGCGAGGCGCGGCGAAGCGAGGCGGGGCGAAGCGAGGTGAGGCGGGGCGAGGCAGGGCGAGGCAGGGCGAGGCAGGGCGAGGCGGGGCGAGGCGGGGCGAGGCGGGGCGAGGCGGGGCGAGGCGGGGCGAGGCGGGGCGAGGCGGGACAAGACGGGGAGAAGCGAGGCGGGGTGAGGCGGGGCGAGGCTGGGCAATGCTGGGCGAGGCTGGGCAAGGCTAGGCGAGGCGGAGCGAGGCGGGGTGGGGCGGAGGCGGTGCGGGGAGGAGGCGCTGCGGGGCGTGGGGCGGTGCGGGGCGTGGGGCGGCGGGGCGAGGGGTGGCGGGGCGAGCGTGGCTAGGCGGGGCGAAGTGGAGTGCTGCGGCGGTGAGGGCTGGGTAGCGGAGGGGGTCGGGCAGCGGCGTGGCGGGTCGTGAGAGTGGGACGGGGCGGGGAGCGGCGCCGCAACGTGCCAGCTTGGCCCGAAGCGGCCCAGGCGCTCGCAGCGAAAATTGGATGACGCCGGCTCGTCTGCCTCGAACACCTCTCCCCGCCCGCCTTCCCTGCCTCCCACCCGCAAGCTATATTAGTGCACGTTTTAATATCACCTGATGGAACGTGGCTTGAATGAGCCCCGCTGATCAGAGTCGATATTTGATGGAGGGAAAGAGCGGACAATGTAATTTCTAGGAACGCAGAATGGGAGGTCGATATGCGCCTTGAATATCAAAGGTGGAGTATCAAAGAATCAGGCATACAAAATGTGAATGAACCCTCAAACGTATAAATTAGCTTAATGCATTTCGTCGATCAAAAGTAAACATGATTTTTTAATTAAAAAACTCGAAAGTAATTTGTACGTCTAAAGACTTTTTACATGAGACTACAATATTTGTTCTTGATAAGAGAAATATTCCTGCTTTGTTACGAGCACACAATTGTTCGACTATTTTTTCAGCTGCAGGCGCTTTAGATCACCTCAAATGCAGTCCAAGGGAATTCGATGAAGGACGAACATAAATGAGATTTTGCTGATTTGCACAGAATTCGCGAACTTCAAATTATGTTGATTGAACCGAAAGTAAAAAAGAACTATGCATAAAAAGCAGGTGTTATTTCTTTCTTTTCGAAGTTGTAAGTATTTGCAAAACTTACTTTAAGTAAACATTTTTAAATCTGCGCAGTGCAGAATTTTTCAAAATTGAAATCGACAAAAATTAATTATGCCTATTAATAGCGGGACTATAAGTATGCAGATATGCAAATCATGCAAATACATCAAATATTCATTGAAACCCAAATACACTGCTGACGTACGTCTATTCTCTCAAGATTATGCTTTACACCTTCTGTTTAGCAATTTAATTGTCAAAATTTCATAATACTACGAGAATTTGCCTCTCGAGCTCGAACGTTTGTTCTGACTGGAACGAACATTGGGTTAAGTAAGCGTCATGGTTCTCCTCTATTTATTTTACTTCTCTCTGGCAGCAAACATAGATTTGTTCAAAACTAGCAGCTGCAGGTTAGAAAAGTCACATCTATCCTGGTGCTAGCTTTTATGTAACTATAAACGAAATAGAATGTTACTACAAAGAGAAGCAGTTTAGAATAACAGACATTGCACTTAACCACGTGATACACTAGTGACGCCAACCTTCGAGCCGTGTTGTTGAATATTTGCTGGAGTTTCATGGAACACAAAAGTTGAATGGTTTGTTTTCCGATGTTTCTAGATGTTGATGTAGAATAAGGTGTGTGATGAATTAATCAGTGCTTACTATCGTTAACCATGCAACATTTATACCTGTTTTTCTTTTCACTAGATTTTTTTTGAAACGATGAGATGGACCTTGGGTAATTGAGTACACGAAACGACCTTAATTGACTGACTGATGATGTACATCCAACAAATTTTTCTTAATCATCTATTCTACCTGACAAGAGTACTTCCGCCTGAGTGAAAATCCGCTGAACAAAGAGCTGAGATGGAGCATCGAGAAAAGCTAAGTTCAGAACATGATGTGCGAAAGAAATTGTTCCTACTTTTGATGCTTTTATTGAACATTTGAACACCAAAGATTTAGTACATTTTTTCTGTGTAGAAAACGACAGTGGAAAACGAATCCAGTTGAAATGAGTCCACAAAATTACTGTTGCTATAAAATGTTCAAAGATATTTCAATACGTTTTTCACAATAATAACATTGTTTCTAATAATAAGTTTCAACTGGAATTTGATAACAATCTGAAATGCGCTAAATTGAATATGTTTAATTCTTTGATATTACATTTACATTCATTTCCAGAAGAAAATATTAATACAACAGAAAATAATCTTAAACGAATCAAACAAATTTCTCAGGATATTGATGAAATTATTTTCAGAATTCTGTCGTTGCGACAGTAAATCAACCATGATTAACATATTACAATTTTTAAAGGGACAACTCGAACTCCTATCAAAGCCAAAACAGATATATTTACCAAATATGTTTATTTTATCTGTTGCAATATTTGCCATATTTAAAGGATGTTGTAATCACCTTAAGAGATCTACATATTTCATCTCTAACAAATCCATTTTATCTCTATTAAATTACTTGAGATATAAAATCAGCCGCAACAAAACTTTTATTTTTCAACGGTTGTGCCATTTTCAAGACGAATACAAGTGCTTTAAACCTGTAGCGTGAAGCTATAAGCATTCAAATCCAGAAAAATTAAACTTTGTTTTTAAAGCAAATTTATTAACATAAAATACAAAAGAAATGGAAATAGTATTAAACGTCATTAGGCCGATAGCCACCAAATAACAGACGCGGTTGAAGTTTGTAAACCGAGGCAATAGCTGAGGTTTATTACAAACCAAGTTTGTTGTTTGTGTTATCGACCGTGTGTCGTTCAACACTTTTCGTAATACCATCTTCTAAGAAAAATAATATAAATAAAAAATCAACGCCACCTAGACACTAGTATAAGGCCTGTCGACTGACGCTGTGACGTCACATGGGTAGTCATCACAGCAAACGAATCTTTCGCCGACTGCTGACAGTCAATAACGTTTACTTACTTTCTTCGGCACCTTAATAATGATTTTATTGAAGAAAAGAATGTTCGCAACATTTTATTGCATTTCATTCAATTAACAGTTAATTTTAACTAAAAAGAGGTGAACGATTTAACGATTTTAAATTTAAAGTATCGCCATATTTTAAAATATTGTGCTTGTTAGACTGGCACATATTTTTGAGGCAACTAATTGATGCTGCATGCATAACATAATTTCCCATATGAAGAAAATTAATTTTGGTTATCTTGATTTTCCAAGTGGTTTCTAGTGGATTCCAAGAGGTGAATATTGTCGTAAGGAAAAAGTAATTTTCTGCGGGATTTGTATAGATGTTCATAAACTATTTCTAGTTTTGGAAAATAGGAAAACAATGAAAGACTTTTGGTTCATTGGATTGTCAGAGATCACTACAATCACTTCAAAACCAATCGTTTCAAGACATACAATTATGGTTTTGATAAAATGGTTAAGCAATTCACCAGTCAATTTTCTGACCGGAAATATATCAACTACAACTTTATGTGATGAAAGCATACTAGTTACCATGAACACACAAGCTGTTAATGAATTTTCTTCATTAATGGCATTTCCGTCCATACTTCCTCCTTTATAGTCAACACTTGACTTCAAGGATGTTTCATACATTAAGAGCACTACCACAGTCTTGTCCTTATCATTTAACAAACTAAATGTCTTTTCTGTGTATTAGAACGCATGCTCTGTTGTTTTTTTTTACTTTGGGGTTGAATTGTATGGAAAGCTGTTTCATTGTGGGAGTGCGCGGAAATCACATAACGCGAACTTCTAAACGTTCTTACAAGTTGTTGAGAGAATTTACCTTCTCTGATGCAAAATTGCTCTTCTACACATATCTTCTGTTCGCAAAAATTTGAAGTATAGATATTATTACAAATAAAGTGGATAAAAGCGCTGTTCTCAAATATTTCTGTACACAAAATTCACAGTTCACACTTATTCACACGCAAAGCACGCTGTAATGTTATGACTACACGTAGTGACGTCAGAAACAAGATGCCCGTCTGCCAATAGGCCTGATGATTTAGATGGCATTGTAAAAAATGTTCTTGCCTTTGCTTACGTAGGAATGCAACGCCCCCTTCTATATCGATTCAGACGCGAGTCCAAGGTGTTGACGAGACATTTCGATTTGATTGTGTAATAAGTGGTGGCTTTGTTTGACACCATTAAAAAGATAAATTTTCCACAAAATTTGAGACGGATATTCCAGAAGATCTTGTGGAGACAGTGAATAGTGCTAATTTCGAATTGTTACCAACAAAAACGAAATTACGGTACGGGAAGGAATACGAAGATTTCGAATATTGGCGTTAATAGAAAAATGTAAATGAGGTGAATGAAACAGTAATACTCGCGTAAGCTAAAGAAAAATCTGAGGTATATTGTCCCACATCGTTATGGACACAATTCTCAATATTAAAATTATGTTTATTAGTTAACGAAAATGTTAACATCAAGGTTAGTATTCCACATTTTTCATTTTAATGTTTCAGTTAAGAAAATTTATTTAGTAAGTGACATGAGATTTTATTTTATAGTTTTGGAAAACTATACGTATTTTTGAGAAGATAATCCGAAGGTTATATTACCAAGAAGGCGAAGATTTTATCCGAAGAACATCAGAAAATTTTTACTGAAGAAAATTATTACTTGTGGCTACTTAAAAAGTTATCGTAATTTTTGGTGTTTTTGGGGCATGCCAACGAGACGAACTTGTGTCATTGACTATTGATAACATAGAAACCACGAGCAACGGAATGCTTGTTACACTGAAACGCACAAAAAAAAGAACAAAGAAAGAAATAAAAGATGTTTGTTATTCCGAAAGACGGTGTTGCTGACCTACGTCCATCTGACCTAGAAACTAGACGCTTTTTCATAAGTTATAGAAACCGAAAATGCACTAAACAAGTTGTGGGTATACACACAATAGGAGATACTCCAAAGAAGATAGCAGAATTTTTAAAATTAGACTCTCCTGAGTTCAATACTGGGCATTGTTTTCGACGATCATCGGCCACAATGGTACTGGAAAACGGTGGCGATCTGCTTTCTTTGAAAGAACTTGAAGATTGGGAGTCCTCGTATGTAGCCGAAGAGATTGAAAAATCTGCTTCAAAAAGAGTTAAAATTTCTAAGCAATTATTCAGCACCAACCAGATTACATCAAATGATTCAAGTACGTCGACGTCGGCAGTTTCAACTTCTCATGAAGGTTTAGAAATTAGTAATAACAGTAGCTGTTCATTCAATATTTATTATAATGAGACTTTAGAAAAATGAGTTAAAAATAAGAATGTATTAAGTGCTGAAAATTACTATATTATGTTTTACATAGTTAGTCATTTATATTAAGAGTTGAATAAACATTATGAAGATCACTTGATTCCTTAATGTCCGACGGCCGTTAATTACTTAACACCTATACGAAGGTAATATACAGTATTACGAAAAATATTTTTCACATAGATAGGGGGATATCTCAAGAGTAAAAGTACTCCATATAGCCTCCAACCGCAATGACAGCCTCCATCCTTGGCCTGAAGCGCTCTCACGCTCTCAAAAACAGCGATGTCCATTTCGCGCCTCGCCAGAAATAAAGACATTATTATTATTATTATTATTATTATTATTATTATTATTATTATTATTAATATTATTATTATATTTCTGAACACTGCTTCGATAGCGGTTCGTAGAGATGCAACATTAGGGTGCCTCGTCTTGTTGGTAACCCTTTTAACGACGCTCCAAACGTAATATTGAAGGGGATTTAAATCCGGGTTATTCGGGGGCCAGAACTCCTTAAACCAAAACATACCCAAGTTATCAGACAGCCCGTTTTGGACTAAATGGCGCGTGTGAGCCGGTGCGCCGTCGTGCTGAAAGACATATAGATAGATATTTCCGCAGATAGGTTTATGCAACCTGGTGGCAGAACACTAAAATGTACATATTATAATTAAGAATTAAATAGAATGTAACTTAAAATAATTTTAAGACAGTAATATTAATAATAATATAACAATGATGACAATGAAGGCGTTAACAACAATAACCGCATTAATTCTACACTTTATGGTGGTCTTCTACAGATATTTTACATCAATAAATACACGAGTTTTTATTACACTGATGTCCACTCCACTTCACTTCACAACACTTGCACTTCACTTTTATTTCTACTTCAGTATTGCACTACACATCACGACTCGTCACCACATTTCAATACGAATACTACTTAAAATATAATTATGTATTTCATAAAGCAATGCATTTAATAATTATTACAATACAAATGATGGTAACAGTAATTAATAATAATAATAATAATAATAATAATAATAATAATAATAATAATAAAATAACTGTTTTAATAAACCTAACTTACTTACTAAATATCTTGGATAATTTACTTTTAAAACTATAACCTCTCCGAGGCCACAGTCATCATCCACGGCTGGTTTCCCGACAGTCTGCAAAACTCGCAGATAAACTTCTTTGGTGACAGTTTGTCCTTTTTCAAGGAATGTGGCGGCATGACATCTCCCTCACTGGACGCAACACCTAAGACGAGAACACTTGCCGGAAACTTTGTTCCAGGAACAATTGGGACGTTCTGGGGGTCGTACGCAAGCCAGCGATCATTCCTACGGTTGACCTTTGCGTCAACAGTAAATTTTTTCATCAGAAAAGAATCTGATTCGCCTCGCTGCTTCATTTTTTAAAGAACTCAGTAGCAGATGGCAGCGAGCAAACCCGCTTTTTTCTGGCAGCCTCAGACAGCATCTGTCGCACCTTTATTGTACTTGTAACGTAGGTCTGTACTTGCGCCGTAGGTATTGTATTTGTACCGCAGGTCCTCTGCAATCCGCCGCATTGTTTGGACAAATCATTTCATACGTAATCCGCCTTATTTTGGCATTAGCCACAGGGTCCAAGCTAAACTAAAGCAATGTTTCTAGTGTGGGGGACTTGTCTGTTCGCGAGAAGAATTTTGACATAGAAAATTATGCGTTACACATTCTCAAGGACTTTTATAATGTAAATTTGTAGACCAGAGTCTCGTAGCCATAACCCGAAAACATGAAGTGAGATTTATTTATTTTTTTATTTATTTACGTCAAAAACAGTTAAAAACTGTGTGTGACGAGCTGTGGGGAGAAGTGAATTCTGTGCACGTTTTCATAATTCTGTGATCTCTATCCTAAACCATATTCTAGTTGAATTTTGAATACAGAAAAGAGTTTTTTTTCGAGTTTTTGTTGACAAAATATTCGCTTCTATATAATAAAATATATTTTCAAAGGTAAATTAGCTATAAATTCCTGCCCTGAACCCTCATGTTCTTCATGAAAGAATAATACTTTTTGCCGCGATAATATGGAAAACGATAATTTGAATAACTATATTTCCCACTGAAACTCAGAAGACGTGCACAAATAATGACATTTATGTCCAGAAGCAAAACAAGGGACCATCTCAGCATTTGCTCAAGTATCAGGGAAACTGGACGAAAAACCTGATCGAGACGGGGGCCATCGACCCAGAAACTGTGGTACAATACTTGTTACAAGTTCTTTAGAATTATACAGTCCAAATGATAAATAATTACATTGACTATCATTGTTAAAATTAATGCTACTTTCCTTTTTGATGTTCGGTATAGTCTCGAATTGTATAGAAACAGTTATGCAGCAGAAAAGATTTTACTTGGGACAAACTTTTCTATCGAATTTAATCGCGTAATGTCTTCTGGCAAAGTGTTGTAGAGTAATGTACATGAAATGTATGTGAATTTTTTGTAGTGAGCTGTTGATACTGCCACCCGGTGAATATGATTACTACGTCGTGTGTTATACTTATAGACATCGGTGTTTGCTGAAAATATATTCCCGCCCTTAAGTAAGTCATTTTTGACAAAAACTACTGATTCGTAAATCAGGAGACAAGGTAATGGTAAAATTCCTACATTAATAAAGAGAGACTTACAAGAATCACGTGGGTTGGATTTGCTTATTATTCGTACAATTCTTTTTTGTAATATGAAAGTCTGGGAGCTATAAGATGTGTTTCCCCAGAATATTATGCCATATCTCAGGCGGGAATGAACATTGGCAAAATATACACAACGAGCTGTATGAGGGGTGACGGAATTTGAAAGAATTCTGAACGCGTAGCATAATGAACTTAATTTTGTGTTCAATTCATTTAAGTGAGCATTCCATTTGAGGTTTGACTGAATTGATAGACCTAAAAATTTTGTTACATTAACATCAGTCAATGGCACACCGTTCATTTTCAATGGAGTACAGAATTGTTTATTTGAAATGGAAAACTGCATTGAAACAGTTTTCTTTTCATTTACTATTAATTTATTATTACGGAACCAATTTGAAACATCTGATATTGTGCTATTTACGGTTTCTTTGTTGAAAAGAATATTTATATCATCCGCAAAGAGAATTGTTCATCCGTTTCGAATCGCTAAGGGCATGTCATTTACGTGTAATAGGAAGAGAATAGGGCCTAAAATAGATCCTTGCGGGTCTGCACGTGCCATTGGCAAAGAACCGGAAAGGTGTGTACATAAAGTTCCATCATTCCAGTAAGGTATTTCTACTCTCTGAGATCGTGATGTTAGGTTATATAACGTTAGGTGGTACCGTAGAAATCATCTACTGACACAATGGAACTCAATTCTATATATCTCTCACTAGCCTTATAAATTTCTTATCAACAATCTGATTCCTGTTTATAATGCGGTATCTGCTATTCGTCATTCCCGCAACGTACTTCATCGAACTTGGCCACCTCATGCTGAAAAATGTGCATTTCATCCATTTGAAGACCGAAGTATGGTTCGGACATCATCCACCCATTTTGGATCCTGTGAGCATTAAGCAGCTCGGAAGATTAGCCGTTTTCAGTTTGTTTTCAGCCGTTTGAGAATGCCATGGAGACATGTAATTTACTTGTATCAATAGTCGCTAGACTTATTTAAAAGTTTATGACTAAGGGGATTTCAAAACCTAATCAGAACGTTTTTACCTAGACATGTAAATAAATACATATTGCAAGTTAAGTTTGTAATTATTATATTATTTTGTGAAATGACAATGTGCATCTACATCAGACATGATTCATGTGACAGAAACTGTTGCTTGAAATACGCGTTTCTGACATAGGAATATTTCCGTATTGAATATCCCTTTTAACCAATATCTCTGTCAGTGATATCCCAGTCATACACACTGTATACGTACATACACAGTCACACATGCTCCGCAAGTCAATGACTTACTGAGTTTCGAAACCAAACCAAAACTTTCCAGTGTCCTCACGGCTATTCTATTCATCTGATTTTCGGGATTTACACATGGAACGATGCATCTATCTTGCAGCTCCTATTTTCTCACAAAAAGCGAAAATGCAAAATAGAGTAACTTACGGAGTAAAACAACCAATTCAATTGTGAATTGGAGATGTGAGTTCTTCAGTGAATTGGAGATGCATCTAATTTAATTTATTTTGTATTTTCTCTTGTGATCTAATTGACATTGCCATTCTCTTTCAATGATTAATTGCCATATTTCTTACCTATCACTTCCTCATATGCTTACTACACTATCCGCAACTACATAACGGGATAACTCATCTGCCTCCAGCTGACCGTGGCATTAATCACCGAACATTCCTCCAATACAGGATGGACAGGCGCCAACGGGGTAATTATAGTTCAGGGGCGAGCGGCTAAGGTCGTTTCGCAATACAAGATCAATACCAGCGATTAATGTTCACTGACTGAAATAACCGGCGCAGAGCCGCTACATTGACGGACGGCAGACGTGCAAGGGACGTGAAGGACCGCGCAATTGATTGGCGCAAGCGAGCAAACACGGCACTGAAGGGAGGCTGGTGAGCAGGCAGGCCAGCGTTGCCGTTTAGACGATAAAGCACAACAACTCGCCGCGAGAATCAAGTGCACGTAAATGCTCGTAACTTACGCACGGGTTCATCGACTTGTCACAAATTAATGGATGAAATTCTCGGAAACAGAAATCATGGACTATATTTTAAGGATCATTTACAAAGTACACTTAAATGCAAACGTCGAGATGTACACTTGAGTCTCAACTGAAACTTGATACAATCATCATACACGGAACCACGAAGACACTCACTAATGGTAAAATTATTTCATATACCATATTTCGTATATTCCAAGAAGTGATTCAATAGCAGTGAAAGTGAAATGTAATTTATGATCTTAAAAACTGTATTAGCTTCAATACAATAGATTTTTGTTGCACGTTTCTATATTGCACGCTAGATAGTAATTCGCAAATACGTCAATCAGAAAGCATGAGGATTAAAAACTTCCATATTTACGACCCTAATTAATTCAACGTAGACCAATCTTAATGGTTCTGTCGAACAACGCGGCAGCAACTTCTTGCACTGACGTTTCTTTAAGTTTGATCGTTAACAGGCTTGGTACATACTTGGCAAAAACAAACATAAAAGCTTGCAATCCATGAGAATTTCAAAAATTCCAATGCAAATAAGCTTATATGTAGGGTGGTGAATCAAATTGATCCAAAGTGCCGAAAGTTCGGATTTGCTTTTTTTTAATCTCAAAGTGATGTATTTGCCATGGACAAAGCAGTGCTATTGGGTCTGAAACTCAAAACCTTTCCATTTAGTGACAATCTGTTACAAAACGCTGCGTGTATGTACGAAGGCTATCCAGAAAGTAGATTACGTTTTGGAATAAAAAATAAACAACGTATAGGAAACAAATTTTATTATATACAGATGAAAGCCACACTCAAATTCTACTTTTCTACATAGTCACCATTCAAATTAAGGCATTTATCGTAGCGATGTACGAGCTTGGAAATTCCTTCATCGAAAAATTCGGCCGCCTGCGCCTTCAACCACTTCGTTACCTCTTCTTGCAGCTGTGCGTCGTCATCAAAACGCTGCATAGCCAGCCACTTCTTCATTGCTGGGAATAGGTGGAAGTCACTCGGTGCTAGGTCGGGACTGTACGGCGGATGGGGAAACAACTCCCACTTAAAAGATTCAAGAACTTCACGAGTGACATTTGCCGTGTGGGGCCGGGCGTTGTCGTGAATCAACAAGATCTTAGAGCTCAACATTCCTCTGCGCTTGTTTTGAATTGCTCTTCTGAGGTTTTGGAGAGTTTGGCAATACCTTTGAGAGTTTATTGTAGTGCCTCTTTCCAGGAAGTCCACCAAAATCACACCTTTTCTGTCCCAAAAAACAGTCGCCATCATCTTCCTTGCCGACATTGTTTGCATGCATTTCTTGGGTTTTTGGGGAGAACTTGTGTGCCCCCACTGCATTGATTGCAATTTCGTTTCACAGTTTACGTGTTTCACCCATGTTTCGTCACCAGTAACGATGCGATCGAGTAAAGAGTCACCATCCTTATCGTAAGCGTCCAAAAAGTTCAACGCTGCAGCCATTCGCTGATTTTTGTGGTCCTCTGTCAAGATTTTTGGAATCCATCTTGCACAAAACGTGTGGTAACCAAGCTTTTCGCTGATGATTTCGTGCAACAAACTTCGCGAAATTTGTGGAAAACTCAAAGAAAGTTCCGTTATTGTGAACTTTCGATTTTCACGGACTTCAGCATCGACTTTTTCGACAAGTTCGGCAGTCACTATGCTGGGTCTCCCACTTCGATGTTCGTCGTGAACATTCGTTCGCCATTTTTAAATCTTATGACCCACTGACGCACTCCACCTTCCGTGATAATGTTGTCCCCATACACTTCACAAAGCTGCCGATAGATTTCTATCGGTTTACAGATTTTTGCAGTCAGAAACCTTATTACTGCACGCACCTCGCAGCTCGCGGGATTTTCAATTAACGCAGACATTTCAAACCGTCACAGTATCTTAACGGAGCACAGCACGAACCTCTCACTAGCACGGCTAGATGCCGATTGAGCTGCGCAACGCTCTGAACCCAAGATTGCCGCGCTAGCCCCCCCCCTAGCGGACACAGACGAAAACGTAATCTAATTTCTGGATAGCCCTCGTATTTCACATCTGTGAATCTCAGACGTTATTTCCTCTTTCCCGCAATACCTCTTTTTGGTACTTAGATCGATTTTCTCGACCACTCTAAAAATGTTATGAGCCATTATAGCGCTCAAAATAGGTACAATTTTTAACAATATTTTTCACTTTCAAATTTTAGTCAAACAATTTTTTAAAGTTGAAATATTTGCGAAATATTTAGGCATAGAACAGTTTCTTCTAGTTGTTATCAGATAAGGGCAAATTATTATGCTGCCCATCGTATACCAATGAATTTGACTGGAACATTATTGATTGTCTATTACGTAAATTTATAATGCTGCAGCGAAGATAATTATTTTTAAATAGAAAAACTCGTATTGTGTGGTTTCTAATACCCAAGAAGGGGATAATTCTTGCTCCTATATGTTGCTTTCTGTCTCTAATATGTTGTGTAAACAGAATAACGTTTTGTGGGCCCTTGATACCTCAAAAATGGTTTGCGGCCAATCGAGAGTTTGTCAGACCGTCTGAGAACATTAGCGTCTAAATCAGCAATTGCCAACTGGACAAGAAATGACGTCGGAGCTGTTTTGCTCTCCGAGATAAGACGCTCGGAGAAGGAGCCGAGCAAAACGGTGGGAGGGAAGGCGGGGCAGACGGCGGTCGAAAACCTTGGCAGTGGGCCTTTGCCGGTATTTCAGGCAACATAAGTGAGAAAACATCTACACCCGTTAAATTTATTTTTGTTCAGGAAGAATGGTTTCCTTTTGTAGATACTGTAACAATGATGAAGTGTTAAGTGTGTTCGAAAGAGCTGCAGTGTGTTAAACATTCAAACTTACAGATGCATTACGTAGCTTTGCGACCCAGAGAAATCAGCGAGATTAAAAGAATTTGTAGATAGAAGATTATGGAAAACATACTGAAAATCACGAGAATTTACAACATTCTCAAAAAAATGTACATAATAAAATCAAGCCTGGGGTCCAAATTCTCTTACGTGTTCCCTACAGGGTACCTATTTGTTAACTTTAATTATCGTTTCAGAACGAAATATGTCTTTATTTTATGTACTATTGCATAAAATATTATTGTGCTAAAATGTGAAAAGTGTCTTTTCCAAAAATATCATCTAATAGAACAATGGAAGAGGAATTACTGTACTAGTTATGATAAACAGTCGGATATTGTTTTGAGTTATGTAATAATGCATGTACTATTATATAATCCTTCATATTGTTATTGAACCATAAACATTTAAAATAATAATTACCAGTTAAAATATAATTATCGATTTCCTTTTTCTCCGACCTCCGTACCACCATTGGAACGCTGTGCGCTTGCCGCCGCATCAACCTCTGCCAGTGCTCGGCGGAACGGTTTGGAGCAAGAGGGCAGTTTTCGTGACGTCACAAAGCATTGAGTTGACAACCACTGATCTAAATCGTTCGCAATTTTTTTTCAAAAATTCGTATTTCACTATCACACCCCACGCCCTGCAAATTTGAAACGAACCTTTAAACTTTTAGGAGTACTTTAGAAGAAGCCTCAGCGACTTTTTCAAAATGTTCAAAAAACCTGGAACGATTTTGAAATTTGATGTAGTCCTATTTTATTAAGAGTTTTGATATTTGAAGAACCCAAAAATATAAAATACACTACAATGTTACACTATCGGCGACTACACCTACAATATTGAAGATAAGATGATTATTTCTTTACTGAAATCTTTTCTTCAGAATTAGATCATGTATGCTATAAATAACGCCATGTAAAATTTAAAAGGAACGAAATTTTACGTATTGTTTGAAACGAAACGTGTTATGACGCAGCCAAAAAGTTTACATTGCTCGTTTTAAAATTTTAGTATCGGCTCCTATCGTCTTCTAGGCTTTATCTCTTAATAATCTTTTCTTGCAGTGAAGTGAAGAGAGGGGTTACGGAGAAGAGACCGGAATATTCATTGGAAATTTGTCGGCACAGTCATCGCTTCACGCTGGTAGTGCGAGGCAACGTCAGTAGATGTGGTTGGAGCTGAATAATAGGTGATTCAATACGGCGGCACCGTTACGCAGGTGCATCAAGGAACAACACCGTGGAGTTATTAGCTTTTTATCGAGGGAAGAAGTGATATCGGTTGGTATTGATCAAAGAACAGAGACGACGTATGGGGACGTCTGTCTGTCACGGCGGCAAGTGTACGAGTGGTGCAAGAAATTCAGAGAAGGTACGAGTGTTTGAGTGATGCTCTACGCCTAGGTCAGGCTTACTGTGTAGTGACAGAGGAGTCTGTACCATCTGCTGGAAAAGTGATGATGTTTTTATTCTGGGATAAGAATGACATTATTCTGAAACAGTTCGTGCCCCAGGGCGCCACAGGGATTAAAGCCAACTACTCAGACCTCAAAAACAATTTGAAGTCAGCAATACGCACAAAGTGAAGGAGCTTTTTAAATATGATAACGCCCGTCCGCATTGAGCTCGTGTAACTATGAAAACAATCGACGACTTCCGCCAGTGGTGTCAGGGTCTTCTACTGGTGTCTGTGGCAGACATTGTGGCACCGTAGCATGCCACGAGCTTTTCTGCGCAACTAGCGTCGGGAAAGGGAACTTAGTAACCCCGCCGTTTTATAATAGGGATGGCGTTTTCTCTTGCAGCGGGGTAATGAACCGCGTGGAGAGGCGATTTCGTCGTGGCACTCCTGCGGCGGACTCCCGCTCGTGTCATCGACCTTGACAACACTGCCCTACGCTTTGAGCGCCTTTCACATTCGGCATACACGCCAGATGTGGCACCGTGAGACAACCACATCTTTGGACCAGTCATGAGCAACATGGAGGGAAGAAGTTCAGTTTGATAAAGATGTCCAATCGGCGATGCACGAGTATCTACGACGTCAACCGAAAGTTTTATTACGCGGTATCGAAGCACTTTCTATCCGAAGGCGTAATTGCGTTGAATGTGGAAGGCACTATGTATAAAAATGTCCAAGGAAACACTCTCTTTGCGGTAAAACAGTAAAAAAAATACTTGCGGTTTTCATTTGATTTTCCCTTGTATTATTATTAAGGAAAGTGATGCAAATATGGCCAATGCAGGTGATATGGCCAAGTAACGGCTATATTGTTAGCTGAAAATGCTTACAAAGATAATACTAACATGCAGTATGGAAGAACGTAAGAAGTGGGTTTAACCACCATCAGACTAGCTGACTCGCGCATTTGCAATCTGGAGCCTTCATTGTCAAGAACGTGCTGACGGCGCTCTGTCCTTGTAACTTATTTCCGGATAATTTTATCATTAGTTACACTTAAAGAAGGATTTAGTATTTTGACGTAAACGTTTAACGCATTTAATGATCAATCTAATCAGATTAATGCCGTTAAATTTGCTTAATATTTTACCAACGTGGGAGAGAATTTATAAAACGTTATTTTTGCTGTCAATATGGCCAAGGGTAATGGGTACAGTACCAGTTAATTTGAACCCCATTCTTCAGTAATATACTCTCGCACTATTGTTTTAAAAAAGGATTTATTTTCAACTCGTACATAAGACGAGACGATCATTCAAAACAATCTATCAACTTTCAGACAAAATAATAAAGTGGATCAGCCGGCAAAGAAAGAGAATAAAGATAATACTCACAAGAAGAGGCACGTTTTCATTAACAAAACACAACAAAAGATGTAAACACTGGAGAAAACAAATCCTACAGAGACAAATGGGGAAAGCTGTCATTGTAAATGTTTGTTGTGAGGGAACAGTTCTGGACATGCGTCAATGCAGTGTGTATGGGAAATATGTACACGAAGAAATTGGACCACTAATTAGAGATAAAGAAACTTTCATTTGTTCTTAAAGTCAAACTGATTAAAATTTTTTGTAAGCTTTCAAGTAATTACTGGTGTCTTCAATTTTGTGTTAATGTAGAAAATGTTGGATTCATTATGATTAACGCAGCAATTCTTAAGTTTCTTAAATAATATCAGACCGTATGTTTGTAAAAGTAAACTGTAAGAGGGTAATTCATATTTAGTATAGCTAGCTCTAGTTCTATGGTCACGCTACAAGAAACCAGTAAAACCAGTAATAATAATGACAAAGATCATAAAAGAAGCATGTGGGCATATTACCTTCACATTACAATATTTTTGTAAAACAACAACTAAATATTGCTGAATCACTTTTTTTCAATATGCGATTTCATCATGAAGCAAAAGTGTTAAATTTCATCATGATGCTGTTCATTTGGCTAAATGTTCAAATATATAAACAAGAAATTTTGAGGCGCTTAACATGGCCATGTTACCTTCACATACCTTAATATTTGTATATATTGTTTCTTTTAATTTTAATATGTGTACTTTCTCTTCCTTAACTCTCATTGAGTGTACGCTCATTTGCAAAACTAAATTATTAATGTAACACTTTATGTCCTTGTAACGTAAATTGCTACTATGTAGGAGAGTGCGCTGTGCGTGCGATAATACAAGTAGAACAGCATCAACATGCTTTCTGAGAAATCAAGACTTCACGCTCTCAGAGGTAAAACAAGCATTGCAGACTCTTGTCAACAGTAAATATACATGCCACCATCCCAGTGGCGCTCCAAAGATAATGTTTTTATGTCGAAGAAACACCGGCATTCATGCGGTCGATTTTTCTCCTCGTGAAATTCCATCGACATTGGCCAATGTTTAATCTACAATTTGAGAGAGATTACGCCGGACGTGATAACAACGGCCAATGCATTCTTCAGAATATACTCTTCTTTACTATAATTTTCAATACCTAACGTTCTTTTGTATACCTGGGATGAATTGTTTGATGAATGGAATGATGGTAATGGAAATGACTAGAACGATGATGGAACAATGGTGAAATTATAGGGTGAACAGGGGAACCCCCACAAAGCGAGGCCTTACTCACAACAATTTCCACAAGCATCTATCGGGAAATGAGCTAATCAGAGGTGAAAGGTGAGCAGTCTGACCGTGAAACCGCGGGTTGACCATCAGGACAAACAGTGTGTCTGAAAATAAATGTTATAAAGTTCTAGGGAAGTGTTTGCGAATTCAATGGTCTGTGACGACACAGGAATCTACTCCCTTTCTCCGAGCTCAGCGTGGAGCCAAGGCAGACAGAGCCTGACGCGGCAGCGGGCGCACAGTGTTCCAATGATGGAGTGGAGGGAAGAGATTCGCTTGGGAAATCGATAATTACGTTTTTAAATGGTAACTATTATTTAGAATGTTTATTATTTAATAACAATATGAAGGATTATATAATAGAAAATACATTACATAACGCAAGCAATATCTAAGTCTTCATCAAAACCAGTACTGTAATTCCACTTCCATTTTTCTATTAGATTACACTTTTGGAAAAGACAGTTGTAACATTTTAGGACAGTAATATTTTATTAAATAGTATATAATATGACGAATTAGTTCGATCTGAAACAATAATTAATGTTAACAAATAGGTGCCGGTAGAGGTCACGCGAGAGAATTTTTACCCCAAGCTTGATTATTTTTGATGTACAGTTTTGTTTGAGAATGTTGTAAATTCTCGTGATTTTCAGAATATTTTCAGTAATCTTCAATCTGCAAATTCCTTTATTCATTCCATGAATGCGACATATGTCAATTATCAGAATTTATTTAATCTCGCAGATTTCTCTGGGTTGCAAAGCTACCCAGAGATGCATCTGTAGGTAGGAGATTTTTAACATACTGCAGGTCTTTCGAACAAACTAAACACTTCGCCATTGTTCCAGTATTTACGAAAGGAAACGTTTCTTCCCTAGCACAAATAAAATGAACAATTGTATTTAAATATTTTTCTTTTCTGCCTATATTACGTATTATATATTACAAGTTGGTCCATCATTCATAAGACAGAAATCATTTAATCAGCTTTATATACAAATTTTTTTCACAACGTTTCGGAAACATATGGTTTCCATCATCAGGTGAGAAATAATTATAATATATTAAAAAACAATTGAAAAGTGCCAAACAGAAGAATTACAAGAAAATTAAAATTAATATATACACGAGTCAACAGAATGCACCTTGTTAAAATCTTTAGAAAATTTAAAGACATATTACAAACAGTATGAAAGAAATTGGAAAAAACAGACAGAAAATTTAAAAAAATAATAAGTGAAATATCTTAATGTTTAGAAAACAAGTTCAATAAACCATCATATACTTTTGTGAATTGATTTGATTCTACCTGTGTATTTAAGCTCGGAGAAGTTTTGATGAATAATGTTTCTAATATTAATCTAGGATAAGACAAATTTTCACGAGCTAAAATTTTTATATCATTAAAATCAACATGATGTGATGTTTCAATTCTGTGTTGCGTTAATGAATTTTGTTTACATGCTAAATCTTTTATATTCCTTTTATGTTCTAATAATCTGGTTCTCAATTTTCTTTTAGTTTGTCCAATATAAGATTTATTACAATCATTACAATTGATTTGATATACTACATTATTTATATCTAATTTTGCTCTAAAATCTTTCACATTTTGTACTATATTGCATTGATTTACTATTCTATTTACCAGTTTTAATTTAAATTTATTTAAAAGTTCATTTTTGAAATAATTATTTATTTGAGGAATGTAGGGTAAACAAATTAAATCATTCAGAATTTCTGTCTTATTATTTCTGTGAGGTTTTACGTATTTTATGAATTTCAATCTCCTAGATATAATATTATCTACGAAATGCAAAGGGTAATTATTAAATTGCAAAATTTCTAAAACTTTACGTAAATTATAATTATGAAAACAAGGAGACGACAATTGTATAGCTGTCAACTAAATTTGAAACAACTGACTTTTTAATAATAACAGGATGCTTTGATAGAGACGAGCACTTGACCAATGAACCTGTGATGGGAAATATGAAATAACGCAGTCAGACATGTGACTTTGGCTCCTGATCACTAAGAAACGTTCCGCACATTAGTATGCGGCAGGTCACATTCTAGCACAGTAAATGATTTTTTTGTCTACCTGCCGAACACAAATTCAGGCTAAGTTGCCTAACAATCATAAACAAATGACTTATGTAGTATTGCTTTATATGAAATGCCCAACCACATGTTCGTTGTCAAAACGTGATTATCATGGACCCTTCTAATCTTTGTTCAACCTAAGAATGATCCTGATGTAAACAAAGAAGCATAGTGTTCACCCGCGTCTACTAATCTCATTGGCCGATTGCCCCAGGCTGCTCCTTAATGATACACATGTATACGAACTGTCAGAAGCGTACGCGGCAGCAGCATTCTGGGCTTGCGATAAAAATGAAGTTCCGGTGAAGTTCCAGCAAGGACAGACGCATCCCGTTGCACAATCGTCACTCCTACTCATTGCCGACGCATCCGAAAGTGGTTCAACACCAAAATCGTTTATTTCCGTGATGTCATAAGTTTTCTGTGTGTACTCACCTCTCCGAGTGCTTCCATTTCACTTGAAGACACGGCACTTCCGTGGTCCGCAATGTGTCTTCGGCAATCTGTTTAACGGCCACTAGAGGATTTTCTTCAGCCACACGAAACAACACTTAAAACTACATTTTTGCAACCCGTATACCTATCTCTCGTATGCTAGGGCTACCTCTCGTATGTTTTGTAGAAGACTGTTCTGCCTCAGCATCCGCCATTATAAAATAATAAGATGCGCCTAAAAATTAAAATTATTAAAACGTGCTACACCGATCTTGCTGCACTAAGCGAAGAGAACTGATTGGTCTATTGCTCACGGAACCCGACTAACGCTGCGTTTGGAACTTTTGTTATGAGTCAACCGCCGATAACACCGGACGACGGGTATAAGGTTTCTTCGCCGCCATCACTGACGCCTTGGCCTTCGGCGTATTTCGGAACAGTCGTCCTATTCAGAATTTCCAGTAAATGTCTGTATTCTACTATGGTTTTCCTTTCTCTCAATCTCTTGTTGTATTTTCAAACTTGCATTTAAAGAAGGAAATTCATCATTTTGCCAAGAACAGAATTGAAACGTTACACGTACACACCCGCAAATCCAAGCAACCAATAAGAGGCTCTATTAAGCACATGTATTTGTTTACATCAGGCAGTGGCGTAGCGTGACTCACACGTTTGGGGATGCTCAACAATAACACACAAAATGTCACTATCAAGTACTTCGTCTAACAGGCGAACGCAACACAAGGCAGATACACTGGGACTACTTCCACGATCTCGATTGCTTACGACGGTGTAGGCGCTTCCCACAAAATCCTCACAGCAGTCAGGGCTGCCGATGTCTTGAAAGCAAATTATACAATGGCTCAGCTTTAATTCTTATACGCGAATGGCAATAAGACCATTTGTTAATTTATACATTGCAGACTTAAATAATATGTAATCTATTTAAGAGATAATACAATTTCTTGGATATTAATTAAGAAATAGTAGTCAGGCACTATTTCTACAGTTTGTACCCATGACCAAGCGGGGACTCCCGAGTGAGAGAGAGAAAGATAATTTACTGAACGCCTGAAGTGTGCTGCGCTCTCGTGCACAAACGAGCATCTTTCCGCAGTAGACGCTAGCGTAAAGCAGTCGGGTTTCTCTGGGCCAGGGGTGAAGAGGGGAGAGGGGCACCTCGCCATCTGCGCATGCGTCATTGCTCGTCGCAATCTGGCGGCAGACGCTGAAGTATTTTAGCTTCCAACCAATCAGAGGCCAGCTTCAACAGCCCGCCGAATTCAATCATAGGAAATCAATTTTAAATTAATACAAAACGTGTTTCGCTCAACAGACCACTTGTAAGATTATCAATACAGTATTTAAGGTTCTTATATACGGGGATGCTCAGCATCTCAGCGTCCCCTGACGCTACGCCACTGACATCAGGATCATTCTATGGCTAAACAGACCTTATATGCTGTAGAAGTTTGTAAATTTTATTCTGAGACACTCTCTGTAGTACAAAGGTAACCCCAAACCAGTGATCTCAACATAATAACTGCAATGCTATGAAGTGCTGAAAATCGTGACAGTCGTTTTTCGTTAGGTTGGCTGCGGTGAACGTCTTCCTACAGCCTTTCTTACGAGTGAAATGTGTCTCGTGTGTGGTTAGCGATGCTTACAAACGCCAAAAGCAATCGGTTGTAAAGAACGCTAACAAACAGTAAACTAGATGTAAATGTTATTAGATGAGATATTTAGCCATTACGTTTTTAACATTTTTTTATGTGTTCGACGACTATTATTTGCTATAAGTCGATCTAACAAAATTATTAAAGATACGCAAACCAAGAACACTCCGCTCCGTTAATGTTAAAAATGTTTCCAAGAAATGAAAGATTGGATTTTGTTGAAGTATTATAAGTAAATCGAAATTTCAAAATATTAAATATTCATTACTTTTAACTTTTTCTAAAGTTCTAGTGAACATGAAAGAGAATTAATGTTTAAAATTGGAATGAGACACTTTTCCTGCTATTTGGTTCTGAGGTAACTAGGACACAACAGACGTTCACCAACATGGTGGTCTGACACGATTTCTGAGCACAGCGTGTTGTCTCCAGCCTACTCTAGAGCTCACTGCCCGCAAACGCACCGTAGCCGTCGCAGGTTCTCTTACCATGGTGTCGGGGTGCAAGGGGCAGAGCGCCGCCATCGACTGCTTGCTCTCGCGCAGGTGGCGGAACTCGGGCAGCTTCAGCGCGTACTCCAGGTGGCCGAAGGTCTGCACGAGCGGGATCACCTGCAGGCGCAGCTCCGCCGCCCACGCCAGCAGCTGCAGCACCTGCGCACGCGCAGACGGCGCCATTGCCTCCGTGCGTCAAGGGGTTGGGGCAGCGTAAAGATAAGATTCATTGATTCGTGTTTCCGGGCGCGTCAGCTTCTTAGGTCATTATTCCCGTAAGTATAGTGTGTGTGTTTTCTCGGGAGGGGGCGATGATCTTTTCCCCGCTGGATGGCGAAATACGGCGCCGACCTACCGTCGACTAGCGGGGTTTCCCCTCAACCAGGTATCTCCCATCAGCGGGGCACCGCCCCAGCCGGAACAAGCTCTGAGCTCCCGACCGGTCTCCCGGCATGTGTGGTAGTGTAGAGCATGTTAGTGTACGTGTGTGTGTAAGAGGAGAGGATAGGACAAGGAAGAGGAAGGAAAGATCGCGCGCGGTCCGTGGCCCGTTTATTAGGATACTGCTCCAGCATTCGCCTGGTGTTGATCGGAGAAATAACGGAAAACTACCGATCAGAGCAGCCGGCCGCAAGAATTCTCCTCCGGACAGCGACCGAATTCGACCTAGCTGACAAGCGAGTGTCGAAAATCCAGCCGCCGCGGCGCACCGTCGAGACTAGTCCCTGTAGGAGGCACTGCAGTGACATCAGTTGATGCACTCCGCCGCCTCTTCCGGTCAGCTACAGTAAGCTTCCCGCTATTCGTAAACTGTGATATCTCCATTTTGGATGGTATGTCTCTAGTTACTGCCCTACGCCCTTCACGAATAAGAACAAAACATACGTAGTGGGGGTCATTCCATGTCAAGTGGTCTAATTTGGAGAACGGCTCAGCGCAACTATTTCAGGTTTTAATAAGTCCCGCATGACTCAAAAGAACTTTTGTGAAGTTAGTGGAATAGTTTTTGAGGTAAAGCGGTTTGTTTGACTCCATGCAGCGTCGTTGTACAGTACGAATATAAGATAATCACAAAGGGATACAATACCTCCTTATCCGTTAATTCTAAACAAATGAGCTTTCTCGTAAATCTTTTTCCACTCTATTCCATGAAACCTATATAAATGTTTCCCTTATTATTACACAGCTGTTCACAGTACAAGTATATTGAATCAATGTTGCCGAAAACACAGTGTTAGTAAAAACACAATTTACAATTGAATAATTTCTTAATATTGAAACTTGGATTATTATATTATCATTATATTGTTCCTTAACGTTAATTTCAACCTTCTAACTCTTACAATTACGTCATACATTATGTTTAAAATTGAAGATTTGGGCAAAAACTTCTAAAAAGTTGATTTTATTTTACATCAGAGGCAAACAATACCTAAAAATTGTACAATGTTGGTAAAACAAATAGCGATAATAAAACTTTCAGAGTGTACTTGTATTTTACGTAGTTTCCTCAGTACGCAGAAAGATAATTTTAGAAAAATAGCACTTAACATAAAATTGTTTTCCATTGAAAATATCAAACGCCCAGCTCTTTTCATTAGTGTAAAAATTAAGTGAAAATCGATGATTTTTATCAAAAGTCCCAAAGTAGAGTATTTTCAATCCACTAGTGTAGAAAAGTACTTTCATGAAATGAATGGGAATGATTTTTTCTAATGTTTTCAATTTGAATTATATTTCTTTAGAAAAAGTACATTTTGTAGCCCCTAGAACAGTGAGTGATTCGTCGGCTATCGTGGTGGTGGTGGTTGTGCCAGTTAGCATAGCCTGTTTTTGCCTTATAAGATGACGTTGGAAATATCTTTTAACTATGTTACGCATGTGTCTTTCGCCCATGATTCGTAGGCATCTTATAACCACACGGTGCGTTATTTCTGTCATAAAATATCAACATCACTGTTCTGAACAATACGAAGCAGGAACAGTTTTAATATAATCCTGCCGGTCTTTGTCTACGAATTCCGATGTTCTAAAGACCTACAAGCTTGTGCTTTAGGTGAGTCAAATTGGCAAGATTTATGATTAGTATACAAAGAGAGAAAAGTCTTTTGGAAGCGACAAATAACGCAAATTTGTGAATTCATAGAATCAATAACTAGAAGCCTGCATTGAATCGGAGCGCAAGTTTGTTAACTTCTCCCTACCAAGTTTAGCAACTGTAGCGCGTCTTTACGTGAATTGCTCCCGAGTTTATCCGCGACGCTTCGTGTCTCAGAAATATTCACATCATTCCGGCGAGATACAGGTGAAAATAAATTACGTCGAACACAGGTATTTGGTGTCTTTGAGATGGAAATAATTATTTTGCCGCTTTGACACGCATCTAACTGCCCACTTTGGGATCAAAGAATTGAATAACTAATCCTTCAAATGCGGGAAGTGTTGGATAAAGACTGAGTAAAAAGTGCACGAATATTTTCTTTCTTGCAATTAGATCTCAATAGATTCTCATTTAACCTTTTCTACGGACATTTATTTCTTGTCAATTATGACCAAATCTGAGCACTTGTTCTGGAGATAATGCCATAAAACAGATGAATCCTGAGCAGACTCTCTGCTAAGTATCATATCACACCAATATCATCGATATTTTACCAGATCCTCAGTTGGATCATGACCTACCTGTGTTTAAAACTAGATTGAAATAGTTTGAACCGCCTTAGAGGAGTTGGCCTTAAAAAAAACTTACTTAAATTTTCATTGACAGCTTAGATTGATGAAAATAAAATTACGGTTTAGGGTTTTAAGAGTAAAAAGGGTCTATTTTATGTGCAAATCAGTCTGTATAAAACTTGTCGGAAAAGTAATCTGCCATGTTTTTTCGAGGATGATTTAGTATCGAGATAATGACGAATTGTTCTAATATTATTATACTGGTCTTATCATCTATTGATGTTTACCATGCGTTATGGGGATGGAAGTTTTTGAGAATTCAGAGGAATTTAAACTTTTTAGGCACAATACATTTTTAATTTTTGCACAAGAAAATACTTTTGCTGTAGTAGACATTATCACATTCTGTTGGTGATTTGGAAGTTTTGCATCGAAACAAGGCAATGCTTTTACTAATTTACTAATTTTTCACAAGGAAATCAGAAAATTCCGACCACAATTATCACAAATGTCGCATTCTCCAACTACAAATCAAATCCACAGCAACATTTCTTCCAAGAGGGTGGGATAGTAATCATGAAGATAAGAGAAAAATAAACTCGTGTCAAATTTGTAATATGAGAACACTTCTTTATCAAAGTACTAAACAATTTTAATCTTACATAGACTCAATGTCATTTGGTGCGAACACTCTACCTCCAATAGCCTTTGAAGTTGTCATCTCCATAATGTATGGGTTTGTTATGATCGTTCTTTAGCTTGCGACGATGTTTCCACGAAACATTTCTTTAAGGAAATGGGATGTTTTCATCCTTTGTAACATATTCGTAACTGCCTTTGGAAAGTCTTCTGGCGAACTTCTAGACTTGCGAAAATGACATATTGTTATTCAAATACGTACTAACTTTGGAGAAACGACTGAGCACTACATCTCCTTTAAAGGAAGTTTAAACGATAAATGAAAGGAAATGAATGCAAAGGCAGAAAAAAACCGAAAAGTAATTTATTGATAACTGTTCAGTATATGACCTTCACGGCATTTCATATGTAGTTATATAAAAACATTACTAATTTTTTGAGTTCTGCTTTCGGTAATTCACAAATAACAACCAAAATTCATCAATAATAATGGTATTAATTCATTTTCAAATTTTCAAAGAACTATGTATTTTTAAAGGTAAGAGTTTTGTATTTATATTGTTTTGAAATCGTTGCAACACTTTTTTTGATAAATTACTTTACTTTTGAATTGTAAAACCCCTACCCTCGGTAATATACATTAAATATTATTATTAAATTATTATAATATATTTTACACGCATACAATTTCCATAGGGTAATTGCACAGCACATACAGAACCAGAATTTCATTGATAATGTTATAAGACGAGGGAATAGTTCGAAAGGAAAACAATTAGTTTTAGGTAGTCTTCTCAAACCCATATAAATATTTATTGTTATGACAAAAATTAACATTTTTTCCTTCGACTTGAGTCCCTTGGTATTCGGAGCATTAGCCACGGCTAGCTTAAGTCACACGTTTTATAGTAACGAATACATATTGTCTCCTGAAACGATTACGAACATAAATTAGCAAAACATTATCTCATGTTTTGCTCTCGCATTAAGATCATTTCAATAAACAATTAACGGGCTTTGAATAATTACGAGTCATTAAACTGTCCTCTCTACAAAGCATTTCTCAGGTATCTCCGTAATCGCATTATCCGTCGGGCACTTCGTCAAGGCGCTAATTGTCTCGAGGAGATCCGGCTTTGAAGGCGCCGACGCCGTCGCCGTCGCCGCTGCGGTCGGCGCTGCCGCCGCCTCCTCCTCCGCAGCCCGCGCTCCCTTCGTTGACACTGCCGCTGTCTCCTCTTAGCCCTTCGCCTTCATGTCTGTACTACCAGCGTCACTGTTACGTATGCGTAGAACAATAGATGTAAACGAATAATAGATCTTTATTCGTCTCCAGATCGAGAATGCCATACATAAGACATACGAACATAACTAATTCAAACAATAACAACCCCATGACAACCAATATTACAAAACAAAGAACAAAGAATATGTTTAGAACGAATGAATTATGTTCGTATGTCTTATGTATGCCATTCTTGATCTCGAAACGAATAAAGATCTATTATTCTTTTATATCTATTGTTCTATGCATACATAACATTTCGGTGACGAGGATGGGATACATAAGATATAGGAACATAATTAATTCAAAGAATAACAACTCCAAGACAACCAGTATTAGAAAACAAAGAACAAAGAATACGTATTGAACAGTATCCGTCCTCGTTGCCCCCTCCACAATGCATTGCCAATTTTGCCGCTTCCTGCCCTCTTCACCATCGCCGCTTTGCATTAGCAAGGCCCCCTGCGCCGCTGCTGCACCTTCCTCCCTTAACTTCTGTCGTAATTGCCACCACCACCGCCTCAGTCGCCTCCGTCGCTGTTCCTGGTGCAGGCGCTTGCTCCTCTTCCCCACGCGAACATCTCCCGCCTTACGGCCTCTGTCATTGCCACTACGGCTGTCATTGCCACACGCCGTAGTGTGTGAATCGTGTTCCAATTCATCTCCACTACAGCCTTCGGTGCGTTTGCTTCCTACGCCGCCCCCGTTGCTTCCTTGACTCCTTATAGAAAACATCAGCTCTTCTTCCACCCCGTCAACCCTCGCTGTTCTTGGTGTAGGCGCTTGCTCCTCTTCCCCACCCGAACATCTCCCGCCTTACGGCCTCTGTCATTGCCACTACGGCTGTCATTGCCACACGCCGTAGTGTGTGAATCGTGTTCCAATTCATCTCCACTACAGCCTTCGGTGCGTTTGCTTCCTACGCCGCCCCCGTTGCTTCCTTGACTCCTTATAGAAAACATCAGCTCTTCTTCCACCCCGTCAACCCTCGCTGTTCTTGGTGTAGGCGCTTGCTCCTCTTCCCCACCCGAACATCTCCCGCCTTACGGCCTCTGTCATTGCCACTACGGCTGTCATTGCCACACGCCGTAGTGTGTGAATCGTGTTCCAATTCATCTCCACTACAGCCTTCGGTGCGTTTGCTTCCTACGCCGCCCCCGTTGCTTCCTTGACTCCTTATAGAAAACATCAGCTCTTCTTCCACCCCGTCAACCCTCGCTGTTCTTGGTGTAGGCGCTTGCTCCTCTTCCCCCACCGAACATCTCCCGCCTTATGGCCTCTGTCATTGCCACTACGGCGTACCCATCGTGTTCCAATTCATCTCCACTACAGCTTTCTCTCCGCCTGCCCTCCTACGCCGCTCTCGCTGCTTCCTCCCACCGGGAGAAATGGCTCATCGCATAAAATAATGTCACTGCAGGCCCTCTGACCGGGAGGTCCTCTCCCGACGGCGGCAGGATTTTCGACACTAGCGAGTCAGCTAGGTCGAATTCAGTCGCTCTCTGGAGGAGAATTCTAGCGGCCGGCTGCTCTGATCGGTAGTTTTCCGTGGTTTCTCCGATCAGCACCAGGCGAATACCGGAGCAGGTACCCTAACAAACGAGCCACAGACCGCGCGCGATCCTTCCTTCCTCTTCCTTGTCCTATCCTTTCCCCTTACACGCACACTTACACTAGCATGCACTACACTACCAAAATGTCGGGAGACCGGTCGGGAGCTTACAGCTTCCTCCCGGCTGGGGCAGTGCCGCGCTGGTGGGAGATACTTGGTTGAGGGGAAAACCCCGCTAGTTGACGGTAGATCGGCGCCAGATCTCGCCATCCAGCGGGGAAAAGATCATCGCCACCTCCCGAGAAAAAACACGCACTACACTAACGGGACTAATGACCTAAGTAGTTAACGCGCCCGGAAATATCAGACAATCAATCAATCAATCGCTGCTTCCTTGACCCATTGTTGCAAACATGAGCTCTTCTTCCACCCCGTCAACCCTCCTCACCACCATCTCTACCGAATGTATACTACAACTCTCCTTCTCTTCGTCACAATTTTGCCTAAATCTTTCCATCGTCTCCACCATTGCACCCATCCAAACCCGTGTTTCGCCGCTTCCATCACTTTCAGTATCCCTTTCGCAAAACACAAGTCTCTATAGCACAACCTCTCAAGCACATCTCCATAATTTCTATGACGCATTTGCTGTTTCGTGCCATCAATCTCTATCGCTCCCTAAAATTACCTTCTCCTCTGTCGGGTCTTTGTCATTTTCACCGTCATCATATGCTATTTGCCACTTTCGCTCTCTCTTCCTCTCCACCGTTTCTTGGCCACCTCTTCTAATTTTCTCCGTCTTCATCATCTCCCTGCTACCTTCCTGCTCTCGTTCCATTGCCCCTTTGTTACCTTTCCTTTCCGACCGTCGCCTGTTTCTGTCTCCTCCGCTTTTTTCTCCATTCCCTCTTTATCACGTCCGTTATTCCTCTTCCATCTCCATGGTCTCTTTGCCATCTCTGCTGTCTCTCCACCATCTCCACAGTATCTTTGCCGCTTCTACTCTCTGACTCTCTGTCTCCACTCGCCTCTTCACAACGGCCACTCCCTCTGTTTTCCTCTCCACTGTCTCCTCGCAGTCTCCGCCTCTCTCTCCGTCGCCTCCATATTCTCTCCCGCACATCTCCACCGGCTCGCCCTTCCTCTGCCGGAAGGCATTGCGGCGGAGCGGGTTGGGGCGGGGAGGGGCCGGGGCAGCGCAAAGCTGCCTTTGGCACTTTTTAGCCCAATTTCCCATTTGCGGAGAGGCGGCAGCGGGGCGGCGCGGGGCGGCGGCGGAGGCCATGGAATCGTTTTACGTGCAATTATCGCCGCCGCGAAGCGCAGGGCCCGGGATGCGTGCCAGGGCGTAATTCACCCGATGCACGCCTCTGGAAAATACCCCCCCCCACTCGCGCCCATTAAGCGCTTAATTAAAAATAAAAAAATTAAAAAAATAAGCCGATTTCCTGAACGTGACGTTTAACATTACAGGTCCATCAAAGGGCGCTCCCTGAATTTGACTGAAATTTATGTTACTACTCAGCGACCGTTCAGCAACAGGTTGGAGGTGCCTCGCGCATGAAAGGCTGTCTTTGATGGAGTAACGTAACGTATAGTCATGCAGTATGTAATACTCGATGTAGCCAGTGATGGAGGGCGCAATATCAGGTGCACACAGGTGAAATTAGATTTACTTTATAGGTGCAATTTTATTTCAATCTTGACTGGACATATGGAATGGTTTAGGGGTAGTTTGCTTTAGGCGAAACTAAGGTATACATCAATTTCTGCTTACATTATTGAAAATAATTTTACGAATTCCTAACAGTACAAAATAATTACAGCAATCGCGCATGTTGAAAATATCAATAATACATATAATACATTTAAAAATGGAAATTGGGATGATTTCATTTCTCATTTATAAATTTATGTAAATGAGTACAATACATTAAGGTCATAACGTATAATTCTTAACAATATTACGAAATGCATAGATCCGAAATATTGTCTTTAGTAAATTATATAAGTAATTTTGAATACAAAACAATTATGAATTATTTTCTCCCGTTGTATTTAATGAGTACAATAGCATATAGTTTTTTAGAGGTAAACGAAATACTGTGTACGAGAGTTAGGTAAAAGCATTTACATATTTCTTTGTTTTTTATGGTCGCATCGACTACAAGGTTATTAGCGATCTCTATTGTAATTAAAGTTATGATATGAGGATGAAACGATATGGTGAAGATAGGGGTAAAAGGACGTATACATGCATACAACCATGCCCGAGGCGGGACTCGAACCCGCAACCCCTCGGTCCGAGATCACTACAACACTTCTGCCTTAGCGATCTCGGTCACGGGGCCGATATTTAAATCTTTTGTGAAGCCACCCGAGGCCAATGCCGTAAAAGACGTGAAACACTTGTCTGTGACTGCATTCTGCTGGAAAGGCGACAAGTTATGAAATAAGAGTGACACAAACCGTGTGTCGCAATGACATGTGCTCAAGCACGTTAGGTTGTAAACTCGCTTGTAGTATTTATCAGATAACACGACACCAATGCATTAAAATGAAAGGCGTTGAAAATGAAATAAATAAGAAGTAATATTAATATATTGAATGGAAAAAATCGATAAAATCTTTCTTTCCTATTTTAGCGGAAAGCTCTCACAGTCACACCACCGTGCTTAGTAGAGATTGGATTTCACCTCAATCACATAATGATACATAACATGGGCATCGAACCTGAGAATCCCAAACGACTTGTGATGCTTGCATTAGATAGACGTACGACGTACTTCAAAGAGAATATTAAGCTACAAGCAACGATTTGTACGTAAAAATCAATCCGCTTTGAGGCCTCGACATGAACCTGTAGCTCAGTGTTGTCAAGGTCGATGTCACGAGCGGGAGTCCGTTGCCCGAGTGCCACGACGAAATCGTCCCTCCAGGCAGTTCATTACCCTGCCACCAGACAACGCCATCCCTATCGTAAAACGGCGGAGTTACTAATAGTTCCTTTTCCCGACGCAATTTGCGCAGAGAAGCTCGTGGCATGGCACGCTGCCACAACGTGTACCACTGCCACCAGTAGCAGACCTTGATACCACTGCTGCAGCCTATAACGAGTAGCACAGAATATTACCTTTTATAGGCCATCTTTCGCTCTTATCACGAACTCGATGATAACGTCCCTCAAAGCACATTCGATACCTAACACACATATTCGTGACGGTCTTCAGGAAAGAGGTTTAATGACCAGGCGAGGTCGAACCGAATTGCTTTCGATAGGTCAAGAGATCAGAGTTAAATATTTGTGCAACTGGGAGTGGGTGTCCGAAAAATAAGCGCAGAGGCGATGTTGCAGACGATCTTCTGTGGTGCTGTTTGATTTCAGACACTCAGGCGGCCAAAGAGGAGAAGGAGAATGCGTGATGTCCATGCCAGAAAATAAATAGTTTAGGAAACGTTTGATAGATTAGCATGTACTCGACTTCTGAAAGCAGGCTTTTCTCCCTTCAGTTTTTTTCCCTCGGCCATACCTTTTTTCTTTCTCTTTTACGCGAATTTGATGCAACGGGGAGACCATTTGGAATTAATGTCAGAATTTGAAAGGTTAGAACGTGGTAGGATGTAGGTACTGTAATGGCTTAAGGGCCTTCGGCCTAACCACGTAATATCAAGTTATTTAATTTATATGTGATCTGTTAAATAACAATAATTGTGTTACTATTTAAACATGTCTTATGAACGTCAAAACTAAAAGAAATTATTTAGAAAACGTTTTATTCAAATGGGAAGTGAAATATGAAATTGATCTCACAATATTGCATGTACTGCGGTAGTACTTTTGCAATGTTCTTAGTGAGGAAATACATGAAAATGACGTTAAACCCTTAAAAAAATAACTTTAAAGATTCTTAAACATCAACGGACCTCGACGTTCATCTACCGTGAGGAATGAGGATACAGATTATTACAGCTCTGGAGATCTGATTCCCACTTTCCTATCCACATGCCGATTAAAACATTGGACCATTAATAAATTACGTAACGCAAATTTCGAGTATTTTCAATACTCCCTCCCCTTGAAAAGCACTTCCCTTTTTCTATAAAACGTAGCTTAACGCTACCTCAGACCGCCTCCCTCCGCGTTTAGCAATTTATGGCTGACCCCATTGTAGTTTGAACTAACTGGTTGCTACCGTGTGATGTAAAGATATGTTATAATCGCAGGAATTGAATTTCAATTGAAAATTGTCAGGAATCTGTTACATGCCACCAAGATAACATGATGTACAGGAATTTTGGTCTTTGAATGATTCGGAGCCCCAGCCATATTCACAACTGCAAACTCGGGTTTGAAAGCGTGCTTGCCAATGAAACCCGCGGGGAGCCCGGTAAGACTGGCCCAGTGTTGTCAAGGTCGATGCCACGAGCGGGAGTCTGTGGCACAAGTGCCACGACGAAATCGCCCCTCCACGCAGTTCATCACCCCGCCGCCAGAGGCAACGCCATCCCTATTGTATAACGGCGGGGTTACTAATAGTTTCGTTTCCCGACGCTAGCGGTGCAGAGAAGCTCGTGGCATGCTGCGGTGCCACGACGCGTGCCACATCCTCGACACTACTGATCTAGCCTCAACACTCCAACCCTTCGCCCTTGCGCAGATCGCGCCAATACCTCTGCCTTCGACAGCGCCGCCACCTCCGCCACCACCTACTTCTACGCCGCCACTACCTCCGCCGCTGTCGCCTCCGCCTCTACCGACACCTTCGCAGCCTCCTCCTTCACCAGCCCCTCGCTGGTATGTTCACCGCCATCTTCACCATGACCTTCACCGACATGTTCAACATCACCTTCACCGCCCTTTTTTACCGCAACCTTCCCGCCTCCTTCACAGCCGCCCTCGCCGCTATCTTCACTTCCATCTTCAGCGCCTTCTTCACCGCCATCTTCATCGTCAGCATCACCGACACCTTCACCTCCCCCTTCATTGCCGCCTTTACCGCCATCTTCACCACGATTTTCTCTACCATCTTCACCGCCATCTTCATCGCCGTCTTCACAGCCGCCTTTTCTGCTACCTTCACCGCTTCCTTCGCCGCCGCCCTCGCCGTCCTTGCCGTCCCCTTTGCCGCCTTCTTCACCGCCACCTTCAGCGTCTTCACCGCTACCTTCATTGCAGCGTTTAACTCCATCCTCACTGCCATCTTCGTCGCTTCCTTTGCCGCCGCCTTTGCCATCCCCTTCGCCGCCATCTTCATCGCCACCTTCATTGGAGCCTTTAACGCCGCCCTTTCTGCCATCTTCGTCGCTTCCTTCGCCGCCGCCTTTGCCATCCCCTTCGCCGCCATCTTCACCGCTACCTTCATTGCAGCGTACAACGTCGCCCTCACTGCCATCTTCGTCGCTTCCTTCGCGGCCGCCTTTGCCATCCCGTTCGCTGCCATCTTCACCGCTACCTTCGCCGCCACCTGCCCCGCCGCGCCGCGCCGCGCCGCCTCTGCCGGGCCGGCGCGGCGTTCTCTCACCGCGCCGGGAATTGCTCTTGCGGGCGGCGCCGCTCCTCCGCCCGAGTGATGGAGCCGCGGCCCCGCGGAGGAGAAGGAACTGCGTTTAACTTTCGCCGGCGCATTCAGGGAATTTGGCGCAACGCGTGCCTCCGCCACTTGCAACTCCGACCACGCCCCCGCCCCGCTCCCGGCCCCCGACGCCCCCGTTGCCGCACAAGACCCTGCCATCAAGCCAACTACCTACCATTTTCCACAAACTAATCGCTTCCGCGATCATTCTACTGCGCTCCACCCCCTTATCCTGTTTCTGCTCTCTCCTGCTGTCTCCGTTGCTCGGCCGATCGCGCATAATTTAAAGCATTTACTTAAAAGTGTATATATTAATAGTTAGTTTTCTTAGTTTTAGTAGTTTGAAAATTGTATTGTTGGAATTATATAATTTTTATGGTTTAGTTAAAAATTATTTATATTAAGTTAGTAAGTATACATTTAAATGATCAACTTAGATTATGATTTAATTGCAATTATATTGCAATTATTCTTAATTACATACAATTTTTTAATATATAATAAATAACTATCATGTGCAAAAATGTTTGTATAATGTACAATCAATGCAAAAATAGATATTTTTGTACTTAATTTATGAGGGAGCGTTTTAGTGCATGCTCCTTTTACTCCTATCATTCCTCAAATTTATTCACGGTTATTTTCAGTTCATTGTTTTTGGCTCATCCCATTGACTCATTTTTACTTTCTTGAATACGATGAACTTTATTGTGTTCAAAATTCGGCCTCGAGGGTATGACGGAAATACACGTTTTGTGTTTCCAAATTAGGAACATCTGTTATTTTTTGCAAAAAAAATATAAATCATTTCATATGACTATCTGTGATTAATACTTACTTTCTAAATCACATATGCAATATTCTCAAAATAAAATATTCAGCAATTCATCCAGTTAAACTCAAAAATTGAAAAAATATCTTTTAATTTGAAGGGAGAATGATTAGAAATGTGTAGGCAGTTTTGAAATGTTCTCAAAAATAAATCAAATGTTTTTCTTATTTTTCGTGAACTTCATTTTGTCATGAGCAAAAACGTGCGCTTACTAATATGGTGAAAATTTCATATTCATAATACTTATAAAATCTTGAAAATTACGTACACAATCAACTTAAACGAAAATCGAATATCCTTTGCACTGACATTACAAAAGTTAACGCTTTTTTTATTCTACAATCAATTTGACAATAGAAGAACTTCAAATAATGTCCATTACATTTTTTGCCTCATTTCTCATTTTCATTTATGGTTCTCATCCTCCTGTCGTTTTTCCAAGCTCAAAATATGACTTCCTCCTCCAAGCAATCAGAAGCTCGTCATCTCTACTGCCACCACCATGACCACTATCCCACCATCTCGTCCCTTTGAATTCAAGGAGTTTTATCTTCGCGTAATCCATTTTGGTAAGTGCTTTAAATGATGTCCAAAGTTATTCTCATTACCCTCTCCTATCTGCTGAGTATCGTTTTCAGATCTCACCTCTTCTCCTACTCTCTCTCAAAATCCCTCGACCACACCACTACCACCACCACTAACACAACCCTCCACCCCACCCCATCACCACTACCACTATCATCACAAACTACCACTACCACCATCACTACCACTTCCAGCACCACCACTTCCACTACCCCTAGCACACCCACCACTACCAGTAGCAAGTCCAGTGGCGTAGCTATGGGGGGGGGGGAAGGGGGGCGGCGCGCCCCGGGTGACACCATTCAAGGGGTGACACCAATTAAATTATTTTATAGTTGGAATTATATAATTTAAAGCATTTACTTAAAAATTGTATATATTAATAGTTAGTTTTTCTTAGTTTTAGTAGTTTGAAAATTTTATTGTTGGAATTATATAATTTTATGGTTTAGTTAAAAATTATTTATATTAATTTAATAAGTATACATTTAAATGATAAACATAGATTATGATTTAATTGCAATTATTATCGTCTCCTGTATTATTTCAGTAGTATACCTTTGGGTTCAAGCACTCACATGCAACCAATCTTTACAAATGAGGGCTCTAAGAAAGAGAATTTCACGGAGACTTGACGAATTTCATTTTGACTTTAAAATATGGATGATTTCTTTAAAAAAGCGCATAGAAATATTCATGTATAATGCAACCCGCATCACATGTCAACATATATCGGCAAATAACTCATAAACAAAGCATTTTAGAGCCTTAAAAAGTAAAACTTTGAGGCCAAAGGCCAAAGGCCTCAAAGAAACGTTTTTCACACCATAATCTATTAGATGAGACATTCTCCGATCCATTCAATTAACTTTTCGGTTCCACGCTTCAATACTATCAAGGCCACCTCAATATTTCAGTCCTTCCTGCCGGTAGCAATTTTGTGGCGACACGCTTAGAAGGCATAGATTCGACAGTATTTACGCTTTCTGTTAACACCGTAGTTTGTGCAGTCTGACGAGGTTTATTTGCATAATCATTAATTCAAGATTTGTTCTCCAGCAACAACTAGAAGTACTATACCTTGCTTGATACCTATACCTATGAAGATAGTTTCTTATGCGTGTAGTGAAACTATTCAATTAACGTTTTTTTCATGGTCTATAAGTGCTGTGTACTTAATTGTGGAGGGATGTGGGTGTTCAGTGAAGAGTGAAGTCTGTGTTTGTGTGTTACCAGTACCAATATTCCGTTATCATTCGATGACATTTTCAAGTCAACAGGTTCAGACACGTAGCTTTCTCAAAAGTAAAAAGCTAATATTTTTGTGACTATCACGAAAAACTAAAACTAACTGACAAAGAATACTGAATAATTACTTGAAATGTCTTTAAATAAGTTTTGGAAATTGTTCCAAGCAAATTCTCCATTCTCCATGAACAAATATTTATTGAAAATTTCTTTTACACATTAATTGCATTGTTTTTTATTTTTATTTGTGATTGTGTTAGTACATTGCAAGATACCTTTATAGATTTTAAACAAATTAACACGTTTCGTTAACTACTTTCCCTCTTAGAATGAAAATAGAAGGATAGGGATGAGTGTGGTGTCTAACATACGGGAGTTCTCGCACGGGTACGCAGAGGTAGTGGGGGAAACTTGTGCTATGGCACAGCACAAACAACAAACTTTTTAAAGTAGCTAAAGTAAAATAGCTTGAAATAAATTGAAAACAAAAATCAAAACGCGATAGCCTACAGTACTATGTGAATCAATTAAAAAACAACTAAATTGAAAATTATAGAAAGAATAGTGCAAGTCACCCGACAACTGCCAACGATCGCAGTCCAAACGCACGACTTAAATGTTGGCGGTATCTGGAAGTAAGTACACCATCGCCCAGCTGCAAACTCATATTGTAAATAAAACACCGTTTGATATTAAACTCAAGGTGTCGGTTCGTTAAGATATTAAAAATGCAAACATCGTTTGAGCAACATTCCCATGCACCGAAGTGGGCCTTACTAATGCCTACTAAATTGTTTCTATTGCTAACACATGGTATTTAGTACTCAAAGATGAAAACATTAGTTTGATTATTTTTTGGCTCGGAATTGTTTTTCTTGGGGTACGTAAGGATGCAGAAAATAATTCAATACTTTTTAGTAAACAAATAATTTTTCAAGTTTCTCACCCCAGCAAGCTGGCACCCTGACTCTCCAAAACCCACTTGATTCTTCATAACAAATCAAGGGAAGTTAAATAATATTGCAATGAGTAGGTCTGTTCTAGCCCGATCCGGTTTTTCCGCACTACTTTACTTCGCTTTCTCAAGTGTAAAAACCTTTTCTATTATTTGACTATCAAGGAAAGCGAAAAGCTAACTCTCAAGGAAGATTGAAAAATATCTTCAAAGGTTGTTTTTAAAGAAGTATGAATTGTTCCAAGAACATCTCTCTATAATGTTGAATAAACTTTAATTGAAAATTTGTTTCAAACATCAATTGCATTGTTATTTTGTTTGATAAACTGTAAGTACCTTAGTCGTTCCTCTCCTTTATGGAACGGATAGACAAATGGATAGGGAAAGGGTGGGATTTAACATGCGATTGTTCTCGCACGGGTACGCTAGTATTGCAATTATTCTTGATTATAAAGAATTTTTTAATATATAGTAAATAACTATCACGTGCAAAAATGTTTGTATTTTTAATTAAATAATATACAATCAATGCAACAATAGATATTTTTATACTTAATCTATGGGGGTGACACCATTAGCTTCGCCCCAGGTGACACCAACTTACGCTACTCCACTGACCAGGTCCCCTGTCAGTATTGGTAGTGTCCACTATCGGTACCACTACCACTTCCAGTAGCACCACCTCCGTCTCCACGTCCACCACCCGCACCACCCCACCCCCTCCTCTTCCCGCCCCCGCCGAGCGAGCCGCGCGGCGCCGTCTGCTGTCTCCGCTGAGGTGCGACGAGATGAAACGCGTCTTCTCCCGGGGAGGCCGCGCGCCGCTCCGACAAAAGGAGCTAAAAGCATTTTCCTCCTCCGCACCTCAAACACGTTCGCGGAAAAAAGGCGAATAGCGAATTTCTTCAGAGGTTCCGCTACGTTTGAGGGATTCTTAAATCGACTGGACCGGAGACGGCTGGGAAGATCAATACTGCCCTGGTGACTGCTATTGAATTTTTTTTATTTTCGGCGGTAGACTGAATGGCAGGTAGTAAGATAACGTTCGGTGTTACTAAAAATATGTGTATTTGGTTATTGTGTTATCGTGTTATATTCGTTGCAGTTAACTTCTTTCCAGCAACCACTTCATAGCTTCTACATTAACAAGATGAATCGCTTAACAAAAGACTAATCTATCAAGCCCTAGAAATGGTTAGCATCATCTGCCTTTTAAGCACGCCATTTAACTTATGACATCTTCCACATAAACTTGAAAGATACAAGGCACTATAACAGTTAAAATAATTACTAAATATTATAACTACTAAATATTATTGAAATAACTACTAAATATTATTTTCATTATAGAGAAATAACGGAGAAATGGAGAACTGTAGAAAACTTCAATTTCACCTCAAGTTTTATTGAGCTGGAACAGTACATTGCAAAATAACGGATATTTCTAGGATATTTCTGTTTGATAATAACTCTCCCAAATGGAAGACATTAAAAGACAAAATTAATAAATCTGGAACCCGTACCAATCAATATGCCATAAATACTTGCCGTAAATCATTGATCAACAAACACCGCTGCGGAGCAATACATCGCGAGCTGCAGCGATTGCCGGAATCGTCAGATACCACGCCACGCAAATGAGGTCGCGGGGGCCGAGCAGGCGGTGTATCATATCTGGCAACGATAACAGAGCCGGCCAGCAGCAGGTAGAGCTCAAGGGAGATTCAGAGATCGGTTCAATATTTGCTCGTAACGAATTAATGGGGGGAGGGGGTCGAGAAAAATACGAAAACAGGACTCGAAAAAAAAATCCGACTAGTTAACGCTGCAGGACACGAGAGGTGCTCGTTAGGGGGCGCGGTGCCTCGTGATTAGCCCTGATAGAGACGGAGAAGGGGTACAATCATCGCAGAAATGAATTAGCCTGCGGCATGGGGCGGAGTGGGGCGGCGCGGGGCGGCGCGAGGGCGAGGCGGGGGCGAGGGCGAAGCGGAAGGGGCGGGACGGGGTGGGGCGGGGCGGGACGGGGTGGGGCGGGGGGTGGGGCGGGGCGGAACGGGGTGGGGCGGGGCGGGGTGGGGGCGGGGTGGGGCGGGGCGGGGCGGGGTGGGGCGGGACGGGGTGGGGGGGCGGGACGGGGTGGGGCGGGACGGGGTGGAGTGGGGTGGGGCGGGACGGGGTGGAGTGGGGCGGGGCGGGGCGGGACGGGGTCGGGTGGGACGGGGTGGAGTGGGGTGAGGCGGGACAGGGTGGAGCGGGGCGGGGTGGAGTGGGGCGGGGCGGGGCGGGACGGGGTGGGGCGGGGCGTACTGGTGTGGGCGGGGGCCGGATGCGGGGCTGGGCACAGCAGGGTGTGATGGGGGCGGAGCTGGGTGAAGCAGGGTGGGGCGGGGGCGGAGTGGGGGTGGAGATGGGTGGGGCGGGGGCGGGGCGGGTTGGAGCAAGGTGTGGCGGGGACGGGGCGGGGTGGAGCAGAGTGGGGCAGGGGCGAGGTGGGGGATGGGGCGGGGAAGCTTAGGGGCGGGGCGAGGCGAAGGGGGAGGGGCGGGGCGGGGGGCGGGGCAGGGCATGGGGCGGGGAGGGGCGGTGGAGCAGAGAGAGGAGGGGCGGGGCGGGACGGAGCGGGGTGGGGCGGGGAGGGGGCGAGAAGTCCTGAGGGGGCTGGGGCTGGGGAGGTGGATGGGGCGGGAGCGGGACGGAGCGTGGGCGGGGACCGGGGGTGGCCGGTGCGGGGCGGGGACGAGGGGGGTGGCGGAAGCAGGGCGGGGCGGGGCGGGAGCGGGGCGGGAGCGGGGCGGGAGCGGGGCGGGAGCGGAGGTGGGCGGGACGCAGCGGGGCGGGGGGCGCGAGTTAGGCGGGGAGGGGCCGGGGCCGGGGAGTTTTGAGGGGGTGCAAACAGAGCACGCACGCCTCGCGATCCGTCTTCGTCACGGAAACAGAAAAAACACTTCCGCAAACCGCAACGGGACAGTTCCTGTCGCGCAAACTGCCTCTGCTCTCCTCCGGCGCGAGCGACGACGTCGCAAGGACGGATGCCTGCACTGCACGGCGGGCGCAAACGCGCTTCTGGATTGACATCTGCTCTGTGCTAAAGCTTTTTATTCGAGTCTTATCACCAAAGCTTCGCGTACTCAACAGTAAATCAATGATAATATTACTTGAATGGGGGCGTTCGAATCGAATTCTTGTCTCTAAACGTTCGTCTGCCTATTTTAACCCACCCTAGTGTTCAATGTTCCCTCGTCTATTCTATATGTTCCTATATTAATACTATAATAATAATAATAATAATAATAATAATAATAATAATAATAATAATAATAACAATAACAAGATGATGAATGCCGCATTTGACAGGAACATGTAGAAACCATTGATCATATTGTATCAGCTCGTCCAATCCTAGTAAAACCGAATACTTGAAAAGAGATGACAGAATGTGTAGCTACCTGCACTGGCAGATCTGTACCCCCTGGAAGTTCCAATCACATGCCCCAAGTGGTACAAACACTCACTAAAGCCGGTGACGTCTGTTGGATTGTGTACAATAATGTATGAGGAAGAAATCCAAACTGATCGCATGATAGCGGCAAACAAACCGGATATAATTATCCAGGATTTGGAGAAAAAATCGTGTCTACTTGTCGATGTTGCTGTACCTTGCGATCAAAACGTCTTTACCAAGGAGGCAGAGAAATGTCTTAAGTATAAGAGTTTGGAAATCGAGATCAGCCGAATGTGGGACGTAAAAGCACAGGCCGTCCCGATAATTACCGGAGCTTCTGGATTTGTTCCGAAAAATTTGTTTAAGAACTTGGCTTACCTTCTAGGTCATTCAAAGGACTGAGAAGTGCAATAAATTCCTTTATTTGGAAACAGCACACATTTTGCGCAATGTATTGTAGAGGCATCGACAATCCTTAGATCTGCTGCTTAGTTAGCTGATCGCAACTTGGAGTAGATTTTATATTCAGACGACATATAATATCTTTAGTCGTTATGTAGAGAAATAATAATAATAATTGTAATAATAATAATAATAATAATATTGATATTTGATATTATTTCTTTAGTAATAAATACTTTTCTATCATTGCAAAATCGTATTCCTATTTCTGGAATAAAACAAAATCTAAGAAAAAAAGAGACTTGCCTTTTTTTCCACTGATCTCAGATCCTGTTTCATATACACGACATGATATATGGCATTGCACGTAACAATGCTTTATCAATAGGTAAACGAGTGTTCAAGAGCGAAGACTTCAGAGAAAGTCAACTAGAAGGTCATCGCGAAATAAATGTCTAACATCTTCAGATCGTCCTTTAAATTCGACTGCGAGAAGGAATAGGAAACGTGATATGATGTTAAGCCAGAAAAACAACGGCATCAGCAGAAACATACTTTTGTGTTGGGCTTCTATCGTCACGAGGTCCGTTCGCTTTTGGCATTCAGAGTGGCGGCCTGCATTAAATAATATTCAATTAACTTTTGGCCAATATTTTCATATATTTTAGTGCTGGCTATTCCGGCAATCTATAACCACTTCCGTCCTCTCTCAGGCGAAAAGGTTTCAAAATTTCAGCAAAGTGCAGCGCTCGTGTTGGCCTCGCGTGTCACTTTCGCGCGCAGTACGGCGGGGCACGTGAGGTGGAGCGGGGACTGAAAAGTCGTGTGGCGGGGTGAGGCGGATTGGGAGCAAAGGCTGCGGGGTGGAGCGGGGTGAAACAGGAAGGGAGACGCGACGAAAAGGGGACGAGAGGCAAAACGGGAGAGGCAACGGGGACAAACGGAGAAGGATATGAGGAACCATTCCGTACCGGTTTGGGACGGACGGGTTGGGACAAGACGGAGAAGCGTGGCGGAGAGGGTTGGAGTGATAAGCCGGGTGAGGTAAGGTGGGTGTGAAGAGATGTGGAGAGGCGTGGGGATGGCGCTGGCTAGCATGGGGGTGAGGGTGGGATGTGGTGAAGTGTGATATGGTGTAGTGTAGTGTGGTGGAGAAACATGGGATGGAGTGTAGTGTGGTGTGGCAGGGCATGTTGGTGTGAGGTAAGATGGGGTGTTGTGAGGTGGATTGGGGTAGGGCTGGTTGGGGTGGTATGGTGTGGTGTAGTATGGCATGCTATGGTATGGTATGGCGTGGAGGGTGCTAGTGAGTGTGTGTGTGCGGGGGGTAGCGCTGGGTGTCATGGGTGGGGGTGAGATGTGGTGAGGTGTGGGGTGAAGCGTGTTGTGGTATGATGTGATGGGGAATGGTGGTGAGGTGGGATGGGATGTAGTGTGGTGTAGGGTGAAGCTGGGCGGCTTGCAGTGGAGTCGGGTGGGGCGGGGTGGGACGTGGTGTGGTGTGGAGGGATGGGGTTGGGCGGGGTACGTGGGGGAAGGCCAGTTTGTTGTCCGAGCAGCACGGTGGATGGCAGAGCGGGGCGGGGCGGAGCGGCGAAGCGGGACGAGCGGGCGGGGGCGGGCGGCGGGCGACGAGTGGTTGAGTGGTTGAGGGGCGAGGGGGGCGGGGCGGGGCGGGGAGGAAGCGGGCTTTAAATTCCAAACCGCGGGGGCGCGCGCGCTCCGATTTCAACCGGCCCAACAGCCATGCAAATCGGTATTCTGAAACTACTTCACTCGGCGCGTGCGGGCCGGGGTCAGAACGCCGCATATGTAATGCATCGCCCGCGTGTACGAAAATGGCTCGTTACGTGCGCATGAATATTCATCCGCCGCACCTAATGCTGATGGCCTCGGGCAAACGCAGCTTCTTGCGCTGCCGGCTGCGATCCGCCCCGCCCCGCCCCGCCCCGCCCCTCACCCACCCGCCACCCACTGCCCGGCCTCCGCCCGCCCGCCGCCCGCCCGCCGCCCGCCCTCCGCCCGCCCACCGCCCGCCCTCCGCCCGCCCCCCGCCCGCCCTCCGCCCGCCCTCCGCCCGCCCTCCGCCCGCCCTCTGCCCGCCCTCTGCCCGCCCTCTGCCCGCCCTCTGCCCGCCCTCTGCCCGCCCTCTGCCCGCCCTCTGCCCGCCCTCTGCCCGCCCTCTGCCCGCCCTCTGCCCGCCCTCTGCCCGCCCTCTGCCCGCCCTCCGCCCGCCCTAAGCCCGCCCTCCGCCCCCTCCCTCCGCCCGCCCTCCGGCGGCCCTCCGCCCGCCCTCCGCCCGCCCTCCGCCCGCCCTCCGCCCGCCCTCCGCCCGTCCGCCGCCCCGCCCTCCGCCAGCCCTCCGCTCCCTCCCTCTGCCCGCCCACCGCCCGCCCTCCGCCCCCTCCCTCCGCCCCCTCCCTCCGCCCGCCAGCCCCCCGCCCGCCCGCTCTCCGTGATGGCGGCGGTGGCGGCGTGGGCGGCGTGGGCGGCGTGGGCGGCGGGGGCGGCGGCGACGCTTACGACGTCGGCGCTTCCCGTCGCGTCGCGCCACGCACAAAGTTAAGTGATAATTTTTAAATTACGAATGCAAATTGATCCACGAGATTTGTGTACGTTCATGTAATAACGTTTATTGTTATTTACTTTTCGCTGCTTTGAATGCGGCCGCTGCCTGGATGCTGGTACATGAAATTGATGCTCGTCCCCGGATTGGGTTATGGAGAGATGTTGGTTGTATTTCTTTTTTTTTAGAAGCGTCGGCGCCGAGCGGGTGCACGGGCGCGGGGGCGGGCGAGCTGCATTCCGTAATCATTAATTTAGCGTTGCTAAGCGACAGCTTGAACACATGCAAATCCGCCTGAATGTTATGACGGGCCGCTGGGGCCGGCGCGCGATGCGTTGAGCCGCCGCGACGCGCGGAGAGGGGGTGGGGCTGCTGCAGGCGCCACCTTCTCTTGCCTCCGACCTCCTCCGACCCCCGCCTCCAACCCCGCCTCGGACCCCGCCACCGACCCCGCCTCCGACCCCGACTCCGACCCCGACTCCGCCCCAACCCCGTTTCCGATGCCACTTCCGATCCCGCCTCCCACCCTCTTCGTTCTCACCTCCAATCCACCTCTTCCTTCAAATGTGACCCCGCCTCCGACCCGCCTCCGACTTCGCCTCCGACTTCGCCTCCGACCCCGCCTCCGACCCCGCCTCCGACCCCACCTCCGAACCCGCCTCCGATCCCGCTTCCGACCCCGCCTCCGACCCCACCTCGGACCCCGCCTCCAACCCCGCCTCCGACCCCGCCCCCGACCCCGCCTCCGAACCCGCCTCCGACCCCACCTCGGACCCCGCGTCGGACCCCGCCTCCATCCCCGCCTCCGACCCCGCCCCCGCCTGCGACCCCGCCTGCGACCCCCCCTCCGACCCCGCTGTAGTCAACGCTACCTTTGGAATCTGTAACGTCGCCCCGGCGCTCGCCGCCCACGCAGCTTTTGTAGCACTTCCCGCTCTCCCACTCACACATGTGCACGCACACTCACAGGGACGACCTCGTGTCGCTCGTCTTGGCCAAATCCCTCCGTTGGTGCAGTTGGCGCTGTTCCTGGCGCCCTTCGTCGCCCTGATCTTTTTCTCGCGTCGCTGCCGGCGTCTTCTGATGCTACCCGTTAGCTCGCTGTACACCGTCGCCCTTCGTCTTTTTTTTTTATTTCACGTCCTTGTTGTCTCTTGTCGTGTCCTTGTTACACTCATCTTCAGCCGGCTTTGGACGTCTACTCGCCTCCCCGCCACTCTTTACTGTCGCTTGTTTTTTCCTGTTCACCGCTCCCGTTGGCGACAGTTTGCTTTCTGGAACGTGTTCTTTCTTTTCTTCTCTTTTCTATTATTTATCGTTCTTGGGATGAGTATAAGATGGAATCTGTTTTCTGGGTAAGGGGAAAGTAAAATTAATTCGCACTAATAACTATGGAAAGTATTTTAATGTTATTTGTATTATGATTAGTCTTCTTCTTCTTCACTGACGGCCAACAGCGTATTACTAGTCGCTGGAATTGCAACTCTGTTAATCGAAATGCCAATGTTTTCCGTAACATGGTAAGTGCAGAATCTTCTGTGTGTACTTGTCTCACCTCTGTCGACACATGAAGCTATTAGAAGGGCGTTCCCCTCGCTTGAGGTGCGTGTCCTCTTGAGGGATACGATCTTACGAGAGCGTTTCTCGCCAATGGACACAGTTCTGAGAGTGGTGCGATGCCCGCGGAGAGCGATCGCCAGCTGACCTACTCGCCAGTAGACTCGCCTGCGTGAGGACTCGCACCGACTTGCTCTCAGCATTCGAAGCGTGCTGGAAGGGCCTGCGAGCGTCGGCGATTTTTGGTGTTTGTTAGAATAGAATAGAATATTTATTTCGCTACCTAGGAATAAGTGGAATACTTACGGTGGTAGTGTTTTCTAAGATATTTCTCAACATAAAACAATCATCAAAAAACTACACAAATACAAGAAATACACAAAATGAGCATCAAACAACATTAAAATATTTACTTGAATTTTACAATTTTACAAAATTAATGTAATTTTTTTTACATTTTTATAATTTTACAAAATTAACCCTATCATTCTAAATCCGACCTTAATATAAAATAACAAGAATAATACAAAAATATTTTAATGTTAACATAGTCTTAAAAAATTACAATTTATTTAACCTAATTTTAAAATTTTTGACATTCTGAGGAAAGTCTCCAGCACTACTTCAGGTAATTCGTTCCAATTTTGTATGGTTCTATTAATAAATGAGAATTTACCTACATCTGTTCTCTGTTTTCTTTGCGAATTTTGAAGCCATGATCCTTCCGCGCGACGTACGTTGGTTTTGTTTGGTTGTAGAGTTTCGAGTTGGCCAGATCGATAGATATTCATTTTGAGAAAAATCGTTCAAATAGTTTAAGCGCTAGTTTTGTTCAGAAAGGTGAACGGACAGACGTACGGAAATTTTGAAGAGAAACAAAGCACTTTTTTGGTATCAGGGGACCCCAAAATATGAATTAACGTTGAAATCTCGAAATAATTTTTCGCAGCATTACGTATCTTTCTCTATTCTGTGTATATTATCCCGTATATGCATACATATATGAGAGCGTATAAAGAAAACTCATAATTTACAGAACCAGGTAAGAAAAAAAATATTCTCAGGCCCCTGTTGTGTGACTATTTATATTAGATATTCAAGTAAAACATTTAAAAAAGTAGCCGATTAATAGAAACTACTGGGGGGTTCTTCAAATTTTGAGGTTAGGTTAAACATTGTCCGTTGCTTACAAATTGTCTGAAATGTTGCGCATCCTCAATTTCAAATTCTTTGACATGTGTCGAACATGCACTCATCTGTGCTTCATGATCAATCCACTTTCTCGCCGAATACTTCTCTTGTTTTGCAAGAAGCAAATCAAGTAACGAAAGCCGCCGTTGCTCTCTTCTTCGCCTCCATCTTTACTCTCGCGTCTCCATCGAGAGCCTACTGCACTCTAGTGGACAGGCATGTGAGAGGTAATCTCGAGAGGGCGCGGCGAGTGAATTGTCAAGAGGCAGAAATTTCTGCGAATCGCTCGCAGGTGGACAGGGTACTGCGAGCTCCTGTCGAGACTAGACTGAGCTACTTACTCTCTAGTGGACACGTGCCATAATATGACTCGGTCTCAGATGTTTCATTTGAATAATATTTTTTACTAGGGATTTTTCTAGCCGACCGCCGGTTACCCTTTACGTCCCGACGGGACACATATGTAGACAACAACACACTTGTGGGGCCCTCTGAACTGGGGTTAGTAGAAAGCGAGGCTCTCCGCGGTAATACATACATGAGAGACAAGGGACAATCGTGCCCAAGACGAGACTGGAACTCGCGATCTTTCGTACAGAATCACTGAGCCGGTACACGCCCTTAGCCATTTCGGCCATCCAGCTCGGGTGAATAATTTCTACTTATGAATAATTATTATTCTACAGAAGTACCATTAATTTAAAGAGTTTAAGAAAGGCTATATTCTGTTATGTATTTGAACGTTTTCATGGTTATCACAATGTAGTAAACAGGCACATTGTGGGAAAGGAACACAATCTCGCGACAGGCCCGTCAAGGCACATCTATGATTTGTAGTACCTGTTGCGGCTGTAAACACTCATTTGAAAAGCGCGCCGACCAGGCAGCGCACTGCGGCAGACGAGGCAACGAGGAGAGGCAGCAGACCGTGGAAAACGCCTGCAAACGGGCAACGAGCGACCACCCAGCGAGCCTACGCCCGAGAAGCGAGTCTGCGGCGCCGAGGACATTATAAGCCGGCACCGCCACCACCGAGGCAGTCGAGATACGATTGAAGTGCCCTGCTTAGAGTTTGTGATTACGTGATTAAGTGTACGACCCGGCCTAGGTTTTGTTGTTTTGTCTCACGGTATATTGGTTAACTGCGCTAGTTTTTTGGTACATCTCACGGATAAACGGTAACTTTGCTTGGTCTATGGTACACTCTCTTGGGTTACCGGAACTATACATTTTGTATAAATCTGTGTGTGAAAGAAAAATATTGTTCACGAAATCTGCCTGCTTTTTCTAAACATAACAGTACCCGTATTTATCTACCCACACTTATCCCACACGCATCCTTGTACCCCTCCCCCCTTCGTGCTTTTCTATTTTCTCTCTGGCCAATGTCATCCTCCTCCATGTTCCGCTCCTCCCCGTTCCCTACTGCACTCCCATTTCCCTCACCGTGGCTGCCATCTTCCTCCCCCCATCTCCCCATCTGCCCCGTCCGCACCCCGTCCCTCCGACGGCCCGGACTTCTCCCGCAGGCCGTTTTAAGACGGCGGGACATGCCCGGAGCCTTTGTGTCGTTTCCTTCGGAATGAGAGAACAATAGCTCATTGTCGAATCCGAAGACTGCTCTGCCCGAAGCTTAAATTAATAAGGAGCGCCTCCCGGGCGAAATGAATGCAAATGAACCCGGATAATTAATGCGGACCGTGGACTTAACGGCGCGCCGCGGCGGCGGTCTGGTGGTTTGCCTGGCGGGGGAGCTCCGGCCGGAAGTAGGGCGAATACGAGGCAGCCCTTTCTTTCCCATCGATCCTCGGCCCTTTTCGACTAACGAGTCGCAATAAAGAATAAGTGGAGGCCACAACAAAGTGGAGAGCGAGAAGCAAAACGTCGGGATCAGGGGGATGCAAACTTTGCCTCGGAGTAGATGGCGGCGGAAAGGGACAGAAGGTCTGGTGATATTCCTTTATGTCACGCTATTGACAATGGTATTTGAATGAAAAGACTTCCGCTCACGTTGCTGTTTTTTTTCTCTCTTTTAAAACATTGGGCGTCTCGTGAGTCGAGAAAGGAGAACAAGGAGCAGGAAATTACTAGAATGTTCTGAGGGTGTGTGTGCTGCCTTCTAGAATGGTTGATCTCTTTTTCAGGGCAATATGACATCTTTCTTCTAAAATATGTTCTAACTGTAAATTATTAAAAGGTACATACGAATGGAGCATTTTTGAGAACTTCCTTTATTTGAGAACGATATCCTCAAATCTTGCATATCTAACTCTTATTACGTGTTTCGCAAAGCATAATTTATTGTAAAATAACCCTTCTGTGGAATGTTTTGAAGTGCAGTTCTCTTTGTTCATAGGAGACAGTTGTCAACTCTTCCCTGTACTTCCTTCTCTACAAACAAGATGTCTGTGAAACCACAAAAAATCAATCTTCAAATGATGTAGTCTGAAATTTAATTTACTGGCTATCTTATTAGAGCGGAATTCGGGAATCAGTCATATTGTTTGTTTTTGTTCTCACTTGCAATCTATTTTATCTCCTATAACGAATAAAGAACACTCATTGTAAACCAACTGCAAACATATAGGTTGCGGAGTCTCTTTTAAAATTTAATGGACGTCACTTCTCTACAAACAGCATCGCATAAAAGCAACAAAAGAATAAAAATAAAAACATGTTTTAAAAACACTTAAGATAATGAGTGACACGGAAGAAATTAAAATAATATGTAGGTAAAAATACGCATTGGAAACAGCAGCTGTAAAGAGAAACCAGAAGTATAAAGTGCGTCAATACAATAGATCAGCTGCAAGATTAGGTGCAGTAATCGATTAGATGTCAATAATTTCGAGATTATTTTTGGCATTACAGGAAAATCATCAAGTTGATGCACATAAAAAGTTGATGTAACTTAAGCAATCATGCGTATAGGCTACATATTTTTTTACTTAAAGAGGCTAGCTTGTTAAGGTAAGTTCCTGGCAAGTGATTTTAAAACATTATAATATAATTAGAGAATCATAATATGTAGTATTAATGTTTACAATGAGGATTTTGAAAAATATGAAGATCTGTGAGTGATTAAAGAGAAAGGTAAAATGTAAAACATTAATAATTTAACACTACCTCTTCATTCAAAAAACGAAGACATAAACGTATGCGCACCTAAGAGAACTACAATAAGTTATTTTTCCTTCCTTCCTTCGTTTTTCTTTCTTGTTTTAATATATCTACAAGTAAACTAGTGAAACATTTTCTCTGTGTTCCGAATTAAATCGAGGTACTGGTTGCCTCGTTCTTTCTACGGACTGGAAGGTACTCCAAAAACCCAAAACATAAATTATATATTGTTACGGTTAAATTCTGAAATGTGACTGATTCGTAAATTTATCATTGGATAAAGTTGCATAAATGATGATGAACGGATGATTTTGGACATTTTCCGGCTAATGTTGGCATTGCCTACATGTCATTAGATAAAGTAAGGCAATTATTGGAATGTGAGAAGTATTGTGTGTACGCGTGACATAAAATTCATTGATGCATTACACACACTGAAGGTTGATTATGCTGTATGCCTGGCGGACCTTCAAGTTCAAACAAGTTCAGACCAACATCAGAAATGCGTAGTGAAGCGTCAACTGAAGCACATAGTATTGTTAAGTCAGCTGGTACTCTGTATGTAGAAATTTACTACTGATAGAGTTGAACTAGAAACTGCATTCCTTATCTCTCACTAGTGTTAGAAACTTCCCACCATCAGACTGATTCCTGTAGATCACATTCTATCCACATCATCGTAACCGTCTTCACCATCCCTAGCAATCTCGAGTTGGCTAATATGCATTTCATCCGGTGGAAGATCGAAATAGTTCATACTTGATCCATCCATTTTGGATAACGTGACCATTAGCAGGATGATTCGCAAATTAACCAGATTGGGCTATTATCCCTAACATATGTACTACATTAGTACATTATGAAATGATGATGTAAGTAATGATGGTGTAGTAATTAGTGATGTATTAATACACAAGTGTGATATTACGAGGAACGAGCGAGTATTAAACTTCACACGAGTGTATTTTTTTTTTAATTCTGGCTCTCTAGAAAACGTGCGCAGATAAATTTCTTTGCCCACACGTCATATACAGTTTTTACTGTTTTTTGACAAATAAATAAATACCCATTACATCGAGTTTCAAACAGTACTTTTTCTACGAATTTTATAAGTTAAACTTCTACAATGAATAGTTTCGTGGCAGTTGATTCAGCCAAGGCCACCTAGCGGACAGCTTCCTAAATCTACTCTCGCATGCTGCCGCAGGTGGCTGGGGTTACCGCCTGCTAGAGAGTTCCGCGCTAGTCAAATAGGATAAAAGAGAAATTACAAACCACTTTATTTTAAATAATATTCTAGAAAAAATACTAATAATAAAAGAAATTAATAATATTGAGCATAATATAAAATCAAATACAATTTTAAAGTAAACAATCGAACGAAACATTTGCTAAAACGATTCTCAATGATTAATGATTAATGAAGTGTCGATACTTGGTTTGTGAACTTCTCTGTAATAGGTCAAGATCCTGTATCATAATGCAAACTGTATCGAAATGACTGTCATTATGCAACTGGTTGCAGCCATCAAATGACAGTCATTTGATGGCTGCAAATGACAATATGCAATGGGAGTAGAAAAAAAATAACAGGGGTGATGTCGTTTGATCCAGCTGCAGCGCTGAGAAACGACGAGGCCAACTCACCTGGTGCTTGGTGTAGGCGTGCGGGGCGGAGAGGTTGGCGAGGCGCCCTTCGAAGGGGAACGTGTCCTCGTACTCGAGCAGCAGCCCGTCGGCGCCCTCCTGGGCCACCAGCTCCAGGAAGCTCCTGAGGAAGGGCATGGTGGGCGGCGAGCCCTTCAGGTCGAGGTGCACCACGAGGGCGGGCGGATCGCCGGGCGCGCGTCCTTTCATCTTGGCGGCGACGGGAACCTGGCACCACGACGCGGGAACGTGAGAGGAGAAAACGCAGACAGACGGTAACTGTTTCGCCTCCTAGTCACGAAATAGGTTTTTCGTCAGGATAGTTAGTTTTTATATTAGAAAAATCGTCAGGGGAACGTGAAAGTAGACCACGTAGGCTGTCGGTAACTGTTTCGCCTCCTAGTCACGAAATAGGTTTTTCGTCAGGATAGTTAGTTTTTATATTAGAAAAATCGTCAGGGGAACATGAAAGTAGACAACGTAGGCTGTCGGTAACTGTTTCGCCTCCTAGTCACGAAATAGGTTTTTCGTCAGGATAGTTAGTTTTTATATTAGAAAAATCGTCAGGGGAACATGAAAGTAGACAACGTAGGCTGTCGGTAACTGTTTCGCCTCCTAGTCACGAAATAGGTTTTTCGTCAGGATAGTTAGTTTTTATATTAGAAAAATCGTCAGGGGAACATGAAATTAGACCACGTAGGCTGTCGGTAACTGTTTCGCCTCCTAGTCACGAGATAGGTTTTTCGTCAGGATAGTTAGTTTTTATATTAGAAAAATCGTCAGGGGAACATGAAAGTAGACCACGTAGGCTGTCGGTAACTGTTTCGCCTCCTAGTCACGAAATAGGTTTTTCGTCAGGATAGTTAGTTTTTATATTAGAAAAATCGTCAGGGGAACATGAAAGTAGACAACGTAGCCTGTCGGTAACTGTTTCGCCTCCTAGTCACGAAATAGGTTTTTCGTCAGGATAGTTAGTTTTTATATTAGAAAAATCGTCAGGGGAACATGAAAGTAGACCACGTAGGCTGTCGGTAACTGTTTCGCCTCCTAGTCACGAAATAGGTTTTTCGTCAGGATAGTTAGTTTTTATATTAGAAAAATCGTCAGGAGAACATGAGAGTAGACCACGTAGGCTGTCGGTAATTGTTTCGCCTCCTAGTCACGAAATAGGTTTTTCGTCAGGATAGTTAGTTTTTATATTAGAAAAATCGTCAGGGGAACATGAAAGTAGACCACGTAGGCTGTCGGTAACTGTTTCGCCTCCTAGTCACGAAATAGGTTTTTCGTCAGGATAGTTAGTTTTTATATTAGAAAAATCGTCAGGAGAACATGAGAGTAGACCACGTAGGCTGTCGGTAATTGTTTCGCCTCCTAGTCACGAAATAGGTTTTTCGTCAGGATAGTTAGTTTTTATATTAGAAAAATCGTCAGGGGAACATGAAAGTAGACAACGTAGGCTGTCGGTAACTGTTTCGCCTCCTAGTCACGAAATAGGTTTTTCGTCAGGATAGTCAGGACAGCGGTCCGTGGCGCGTTTGTTAGAGTACTGCTCCGGCATTTGCCTGATGTTGATCGGAGAAACCACGGAAAACTACCGATCCGAGCAGTCGGCCGCTAGAATTCTCCTCCCTACAGCGACTGAATTCGACCTAGCTGACAAGCTATCGACTCTTCCTCCGTCAGGTCTCAAAACCTACTACCTACCAGTCATAGGTACAGCAGTGATATCAGTTGATGCTCTGAGCTACATCAGTCAGTAAGACGATACGGAATGTATTACATTAATAATTTGTGAAATAATCAGAAGGTAGGGATTGTGCGATTTTTAATGCCATGAGTGAGAATCAGTAGTTTACACCCAAAATTGGCAAGCCCAGACCAAAAATTAACAAGTTGGGTACTGAAGCCAACTTCCATTTCAAGATGTGCTTTTAGCGAGATACGAATACACAATAGTTAATTTACTGAAAAATAATATCTTAGTGCTCTTGTTTAGCTGAGGCAATCCATGAAGTGTCTGAAACTTGCTAATAAGCGCGGACCTGGTCTAATGTTGAGGGACGTAACATAAAGAACCTCCTCCACCTCGGGTCGATGCGATTGCACTGCATGTGAGTGAGGGGGCGCTTAAGTCCTCTTACTGGGAAAGGCTACCACAGAGGTAGATGAGCAATGGTTTATACTGACAGCAGCGAATGGAAAATTATTACGCAAAATGAATGATTGCTCTATGATGTATTAATATATGATGGTCCAAATGTATACTTCGGTTTTTCTTTCTTGGCGCACAGGGGTGATTTAAATAATATTCTTAGAAAAAATACTAATAATAAAAGGAACAAAAAAAATTGAATATCTCACGGTATTTCGCGACGTACTCCGTTATGCCGCCAGGAGTCGCATGATCGCGAGTATATCGAGCAGCGCTGGCGATCATGCGGCTCCTGGCGGCACAACGGAGAACGACGCGAACTACCGTGAAATATTCCATTTTATTGACCCATCCCCGTGCGCCAAGAAAGTAATACCGAAGTATAGATCGCCGTGGTATGAGAAGCCAACCACATCACAACCATGTAATGTCAACACTCATGGGTTAGGTGTCCAACCCATTTGTGTTCACATTCAAAAGCTAGACGTGAATTTTTGGGTCAGAAAAACAGATTGTTGCTGTGGCTGGATACAACAAGAAGAGTTTCGAAACATTTTTCGATGATTAACCAGAAGGAGTGTAACCTTTTTTACATTTCTTTTTCTCGTTTGCGTATTCGGTAATGCCGTTGTCCGTTTACGTTTAGAAATGGGGAAACAGCGATGTTGATGGGAGGTATGAGGAGAGTGAGGGTTGGAAGTGTTGGTCCCTTGCCTGACGCAAGCGGTCCCTATTTTCTAGAGTCTTTGATCCCATTTGCTCGGACGATACTCCAAGGTCCTCCGCCAACAATGCCGGCCTATGTGTGGACTATATCCAAAAAAATAATTTTATGTTAAACGTAAACAAGTGAGTAACTCCTAAACTTTGATGACAATTTTAGCATCTTGCCAGTATTTACGTCTCGATCACAATGAACAAATGATGGAAGAATGATGATGAACAAATTTCGGAAGTAAACAGCTCTCTTGAAGTTATCCCAATCATTGTTTCTCACATTTACCTAACCTTCGCTGACCATTCCTCCATTAGCATTTAGATAACTATCAGTATCATCATTTTCACCTCTCGATCCATTAATTCAAAATCTCAAGTAATGCCTCCTATACTCGAGAAATGAAATCTTAATAAAAGCAACGAACAACCAATAACCACCTTCAGCCAACTTGCTCTCACCCTCACCCTCACTCGTTTTTTCATCATATTTACCATGGAGCTATGAAGATTTACATTGTTTCAGAACAAAAAGAACAAAGCCACTACAAAATGATCAAATTAAAAATAATAATTGAAAACTAAACATTGACCTCATTAACCCAGATCGGACTTGCTCTTCTCTTCAGGTTTTCTATTCGAGATTAAGCAATCGTAGAGGGCAGGCCACAAATAGGTAGTAGGCAAATTACGATAAAAATAATTTAACACAGGCTTTCTAATAAACTAAACGCATTGTCGCCCGTACAGGGTCAACAGTAATCCATTCGATGAATACGCGAGAGAAGAACTTTAACAAGAGAGGGTTTTGGATCATGCCAAAAATCGAATCCTACATGTTACTACAAAAGGAGTTCCTAACCTTTGGTAACGTTTATAAAGGTCCTAAACTACCTACAGGGGTAGTTTGAATGCTCTTTTACCGAGAGAGAGATTATTTTTAAACTAGATATCCAGCGTTAGACTTGTGGAGGGCTGTGAGCTAAATAAAAATATTATTATTTAATTGTATGTCGATCGATATGTTGTGGTTCGATTAATTTCACTACAGTATGTACGCCTTGAATATATTTTTATCGTATTTAAAACAATGTTCAATTGTTTTTATAGAATTCTGTAATGTGTATGTAATGTTTGAATGGAGTTTGTAGTGTTTGTAATGATATAGATTACAATTTCTTTATTTCCAAATCTCCTGTCTGACCAATTCTCACTTGAGCCACGCAGTATTAATCGCGCAACTTTTCTTGACAGATGACCTTGCTTCAGCCTCTCTGGCACAAGAAACAGTTGACGGCAAAAGGTCGCAGAGAGCACTGATGACAACTCTCCAAACATATCTTAACTGGCGGGCAAATGGAAACTATTTTCTGATGAAAACAATGACTTCTGTCCGTGATTTTCTCCAACAAATCTAAAGCAGGTGAAGATCCATCATAGGAGATACCTCGAAGTTAAGTTAAACGCAAATTATTGAGAAAGTTGCAATGACGACTGATTGTCCAGAGATCGGCCTTACGTCATAAAATCAAGTAGCTGATTCCGTAACTAATTCCCTCACTCCACCCGCATTTCTTCAATCCATCGGTCAAGAAAAGTTGCGCGAGTAGTACCTGCGTGCTTGGCTAGACTTCTTGCAGGTGAGCAATCCTTCTCTTCCTTCCATGACACTACTCACCTTGGTGCCGCGATCACCGGTCAGTGCGAGCAGCACCAGACCTCCTGCGATCACCACCGACACAAACGCCAACTGGCGACGCAGGCGGCGCCCGGTGAACGGAGGCTGCAACCTGAGACACACAGACGCAACTCCGTGGAAAGAAATACGGGGATTGGGGCAGAAGCCATATGAATTCCTCGTATTGCCAATCCAATTTCCGTATTTCCGTGTATCCGTATTTTCAATCCTCGTATTTCCGTAAATTTAGCTATGTAACAATTTTTTTTTCTAAAAGGAATATTATCGGATCACATCATTTTATTTGTAGTGTGAAAGAAAAGAATACTAGTACAGTAAGACAGCCTTTCTCCGTGGAAGGAATGCCCAACAGTATCCCAGGAATTTGTTGGAAGCTGTTGAGAATAACGCTCTTCCATACCGGACAGTCGCCAGTTTGGAGAGTTTCAGCGAGGACGCGTAGCAACCTTCGATCCGCAACGCACGGGTCGACCCGCGAGTGTGCGATCCTCGATACCACTTTCGCTCTTTGACTAGTAGCGCCCGTCGTCTGCTTTCCTCCAGAAGGTTCTCGATTACCACACGTGCCACATGGGTTTTTATTTTATTTTTTATTTTTTATTTATTTAGTCAAAAAAACAGTAAAAACTGTATATGACGTGTGGGGAAAGAAATTTATCTGCGCACATTTTCTTGAGGGCCAGAATTTTATTAAAAAAAAAAACGAAAAAATTAATTTAGAAAATAATTATTTTAGAAAAATAAAGATATTTGAAAAATGTTTTTTCCCGAGTTATAGAAAATCAATTTCAACTGTAAATGAACTACAAGCAAAAGGAGTGCTCAACAAAACGTGCGCACAGTGAAGCTACATTTACGTCCAGAAGCAAAACAAGGGGCCATCTCAGCATTTGCTCTATGGATCAGGGAAACTGGACAAAAACCTGATCGAGATGGGGGTCATTGACCCGGAAGCTGAAGTACATTACTTGTTACAGGCGTATTAAATATTTTTTTTAAATGTATACAATGCAAACATAAACTAATTCCTTATATATCTTTGTTTTGTTACATTATTTTTCTTTTTCACGATCAGTATAGTCTCTAATTGTATAGAAACAGTTTTGCAGCAGAAAAGATTTTACTTTTAACTTAAATTTGTATACCGACTTTAATTGTTTTATGTCATATATTATGTTTTATATTTTAGGGTTCGCGCATTTCTTCCACGGTAAACGGCTGTCTTGTTGCAGGAGCTTTGCCCCAAAGGGTTACGTTCATCTCGCACAGCGTAGTAGGCTTCCGCGGCTCAAGTTCTTGACTTGTTGGCTGTCCGGGTGACGTTTCGCCTGACATGCAGGCTACCTCTTGGTTTGGTCACTGCCCTAAGGACGTGACACCAAGGACTAAGGACATGGCGCAGGCTTCCTTCAGCGTCTAACTGGCGACTGTCCGGTATGGAAGGGCGTTATTCTCAACAGCTTCCAACAAATTCCTGTGACCCTTGGGCATTCCTTCCACGGAGAAAGGCTGTCTTGCTGTACTAGTACTTCTTTTCTTTCACACGACAAATAAAATGACGTGATCCGATAATATTTCTTTTAGAAAAAAAATAGTTGTCATGCCTTCTGCTACAACACTCGTATATGCACCGCTCAAATGAATCCTATACGAAAGTAAAATAAACTGTTAATTTACGTTTATGTAAAATGTTTAGCATAGCGAATGAATGCCAAAACTTAGAGTACTATCCGATTAAGCGGAGCTTAGTATCTGGCGGTTACACGTAATGCAGATATCTTGCTGACCCTAGGACATCGATATGGCGGGAAATACGTTGTACATGAGTATGTCCTTTATCCGTCCTCAGCACCCTCGTACGTTTCAGTCGCCCCTTACCCTCTCGTTCTCCCACATGAGCACATCTTACGACCTAGCAACCTGCCACTTAAGCACATTCACTTACGAAGCACTGTAATTACTCTTCCTTCTCTTATCCTCTGGACATTCATCTGTTCACCATTGCCATGGCTGCTCGAAGTGTGTAAATGTAAAATACACACTAGAGCTACTGGAGCAGGCACAGGGGACAGTCTCGTATTGACACTCCGTTTTCTTATAATTAAGAAGTTTAAGTAAGACTTAAGGTTTCTTATAATTTAATTATAAGAAATTTAATTATATAATTGTTGTTATTGTTGTTGTTGTACAGATAGTGAGTTTTTCAGCTCTCCTCGCCTCATAGTATATCTTCACGTCTACAAGACTTATGTATTTCATTGGTAGTGAAAATTTTAATTGTTTCATTCCTATTTTTTTACTGAAAATCATTTACTGACAGTTCGTAGAGATTTCTATTCTCCTTTAACTGCCTTTAAGTATTTTTTGAAAAAATTAAATAATTGTCTACCAAGAGCCTATAAATGTGTAGTAAAAATAACAAATTTCATATCATGCAAATTAATAAAGATACGTGAACTAAATTTTCGGAGCGTGTTTCATTAAGTGATTATTGTAAGTGTATTGTAACCTTTGAAAAGTTTTAATGAAACTTAACAAATTTAACATTCTTACTTAAACTCTTTCTGAGTGTGACGTCGGATGGTCTGTGAAGAAGAAAGGAAACTGTGGTCCAATCGCAGAATATTGATCGTAAAGGCCAGAGTTGCATTGAACATGTATCAGAAGAAAATATAAATAATACTCCACAATTCAACTCATGATTGAATATCACCCAAATCCATTATTTCTTGTTGTGGGATATTCTATTGATCGTAATATATTTGTTAACTTTGAAGGGAATTATTTCATCTTGAGTTTAAGAATCGTGCGGGTTAATGTGTGTACTTTTAATACTGCATCGCATTTGACGGACAGTTACGTGATAACATTAGCCTTCCACCACGGACAACAGCTACGAATGTGTTCATAGTTATATGGAAGTGTATTCGTTATTTAGACACATGGGTCACCTAAAAAAGCTTGTAAGTGACACTGGTTATTTATGTTTCATGTTTCGTATCATAGCGAGCTCTTCGACATTTTAAAGATATGTTTCCGTTTCCATTTTCGATTCTACTGTTTTACAGAACATAAATTCATCGACTGTGCCTACAAGACAAAAAACCAAATAATCAATTATTTTTCATCTGGACTCCAATGTATCGCTAATGTTTATATCCTACATATTGCTAATATTTGTAGACATCGTATTTTGAGAGAATGGAATGCTCCAAGAAGGAAATGATCACATTGATTTTACCCGATTTTCCTGTGAACACCACGGAAATTAGTATATCTGTTTCGTTAATTCATAATAACTACAAAAGTGTAAGATGTAATAACGTCATGGCTGTGCCTATCGCTGTAATAAAGTCATGGAAAAGACAGAAAGTTCCCGAAAGATTGGAAGTGGAATATGTGTAACACAATTGCTTTTACAGTTCATGACATGTGTGAAATTCAAATGTCGAAATTCAAGCAAATGAAATGTACATTTTAAACAGAATGCGAAATACAAACATATACTATGAAAGGCAACTCCGAAATTGTATTAGGAACGAATTTAGACATTGGAATTGGAGGCGGGGGACGGAATGTTCTTGTAATTGAAAGTAATAAAATAATATAATAAATTGAAAGTAATATTAAGATAATAAATAAGATAATTTTCTTCTAGGAAGGTAGTTTCATCAATAACGCACAACATTTAGTTTAACTCCTTAACTGAATAAGAAAATTACATTTTGGGAAATCGCTTACTTCTAATTGACGTGCAAATTTTGTTATTGCGAATCGTGTCATTTTAAAATCTTTGTGGGGAGTCATTCCTTTTTTTTTCTCCCTGGTTTCTACTGTGAAATGAATATCAGCAAAATAACCTTTTTACCAAAATAAATATTACTTAATATTTTTGGACTGGTTCGAGGTTCTGAGAGTTTGAAAGGAATTCTTTGAATTTTAGGGAGTATTTTACATCAAGTCTCAGGAACACTTTCAAAATTTTCTCAAAAATCGTTCCAAAGATTTTTCTTTAAATTTCTTGTACGAATAGGGCCCAAAACGCACATAAAGATGGCATAAATCCGATTGGCTTGGTTACCCTTAAATTTTTTAAAATTGCACAAGTCTGAAGTTTTTTCGGCGACTTCCTACAATCCCAATATTGAAGATAGGGATTTTTTCTTCAAAAAACAATTTGTTCTTCACAATCAGTTCTTCAATAAATGTTATGATTTTTTTGAAAAATATTACTAGTTTTCCAACAATTTTGAGTGAAATATACGCAATTTTTTAAAGTTTAAAAACAAAATGTTCTCAAAAACTGAGTGTTTTCTTTAAACTTTCCGCACGGATAGTGCTAAATTCACCAAATAACATGACATAAACGCCATTGTGATGTATTATTCTGTTTTTTTTTAAATACACAAAAGTATATTTTATGTACATCTCATACGTCGTTAATATATTACGAGCGTTTTTAATAATTATTGTATTTGTTAGTAGAAATGCTTCAAATGATTTTTGATGAAATTACTCAAAAACACTATTTGTGAATATGAACTCAAACTTGCGCATTTTCAGAAATGTTAAGAACTTTTTTTTCAAAATCTACTCCAAATTTGCATTGTAAATTTGCATAGAAAAATAGATTCCACTCTTTCACAATGTTATTAAAGTTGTATTTCATTTCAACAATCAGAAGGGATTAAAAATTGAGAAAATGTGAAGAAACGTATCTTATGAGTCGATGGTTAGCAGCTGGAAGAGGGCGAGGAAAAGGCGAATAGTTAGCCTCGAGTAATCAGATTAGGAAACCAACTGGTTCAAAAACGTCTATGCCATTCAACGGCACCACAAGTTCAACTTTCTATGCCCGACGATGGAAAATTAGGCGACTGCATCATGATAACAATCTCTTTATTATTATGAACTTGCATAACATTAATGAAAATATTTTGAATGAAAATATTCACTGGAGGTGCCACGCTAAGCTAGTACAATAATAATTATCATACGCCCTACCATCCAGGGCAAGCCAGCGTTGGGCGGGGAGGGCGGGGCGGGGAGGGGCTGGGCGGTGCTATGCTGTGCTCTGCTGCGCTGCACTGTGCTACGCTGTGCTGCGCTGTGCTGTGCTGTGCGGTGCGGTGCGGTGCGGTGCGGTACGGTGCGATGCTGTGCGATGCTGTGCCGTGCGGTGCGGTGCTGTGCGGTGCTGTAGTGTGCGGTGCTGTGCTATACGGTGCTGTGCTGTGCGGTTATGTGCTGTGCGGTTATGTGCTGTGCGGTTATGTGCTGTGCGGTGCTGTGCGGTGCTGTGCGGTGCTGTGCGGTGCTGTGCGGTGCTGTGCGGTGCTGTGCGGTGCGATGCGGTGCTGTGCGGTGTAGAGCTGTGTTGTGCGGTGCAGAGCTGTGTTGTGCGATGCTGTGCTGTACGATGCTGTGCTGTGCAGTGCGGTGCTGCGCTGTGCGGGTGAGAGCGGTACGGGTGAGAGCGGTGTGGGTGAGAGCGGTGCGGGTCAGGGTGCAGGGCGGGGCATGCCGGGCGGGGCGGGATGTAACGGTGTGGTGCGGGGCGGAGCGGGGCGAGATGACGCGGGATGTTGCGGGGCTAGAAAATGCAGAGCAAAGCGGGATGGGTCGGTGCGAAATGGGGCGGGGAAAATAGGGCGGGACGAAATGTGGCGGGGCGAAATGGGACGGTGCGAAATGGTGCGGGACGAAATGGGGCGGTGCGAAATGGGGCGGGACGAAATGGGGCGGGACGAAATGGGGCGGGGCGAAATGGGGCGGGACGAAATGGGGCGGGTGAAACGGGGCGGGGTGAAACGGGGCGGGGCGAAATGGGGCGGGGCGAAGTGGGGCGGGGCGAAATGGGGCGGGGAAAAATGGGGCGCGGCGGGGCTGGTGAGGAGGCAGGCCAAGCGGTGCGGCCGTCACGCCAGCCCCGGGTGAGAGCTAACAGAACACGGCGCCGACGGGGCGGATGGGGGACGGCGCGGGGGAGGAAGGGCTCGACAGGGGCTCCCAAGGCGAGGCCCAGGGGCTGCCGCCCGCGCATTAACGCAAAAATTTCCGCGGGGGGTGCTCTGTCAGCGGATGCCAGGCGGCGCCACCCCACCCCGCGCCCTGTCGCACTTTTAACCAGGCCGCTCCCTTGAGCAAACTACACACGTGTTGAATTTTGAAATTATTAAATATGATGCATTTGAATTATACACATTCCTCCTGCCATTAAAACTCGGCATGTTTTTAGGGAATAATCAACAGAATTGTATTCCCGAAATATTACTGGTAGGAGAAAATTTCTGTAAGCTTATAATTAAAATAAATGGGCATGTGAACACTGTTCGTGTAGTTAATTTGCTCGTATAGTTAATTTATAAAAATTTAGAATGTTAAAAGAAGACTATTTATATTCGTCCATCGTTCTATCTGGATCAATAGCTGTGGCATATATTCGGAGCACGCATGCTATGCACCCACTAAGATATTCTTAATGTTGTTTATTCTGATGCGGCAGTATCAAATGAAACTCGAATAATTACATTTCAGTTTGTCCAGGTTGGATGGCAAGTACGTATGGAATTCTGTTGGTTTTAATGCATGTATTGTCTCCGGAGAACACGTTAGAATGACCCTGCGCATGCGCAGTATGTGTGGCTATTTAATGATCGGTACGGACTTGGTTGATTGATTGGTTATTTCGTTTTTCCGGACGCATCAACTGCTGTAGTCACCAGTCCCGTGAGTGTAGTACATGTTTTATCGCGGGAGGTGATGGTGTCCTTTAACCTACGGAGGGCAAGATCAGGCGCCAACCTACACACGATTAGCGGGGTGTTCCCCACCCAGGAATCTCCCAGCAGCATGGCACTAGCCCTATACTGGGATTTTTCTAACTTTGCTCCTCAAGGCCACTCAAATCCCATCTTCGCGATGGAATATGTCACGGTATTTTTCATCTTTCTCAGTCGTTCCGCTAGATTTTGCATGATCGCGACCGTATCAAGTAGTGCTTGCGATCATGCGACATCTACTGGCAAAACCGAGAAAGACGCGATATGCCGTGACATATTCCATCGTGAAAATGGGATTTGAGTGGCCTTACGGGGCAAAGTTAGAGAAATCGCAGTATAGCTGGGACAAGCTAAACTTCCGACGTGTCTGGTAGTGTAAATGTGTGTATGTAAGGGCAGAGTAAGGAAAAGGAAGAGAAAGTACAGATCGTGCGCGATCCGCTGCCTGCTTATTAGGGAACTGCTCCGGAATTCGTCTTGTATTAATCGGAGAAACCATGGAAAACTACCGATCAGAGCAGCCGACCAAAGAACGTAGATTATGCAGAGAGGTAGAATTCTCTTCCAGACAACAGTCGAAAGTGTCGAAAATGCTACCACCGTCGAAACACGAATCCTAGGACAGCCCAGAGACCGCGAAATCGAGCGGGGAATATAAATTTTGGTGAAAATCCTAGACAAGCGTAAGGACAGTCATTCTGACGTCAACAAATTTTTTAGCGTAAAACATAGATACTAACTACACAACGCGCTACAGAAATTAAGTTACTACACATTGGAATTAGATTTATCCATGTTTTCGGTATTCCTCATAATATTGTCAAAAATTCACAGTAGTTTCCTGTAGTCATTACAATTCTTGTTGCCATTACATTTTTCTCTCGTACGTAAGTAGTATGCGAGATAGCAAAAAGTCTTTATAAAAAGTGAAATATTTGTGCCCTATTTGGATTTTAGGATATTTGCTAATGGCGCAGACAAAACGTGTAGGAAACAGAAATGTAATGATATACTCAATACAAATCCAATATTTAAAATAATTATTTTCCTTGCTTAATATTATTAGTACTAAATTAGGAGTGTGGAGTAAGCTTATGATGGTGTGCGGAAAACGGGCAAAAATAATTCCACGTCAAATTTTACTTGCGGTAAGTTGTGACCGTAATCTGACTTTCTGTGCTTCAATTTTGTTCAATCAAATTGTTGTTTTTTAATGGAATTTTCCTGACATTTCGTCATCTTTTATAGACTCACGAGACGTTTCTGAATAGGCCAAATTATATAATTTCATGCCTTCGATATTAAGTAATGCTTTGCCTGCGTCCAATATTTCTGGTTGGTTTTGAAGTTACAGAATTATGAAAACGTGCACAAAATTCACTTCTCCCCATAGCTCGTCACACGCAGTTTTTAACTGTTTTTGACGTAAATAAATCCTTTTTACAATAAATGATACAGTATGGAAAAGGTATTGCCAAGATATCTCAGTTCGAGGGTTCATCTCAATATTTTTGTTCCATTTCCGAATACAATATTGGCTTGAAATACCTGATTCAATGTATAAGACCTTTAATACAATACTTATAATAGCACAATCTGACTTTCAAAATAATGTGACATACTTCGAGGACCAAGTAATGTACTCCAAAAAATCTTCATATACAATGCATGACAATGGTTTCACACTTCACAAAAGAAAACCTTCTTTTCGTGTACAGCAGTAGTGTCAAGGTCTTCTACTGGTGGCAGTGGCACGCGTCGTGTCTCCGTAGCATGCCACGAGCTACTCTGCGCAACTAGCGTCGGGAAAGGAAACTATTAGAAACCCCACCGTTTTACAATAGGGATGGCGTTGTCTCTGGTGGCGTGGTGACGAACTGCGTGAAGGGGCGATTTCGTCGTGGCACTCGTGCCACCGACTCCCGCTCGTGGCATCGACCTAGACAACACTGGTGTACAGTAACGAAATAGTGTCTTAAAAAGCGAAGCCGTCATCCTTCGGGGACGTACTTCATTAGCGGAATTTAATCTCACTGAATATATCCTTCATCTCATCAATTTTATCGAACAAAATTGCCTATTACTTCCACTGCTTCCATTCTTGCGATGTAATTTTGTTCAAACTCGATACAAAGCCAGTAAACTTTACTGAAGTTGAAGGGTTGCGTAAGAAAACATATCTACATTACCAGGTTTTATAACAAAAATTAAAATATTATATAAAAAAGAATCCCAATATAGTTAAAAAAATACGTGAAATATAGTTAAAAATACGAATTTAGTATATTAATTGAAATCACATGATATCAAAGATTTGAGAAATTGCTTAGAATCGGAGAACTACCAAACAAGGTTTTTACAGATAGTTATTAAAATGTTTACAATCATGACTGATTATTCCAATGCAATTACTGTCGACTTTAAGTAAACCTCTTTATTGTTATTATTATTATTATTATGTTTAACATTTATTAAGAGACATTGAAGATTCCATTGATTTGAGACGTTCTTTGAATTTTGATATTTTATGAAGCTAGTGTAATAATTTTTTCATTTACACACTGTCATTATTTGAAGAGTGATTTTGTTTTATTTACTACGCACTTTTTTTTTTTTTTTTTTTAGGGGAAAAATCTTTCAAAGACACCGCTCTTTGCGGGAGTTGGATTTCCACCAACTAAAAAACCCCGTTGCTCATCAGAGCCATTCTGGAACTGCTGATGTGCATGACATCAGAATGGCATTGCCTTTAACTTCCTTCCGATTGCCTTTCATCTGCCTCTTTTCTCTTCATTATTTTATTTGCTAAGGAAGCAATAATTGTCCAATTTTCCTTCTTAGTTACTATTATTCTATGGAAATTTTGTACTGTGAGTTCTACATTTAGTTTCTGGAACGCATTGTGTCTGTCTTTCTCCCACCGAATACATGCAAAGAAAGTGTGGTACGGTGTGTCCGCTTCGCCGCAGTATATACAGTTGTCATCATTCCTTTTCCCCATTCTTTTCGCGTAGCTTCGAAATTGGCCATGTCCAGTTAATACCTGTGTTAGATAGTAATCTGTTTGCCTGTGGTCGCATTTTGTCCATATGACTATTTGTGGAATTAGTTGTTTTGTCCACTGAGCGACGTTAAGTGTTTCTTCCCATCTGCGTTGCCACTGTTGCATCGTCTCTTCCCTGATGTTGTGTTTTTCTTCCACTCCTTTTTCATGGATGGCTCTTCTTTCTTTCGCGATCAGGTCAACAGGTATTCCCGCCGCAACTACCTGTAAGGCTGCCGTGGAGATGGTTCTGTATCCACAGATGACTCGTAACAGTATCTTTCTTTGGGCTTTCTCTAGGATTTTCGTATTCTTCTTACGTGCTAGGGCCGTGTACCATATTGGTGACGCGTATAGTATCGTCGATGTGACTGTACTTGCGAGGATAGCCCGCTTCTGTGTTTTTGGCCCTCCAATGTTGGGCAGCAGTCTTGCCAACATTGACGCCTTTATCTCCGCTTTTTTTGCCACCTCTCTCACATGTGTCGAAAAATTTCTGTCGTCCATCCAGACTCCCAGATACCGCACAGCACTCTCTGTGGTAATCCATGTTCCTTTTAACAGAAATCGTATGCATTGGCGTTTCCTTGGGCCTTTCAGGACAGTAGCTTCAGTTTTCTGTGGGGCCAGTTCTAGTTTATTGCGCGTCATCCACGTGTCTATACGCCGCAGTGATTCATTGCTTCTAAACATTAGCTCATCAGCATCTTCAGCAGTTACAACTAGCGCGAGATCGTCAGCGTATCCTATGAGCGTCGCCCCTCTTGTCAGCTCTACCCGGAGTACTCCGTCGTATAGCACATTCCACAGGGTTGGACCCAATATCGAACCTTGTGGGACGCCCGCATTCATTGCTAAATGTTCCTTTCTGTCCAGCCTAATGCTTCTGCCTTGGAAGTACTGCGTGATGACATTTACTAGGTATTGTGATATCTTTCTTCTTTGCAGCTCCGCTATAATTAAACTCCATGAAGCGGAGTTAAAAGCGTTTTTCACATCTAGTGTAATTAAAGTAACCCATCTATCGGCAGTGTTATCTCTAATCTGTACTACCTTTTCGATTGCCTGTATTGTCGACCTCCCTTTTATAAATCCAAATTGATTAGAGGATAGTCCTTCTCCTTTATTAATTTCTGCTTGGAGTCTTCCTTTAATAAGGCTCTCGTAAAGTTTACTTAAGGTGTTTAGTAAACAAAGCGGTCTGTAGGCTGCTGGGTCTTGTACTGTTTTGCTTCTTTTTGGGAGCAATACCAGCTTTGCTACTTTCCAGTGAAGTGGGAAGTCTTGTGTTCTTAATAATTCATTCATTGTCCCTAGCAGGAAATCCGGGACTACCTCTGCGGCAATCTTGATTGCTTCCGGCGGAATGCCGTCCAATCCAGGGGCCTTTCCCGACTTCATGCTTAGAGTAGCCGTCTTAACTTCTTCGAGAGTGAATGGCTCTACATATTCACACCGTGAATTACCCTTCAGCTCATCGTTTCTGCGTGGGAATAGTTCCAAAGCTATATTCCGTTTTTGCTCTGTGGAGAGGTTGCACGGGATGTTATTCGTTAGCCTTCCAGTAACGATTTTATATCCCGCTCCCCATATGTCATTGTCTAATTCTTCACACAGTTGTTCCCAGTGTCTCTTTTTTGCCTGGCTAATCCTCCGCACCAGTTCGTTTCTACATTCTCGGTATTCTTCCCGCAGACTTGAGTTGTTTTGTCTTGTGCGCCTGTTCGCTCTCGTCAAAAGTCTTCTCTTCTGAATGCAGGTCTGCCTTTGGATGTCTATTTCGCTGTTCCACCAGTATGGCACCCGTGTGTTTCGTGTACTTCTTGAGCAGCTGCCCCGGTACGCCAGTTTTAACACTCTTGATGCTTCTTCTGACGATACATCGGCGTTTATCTCTTCTCGCCTATTTTGTACCGTCCATAGCAACAGCTTTCTATAAGCCTCCCAATCGTACTTCATATTTGTTTTCTCTGTGTTTTTCTTCCTGTGTACTTGCGTTTTTGTCTTTATTTCAAACGCGATGAAACGGTGATCACTAAGGGATTCTTCTTCGAGTACCTGCCAATTTGAGATTCTTTTAGCGATTCCCTGTGTGGAGCACGTAATGTCGATGAAACTTTCCGTTCCCCCCCTAGCAAATGTCGGTATGTTCCCCGTGTTATGTATTACTAAGTCCATTGCTGCTAAACATTCGACGAAGTATTCCCCTCTCTTATCCGAGATAGGTGATCCCCATACTGGCGACTTCACATTCAGACCCCCGAGTATTATAAACTCTCCTCCTAATGATCTGCAGTCTTGGAGTATGGTATCTACCTGTTTCTTGAATGTGTCCAAGGGGATATTCGGAGAAATATAACAACAATAGATATTGAAGTCTTCCATGTGTAGACATATGTATCCTTCTTCGGGCCTCAGTTGGCGGGTGGTCAGGTTCTTATTTGGAAAGATGGCTGCAGTATCGAGTCTCAAATCCTTCACCCATTCGTTCGTTTCTATTCTTTTCTTGTTTGGCTCGCTCACAAGTATGACATCTATACCTTTGGTTTTTGCCACTTCGTAGGCCATATCATGGCTGTAAGTGGATCGCATCAGATTGGCCTGTAGTACTCTGATGGATTGAGTTCCCATTACGATTTTTACAATCTTGCTCTGGCCTCCATAATCAGTTTCCTGAATACAGGACACTTCATTTGGTCTGATCTATGTCCATCCTCCTTGCACACCGTACAGCGGGCTTCATTTCCGCAGTCTTTTGCGTGATGTCCAGACTCGCCACAATTCAGGCAATCTTCCTTTTTGTCCACTGTCTGTTCGCACTGTTTGCTTAAATGCCCGAAGCCATGGCACTTGAAGCACCTAGGTAGATAGATCCTTTCTCGTACCGTATAGTCCATCCATCCAATCCTAATTGTTCCCTGCTTGGCTATTGCTCTAGCTGGCCCCGTTAGCACACTTACTGTTGCATTGTTATTGCCGAATCTGCCTGGTCTTATTGACGTGACTTCCACCGCCGCCTTGTCGGTATTTGTTTCTTCACTGATAGCGGCTTTATGTCTTCCTCGTTTACGGACGGCACAATACCATAGATATGCAGAGTGGACTTTTCCTTTGTCAAGTTGACATCTACATTTTCAACATTACATTTAATTTTTTCCTGGAGGGCTTTGCCTGCTCCTGCCCCAACTACTTTCACCACCATATCATTTTTCCCAGTTTTCTTTATGCTTTTCACCTTAACCCCTAATGTTTTTAAATTAACCCCTTCCTGTAGGGACTTAACTAAGTCTGCATAGGACTTACCATTTCCTTTACACACTATCGTTTCTTCGGTCTTACTTTTTTTCCCCTGTGCCCGATTTTCTTCGAGTCTTGAGTTTGCAGCTTTGTTTGTCCCTGGTACCAGACAGCAAATTTTGATGTCACTCTTTCGGAAAACCCATTCCGTAAGTTTCCTTACATAAATCATATTTATTCCTACTGGGGCAGTTATTATCACCCTTTCCCTGCCATGTTCAATTAGTAAATCTTTCCATTGTAAAATGATTTTGTACAGCGGCTCGATGTCATTAATTCCGTTTTTGTCTACTCTAAGCGGGATTGCGTAGCCATAGTGTGACTTCTCCTCTCCGCCACCTCTACTAGTGTGGATGTTTGTCAAAGTTTTGACATATTCCACTTTCCCTTCCTCCAGTTTTTCCGTCAGTAGGCAGGTGATCTCGGGGTACAGCCCTTTTACTTGCTTTATCTCAATTCCCTCTTCGTCTTCCGGTTTGACCACGGCTGCTATATCCCAGTCTTCCTTTCTTATATTTGGTTTACTAGTCCGGACGGAGGCTGTTTGATATACCGCTTCCGGCCACTCTTTATCTAACAGCGGAGCGAATTCGTTTAAGTCACTCGCGCTGGCGATGGCTATTTCTAAGTCCACCTCATCTTTCTCCACTTGTGTCTGGATGCCAATATCACAACCTTTCTCTCTAGCAGCAGGTTGAGACACGTTTTCCCTCGAGTAAACTTCATATTCCTTCCATCTGCACATCAATGCTTCGCTTAAGTCGCAAACTGTGCGGGCACTTTTCTTGATGTTAGCCTTGGTGGTGGGTGTCTTATTGATTGTCTCGCCCAGTGCTTCACTGCATTTCTTCAATTTATCAATCATAGAAAAAATTTCCTCCATATAATTATTCGTGACCCCTTTCTCCTCACTGTCTTCCTTCTGAGGCATGGCAGCCGCATTCGACATCATTCCGGCGCCCTCAGAGTTCTCGCACATCTTTCTGACGAACCGTAATTGCCCTAATATTAAATGGGCGCCTTAGGGGCGCGCGGTACATTAAAGAACAGCAGTCCTAGCAAAAGATTCCCCTTCTCCGCCGCAGATTACTGCGGAGATCTAGTAAACTCCCAAGAAGTGTGTAGTCGCCTCAATAGATCGCGCTCCGTCCGCCGGCCCTCCCAAGGACATCGTCTCAAGGACAAGATGGCGCAATAGTTCTGCCCACAACCGCGCGAGCGCTGGGGGTCGCGTGGTATACCCTACGCCAGCTAGTTCTGCCCCCGTCCGCACGAGCGCTGGGGTCGCTTGATATACCTACGTCCGCTCCCTATTCCAAGGACATTGCTCAAGGACAAGATGGCGAACCACGTGCAACATTCGACAACTGCCGTTTACGCTTATATCATGAAAATAGTTTTATCCCCTTCGCTCCTAACAAGAATCGGGGCTCCTTATGACACAAGCTGCCCGCTCTTCTTACCTTATAAGGCTATTCAAAGCCGAAGCACTTTACAGGAGTCATTTCGGCAGCGCTCGGAACACACGCACCTATGCACTACTCAGGCGTACCAACCGACCATTTACTACGCACTAAAATGTTTTGACTTCCACTATTTAAATAATTTTCTTGCTGAAATTAATAGATAGAATTTGTATAGTAGTAGTTATTAGAATTGGCTTTTTGTCATACACAGTTTGCACCCAGATATCTACCCACGTAAATCAATATAAAATGTTTCATTAATAGTAATTTCATTATTTTCTGTTTCAATCGTTTGTTTCATATATAAGAACCGAATTCTTTTTAACTTTTCCTTGCAAGACATTGCTGTTAGGAGAATCCTTTGCGGGTTAATTGAATTAATTAAGTTTAATCAAATGGGGTTACCTTTTATTAAAAGTAAGCGTACTACAAATAAAAACGGTGTGAACAAGTGCGTATATGTTTTAAGAGAAGTGAAAAAATCAGCCAGAAACGACTTTATTTTTAGAGGTAGATGTGAGGTATTTACAGAGGTAGAGGATGATTATTATGTCTGATTCATTTTCTATTCCTTACTTTTTATTTGTAATTCTGTTACTTCCAGATTTAGCAATTTCATTGTTTCTGTAATTATTAAAAATGTCTGAGATAAACACAAGAAAGCTAAATGCTACTATTTACTAAACTTATTCGATGATTTGTTTTTTCAATCTTTTCTGTTCCAGGTCTCCTTTGTCAGTGCAAAATGAACACCACTGTGCAGCCAGCTACAGCCTCGCACGATAGATCTTACCTCATTTTCGTGCAGATGAGAAGTCTTGTAACGAAGGGCTGGCCTTCGGACCCACTCTCTGGTTCTGCAAATAAACATTGTCAAAGGACGATTAAATTCATATCTTTTATCGTTTAAATTATAATAAATAATTAGCAGTCTTTTTTTAAATATTTTGCATTTTAATTCTCTAATTCATAGTTACTTGAAAAAATGCACATTAAACATTAAAGTGAAAGATATTTTAAGTAAAACGCGTCGACAAAATGAAAAATGGAATTCTGAGTTCTAATTCAAAAGCAATTTAGAAGTTCCGTGTCAATTTTGTATTTGCTATCAGCACATCGTCACTTTTCTTTAAAAATCACGTAAGTCCCAACTTATTGTTTATTGTACTATTATAGAGCAAATATTCATGAAAAATCTAAAGAATCTGAACTCAAGTAATATCGTAAGCTTTTCAACAATTTTTGTACCTCTAGATGGCAATTTGGAATATTCATGACTAATTTTCATTAAATAACTCATTATCACAGTAACCTGTTCCAGAAATGTCAAAGTCATATCAAAACTAATGTGTTTTTTCTGGTTTCCTAATTCTAGTTTGTTAAACTGATTAGTTTTTCTTTTGTATTTTAAATGTATGTAAAATTTGCTGTTTTGAACTTACCTGCATTTGAAAGAAAGGTGACGATATACAAGATCGTGTTCGTGAAATAAATATGCAAAATACATTATTTGCGAAGCAGATCTGAAGCAGCAAGATTCTTTATTTTCGCCACTTTCAATAAACCTTCCATGTCTTTTAGTACTAATACGAACGTTCTCTATTGATATTTTGTCCTACTACTAGCCCAGCCCCCTGAAATTAATTTTAGGGGGCTCTGTAACATGGTTCGAAATAATTTCGAACATATTATTATGCATATAGTTTCTGACAAAGAACGTCCCATTTGCTACAATGACAAAAACTCAGGCCATATTCGTTAAGGATTTTAGGAGAATGACGCAGAAGACAAAAGAGAGAAAATTTCACAAGCTCTAACTCAACGAGATAGAATATTACTAGTTATATTCTATCTCGTTGCCCTAACTTCGTTTCCGTTTGCTGAGACACTTGAGTAATGTAGCCAAAATGGGAAAAGTATAATGAAGATAATGGAGAATAATTGGCGGACTGTTGTTGCAATAAATGAAACACGATTTCATTTGTTTTCCATTTTTCAGTTTCTGTTTCACTTGCATTCGCAGTGCAAAACTGAGATCGAAATATAATATCGTATTCCGGTCAAAAAATTGTGAAATTAAGTCACATCCCACGAAATAATTAGAATAATTATTTTGAAGAAACAATCTACACTCTGTTCCTTTTATGTGTTTACAAATCTTGTCTTTACACATAATGTATGAATTGAAGAGAATGAAGTAGACAAAACGACTTGGTTTTACACTGGTAAAAAAAGTGAATCAGTAGTGACTTCATTGCTAAAAAAATGGATATGAAAAAGATATTGATTCAAAGGTCAAAACAAAACACTTGATTTTAATCTCGATCTATGAAAGCTATGTAAGAACTGGATTGTATTGCTGCACTGATACATTTATATTGGAAGATTCAATATATCTGTAAACACCTATACATAATCTTGTTCAGGACGTTTGTTTTTACGAAATATAAATTAGAAGTGAGTTTACACTGAAATGTGATTTAAAATTTTGTACTACAATTACTGTGGCTTGCAAAACTGCAAGCGATGTTTCCTTACGATGTGCTAATTCTCGAGGAAAATTAATTGCAAATTGTTGGAAGAGACAAGTGAATAAATGAAACAAAGCATTTGAAATAGGTTTTCTGTGCTACAGAAATTATTACTCACAAAAATTATGAAGTTAACAAATACTAAGTAGAGGTGCTAGAACAAGATAATTGCATGCTACTATAACTTGTAACGGTTATGTAAAATGAAAATGAATTTAATGCAAATAATGTACCTTCAATATTTCAGCTAGTGCGCAAATATCTCTTCATTAAAGCGCTTAAAACTTATCACAATATTTCTGCTCTAACGTACTTTATAAGTAAAATTTATCTTTTTGTTAAATACATGGACGTTAGGGTGCTCAGTGATGTTGAATCCCTATCTGAATGACATCCGACACAATTCGTTAAAAACTTAGAAAATCCGTTTAAAATTCGAGATATCGCAACATTAATCAGATACTTCAGGAATATTCATTCTGATGAAAATTCTGAGTTTGGTTTAGGCGACAGGGTTCTTAACATTCCAATGAGCGGATGCACTAACAGACCCTTTGCTGAACATAACTTTTTCGGTATCAAGGACTCCCAAAACATGGATGCAGACTACAGTACAAATGCTTACTACTAGTAAAATTATAAAGCTCAACATTCCCAAGGAAATCACACAATTATTTATGATACGACTGGTAAAGTAGTATTTTATTTTGTGAGTAGGAAAGATTGGGATGTAAGGGCAATAATTGGCTCAATCCTACGAGCAAAATAAAACCATTTTTACCACGTGTGTCATACACTATTTTTAGACAGATCCTTAACTTTCATTTCACTTTAATTCAAGGGGACAAGTCTCTTAAATATGTACGAAGGGAAGTCAAAAAGTTAGTTGTTTTTAAAATGACGTTTTTATTGTGAATTATAGACTTTAAGTTAAATAGTTTCTCAGCGTGATGTCCCTCAACTATTACTCCTCAGCACTTGGTCCATCTCTTGACAAGCTTCATTATTCCATCCTGGAATCTGTATTGTGACATTGTGAGTATCCAGCCATGCATCGCCTCCACAACCTTGTCATCCAACGAAAACTTGTATTCACGCAGGTGCCCCTTCATAGGACCAAAAAGGTGTAAATCACTCGGTGCTCTAAAAACTCCAAACCCCAGATCTTGTAAGCACAGGATTTTGTTCTTTGTAATGTGTGGTCGAGCACTGTCCTGAAGCAAAATCACACCTTTGGAAAGTTATCCTCGACACTTGGATTTGATTCTCGGTTTCAGGTCTACAGTTATTTACAGTAGTTGTCGCTAATCACTGTTTGACCTTTTGCAGTGAAATGAACTAAAAGTGGACCATTCTTAGTCCAAAACACTGCCATTGTCAACTTTCCTGCTGATGCTTGGCTTTTGAAATTTTTGGTTGTAGGCGAGTTTGGATGTTTCCAAACCATACTCATACCATACTCTGGATGTTTGGATGTTTCCAAACCATACTCATACCATACTCTGGATGTTTGAATGTTTCCAAACCATACTCATACCATACTCTGGATGTTTGGATGTTTCCAAACCATACTCATACCATACTCTGGATGTTTCCAAACTCTACTCATACCATACTCTGGATGTTTCCAAACTCTACTCATACCATACTCTGGTTTGGAAACATCCAAACATCCATACTCATACCATACTCTGGATGTTTCCAAACCATACTCATACCATACTCTGGATGTTTGGATGTTTCCAAACCATACTCATACCATACTCTGGATGTTTGGATGTTTCCAAACCATACTCTGCCGCATACTGTGTGGTTTGAAGTAATGGACTCATATTTTATCAACGATTAAAATGCGTCTGAGAAACTCTCCCCTGCTGAACAAAACGCCTTAAATGTCATTTCGACGTTTCCAAACGGTTCTGTTTGTGCTTCTCGGTCAGTTGACGTGGTACCCAACGAGCACATAGTGTTACTTTAGCGTTTCGTTAATAATTGCAAATGGAGAACCGTGGCTGATGTTCAGATCGTGTCCAATTTAATCAATTGTGGCAACACGACCATCATAAATAATTCGCTCAACTTCCTCAATATTCTCGTCCGTCTTTGAAGTTGATTTCCTGCCTGAACGCGCTTCATCGCAGATAGATACAAGGCCGTTTTTAAAGCGATTTATCCACTCATAAATCTTGAGTTCACTAAGACAACTCTCAACGTATTGTTACAACTCTCAACATATTGTTACTGCTTTATGCGAATAATATCCGCAGGACTAGTGCCCTCAGAGTGCAGGAAAGTAGCACACCTCTCATTTCTTCATTGGTGCAAACGGACATCGGTGCACTCATTGTAAAATGCTCTGAAATAATCACTAAGTGAGCTGATCACTGATCCTAAACAGGTAACAGACAAGAAAACTTTGAGGTTATGATACACTACGATACAAATATTATACTTCTGCCAGCCTCTGAAGTTAAAAAATACAATTTGCTTTTAGTTTTGGACTTTCCCTCGAACTATGTTACATGGTAAGTGATGCGCTCAGACGAACGCATTCAGTTTTCTTCGTTGTTACAAGTTTTATTTCGACATTTGAGCACTGTCACTCTTTTAGCACTAGTGGTAAGAATTGAACATTGCAAATATTTTATTATCAATTCTTGATAAAAACGCCATTGTCGCCTTAAATGGAACTGTTTTGCAATTTTCATTGCAGTGGTTTTTTGAAAGGTCATATGAAGAGTTCTTAGCGAATTTACACTATTGCTTCTGTTACGAATACATAAAATAATTTTTCGCCCATTCTTAAATTTTTCATTTTCTTTTAAATTAGGACTTACAACCAAACAAATCTATAATTAGTCTCTTCACAATTAGATCTTCAATAAGAAATTAAACAATTGAAGATGCCTCGGAAATTAGTAAAGTAGTAAGCCCACTAAAACGTCTCTATTTCGCTTTCAACTCGCCTTTAAAAGCTGTTCAAAGTTCGTACGTTTTTGAAAAAATAAAAATAAAATGAAATAGTAAATGGACGAATACTATTATAAACAAATTTGTCGATAGTTACTTCTAGCTTGTCCTTTCACATTTGAATAAACGTATAAATTTATGACAAATACAGCAAAATTTTTCCAACGCTTAGAGCTAATCCTATTGAATAAAAAACTCACTTAAGCACAAGTAAGTTTACGAGTAATATGTATCAGTACTGAGAAACTTAGTAATGTTTACAAACAATATAGTCATTTCGGTACTGAAATGTACCAACGTCTCGTCATAAATTATTACGAGATCGTGCCGTTTTAACTGACATCATTTTACCTTAGGACTGTTATATTCGTGACCCGTTCCGAATTTATAGAAAACTATGGGCGCCAGGAACAGGTTATGATAACTGATAATTAAAACCAATGCTTCCACAGCTAATCTTAACGAATGGACAAATGTCCGGCTAGCTGGATCACTGGGTCACGTAATGGATAATCGCTATCGCCTAGATAGCCGATTATTTGATCTGCCAACTATATAGTATGGCGAGGAATGTGAAAGGAAATAATTAAATATATCTCTAACTACTTATCAGTTGTGATTGACTAAATGAAAATCATCTTCTCATTTCCAAAAGAAAATTTAACAATTTATTGACTTGTGAACAATTATTCTACTTTTAGGTCATGACCTCGTTTTAAAAGAAACCTTTGTACTGCAGTACTTATCTAAACGCGATCTTGACCGACGGCGCCCCGCAGTATCTTCTCACTTGAATGCTGATAATCCCAAGTCCAATTTCTCTCTTCTAATCTTGCGACGCTGCCGACGATTCCAGCCCTCACTGCCTAGAATATCTACCGGTTCTTTCTTAATATTCTCAGTTCCTAGTTCTCCCCAACTACGTGGTAAAACATTAAAGTCCAAAACCGCAATATAAAAAACTTTCAAAGTCCTAAGCGAATTTAACTGCTGCACATCAACTTTCAGAGTCCGAAAACTATTGATTCTCACGTCAAACTTCCAAGTCCCACTCCCCTAATATTAAACTGGCGAGCGATCTGTACCATTCGACGGTCTCTACCAGAATGTCATTTTCTCCTACGTTTTTAGCCCTCAACGCCTCGGTATCCATCCTTCATTCTTATTTTTTTAAACAAAACGACAAACTTCGACAGTCTATTCTCAGGAGTTGACAGTCTATTGTCTCTTAACCAATCCATGCATTTCTTACCAAATCAAGTAGCCACGCCCTCGATAGTCATTCCTTTCTAGACCAATCCCAAATTATCTTATATGTCTTTCTAGCCAGCGCCCCTACCTATTCAAGGCCTCAATGCAGTTTATTGACCTTGCCAACCACTACGCCGGCCTTGCTAAGGCTGTATATTTCCATTTGCAGACCCTTTAAACCCAACCCATTTATAGCAAATGTTACTGTCAAAATGTATAATATATTGGTATATCACAGTATTTATTTCCAAATTTATAACATATTACTTGTTTATTTCGTGATATCTGATGTTGCGTGATCTCCACTTTCTGTCAAAGCTCATTTTTATAAGCTACGCCCTCTAGAAAGCCCTAATTCAAGATAGCGTTGGTTATATGTACCATAGTCTACTACGGCTATGTCTACCACATAGCCTATTCGGCTATGTCTCTGCCCAACCAGTATTTAAGTTTTGTTATTGTTATGGTGGTATGCTATTTGTATTCAAGACCACTGTCAGTAATTACGATCCTCAGTCAACACGAGCTCTTGCAACATGCACTAGCGCTTATAGCTTTGTTAAAAATTATTTCTCACGTGGATTACTATGTGAGTGCATTTTTCTAATTGTGTTTTAATTTAACTACCACGTTTTTTATAATCGGCACAAGTCAGTAAGTAATATATTCTATTGTATCTCTCTTTCTTTTTCCTGATGATGGCCAGAATATGTCCTAACATTCCCTATTTTAAAAAAAACATTTATTCAATGTAAATATATCTGTTAAAATAATGGTCGATTATATTTTATTAATTAAATTATTGAGATTACCAATTATCTGTAACAGAAAAATCCTCCATTTACCGGGATGATTTTAATAACCCACGAAACTGTTGAAAACAGTAACTTCTGTGAGACAGTGAACAAGAATTTAAAGCAAAGTGATTATAACATAATAAAGTACTTGAGATACTACATTCTGGCTTTGTTATCAAAATACAAATTTTAACGAATTTATGGCGATCATTTTGTGTAATTATTGTTCAACATGTGTTGCCTTTCAAAGGTTGCACATGGACGGATATTTCGTGTACAAATGTATTCGGTGTACACTCGATAATGGAAAAAAATGTTTTCCAAAAAGTAACACTCACACTACTTAAGGGCATCAAAGTAAATGCGCTCGTATAATACTGCAATGCATTAAATATTTTTATCACAGTCTTGAATACTGAAATAAATTAATTAATAATTCATATTTGTATATATACATTTTTTCGTCACTGCTTGGAATATCAAAACTTTATTAGAGTGTGTTAGGGCTTTTTAAACATGCAGTGACAGAGGAACAGTGCATTTTATGGGTCTCTGAATATTTTCACTATTTGCTCACTTTGCAAATTCTTTGGAATGAATGAAAGTTGAATGAAATTGAAATGAATGAAGTTGAAATGGGGTTAACGTCTATTTTTCAACTCAGCGTTAGTACACTTTGCGAGGGTTCTTTGCAAAGAGCCGAAGCATGAAGGAAGAAAAAAGTTCTCAAAGGACGAAAGTGGAATTAGCATTTGTAAAGCCGATGGCGTTTTTCTCGTCGCAATGAAAGTCAACAAGATGAGAAGTGGTTGACTCTCTTAGATCAACAATAACCGTAATTACAATTCTAACATTTTAACCTTTGACTTTCAAAATAAATAAATAAATGTAAGTAAACCTTTTGCTTTGATGTGTAAATAAGTAATTTATACACTAAAGCAAAAGACAACGCAAGTGTTATGTCGTGATGAATTCCAAGATTATGTAAAGATCCTATTTTTTTCCGGGCTATACGACTCTTGAGTCCTTGAATGCAGTGAATATACTTTCACTTAATGTACTCTACTGAACTGATAACAAATGTATACGGAATGAATAGTAGATATGGATTGTTCTGTTTAATGATGCATATTCGTATTACGTCGATCGATAACAGAGGATCATCGTGAATGCTTCTCGAATGCAAATTTTTAATTATAATTGTTAATTATAATTATTAGTTATTTTAATTATAACAAGTTCCATGTGGAAAGTTCTGCCGCTTTATTAATAAAGAATATCTAATCTCCATTGGTCGAGTATCGTGAATATGATGGCTTCACAAGTACAAAATGCGGAGAGTGATTAGTAATTAAGGAGATCACCCAAGAACCGAAAATATAAAATACTTTCATGGTTTGTTCAGAGAGCAGAGAAGTACATAATCGTTAGAACCATCTTCTTGAACAATAATTGAACTTTTTGGTTCTTTTACATGAGTATTTTACATTAATTCTTAATAATCCTTAATGAATATTAAGAAAGTAGAGCAAACAGCGATAAGAAAGTCTGATAAACAATGGAATTGTAGTTGTTTCTTAACGAGAAACAAAAAAGATACACAGTGTACCAGTATTGAAGCTTTTGCCAATTTAAAGTCGTAGGAAAAAGCGAATGCCAAATTCAGAGGTAATCGTTCATGAGTATAAAATTGAAGAGCAATAACGTTGATTTGTCATAACTTGGCACATTAAGACAAAATTTTGTTTTTTTTTCTAATTTCAGAGATGTAGGAGCACATCCACCTCTGGATTTCCTCCCTATATCACAAGAGTCTTCACACTGAGAGAGGGGGAGGGAGGGAGAGAAAGTTAATGGAAGGGAATAGGGTAAAACATCTATTAAAGGGGAAAACGTATCGGTTTCGTAGCCCAAGAAATATAGACATTACTTTTAACAACATTGTTGGCCACTTCAAATCGCTACGACTGCTATGATCTACAGGCAAATGGTAATAGCGACAGCGTCAGAGCAACAGAGGCTTGCTAACAAGACCATTTTCCCAAGAAATATTAACGCAAACGTGTAGAGAAGTATACTAGTGGTGCTACAATATCACACATTTTCTCGCGTTTTTGTGACTTTTGTAATGTTAGAAAATGCAGGAAGTTCAACGAAAACGAGATCTGTTCAATTTTTTAATCATCAATCTTTATCTTTACGATGAAACTGTTTAATAAAAAACCTGAAGCTACTTTGGAAAACATTGTCAAAATGCTATTAACGCTTCATGTAAGGTGTCCTCAAAAATTAAAATGTCCTATTCAATCTCGCAAGGCCACGAATTTCGGCAGGTCGATTGGGGAATATTAATCTCCCAGAAAATTGACTGAACGATTAAGGCGCTCAATGTTGAAGTATGGACAAACAAACAGACGGTCTGACAAATGGACAATTCACCGTCAACTAACTTTTCTGTATCAAGGATTCACAAAATGTGGATCCTGAGTACACGTCATGATAGAGGAAGTAATTTACTATATATTGGAACAGGATCTAAATTTTTCCTGTTGCGAAATCTTTACATTTCATTTCCTCATTTTCTTTATAATGCACGCAGTTTTACTCACGTAAAAATTAATTAGCACACCAAAAAGTAACCTCATAAGAATTCTCATTTCTTACTAAATATTTTGAATAGTAACATAATGTACCATCAGTTTTTCATTACCAGGGACCTTCAGTACGAGTTTTTCTGTCAAAAAAATTCCGATGCGACATTACAATACTTTCTCTTCTCTCCGTCCTAGCGTGGCAAACATTTGCGAACCATTCAAAATATTTACTAATAAATGAGAATGCTTACGAGGTTACTTTTTTGTGCACTCATTAATTTTTACGTGAATAAAACTGCATGAATTGAAAATTAAACTAGAAAAGGAAATATAACTATTGCGCAACAGGAAAAAATTAGATTTCCGTGCACTCACCCATCTTGGCGTCACCATATTAGTCACTTAATGCTTTATTTTATGTGGAGAGACTCGTGTCAACAGGCCCGCTCTTCATGTGACCACGCAAATTTCGCTACGCTTCTTTCACCATCTAGCGGAGAAAGAAGATATTACTCGGGCGACGAAACAGCCGACTTCAATTTAGCTCAGCGGCTTCTTTTAGGCTTGAGGATCTTTTAGGTATAGTAAATCTACAACATGGGCAGCCGGCTTCATTACCTGCCAAAGGAAGCCGTACGAAGAATATTTTCGCCTTTAAAAATAAACAGATTTGATAAAAATAGCATAAAAATAATTTAATGACATAATAATTATTATAATTTTACGAGTTCACGTCTGGGTTTAATGATTATTTACTACGTGTGCAATTTTTGATGTACACTGTATCTACAATAAAGAAAGAGGAAAGAATAATGGAAAGGAGGAAGATAGGAAATGTAACTGTCGCGTAAAACGAAAAACATGGACGTCCGTACACTCACCAATCACGGGTTCGCCGTTTTGGTCCATTTCGAATGGCGACGGGGAGCGTGCTAGAGAGCGACCGCTGCGCTGTCGGCGGCGGCGGCCGCGTCGGGAGACGAAGTGCGCTCCGCTTCCGGGTCATAAGGGGCGCGAGCGCCGGCGCGACGACGCGCGACGGACGCGCGGCGGGGGAGAAGCACTCCGGCGCGGGGCACGCGACAAACGCGGCTCATCGCCAGACGCGCTCGCCCGCCCTTCCGCGACTGGCTGCCGGCCGGCAGGCAAGCGGAAGGCACGGACTCGCCTGATGTCGGCCTCGGCCCCTCCCCGCCCCGCTCCCCTGCGCCCCGCTCTCCTGTTCCCCAGCCCCCTTCCCTGTTCCCCCGTTCTCCTGCTGTCCTCTGCTCCCCTGCCCCCTCCGCTCCGCTGCCCCCCCGCTTCCCTGCCCCCCCCGCCCCCTGACCACCGCTCTCCTGCCCCCCGTTCCTGTGCCCCCTGCCCGCCCCGCTGCCGCCTCCTCGCTCCCCTGCCGCCTCCCCGCTCCCTTGCCCCCTCCCCGCTCCCCTGCATCCCTGCCCCCCGCTCCCCCGCCCTCCTGCCCCCACCCTCCTGCCCCCCGCTCCCCTGTCCCTCCAGACCCTGCTCCCCCACCCCCCGCTCCCCTGCCCACCCCGCTCCCCTTTCCGGCCCCTGCTCCCCTGCCCCCCGCTCCCCTGCCCCTCCCGCTCCCCTGCCCCTCACCACCTGTCCCTGTCTCCCCCTGCCCGGCCGCTCCAGCCTCTCAAAGCGGCCCAAATGCGACGGCGGACGGATGATCGTTCGCAGAGCAAAATTTAAAGTGGAGGGAATGCAGGCGTTCCACGTCGCAATAAAAGAGGGTGGTGTTTATGCAGCACTCGCTGGGAGGAAAAAGGTCTGAGTGAGCCTGTTTAGAGGTAATTTATATTTCTCAAAAACAAGACAAACGTTGATGAAGGTAACCGTATAATAAAATCTCTTTCCCTCTTTCAGGGCCATTCGTGTCTATTTATTTTCAGCTCAACTACACATCAGATTACTGAAAAATGACTAACGCATTTCCACATTAAATAAAATAATCTAAAAACATTGATAATGAAATATACTCGCCTTACTTTGTAGATGGGTTTAAGAAATAATAAGATCGATTGTAAAACATAATTGCTATAAGTGTGTATTTTAATTAATATGAATTTAATCATTACATTTTAATAACATATTTTTTCACAAAAGATTCGCCCCACTTCAAGGGTCAAACAATATTTTAAAATCAAATTATCAAAAAACTTCACAAGGCTTAACATAGCATCATATCAGTATATCTAAAATAAGTTGTTTTTTCAGTCTTAAGACATCAATTATCTCTTATATTAATAATGTAAAATTGATTTTGTCCCTCCCATTCATGAGAAAACTACTGAACCATATTCAATCATATTGGTATCATTTGAAATCGCTTTTAGTTATTTAGAGACTACATATAAAAAATGAAATAGAAACTCCAAATTCTTCTTTACTTGTAAACTACATCTTCGCGATGTACAGAATAATTGAGGATTACTGAAATACGATACAAGTTCTTATGTTGGTACCATCGTATGCATCTTTCCAAGCACCAGGGGGTGAAGAAGTTGAAATGAGCAGAAATGATAATTTCAAATTGCAGAAAAAAGTAAATCACTTCGAATTCTTCACGATTTTTTTGTAACAACATTTTTAAAAAATTGTTTAAATTCGTTTGTATATTTGGAAATGAGGATTTTGATTTAAAATTTTTAAGTTAATTAAATAGTATGTATTTTTCATTACCTATTATTCACAAAGTACTAAAGACAATTCCATTGCGGGTTCAAGGGTTTTGGTCCAAAAATAATAACATATTCAAGTTTGCCGACGTTTCGGAGTTTATTATTGCTCCATCTTCAGGGCTGGGCAAGTTTTCACAACACGATTATTAAAATATTTCCACAGTGATAATTACAATTATAATTTTAAAAAAATATTTATAAACATTAAACATTGAATATATAAATACAAAAAACGCAGGCTGATAATATTCGTCTGTGTTCACAACAAACAAAACATTTTTTTTATAATCTATACATTATTAACATAGATTTAAAAATTGTTTTGTGGAAATATTTTAATAACGGTGTTGTGAAAACTTGTCCAGCCCTGAAGATGGAGCAATAATAAACTCCGAAACGTCGGCAAACTAGAATATGTTATTATTTTTGGACCAAAACCCGTGAACCCACAATGGAATTGTCGACAGAAAATGGTCATGAAATACAGCAGAAAGTACTAAAGCTTATATTGCGGTTCAAAAGGAAATAACATTACTTAATTTTTATATCATTTTTAATTTTTTTCAATAACAAAATAAGAATAAATGAAGAAGTGAATTCTGTGACTGCACGTACTTGTATGCAATTAAACGATTAGTTACTGTTAAAATTAGAAAGCCTTTTTTTTACCAAACATCCACATATTCTTTTAGATCAAAATAAGTACACATAGATTGATTGATTGATTAGTGTTTCTGAACGCGTCAACTGCTAAGGCGATTAGTCCCGTAAGTGTAGTGCATTCTTTAATGCGGAAAGTGAAGGCGATCTTTTCCCCGCTAATGGCGAGGTTAGGCAGCGACCTACACGTCGGGTAGCGGCGTTTTCCCCAACCA